>CM029019.1:101495502-102156658 GCA_016801055.1 Panax notoginseng
AATAAACAAACTAGCTCAACAAAAGTGTACAATTAGAAAATTTGCCTTGAGTGTAAGCTAAATCGTAACAACTCGAATTACAATACCATATATATATATATATATATATATATATATATATATATATATATATATATATATATGTCATCATGACATAATTAGTCACTACAATCATTAATTATATATATAAATAAGTATATACATCATGTAATGTTTAATTTTTAACCACGTAACCAAATTATATTAATAATAAAACTAGTAGCATATTAAAAATTTACTCATTCTTAGTATAGAAATATTGAAATAATATCTTAACAGTCCTTCTATTAAATCATAACAACTTTTTCAGACTTTTTGTAATTAAAACACAATGTCTGACCATTCTGCTAACTCGCGCTGCGATGCCACAATTTACACTGTGGCCCGGAGCTGCGGCGCGAGTCATAGACCACTAAGTGGCGCTACGCGCTGGCACTGCGGCACGGGAACTATACTGCGAGGCCGCGTTGCGGCGTCGAATTACTGTCCTCGGTGACCAACTTCGGCAACTATTTGAACAAAGCCAATTTTGGCCTACAAGCTACTTTCTAACAACCAAATTAACATGTAATACATATATAAACTTCACACAGACATAATTGGAGGCCTCTTAACATAATTTAACCCATATAACATTATAAGCATTGAATTTAAAGCATCTAATTTCACAATTTTTTAATAAAACTTCACTTTTTGACATCTTCAGTGAAAATCATCACCGTGATTTTATTTTTCAACCAAAACAGTTAATTCAAAATATCTTGTTTACGTTTATTCATCCTCTTTCAAATTCAATAGTCAATTTATAGATTATACAAAGACTTAAACCTCAATTTTATTCTAAACCAAGCCATATTCATATATTTTCATACCAATTCACTGTAATATGGTTTTCTTCACAAATAGTTACATAACATGAATTAATTCATCTATAAACTTATGAAACAACTTTATAACAACCAAATTATCACATAAAGCTATATACAACAAACAATTCAACCTTCACAAAATTTTTACAACGAATTTTAGAAGAGAATAAAACAATAACTTTAAAGAAATTTAAAAGGATAAGATGATACCTTGTTTTCTATAACATGATAACTTTTCTTTTATTCTCAAGCTTCTTTTATCCAATTCTTCTCTCAAAACCTCTCTAGAATTCTTCTTCTCTTCTTTTTCTTCTTCTGAGTTCTTTCGTCCTATTCTAAACTTACGTACTAATATTATAGCGTAAATAATAATATATGTATTAATTATATAATATAATTATAGGTATAACTGATATCAGTTATCTTTTTAAAAAAAAAATCAAAAGCCATAAGGCTTGTTTGGATAACATAATTAAAATTAATCCATTAATCTTATACCTTGTTTGGTGAAACACATTTAAATTAAAGACTTAATATGTATTAAGCCTTGTTTGGCAAAACTGAATTAAACTCCTTTGATTTATTTTAATAACTTCTTTATAGTAAGGTTATTTGTCACACTTTTATTTTATTAATTTTTTAATAATCAATTTAATTAATTATAATAATAATTTATTAAATTACTTTAACACAAATCAATACAACATAATTATAATTTTTTTTATAATTATAACTTTATTTAATCAGCTAACACATCATTTTAATTACAAATTAAAATTAAAATATTATTATAATAATTCATTTAATCATTATAAACTCTCTAACTTAATTTATAATTTAAATTAGAATATTATCTCATAATAATTAATTCCTTAACTACTTAATTATTTATTTAAGAAATAATTAACCAATCAAATCAAATTAAATATTTATTCAATAATAACCACATCCCTTAAATATTTATATAATTCAATAAATATTTAAAATTTACAATCCATTAAATATTTATATAACTCAATAAATATTTAAAATTTCTGGATTGTTACAGTTCTTTAGAAAGGGAATATGGTAGAATGCAAGTGGGTAAGTTATAATAAAACTTCCGAAAAGAGAATGGATAAAATTATTCAAAAGAATATGTAATATTCAGAAGAGCACCGAGTAGAGGAGGTTTTCGTGATTCCGAGGACGAAATCCTTATAAGGGGAAGAGGATGTAAGAACCCGAATTTTTAAAAAATATTAAAATAAGAATTTAGTAAATACAGCTCTTAAAGCACGAGATGGGTTCGAACAAGAATAAATGTGTTGCGAGATATGTGGTATTGTGTTATATAGAGTAATATGAGCTATGTGATAAGTGATGTTGTGTTTAATAAATATATATAATTATTATATATTTGTTAAAAATTGTAGAGATGAATTAGTAAGAAGATTGATAGAAATTTATCTATCAATATTAAATAATTTATGTGAAATTATTTTATAATACTAAGTTGGTGACATTAAATATATTTGATAATCACCAATTTCTTGAGTATTTGTACGAGTAAGTATCAACTCTAAGGTAGTACAATCGTACTCTTTAATGATGGATGTATAGGAGTTGGGCTAAATAATTCCTTCAGAGAGCGGATGTATATGCGAATTAGTAACCGATCTAACTCACTGTGAAAATAGTGTAGACGAGACGGAAACTAATTTATTGGTTGTTTGTGGGAAATCACTCAGTGTACTGTATTGAATACTATTAAAGACTCGATGCGTGTTAGGTTTAGACTTGTATGCATGTACGTTATCGACGAGAGAAGAAAATCGATATACCTTTAAAGTGGTTAGAGAATTATTGAGGAAATTGATACACGACAAGAAGCGAAGATTAAATGTATGTATGTATGTCTTACATTCGAGTTTTGTGTTATTGGTGGTATGAAACTGTAGAGGATATGTATAGTTGATTAAACTAATCAGGGAAATAGAGTTTTAGAACTCGAAGTGTGATCCTTACATTGTTAAGGAAATTAGTAGCCGATGATGTAGAATCAAAGAGGGGATTGATGCTAGAAGAGTTAACACTTAAGGAGGATGTGTAAAGTATTTAGAAGCATAGGTTTCTGTTCTGTTGATGCAGAACTTGTCTGCCTCTGATTTTGGTATAGCGCAGCTGCGCCATTACCAAGCCTATGACCAGCGCAGCTGCGTCGGTCTATAAAATTAGTTTTTAGAATTTAAAGTTTAAGAAATGGATATTAAGGACTTATAAGGATAATAAAAATCTTAAATGATGGTTAAGTTGTCCATGAATGGATTTGAATAAGAGTTAACTAATTAACCCAGAATAAATATGGTTAATTAAGAGATATTATGGAATATTATATTCTATTAATTAGTGAAGTGCATAATACTTATTGAAAAGAAAATAAATGATTAATATTAATTAATCATGGTGACATTAAAATGTGATAATGGGTTGAAAGTACCCAACTGAATGATATTTAGCCCAATTAAAATATTAATGTGGACATTTTCATTAAATAGTATTACTATTTGTAATATGGAAAATGTGGGAAGTAGTAATATATAATACCTATGTCCAAAGAATACATGAAGTGTGACATTTAATTGGGAATAATGATATACATAAATGATTAAATATCTATGTATTATAGAAATTGGGAAGGAAATTAAATGTTTAAATAAACATTTATATTAAATAATGTGATAATGTGGTTATGTGAGTAAAATATAATTATGGAATTAGTCGGATAATAATACTTGACTGAGTTATTTTATTGCGTGTTTTTAATGTACATGAACTATACGATGTGAGAACATAAATAATCCCTAAATTTTTCTAATTTGATAACAATTGTACATTAAAATTTCATTTGGGAATTAAAGTAACCAACTAGACCAAATTAGAGTACGTTGCTGCAATATAAAATTTATAAGTTGAGCAAGGTACATGAACAGTAACCTATCTCCTATTTTACGTAACCTCCAAGCAGCGATCATTGGCGGTGGCAATGACTGATGGGGAGTGGTTGAGCAACTCTTGGTAAACTAGTGTGTTTTCCTTCTACACCATGGATCCAATCTTTGGAATAAAGCTTTTAGCCAGTTCACCATTTCTATATAAATAGGAGTTTCATTTCTTAGTTTTTACGTTATTTGCTTTTGTCCATTAAAACACTGATAATGTGAGAGTGAAAATCTGTTGCTCGAGAGGAGCCTAACACTCTCAGAAGGGAGGTATAAGAATTCTTCTTATTTTTCATTGTTGGTTATGTCAAAATTTCTATTCTTGAATACCAATTTCTTGATTATATGAAGTTGGATGATAATGAGGTTGGGTAATGGTTATATAGTTGTTATATGACCATATAAGTATGTTTAAAATGATATATGAGTAATTAGAATCGAATTCATGAATAATTTTTGTGGCTGGGCCGAAGTTCTACCGAAGCAGACTGTTCCTGGCTCAAACCAGGCATGACGCAGCTGCGTCAGATTAACACTGAGCGCTGCGCCAGCCTTTGAGTTTAGTTTTTGCTTTTTGTTTTAAAGTCTGATCAGTGTTGGTGAAGTACTATGACATAAACTAGCATGTAAGCATGTGTAATGTGTATACACAAGTATGTTACCCTAATGTGAGCATGTTTTACTAGATTATCATACATGATTAATGAAAGTTTAAAGTTTAAAGTGGATTTAGAACTTTAGAAATGAACTTGATAGGTATGTAAGCCACATATATATATATATTGAGTTGGTAAGTACATTGGTATGGTTTATAAATGCATGAATAACTCGTTAACTTGTGTTTATAAGATTCGTAAGGAAGCATGAACATGTTAAACTTATAAGTAAGCTTTACTAATGAAAATACGAACTTTGATGAGACTTATGTTCTACGAGTTCTGATCATAGTAGTCTATATACATAATGAATTTCAGATGTATATGAGCATGATATGAGGTTTATAATGTCTTCTAAGGTAAGGGGTATTATTTATTTATCTGAAGAGATATTATTTTTCGTATTCGTATGAATATTATTTTCGTTCAATATTCGTAAGGGATATTATTTTTATAGTAAGGGGTGTTATTTCTTTCATATTCATGAAGAGAGCTTCTGTTGTTCCATTCTTTACTATTATGTTGGAATAACCTGTCTATGCGAAGTATATCATACATGGTGAAATTCTTCTGTTATACCATTCTTTATTATTATGTTGGAATAACAGTCTATGCGAAGTACCGCATATATGGTGAAATTCTTCTGTTATTCCATTCTTTATTATTCTGCTGGAATATCTTGTCTGTGCGAATTACGCATTACCTGGTTACATTCTTTATTATTCTGTTAGAATATCCTATATGTGCGTATTACGCATGACCTTATTCTAGTATTTATTATTATGTTGAGAATAACCTGTATGTGCGGTCTATCGCATGCCTGGTGAATTCTTTTGTTATTCCATTCTTTATTATTCTGTTGAAAATGAGCTGTCTACGTGGATTGCCATATGGTGGATGAAAATCGATTTACAGTTTTGTATATTCTATTATACTCGTATGAGATATCATTTCTTTTGTACTCGTCATGGAATATCATTTTCTTCGGTATTTTTCTTTTACGAGTTACTATTAACGGGTTACTATTCACCCGATTACTATTCACTCTAGTATCATTCACTCGGGTATTCAGGGCACTTCTCGTGTCGGAGTACTATTCACCCAAATTACTATTCACCCGAATATTATTCACTCGGGTATTTGGGATACTTTTCATGTCGGAATACTATTCACGAGGTACTATTCCCGAAGTACTATTCATGGGGTACTATTTACCCAAAAAATATATTTCTTTTCTGTCCAAATTATTTTTGGTACATGAATATTATTTTTAAATTTTACTCCACAAAGCAGTATCTTGTTGAAAATTTGGATATTTTTTAAACTCTGGATAAATTTAAAGGCTTTAATATTTATCCTTGATTTCATTTGATAAATGCTTATATCATTGTCACCATCCCCATGCTTATATTGTGAGGAAAGTCATCTTTGGCTTACGTGCATAGATGGACTGTTGATTATTGGTTTTATAATTATATATTTTTGGCTTATGTGCAAAGATGGACAGGTGTATGACATGATCATAACAACTGTTGATAATAACGGATATCATTGGCCGTAGTGCATGGATAATTCGATGATATGATTGGCAGATCATGACCATCAGTTAACAGTTGAATGTCTTTGGCCGTAGTGCACTGACAGATAATTGATTGGTATGATCATGACCATTGGTTTTATAGTTGAATATCTTTGGCCCGTAGTGCAAAGGTAGACAACTGATTGATATGATCATTGTTATTACATTTAAATATCTTTAGCCTTTGGTGTAAGGATATTGAGTAAACATTCTATTAAGCCTTTGTGGCAAGGAGAAACTGTTGATTTACATGATTACAAATATGAATTGTGAATTTAACTATAATCTTTAGTGGTTCAGGTGAAGACATGTGATGATAGTTCTTTTTGTCTTGGGTAAAACAAATAACTGTTGATGAGTATTACAGGAATGAAATATTAACGATGAACTTTTAATCTAGAGGAGATAGTAGACATTATGTTCTACTTGACTCTTCTAATGGATTACTTATTTCGCTGCAGGTGTTGATTTAAAACTTGTTGTCTGTTATATTCTATAAGTTGTTATACTGTTGAAGGCTAAAGATAATTTATTCTACATTATCTTAGTCATAATATTTCTTACTAGCTAGTCATAATATTTCTTACTAGCTAGTCGAGGAACAGAGTGACGGTCCAAATGTTTGCATTAGTAGTCCTCACTATTCTGTGAAATAGTGTGATAATAAATGTAATGAGGACTCTATTGAGTGTGGATATTATCTAGATGACAATATTCTTATTAAAACTCTTAGATTATGTTTTGTCGTATTTTACACGACTGTTGTATAATTAAGTTGTATTTGAATTTATGTACCATGTATCTGGCGACCCAAGATGGGTGATGTATACATATTTTGGGGGTGTCACAGTTGGTATCAAAGCCATAGAAAAGAGCCTCGAGCCTTTATATGGTGACTTCCAAGTCTTGGGATGCACCGAAGCCAGACTTTTCGTAGGGGATGCCGTGAGTAACGGTGGCAAGTTGATAGGTATCATTGTGAGGTGATATCCAAGTCTTGGATGCAGGTCACAGTTAGTATCAAAGCTTAGGGATATGATCCCTGGCTGAGATTTGATCCGAGAACTAGGAGGGGAGAGACGAGGAATTCTTTTGCTAGTATGACCTACCTAAGTTTATTTGGTATTTAATTTGTCGGTCAGAGTATATGGATAATATGTGGCATATCAATTAACCTTTATTTTGAAGATGTATTATAGAATGATATCTAAAATACAGGAGATGAGCAATGGGAAAATCATGCTACAGAGGAAATAACCGTGAAGGTATAATCCGAATAGAAAGGAAGGTATTCTCATCTCTTTAAACTACCAGGTACATAAATTTCGAGGGCAAAATTTCACAAGGAAGGGAGATTGTGAGACCCCAAATTTTATAAAATGAAAGTATTCAATTTTCTTATAATTATTCTATTTAGTAAATGGTTAAATTGATAAAAGGTTAAAGTTAAGGGTGATATTTGAAACTTTTTTTTAAAGTAAGCAAGTTATCATAAAATAATCGGTAGTAAAAGTACAGTAATACGCGTGGTTGCATAGTAGCACACGGTATTGATTATGATGCTTACGTGATAAGTCACTCATTTATATTCAATTATTGCTACAGTAATTGCTGTATCATATCTCTCATATTATTGATTCAATTATTGTCACAGTATCATCTGCATAATGTGTTATATTATTAAATCAATAATTGAGACGGTAAAGTTATTCATATTATTATTTGCAATATTGACAATGTCTAGAAGTTCTGTCAAGGAGAGGTTAGATAATCTAATTGTGCGTCAATAGGGAGAAATCCTTATCGAAAAGGCCCCTCTTTCCTGGGAACGACCTGGTTGTTAAATATTACGAATTATAATATTAATGATGAATAAGTTCGTGTTGATTAAAGATGAAATTAATAGTTCCATTGTGTTGGAATTAGTAGTGTTAGTGAAAATCGACATTTATTTTGATAGTAATTGATGTCTGGAGGTTATATTGATCAATTGGGTAATTAACAGGATAAATTAGCAATTAATTGCTATTAATTCACATGCTTATAACTATGTGTTCACATGTGTGTAATGTTGATTCACATGATTTACTATTAGGAGAGTTGGTGTAAGATTGATAATACTTGCATGACTAAATTAGAAATGGAGGTATAGTTGAAGGTACTATACTATAATTAATTTTTTTCACATGATTAGAACTATTGAGTCACATAATTTACTATTGATTCACATTATACTATTAGGGGAGGTGGTGCAAGTTTGATAATACTTGCAGGACTAGATTAAAAATGAAGAAAAAGAATAAGGTATTATACTGTAATATTTTGAGGCCCAAAATATGCAATTATTGAAACTATATTTTCCTATAAATAGAAGCTCATTCTTCCTTCATTTCTCACCAATTCACTAAATCTATAAAGTAATTATTATAGAGAGAAATTATAGAGAGAAAGAAGAAGAGAAGTCTGCTACCTCACTATTCCAGTATCTAGTTTTCTTCTAAGGTAAGGGGTATTATTTATTATTCTGAAGATATATTATTTTTCGTATTCGTATGTATATTATTTTTGTTTAATATTCGTAAGGGATGTTATTATTATAGTAAGTGGTATTATTTTTTTCGTATTCATGAAGAGAGCTTCTGTTATTCCATTCTTTATTATTATGTTGGAATAGCCTGTCTATGTGAAGTATCCCATACATGGTGAAATTCTTTTGTTATTCCATTTTTTATTATTATGTTGGAATAACCTGTCTATGTGAAGTACCGCATACATGGTGAAATTTTTCTGTTATTCCATTCTTTATTATTCTGTTGGAATATCATGTCTGTGCGGATTACGCATGACCTGGTTCCATTCTTTATTATTCTGTTGAAATATCCTGTCTGTGCGTATTACGCATGACCTGGTTCCAGTATTTATTATTCTGTTGGGAATAACCTGTCTGTACGGTCTATCGCATGCCTGGTGAATTCTTTTATTATTCCATTCTTTATTATTCTGCTGGAAATGATCTGTCTACGTGGATTACCACATGGCGGATGAAAATACATTTGCAGTTTCGTATATTCTATTATACTCGTATGAGATATCATTTCTTTTGTACTCGTCATGGAATATCATTTTCTTCGGTATTTTTCTTTTACGAGTTACTATTCACAGGTTACTATTCATCTAGTTACTATTTACTCTAGTATCATTCACTCGGGTATTCGAGACACTTTTCATGTCGGAGTACTGCTCACGAGTTACTATTCACAAGTTACTATTCAACCAAATTACTATTCACCCGAATATTATTCACTCGGGTATTTGGGGTACTTTTCATGTCGGGGTACTTACTATTCACGGGGTACTATTTACCCGAAAAATATATTTCTTTTCTGTCCAAATTATTTTTGGTATATGAATATTATTCTTAAATTTTACTCCACAAAGCAGTATCATGTTAAAAATTTGGATATTTTTTTAAACTATGGATAAATTTAAAGTCTTTAATATTTATCCTTAATTTTATTTGATAAATGCTTATATCATTGTCACCATCCTCATGCATATAGTGTGATGATAGTCATCTTTGGCTTACGTGCATAGATGGACTGTTGATTATTGGTTTTATAGTTGTATATCTTTGGCTTACGTACAAAGATGGACAGGTGTATGACATGATCATAACCATTGGTGATAATAACTAATATCCTTAGCCCGTAGTGCATGGATAATTCGATGATATGATTGGTAGGATCATGACCATTAGTTAATAGTTGAATATCTTTGGCCGTAGTACACTGACAGACAATTGATTGGTATGATCATGACCATGACCATTGGTTTTATAGTTGAATATCTTTGGCCCATAGTGCAAAGGTAGACAACTGATTGGTATGATCATTGTTATTACATTTGAATATCTTTAGCCCTTTGGGTAAGTATATTGAGTAAACATTCTATTAAGCCTTTGTGGCAAGGAGAAACTGTTGATTTACATGATTATAAATATGAATTGTGGATTTAACTATAATCTTTAGTGGTTCAGATGAAGACAGGTGATGATAGTTCTTTTTGTCTTGGGTATAACAAAGAACTGTTGATGAGTATTACATGAATGAAATATTAACGATGAACTTTTAATCTGACATTATGTTCTACTTGACTCTTCTAATGGATTACTTATTCCGCTGCAGGTGTTGATTTAAAACTTGTTGTCTGTTATATTCTATCAGTTGTTATACTGTTGAAGGCTAATGATAATTTATTCTGCATTATCTTAATCATAATATTTCTTACTAGGCTAGACCCTTTTCTTTCATGGTTCTCTTCAGGAAATGAGAACGTAGCTGGGACTAGTCGGGGAACAGAGTGATTGTCCAGAAGTTTGCATTAGTAGTCCTCACTATTCTGTAAAATAGTGTGATAATAAATGTAATGAGGACTCCATTGAGTGTGGATATTGTCTAGATGACAATATTCTTATTAAAACTCTTAGATTATACTTTGTCATATTTTGTACGACTGTTGTATAATTAAGTTGTATTTGAATTTATGTACCATGTATCTGGCGACCCAAGATGGGTGATGTATACCTGTTTTGGGGGCGTCACACGAACCATGTCCAACAATGTTCAATTTCTCCTTTCAGACACACCACTCAGCTGTGGAATCACTGGTGGAGTCCATTGTGAGATTATACCATTTTCTTTGAGATAATTGAGAAACTCACTGCTTAAGTATTCACCACCTATATCTGATCGAAGAATCTTAATACTTTTGCCCGTTTGTTTCTCTGCTTCACTTCTGAACTCTTTGAACTTTTCAAATGATTCAGATTTGTATTTTATTAAATACACATATCCAAATCTTGAGTGATCGTCAGTGAATGTAATAAAATAAGTATACCCTCCTCGTGCATTTGTTGTCATAGGTCCACATACATTTGTCTGTACCAACGCTAACAACTCTATAACTATTTCTCCTTTTCCACTAAAAGCAGATTTAGTCTTTTTTCCCCTGAGACAAGATTCACAAGTTGGATATGATTCATAATCCGATAGCTCTAGGAGCCCATTTTTATACAACTTGGATAATCTTGTTTCATTAATATGACCAAGTCTATAGTGCCACATATAGGTATAATTAACATCATCTCTTTTCCTTTTCTTAGTTTGTTCAATTTGAAGTATATTTTCATGCAAGTCAAGAATGTAAAGTCCATTTCTTAAATTACCAACACCATATAAAACATTATTTTTATAAATAGAACAACTATTGTTCTTTATTATAATGTCAAAACCATCCATATCCAATACAGATATTGAAATAATGTTTCTAATAGGTGACGGAACAACATAACAATTATTTAAACTAATGGACTTGCCCGTAGCCAGTGCTAAACAATAAGTCCGTACAGCTGATGCAGCAACCTTTGCTCCATTTCCCACTCGTAGGACGACCTCATCCTTGCTCAGCTTTCTACTTCTGACCAGTCCCTGCATATTATTACATATGTGAGAACCATAGCCGGTATCCAATACCCAAGTAGAAGATTGACTTTCAGAAAAATTAATTTCAATCATAAACAAACCTTGATTAGGATTCGAAGCTTCTCCAAGCTTCTTCTGCTTTTGTTCCGCAAGATAATCCTTACAGTTCCTCTTCCAGTGACTCGACTTGTTGCAATGGAAGCAAATTCATTTGCTAGCTGGATCAGGTTTCTTTTGATCCTTCACTTTTTCCTTTCCCATAGCCTTCTTAGATTTCTTTTTTTCAGAAGACACCTTGAGCCTCTTCCTTTTATTGGAAGAATCATCCACTAGTAAGACATGGTTCTTCTTGGATGGGAAGTGACCTTCAATAGTTTTCAACATGTTAAGTAATTCAGGCAAGCTGACATCTAACTTATTAATGTGAAAAATCACAACAAATTGTGAGAAGGTGTCCGGGAGTGACTGCAAGACTAAATCTTGACTCAACTCTCCATCCATGACGAACCCAAGCTGTCCAAGATGTTCAATCAGATTAATCATCTTTAAGACATGAGTCTCAACGGTAGTGCCCTCGGTCATCCAAGATCGGAAGAGCTCCTTAGATACTTCAAATCTAGCAGTCCTACTTTGCTCACCATATAACTTTTGAAGGTGTAGTAGCATAGTAGGAGCATCCATGGTTTCATGCTAACGCTGAAGCTCGTTACTTATGGATGCGAGCATGATGTATTGAGCCACAGATGCATCATCTTGCCACTGTTTAAAAGTAGCAATCTTTTCTTCAAAGGCTGTCTCTACAACTTTTGCAAGTACGGGCGAATTTAAGACATAAGAAAACTTTTCAGCAGTGAGAACAATTCTCAAATTCCTTAACCAGTCTGTGTAATTCAGTCCGGTCAGTTTGTTAGCATCAAGTATGCTACGTAGTGAAATTAGTGAATGTGACATTTTCAAAATTCTACATATAAAATGACAATATTTTAGCAAACGTTCATTTAATTAATTACCAAAATAAATTAGGTCTTATTTTATATCGGTATCTCCCACTATTTTATTCAAACTATATTGCCCTCATCAATATAGTTCGACAACATCTAATTAAAGATTTGCTAGTGAGAATAAGGATCTTATTTCAAATGTATATAGCCTTGTGTGTGCCCAACAAACTATATATAAATAAATAGGTCGACAACTCTTATCAATTACTTCATCATGTAACTCCTTATATTTTGTCTCTTAAATCATAATGGTCAAGTGTGTACACAACTAAAATAATTTAAGTTAAATCATACCCATCATTTCCATATAAGTGAAGAGAAAACTACAGCCCTTGTGTGTGCACAACAAATTGGTAATGTTCAATTCCTTATAAACATCAAATGTAATAAAAACAGCATCTCAAATATTTAATACTTGTCTTGTGTGTGCACAACAAACTCATATTAAATATTCAATGCTCAATTATTTTTATCATGCTAGAAGGCGACATTCAATATTCCAAATATCTTTAAACGTCACAACTTAATATAATTTCATTGAGGGGTTTGCTATTATTAGTCTCATCTTGTTTATCTTGCATACAAATATATATATAAAATACGCGTCATATTATTATATATGTGAAGCATGTTTGCATAATATATAATATATATAATACTAGCATGCACATATAGAATACTATATTCTACCTAGATTAATTATGGACTTTTATTCTAGTTTGGTTCACTAGAGCTACCAAGTGAACCAAAAGATCAAACCCTAGGGTGCAAGAATAAACATTTAAATATAACTATTATATTTAAACTCGGACTCCATTACAAACGGGTCTTCAAGCGCTCCTTACTCCTTGATCTCCGGTTCTTCGAAAAAATTCTAACTAATCCTATAACATTAAACTATTTAATTTAAATAAAAACCTTGATTAGCAGTCAATGGGAAGTACATAAGAGAGAGATAAAATTTACATCAAGAAGAAAATTAGAAAAGACGAGGTATGTAGACCCCATTTAATAAAACTCATTCATTCAAACATCCAACTAAAATAAATCCAATCACAATTGTCAATAGTCCATAATCAATCCCATTTATTATCATACATATCATCATATGTATCAATAAATAAAATCATTCCATATATGTATGAATATCATTTAATGGACAATTTTAAGTTGCATGAAATTCAATTTCAAGATTAAAATAAACTCTTTTATTTTAATTATAAAATTATTTTATATATATATATATATATATATATATATATATAGCCGTACGTTATGTATATAATATATATATTACGTGAACAAGAATCACGCTTCAGGAGCTCTTGTTAACCTTTAACAATATATAAAGATTCCCTAGATAAGTTATATATTAAGATGTCATGTTAACTAATTCAATTTTTAGTATATATATATATATATATATATATATATATATATATATATATATATATATATATATATATATATATATATTAAAACGGAACTCGTTTTGAATCTTTTATTTGACAAAGCACAAGAACGGTTCAGATTCATTCTAACTTAATCCTTCCAACTTAATCTAAAGGCTCATATTTCTTCCCGCCCAAATCAAATTCACCCTACACCCTACTCTCCCATGTTCACACACAAAATCTCTCTCTCCTCTCTTCTTCAGACACACAAACAAGAAATAATAATAATAATAATAATAATAATAATAATAATAATAATAATAATAATAATAATAATAATAATAATAATAATAATAATAATAATAATAATAATAATAATAATAATAATAATAATAATAATAATTATTGTGGTGGTGTGGTGAATTATGTGGTAAATTATGATAATTGTTATGTCTGATCGTAAGTTATTTTAAGTTGTAAAGAGTCTTTACATAATATAGTATTTTTCAAATTTTAATATAATTTTTCGTTACACCGTGCATTCAGGCACGGACAATTACTAGTATACATACATATACTTTTTCCGCTGAATCTGTGTTTTAGCTAACTTCGGTTAATATATATATATATATATATATATATATATCCGAATTACCGAAAAAAAAAACTTTCGCGAAAATTTTTTATTTTTCATAAAAATAATTTTATACAACATATTATGCCCAATAAATTATTCTAAATACATACCCATACATATATGGAATCAAACTAATTTATAATTCACATAAAGTTTGGCTTTGATACCACTGTAAGGTTTTGTGAAAAACAAAGTAGCAATAAAATTGCAAAATTAGTGGAAGTAAAGTAAAATCAGATTTTAAAATTTTTCACAAACCAATTACCCGAATCATCCTTTATGAATATTATTAATTAAAACGAAGAATAAGAAATTATGGAATCATCCACTTGTAGATACGAGCACCTCCTACTTCTCCGCGATCTCCTTGAATCTCCGGGTAGATTCCTTCTTTTGATCAATGTTAGCCACTCAGGTGTATGACATCTAGAGGTGATCCACCAAGGAAGAAGAATTTTCAAGAAGAATGGTGTATTGGCTCAAACCCTAGTTTTTTCTAACTCTGTAAAAAAATGGGTGTACTCTCCAACAATTGGAATCACCTATCTAATATCTGATATAAGAACCCTCTTATAAAGATATCAGGTAACACTATTTAATTAAAACAAGGTATTATTTATTTAATTAAATGGGCTCCCTAATCTTATTAAGGATAATTAATGAAACTCCTTTAACTAATTTTCTCTCCTCATCCTATTAGGAATAAATGAGAGTACTTATATTAAATTAATTCTTAAACTCTTTTAAAAATTAAAATAATAATAATTGTAATAATATTAATAAGACTCCTCTTACTAATTTATATTTAATATTTTAAAAATATTAAATAATAAATATTAAGATATTTAATTTATTATATCACCATAGATTAAATTAAATATACTTAACATATTATTACGATTATGCCATTAACTTCTTAAATAATTATTCTTCCTTTTATGGTGTGACCCTTTAGGTTCTCCATATTAAACCGGTTGTGAATAAATCAATTAGAACAATTCTAATCTTATTTAAATAAATAAATTAAACGATTAATTTATTTAAATAAATAATATTTATTCTACAATAGGGATAAGCGTCCCTAGTGATCAACGACTTTCTACATAATATAGATTTCAACATTAATCATAAAAAGAATATTTGAGTTAATAGTTACCGTAGAATTCAATCATTCCACCATACAATGTCCCAATTAAATATAAGACATAGAATTACCGTCAAGTCTTATTTTATTTAATTATGTGTATTTCGATTCCCAAATGCACAACTCCTAATGAATGCAAGTTAGAAACTACTTTCTAATTTCATTCCACCTTGGCCAAGGATTCCTGGGTTGTCATTTATCGAATCACATAGGACATTTCACTTCTTTTACTATAAGTGGTCGATTCTTTATTGATCATTCATTATCTCCATAAATAACTTATTACACCCAAGCATACCTTTGATATACCCTAAGGGTCTTAAGAAATAAGTTAAAGTGTAAATCATTATATACAAGATACTATGATGATCTCAAGTCTAAGGGTTATTTGTACTATTATCACTACAGGAATTCATATTGACAGGCAAGTAAAACTCCATTAGGTATTCCTTAGCGAGTCACGTTTAGTGAACTTATTCTCCAATAAGCACCTACATACTTGTTTTAGTGTCTCCACACAAATGATCGTGAGATCAATCATTCTCATCCAATGCGCAAGCAAAGTATGTATCAATCTATCTAGATTCACTAATCGCCTTTTTAGTAATCCATCGATTGAGAACATTTTAGTTTTAAACTATCTAAGAATTTAGATCTCATTAGCATGATCTCATCATGATTCTAAAAGCATTGCTTAAAACTACGAGTTTATCACAAATTATTAAAACAGCGCTATGTTGATTATAAATGCCTTTAATAAATTATTCTTTTATTAATAAATAAATAAAATTGATTACAAAGTATATGCTTTATTATAATACATGATTGGCTTGTATGCATACTACTTTCAGGTTGTTCATCTCCACAGATTTATAAGAGTCTGCACTAAGTCAATTGGTTTAGATAACTTTCTAACACATGATAGTAATCTAGCCGAATCAATGGATTAGACAATCTTTTATAATGAATTTAGGAACGATAAGTTTAATGTTTGCAGCAACATCAAGATATAAAATCAATTTTTGAATAGTAATAGAAATATGCTCAATGTAAGTATGATTGATATGGTCATAATTCGAAAAATACAATATATAAAGCGTAAAGAGTTTAGGAAACTTGCATTCAATATGAAAATCAAATGAAGTTAGAGAACTTGCCTCAAGTGTAGTTTACCAACTCTATAGCATATCAACACTTTGAAATACTATTGTAACGTAGTTATGTATAAAACATATTTATTATCTTCTGAACTCTAGAAGTCAATAATCTTATACATGTTCGATCACATAGGTCAATGACACACATTCATTACTATCTTAGCAACGTAAATGGAATCTCACATTAGCATGCTACCATACCGCGTAGCTATATAATCATCATCTATTTAGCTTGTAGAAAAGTAATACGAAAGTTTGTATAAATCTATAGATTCTTGGTTGCACATGGCCATTATGTATTAGAACTCTTTAAACATCCTGGAAATCATGTATTATGACGAAAAATAATATAACACACATGTTACACGTTTACAGATTACAAATAAACCATCAGACCAAACTGCAGGAAGGTGCAGCTGTGCCGTGGTAAGGCTTAGGGACGACGAAGCTGTGCTGTCCCCTGGTCAGACCAGAGTTGAGCTTTGCTCTTCTTGGATCAGTCCCATTCTTAAACATATATAGATATTGACACATAGCATATACACATGTTAAAGGGTCTTTCATGCTTTTACAATCATCCTACGTTCATCTTAGTATGTTAGGGTTCTATTTTAGGATTTCTAATGAGTTAAGGCCAATTGACAACACAAAATCACAAGGCTACTATATTTACCATATATACATATGAGGTAGTCATGAAATCAGTTAGTATGCATGCTCACAAAGATTTTCATCATATACACATAACTAGCATCATTTATTTCTTTAAAATATCTCTGACTCATGCTTGACTAACTTTCATTGTGTTTAACCAAGATGGACATATGTATGTGTTATGTGTGGTTATATAAGGAGTATAAATCTTACATTCTCATGGTATTAGTTTACAACACATCCAAGTTTTCTTTTAGAAATCACTTAACCCAAACCAAAGTATTATCAACACTTAGATAATCACCTTGAATTTCATATCATGCATAGCTAGACCATATACACATTATCATATGGTCAGAACTTAAATATCACAAGATTCGTCAAAGTCTATTTTTAAAACTATATTTTCCTTCAGTACAAGTATACTAACACATTCTTTCATGCTATATCAATAAACCTAAGTCCACATATTAAACCTATTTTTATATATGTTCAAATCATATCATCATGATTGAATTCACCAGACTTGAAAATAGAAGTCATAATCCTTTCCTAGGGTCCGGCGTTGCTGCGCCGTTCTGGACTGTAGGTATCGCGCAACTGCGCCCTACCCTGAATAGCCCAGAAGGCCTCTGTTTTGGCAGAATTCATTCAAAACCAAAAAATTTCTTTACGTCAAAGGTTCAAAATCAGCTACAATGCTACTATAGATACATGTAAACTCATATAACACCCTGATATCTTCTACCCAAATCAATTAACAAGTATTCAAGGAATCTTAGCATTCTTAGAAATTAACACCCTGATATCTCTTACCCAAATCAATTAACAAGTATTCAAGGAATCTTAGCATTTGTAGACACGTCTACAAGAATGCTTGGGAACGCAGTTGAGAATGAGCACAACATACCATCCTCAAACCGACAGACAAAGTGAGAGGGCCATCTAGACAGTGGAGGTTATGCTCAGAGTATGTATTGTGACGCCCCCAAATCCGAGTTCTCAACCCCGGGTTTAGTGCTCACTATCCATCATCAACATAAGCATTCTATATACTATTGCGGAATAATAAACATACGTTGTTCATTATAATAAAGTCTTATACAATACCCCAAGGTCTATTACCTTAACATAAACATACCTTACTTAAGTTACATAAAGTAACACAAAAAGTTTACATAAACATCAAACATAGTATTTCATGATACTTAAACATTTATAATAACTATTCTCGGACCTTTCCCTTGCCCTTGTCCTTCTTACTTGAACTCTCTGGCTTAGCTGAAATAAATGTCATGATATAGCAAGGGTAAGCAACTAATTTGCTTAGCAAGTTTAAGTACAAAGAAGATATATCATGATTAGTAAGAAATTTATCGTTCAATGTTCAACAATAGAAATTAATTGCGAAAGAACAAGAATTAAGTCTTGATAACTGAATATTCGGATAACAGATACTGAGTGGTCATAATGACCATGAACATATGCTAAGGTTGTCATCATTTAAACTGGTCCTTTTAATAAGTTTTGGTAATCAAGGGGATCAGCCTTTCATACCCGGTGTATTATGCATAAACACTTAATTTACGAGCAATAATTGTTTTTCAATAATGCTTTAATCAAATTGTTCTTTTTCTCAGTCTTGAGTCCTTAACAAATCAATTGGTGAAGAAAAGTTTTTAACAACATATTTGATCTAGCCGATACAATGATCATAGATCCATATTTTAAACAGTGCATGAATAAAAGAACTTTAACTAATTCACAGTTCAATAATAATAGAACAGGAATTTAATTGCACTGAGCGCGAGCATCAATAATCAATATGGATGTGAATAATAAACAATAATTATTCACTAACATGCTTTGAAAAGAATAACTCAAGTTTGAGTTAGAGAACTTGCCTTGACTGCGATCTACTGCTACACAATTTAATTTAATCTCTTTATTGTAAAGACCTATCATTGATAAGATTGATCTTACAATCAGCATATCATACTTTATATTATAATACAATTACTCTATCAGCAATTTACTTATCCACATAATCAATTATCTGAAAACATTCTTATTATTATCATTCTTTGATAATATATTATTTACTTTGTCATATTTCTTATGATTTAACACTTAATCTTTCCTTTTATTAGTCTCTTCTTTATAATCTAGTAAGATGAATACTAACATCATAGTCTAGATTATACAAACATGCAATCCAGCCACCTGGATTGACTAATTCAGCAAACTGAATTCAACAAACTTCCAATCCAGCAAGACTGGATTCTAAATCCTTCAATCCATCAAACTGGATTCTAAATCTTTCAATCCAGCAAACTGGATTCAACATTTTTTCCAATCCAGCAAGCTGGTTTTCATATCTCTTTTACGAAAATACCAAATCACCTTATTATTTTTCTATCCTTTGGCCATACTTATATGCATGTATTTCATACACAAAAAGTATTTTTTCCGTAATTTTTCAATTTCTTTTACTATTTTTCAAAAATCATTTTTAGTGCGTGGCTTAAGAAATTAGCCCCATCATGCTCAACTCCAAAAATTCCCATCTCTTGGCATAATTTCGTACAGGTTAACGTGACCCTCCAGTTTAAATTTCGTGGCCATCGGAGTTATAGAACTCCGGTTATAGCAATTTTCGTCCGAAAAACCTAAATATTGAAATGATCATAACTTGGTCATTTTAAGTCGGAATGAGCTTATTTTTGGACAGGAGCTACTTTATGACATATATTTTCATGTCCCAAAAGGCCGGAATTTATTTCATATTTTAAGTGGCCGAAATTGCCCTTTCAAAATTTTGGGCAGACCCCGTTTTGAAATTTTTAGATTTTACCTACTTTGCTAAATTCAGTTCATACGGAAATCTACAACTCCTTTTTAGGTGATTCCACTTGGGTTTGAAAGATAACTCATCATATTACTCTCCCAAATTTTTCCAGAATTTTAAAATACCAGAAAAATGATGAAACTACCCCTTTCTTTGACTGACCAAAAACAGTTTATTTTTCTTTCAAAAGACCAAACTGTTTTTGCTAAAACAGTTGCTACCACTTGTGTATTCAACATTTTTGAATGCTACCACTTGGGTTTAGTAGTTAACTTACATATCTAACACCCCTCTTTGACGGATCACAAAAAGAAGGTGTAGATCAAAAACGGTAGTCGATCAAAGTATGTGAAAAAAACTAGAGTTTTCTTACAAAACAAAACTAGTTTCTTTTCTATCCTTTTGATTCACTTTCTAACACTCAAATATGTTAGATCCATACATGAAACCATATAAAACATGTAGATAGAGGGTTTTAGACCTCTAGATCATAAACCTTAGATAACCAAAATCAACCAAAATAAAAAGAATAAGCTAGATTAGTTTTCACCTTGATTTTTGGGCACACTTCCTTTTTCTTCCAAAGTAAGAGATAAACTTTGGGTGCATCAATGGTGAATTTCCTTCCTCTTTCTCTCTTCTTCCCCACCGAACTTCTCTCTCTCTCTCTCTCTCTCTTATGTTTTTGCTTAGCTAGTTTAAGAGAAAATAAGATAAAGTAGAATAAAAGTAGAAATAAAAAGAGATTAGCTTTTTGTTGGATAATCTTGTATAGATATAAGATATGTATCTATACACATTTTCCCCACCTTTTTGCTATCTCACTCCCTCTAATTATTACAAGATAAGTTACTAGTATGGCGGCTCCATAAACAACATGACACCTAGTTAATTAAGTACTTATCTTTTGGATGATGTGTAGCAAATAATAATTACATCCATCCCCTTTATTCTCTCCTTGCTTGGCCGGCCAAGTGGCCTTCTTATCCCTAAGTCTTGCTTTTGCTTTTATGGAAAAATCTAGTATACAAAATGTCTAAAGTACCCTCATCAATTGGGCTACAAGTTGGGCCATAAAAAAAATTGTTTTGGGCTTTCCATAAATAACCTATTAGACTTTTAATTAACTAGTTTGACTTACTAAATAATATGAACTTGGGCCTCCACTCTTAAATAATTGTGCTACTAGCATACTTGCCCATTAAATTTAATAGTGGTCTAGCTTAATAATCAAATTATCTACATGTCCAATGCTTAAATAATTATTGGGCTTATTTAAACCACTAGCCATCCTTAGTAATATTAACCCTATTATCTCATGAACTATTACTCATTATTATTGATATTTACACATTCACATCAATCAATAATCTTAATTAACTTACATAACCCAATTAGACTTGTCTTATTCAAGTTTATTGAATACTTACTTAGGGTTTAACCTCTTAAATCTATTTCCTAGATTATTAAAATACTTAAGTTAGTTCACTAACTTATATAACTTATTAGTGAGACTTTCTTTAAATATTATATCATACTAACCACATAATCATGTCATCATCCATAAAATATTATTGATTAGGTAATACTTATTTACAATGTATCACAAAAATTCTTGGTTATTACATGTATTATGAATTTTAAAGGTAATTAGGATGACCATTTACCGTTGGTTGAATTTGCCTATAATAATAGTTATCATGTGAGTATTGGCATGCCGCCTTACGAAGCGTTGTACGGCATGAAATGCAAAACTTTGGTATGGTGGGACGAAGTTGGAGAACGTCAGCTGCTAGGTCCAGAATTGGTACAACAGACTATCGAGATCATTAAAGTGATTCGGGTAAGATTGATAGCTACACAGGATAGACATAAGAAATATGCCAATCAACACCGATAAAATTATGAATTCAATATCGGTTATTTTTTTTTCTTGAAAGTGTCTCCCTGGAAAGGGAAAATTCAGTTTGGTAAAATAGAAAAACTAAGCCCTAGGTTTATAGGACCTTTTGAGGTGCTACGACGAGTTGGTGAAGTAGCGTATAAGGTCGCTTTACCTTCGAAATTAGAACATATTCATAATATTTTTCATGAGCCTTTACAGTTTGAAATTTTTTTTCATATGAAGAAGTCCATGTTCAAATTATTGACAGGAAAGAAAAAGTACTAAGAAATAAAGTGCTACCTCCTATTAAGGTAATCTAGAGAAACCACAATGCTGAAGAAGCTACGTGAGAAATTGAAGATGTTATGATGAAAAATTATCCTCAATTATTTGCTTGATTTTGTATAGCGATTCTAGGGACAGAATCTTGTTAAGGAAGGAAAAATGTAATGAATGTATTAATCGAGTCGTGAGTATGGGGACATAATCCTTTTAAGGAGGAAATGATGTAACAATTGAGATTTTTTTAATTAGTTTTAAATATTTATTAAATTAAATAAATATTTTAATTAATTTATTTATTGAGATAAATAAATAATTTATGAAATTATGATGTAATAAGTTAGTTGAGCGTATATGTTAACTAAATTAATTAATGGTAATATTATTATTAAAAAATTTAATTTAATGAAATAATTAAATTAAATGAATTGTTTAATATTTAAGAGAATAATTAAATTAAAGAAAATGATGTTCTAGTATAATTTAATAATTAAATTAGATATGTAGTATACAAAATGTCTAAAGTACCCTCATCAATTGGGCTACAAGTTGGGCCATAAAAAAAATTATTTTGGGCTTTCCATAAATAACCTATTGGACTTTTAATTAACTAGTTTGACTTACTAAATAATATGAACTTGGGCCTCCACTCTTAAATAATTGTGCTACTAGCATACTTGCCCATTAAATTTAATAGTGGTCTAGCTTAATAATCAAATTATCTACATGTCCAATGCTTAAATAATTATTGGGCTTATTTAAACCACTAGCCATCCTTAGTAATATTAACCCTATTATCTCATGAACTATTACTCATTATTATTGATATTTACACATTCACATCAATCAATAATGTTAATTAACTTACATAACCCAATTAGACTTGTCTTATTCAAGTTTATTGAATACTTACTTAGGGTTTAACCTCTTAAATCTATTTCCTAGATTATTAAAATACTTAAGTTAGTTCACTAACTTATATAACTTATTAGTGAGACTTTCTTTAAATATTATATCATACTAACCACATAATCATGTCATCATCCATAAAATATTATTGATTAGGTAATACTTATTTACAATGTATCACAGAAATTCTTGGTTATTACATTCTCCCCTCCTTATAAGAATTCCGTCCTCGGAATTTCATTACGGTTACTCAAAAAGATTGGAAAATTCTTTCCTCATCTTTTCCTCGAGTTCCCACGTAGCTTCTTCAGCATTGTGGTTCCTCCAGAGCACTTTAACAGAATGTATAACCTTATTTCTCAATTTCTGCTCTTTCCTATCCAAAATTTCTATAGGAACCTCCTCGTACGATAAGTCTTTCTCGACTTGAATCGGCTCGTATGATATCACATGCTTGTAATCCGACTTGTACGGACGCAACACTGACACATGAAACACATTGTGAATATGTTCCAGTTCAGGAGGTAGAGCTACCTCATACGCGACTTCCCCTATCGTCTTCAGTATTTCAAACGGTCCAATAAACCTTGGACTCAGTTTACCTTTCTTCCCAAATCTTATCTTCCCCTTCCAAGGAGATACCTTCAGAAATACATAGCTTCCCACTTCGAAATCTCTTTTCTTGCGATGAATATCTGCATACTTCTTTTGTCGATCTTGAGCTGCTACTAGTCGAGCTCTTATCACTTTGATAATTTCCACCGTCTGCTGAACCAATTCTGGCCCCAACAATCTTCTTTCACCTACCTCGTCCCAACATAAGGGCGTTCTTCACTTTCTCCCATACAGGGCTTCATACGGTGGCATACCAATGCTTGCATGATAACTATTGTTATACGCAAACTCCACCAACGAAAGATGATCTTCCCAGCTTCCCTTGAAATCCATCACACAGGCTCTGAGCATATCCTCTAAGGTTTGAATCGTTCTCTCACTTTGCCCATCTGTCTGTGGATGATACGCAGTACTCAACCTTAATTGTGTCCCCATTCTTTCTTGAAGACTTCTCCAAAAGTTTGAAGTGAAGCGCGGATCTCTATCAGACACGATTGATACTGGCACTCCATGTCTCGAAATAATTTCCTTGATATACAATTTTGCTAGCTGATCCAAATTATACCTAATCTTGATCGGCAAAAAGTGTGCTGACTTTGTGAGACGGTCGACAATTACCCTTATAGCATCGTAACCCTTTTGTGTTGCTGGAAGTCCTACCACAAAATCCATCGTGACGTGCTCCCATTTCCATTCCGGAATTTCCAACGGCTGTAATAATCCACTTGGTCGTTGATGCTCTGCCTTGACTCTTTGACAAGTTAAACAGCGGCTGACGCATTCAGCAACCTCTCTCTTCATATTTGGCCACCAATAATGTTGACGCAAATCTTGATACATCTTCGTACTTCCTGGGTGTATTGAGTATCTCGTATTGTGCGCTTCTTGAAGAATCTCGCCTCATAACTCTGGTATTGCAGGCACCCAAATTCTTCCTTCAAATCTCATCAATCCAGTACCATCGATCTTATACTTCAGCTCTTCGCCTTCAGCCAACCGCTTCTTTATGTTATCACATTCTTCATCATTCCCTTGTGATTCTTTCACCTTGTCTAATAAAGTTGGACTTGCTTCCATTTCTATTATGTTATTTGAATTCTTCGGATTTTTCACCTCCAACTCCATTTTCTCCATTTCTCTTACTAACTTTTCCTGGTCTGTTAATACAAACAATTTTTCTTGGCTCTTTCTGCTTAAAGCATCTGCCACCACATTAGCCTTTCCTGGATGATATAGAATATCACAATCATAGTCCTTGATCAATTCCAACCATCTCCTCTGCCTCATGTTTAATTCCTTTTGTGTAAAGATGTACTTCAGACTCTTATGATCTGTGCATATCTCACACTTTTCTCCGTAGAGATAATGTCTCCAAATCTTAAGGGCAAACACTACCGCAGCCAACTCAAGGTCATGGGTAGGGTATCCCTTCTCATAGTCTTTTAACTGTCGTGACGCGTACGCAATGACTTTACCATTCTGCATTAATACGCAACCTAGTCCTTTGTGTGACGCATCACTATACACTGTAAAACCTCCCGTACTATCTGGTAAAGATAACACAGGTGCTTCACTTAGTCGCTTCTTTAATTCCTGAAAACTTTGTTCACATTTTTCCGTCCATACATACTTAACAGTCTTCCTTGTCAGATTAGTTAATGGCGTTGCTATTTTCGAGAAATCCTGAATAAACCTTCGGTAATATCCTGCCAATCCCAAGAAACTTCTAATCTCTGTCGGTGTTTTTGGTTGTCTCCAATTTTTCACCGCTTCTACTTTTGTTGGATCAACAGAAATTCCCTCTTTATCGATGACATGCCCCAGAAATTGAACTTTCTTCAACCAGAACTCACACTTTGAAAATTTAGCATATAACTTCTCTTTCCTTAAGGTTTCCAACACAATTCGTAGATGTTCAGCATGCTCCTCTTCAGTCTTCGAATAAACCAAAATGTCATCAATGAACACCACCACAAATTTATCCAAATACGGTTTAAATACTCTGTTCATCAAGTCCATAAAAGCAGCTGGTGCATTTGTCAGTCCAAACGACATCACTAGGAACTCATAATGACCGTAACGAGTTCTAAATGCTGTCTTTGGTACATCTTCTGTTCTCACCTTCAACTGATGATAACCAGTTCTTAGGTCAATCTTCGAAAAACATCTCGCTCCCTTAAGTTGATCAAACAGATCGTCTATTCTTGGTAACGGATATTTGTTCTTGATTGTCACCTTATTCAATTCTCTATAATCCATACACAACCTCATCGAACCATCCTTCTTCTTTACAAACAACACCGGTGCTCCCCACGGAGATACACTAGGTTGGATGTACTTCTTATCCAACAACTCTTGTAGCTGGATCATCAACTCTTTCATTTCTACCGGAGCCATTCGATACGGCGCTTTTGATATCGGCGCTGTCCCCGGTACATAATCAATCACAAACTCTATTTCTCTGTCTGGAGGTAGTCCTGGAAGTTCTTCTGGAAAGACATCCCCAAACCCATTAACTATAGGTATCTGCCCCATGTCCGAATTCACAACCCGTGTATCCACTACATGAGCCAAATAACCTTCACAGCCTTTTCGTAACATTCTTCTGGCCTGCATCATCGTCAGACAACTTGTTTGCCTTGGCGACTTGCTACCATAAAATACAACCTTAGACTTACTCGGTATCTTAAGGCGTATACTCTTCTTCTGACAGTCTATAACTGCCTCATGGTTAAACAACCAATCCATCCCTAAGATAACATCAAATTCTCCTAAGCGTATCGGGATTAAATTCACGCTTAACTTATGTCCCCTTATATCCACACCACAGTTGTTATGGATAAACTCTACATGGATCACTTCTTTATTTGCAACTTCTATATTCATTGGGTTCTTTAACTTTTCAAATGGTAAGTTTAATCTTCAAGCAAATTCATCAGACACAAATGAACAAGTAGCTCCCGAATCAAATAATACGTAAGCATTTATATTATTGATCGGAATAATACCTGACACCACTTCCTTTGATGCAACTGCATCTTGCACAGTCATGTTGAACGTTCAGGCTGTCGGCTTGCTCTGCTGTGTTGGACCTCCAATAGTTAACTTTGTTGAACTGCTCTTGTTTCCACTTCCTCCATCTGTATTCTTCTTTAATGGACAATCCTTGAATCGGTGCCCCGTTCCTCCACAAGAAAAACAACCACCTTTCTTCGGCTTAGGACAATTTGGTGAAATATGTCCTTCTTGGCCACAATTATAACAGACGTTTTTCCCTTTCATACACTCTCCAGAGTGATTCTTTCCACACTTCGAACACGCTGCCTTCTTCTGCTGAGTATTCCCTGGTTGCGCTCCTGATTCATTTCCACTGTTGTTCCACTTACGTTTCTTGTTGTTACTGCCACCACTACTCGCACCTTGATGACCACCTTCAATTTTCTTCTTATTCTTCTCTCGGTTGAATCTAGAAACTGCCTCACTACTACCTTCTGCAATGATGGCCTTTTCTAACAGTGTTGAGAAGGTAGCAATTTGCAATACTGCAACCTTACTGTGAATCCATGGCTTCAGCCCATTTTCAAACCTACGTGCCTTCCGTAGTTCTGTATCCACCTGATGAGGTGCAAATCTGGCTAGCTCATTAAATTTTGCTGCATATTCGGCAACTGACATGTTTTCTTACTTTAATTCAAGAAACTGCACTTCCATTCTGGCTTGCATGGCCTCCGAGAAATAACTTTCTAAGAATAACTCTTTAAACCTGGTCCATGTCACTACCTCTGTTCCGGCTCTAGCTTGGTTCGTCTCCCACCAGTAATTAGCCTCACCTTTCATCAAGTAGGTATCAAAAGCCGTCTTTTGCTCTTCGGCTACCCTTGTAATGATAAAGGCCTTTTCCATTTCTTTCACCCATGATTGAGCCGCTATAGGGTCCGTAGTTCCGCTAAATTCTGGTGGTCCAACAGCTTTAAAATCTTTAAAATTTGCCAATCTATTATTCGCTTGCCCCCTTGCTGCAGGTGTACGAGTTCGCATAGCTTGAGCTATCATATCGGCGAAGTTTTGCATTGGGTCATCTTGACTTCTTTCATTGTTCACAGAACGTTCCTCCCTCTGGTTACGATTTTGACGTCTTGGCGGCATTATCTGATTAAACAAAACCTTAATTTATTACATCGAGTTTAATTATATGATATATCTTCTAAGTGTTTAAAATATAACATGTAATTTAAACTCTAACAATCATATTATCATAATGTTGTATTATCGAATTCAACCTGCTAAATTGACCAATTCAGCTTGCTGAATTAACATATTCATCTTACTAAATTCACATATTCAGCTTACTGAATTACACATTCAGCTTGCTGAATTAACATATCCAGCTTGCTGAATAACACATTCAGCTTGCTGAATTGACATATCCAGCTTGCTGAATAACACATTCAGCTTGCTGAATTAACATATTCGATTTACTAATTTTCAAACAGACAACTTCTCATTTAATTCTTAATACTTTTCTATTTGATCCAACATGTAATTATAATAATGCATTTATATTTATATACCAAATTTTAGAGTCATATATTCACATACTTGGCATATTTTTATAAACGTTAACTATCCCATTTTTTTTAAACATCAAAAGATGGGATCTACCAAAAGACATACCCCCCTATTCACATAAGATGGGGATACATCATATTTACATACTACCTCGCACCTACTGAGGTTTACATCAAACACAACCCTAATAATCAAAAGGGGTACTACTACATCTATAAACAATAGAAAACTATTAAACTATCACTGCGCGTCTGGAGAGGGTGCGCCTGAATGCTCCTGCTCGGGTGGAAAGAGTCCATCCATAAGTCGACGTCTAACAGCTCGACTCGACTCGCCTATCTCAAAGGATCTCCTCACTTCCACTTGGGGACCAGTATATGCTGCATCTAAAGCCCGTCCCAAGGACTCCATCCTAACTCGTCCAGCCTCTGCCTCAACCTCTAGCTGATCCACTCTTCTCGCTGCTTGGACCCAGGCATCCTCAACTCGGACCCTGTCAGCGATCTCTAAGTCAAACCTCAGGTCTAACGCCTGATGCTCAATACTCAATATCGCAAACTTATTATGCTCTTGTTCTAATATCTCTCTCAGCTCAGCATTCTTGGCAACCATATGAGTAGCCAAGGTCGTCTGCTCCTGCAACTGTATCTTCATCTCAGCAAGCTCGTTCTGAGCCTGATATGCCAGTTCCTTGTATTGAGTTTCAGTAAACTGATGAGTGGCATTCTCCTGCTCTAGCTCTGTCACTCTATTCTCCAGCGCTATGTTATTTTCAAACAAAACCTCCATCACATCCTCATCACGCTCATCACTAACAGCATGATCCTCTACCGGATCTAACGGCTCTTGCTCGACTGTATGGCTACCTTGTTCTTCCTCAGGCATCCTATAATCAAACAAACACAACATCAGTATCACAATAAAATATATTCATTGATAAAATGAAACAATATTTTATTATGCACACTGCATACTAGATGAATCTCCACAATCCACCTCTTATCATACTCTATACAAGTTTTCTTCTAAGGTTATAACCTAAGTTTCGCATCCTAGAGTTTATAACCTACAGCTCTGATACCAATCTGTGACGCCCCCAAATCCGAGTTCTCAACCCCGGGTTTGGTGCTCACTATCCATCATCAACATAAGCATTCTATATACTATTGCGGAATAATAAACATACGTTGTTCATTATAATAAAGTCTTATACAATACCCCAAGGTCTATTACCTTAACATAAACATACCTTACTTAAGTTACATAAAGTAACACAAAAGGTTTACATAAACATCAAACATAGTATTTCATGATACTTAAACATTTATAATAACTATTCTCGGACCTTTCCCTTGCCCTTGTCCTTCTTACTTGAACTCTCTGGCTTAGCTGAAATAAATGTCATGATATAGCAAGGGTAAGCAACTAATTTGCTTAGCAAGTTTAAGTACAAAGAAGATATATCATGATTAGTAAGAAATTTATCGTTCAATGTTCAACAATAGAAATTAATTGCGAAAGAACAAGAATTAAGTCTTGATAACTGAATATTCGGATAACAGATACTGAGTGGTCATAATGACCATGAACATATGCTAAGGTTGTCAGCATTTAAACTGGTCCTTTTAATAAGTTTTGGTAATCAAGGGGATCAGCCTTTCATACCCGGTGTATTATGCATAAACACTTAATTTACGAGCAATAATTGTTTTTCAATAATGCTTTAATCAAATTGTTCTTTTTCTCAGTCTTGAGTCCTTACCAAATCAATTGGTGAAGAAAAGTTTTTAACAACATATTTGATCTAGCCGATACAATGATCATAGATCCATATTTTAAACAGTGCATGAATAAAAGAACTTTAACTAATTCACAGTTCAATAATAATAGAACAGGAATTTAATTGCACTGAGCGCGAGCATCAATAATCAATATGGATGTGAATAATAAACAATAATTATTCACTAACATGCTTTGAAAAGAATAACTCAAGTTTGAGTTAGAGAACTTGCCTTGACTGCGATCTACTGCTACACAATTTAATTTAATCTCTTTATTGTAAAGACCTATCATTGATAAGATTGATCTTACAATCAGCATATCATACTTTATATTATAATACAATTACTCTATCAGCAATTTACTTATCCACATAATCAATTATCTGAAAACATTCTTATTATTATCATTCTTTGATAATATATTATTTACTTTGTCATATTTCTTATGATTTAACACTTAATCTTTCCTTTTATTAGTCTCTTCTTTATAATCTAGTAAGATGAATACTAACATCATAGTCTAGATTATACAAACATGCAATCCAGCCACCTGGATTGACTAATTCAGCAAACTGAATTCAACAAACTTCCAATCCAGCAAGACTGGATTCTAAATCCTTCAATCCATCAAACTGGATTCTAAATCTTTCAATCCAGCAAACTGGATTCAACATTTTTTCCAATCTAGCAAGCTGGTTTCCATATCTCTTTTACGAAAATACCAAATCAACTTATTATTTTTCTATCATTTGGCCATACTTATATGCATGTATTTCATACACAAAAAGTATTTTTTCCGTAATTTTTCAATTTCTTTTACTATTTTTCAAAAATCATTTTTAGTGCGTGGCTTAAGAAATTAGCCCCATCATGCTCAACTCCAGAAATTTCCATCTCTTGGCATAATCTCACACATGTTAACGTGACCCTCCAGTTTAAATTTCGTGGCCATCGGAGTTATAGAACTCCGGTTATAGCAATTTTTGTCCGAAAAACCTAAATATTGAAATGATCATAACTTGGTCATTTTAAGTCGGAATGAGCTCATTTTTGGACAGGAGCTACTTTATGACATATATTTTCATGTCCCAAAAGGCCGGAATTTATTTCATATTTTAAGTGGCCGAAATTGCCCTTTCAAAATTTTGGGCAGACCCCGTTTTGAAATTTTTAGATTTTACCTACTTTGCTAAATTCAGTTCATACGGAAATCTACAACTCCTTTTTAGGTGATTCCACTTGGGTTTGAAAGATAACTCATCATATTACTCTCCCAAATTTTTCCAGAATTTTAAAATACCAGAAAAATGACGAAACTACCCCTTTCTTTGACTGACCAAAAACAGTTTATTTTTCTTTCAAAAGACCAAACTGTTTTTGCTAAAACAGTTGCTACCACTTGTGTATTCAACATTTTTGAATGCTACCACTTGGGTTTAGTAGTTAACTTACATATCTAACACCCCTCTTTGACGGATCACAAAAAGAAGGTGTAGATCAAAAACGGTAGTCGATCAAAGGATGTGAAAAAAACTAGAGTTTTCTTACAAAACAAAACTAGTTTCTTTTCTATCCTTTTGATTCACTTTCTAACACTCAAATATGTTAGATCCATACATGAAACCATATAAAACATGTAGATAGAGGGTTTTAGACCTCTAGATCATAAACCTTAGATAACCAAAATCAACCAAAATAAAAAGAATAAGCTAGATTAGTTTTCACCTTGATTTTTGGGCACACTTCCTTTTTCTTCCAAAGTAAGAGATAAACTTTGGGTGCATCAATGGTGAATTTCCTTCCTCTTTCTCTCCTCTTCCCCACCGAATTTCTCTCTCTCTCTCTCTCTCTCTTATGTTTTTGCTTAGCTAGTTTAAGAGAAAATAAGATAAAGTAGAATAAAAGTAGAAATAAAAAGAGATTAGCTTTTTGTTGGATAATCTTGTATAGATATAAGATATGTATCTATACACATTTTCCCCACCTTTTTGCTATCTCACTCCCTCTAATTATTACAAGATAAGTTACTAGTATGGTGGCTCCATAAACAACATGACACCTAGTTAATTAAGTACTTATCTTTTGGATGATGTGTAGCAAATAATAATTACATCCATCCCCTTTATTCTCTCCTTGCTTGGCCGGCCAAGTGGCCTTCTTATCCCTAAGTCTTGCTTTTGCTTTTATGGAAAAATCTAGTATACAAAATGTCTAAAGTACCCTCATCAATTGGGCTACAAGTTGGGCCATAAAAAAAATTGTTTTGGGCTTTCCATAAATAACCTATTAGACTTTTAATTAACTAGTTTGACTTACTAAATAATATGAACTTGGGCCTCCACTCTTAAATAATTGTGCTACTAGCATACTTGCCCATTAAATTTAATAGTGGTCTAGCTTAATAATCAAATTATCTACATGTCCAATGCTTAAATAATTATTGGGCTTATTTAAACCACTAGCCATCCTTAGTAATATTAACCCTATTATCTCATGAACTATTACTCATTATTATTGATATTTACACATTCACATCAATCAATAATCTTAATTAACTTACATAACCCAATTAGACTTGTCTTATTCAAGTTTATTGAATACTTACTTAGGGTTTAACCTCTTAAATCTATTTCCTAGATTATTAAAATACTTAAGTTAGTTCACTAACTTATATAACTTATTAGTGAGACTTTCTTTAAATATTATATCATACTAACCACATAATCATGTCATCATCCATAAAATATTATTGATTAGGTAATACTTATTTACAATGTATCACAGAAATTCTTGGTTATTACATGTATTATGAATTTTAAAGGTAATTAGGATGACCATTTACCATTGGTTGAATTTGCCTATAATAATAGTTATCACGTGAGTATTGGCATGCCGCCTTACGAAGCGTTGTACGGCATGAAATGCAAAACTTTGGTATGGTGGGACGAAGTTGGAGAACGTCAGCTGCTAGGTCCAGAATTGGTACAACAGACTATCGAGATCATTAAAGTGATTCGGGTAAGATTGATAGCTACACAGGATAGACATAAGAAATATGCCAATCAACACCGATAAAATTATGAATTCAATATCGGTTATTTTTTTTTCTTGAAAGTGTCTCCCTGGAAAGGGAAAATTCAGTTTGGTAAAATAGAAAAACTAAGCCCTAGGTTTATAGGACCTTTTGAGGTGCTACGACGAGTTGGTGAAGTAGCGTATAAGGTCGCTTTACCTTCGAAATTAGAACATATTCATAATATTTTTCATGAACCTTTACAGTTTGAAAATTTTTTTCATATGAAGAAGTCCATGTTCAAATTATTGACAGGAAAGAAAAAGTACTAAGAAATAAAGTGCTACCTCCTATTAAGGTAATCTAGAGAAACCACAATGCTGAAGAAGCTACGTGAGAAATTGAAGATGTTATGATGAAAAATTATCCTCAATTATTTGCTTGATTTTGTATAGCGATTCTAGGGACAGAATCTTGTTAAGGAAGGAAAAATGTAATGAATGTATTAATCGAGTCGTGAGTATGGGGACATAATCCTTTTAAGGAGGAAATGATGTAACAATTGAGATTTTTTTAATTAGTTTTAAATATTTATTAAATTAAATAAATATTTTAATTAATTTATTTATTGAGATAAATAAATAATTTATGAAATTATGATGTAATAAGTTAGTTGAGTGTATATGTTAACTAAATTAATTAATGGTAATATTATTATTAAAAAATTTAATTTAATGAAATAATTAAATTAAATGAATTGTTTAATATTTAAGAGAATAATTAAATTAAAGAAAATGATGTTCTAGTATAATTTAATAATTAAATTAGATATGTAGTAATTTGTTAAGTATAAAAATAATTATAATAGAAATTATAATTATAATTGTAAGCATAAATTAATTAAATAAAAGTGTGACAAGTGGAACTATATACTATAAATGTTATCAAAATAAATTGAAAGGGGGGAGTTTTGTGTAGCCAAACAAAGCCTCGTGGCCTTTGGCTTAATCTAACTGACGTAGCTTTTGGGTTCTTACCTGAAGAGTACGTGGGGGGAGAGAGAGACCTATATCAGTTTTACTTTACACGTATTTTTCCTAAAGGCTAACTAAGAAAAACTTAGTGTTAGAGGAATTGAGATAGAAGAATAACAAAAGAGAATCAGAGGAAGGATTGCTAGAACTTTGTTAACATCATCATGCAAAACAAAGGATTAAGGTATAATCTACCCCTAATTCTAATTTATAGTTTTGTAATGTTTATTCTTTGAAATTTGGGATTTTGTTGAATTGTTCTTTAAAATATTGATTTTATGTATGTATAGCTTTTGGTTACCTGTTAGTTGTCATCTATAATCCTATGTTAGTGAACAAATTCTTTAAAATTGGGTTTGAAGAAGAAAACTTCAATAACATTGTTATATATATGTAAAATAAATTAATTGAGTCCACAATTTGATGTTCAATCCTTGATAGAATCTATAAATTGATCGAAGATTGTGTTAGTATATCAAGAGATGAAAACAACGTAGTTGGAATGGTGTCAATTGGTTAAGAAACAAAGATTTGGCAATTGAATTTGCTAAAAGTTTTGAAATATGAATAAATTTGTAAAAACATGGTTTTGATCCTTAAAAGTTGATTTTATATATAATGTTTATATTGGTAGAATTATTAAATGTATGCTTGGTAATGTTGTTACCAAATCCTAGTTGCTGGGGTTGGTGAATTGCTGTAGATATTTGGAAAATTGGACTTTGAATTGTAAAAGGGGAAGCTGCTGTAGTTTTTGTCTGCGTAATGGCGCAGCTGTACCGGTATCAAAGGCAGAAACAGTTGTACACCAACGCAGTTGTGCTGGTGTCAAGGCTTGGGACAGCGCAGCTGCGCCGTATCCTGAGCAGAGGCAGTGAGTTTTGCTTAATTACAGACTATAATATGAAGACCTAATCTAGTTTGGTATACATGATAAACATGTTAAATCATAACATAAGGAACAATAACATATTGTAATGTAATGTAATACTAAATATGAAGATTTTAAATGATCACTTAAACAAGTTATCTAATGAATAAAATTTTATGTTTGCAAGAGTTAGAGGTGAATGTTAAAGCTTTATGTTATACGATAGTGAGTTTTCAAATTCGTGTGAGTGGTTAACCAACATGGTTAGAAGCTAAGTTAAGGGTTATGACTTAGATGGTGGATTGAACCTATAAATAGTATAACTAATCGGTATTGTGATTTCAATGGTATATGTAGGGTAATTGGCGAACGCTTATTACTTGTGTAACTCACACACTAGGCAAGTTCTCTAACTTCATTCTCTTTATAATGAATGCAAGTTTCATAACTATGTTTACCTTTTGTTAACAAGCGAGTTTCCTAACCCTAATTTATCATTATGTAAGTTCCTAAATCTTATGTTAAATTTGAGCAATCCTATTGATTCCATCTTGTTTATGATCATTCAAGCGCTTTGTAATCTAATTCTTTACATCGAGTGAGTTTCACATTCCTGACTCTTGTTATTGCTATTTAAAGCACCAACCGTTTTAATTCATTGTTTCAAATGAGATTTTCTTAACTCATTTGGATGTAGTACTTTGCATATATATCATGTCTATTCAATTGTACACTATCATTATTTAATCAATGATTTAAATATCATTGTTCAATCTTATATTATTATGTTGAAACTTCGAATAGAAAATGAACTTTTATTGGTTGGACTAATTTATAATTGATGAGTGTTCTAAAATCCTAGAACCGCTGATAAGCTAGTTCCAAACTAAACTTTTTTTAGTACGAAAATTCTAAAGTCAAACTGAGATGAACAACCCTAATATAGGGGATTATGTACTTGTCAATGTTTAGATGTTTGTGTACAATACATGGTACAAAGGGCTGATCCCCCTAAGTACGTAAGAAAGGGTTTGTATAGTCTAATCGACTGTTAAGGTTGAGGTAAAATACCTCGGGGACATAGTTCGTGGTCTTAAAACCCTCAGATATAATCTTGAACTTGTTTTTTATTCTAGATTCATAGAACGAGTTCTCCATTATTTAGTATTCGTTGTCTAATCACATGTTATTTCCATTACTATTCTTTATAATAGTGAGAAATTGTTTGCTCACTCTTGCAATTAACACTGCAGCTAAAGTTGAGAAAGTCGATGAGTCGTCTTCTAGCGAAGGAAAGGGCAAGATGTTTAAGTGATGAAGTCATTTACTTAACTGCAATTATGTTATATGTTATTTTGTGATGTATTCCATAAACTTATGTAATAATTTAAGTTTAGATTACCTGGAAATGTTTTACGTTGATGTAACCCTTTAATGGGGAAGATATTTATTTAATTTATTTAAGTTATGTCTTTATCCTTTTTTATGGGTAGTTAGATGTAAATATTTTGGAAAGTGAGCACCAAATCATGTGGGAATGAAGTACCCAGATTTGGGGTGTCACACTATTCATTCATTTCTGCTCGGAAATTATTTTTGAACTTTCGAGAAATACGTAATGGTAGAATAATAAGGAAGGATATATTATGTAACAATAATTCAGTTATGACAAACACAGTTTTTCGCCTGCGTACTAAATTCGAGAATGTTAAGGAAAAAATGAAGATTTGAATGAATGGCGATCTTATAATAAGAAAGGATTCTATGAGGTAATGAATATGAGTATGATACGTAGTATTGTACAAGTATATACGAAAGATGACATAACGTATATGATGAATGATTATACGAACTAATAAACGAGGAGAATACGAGAATGATACGTTAAAAGCTTAAGCCATTTGTAATGGACTAATATGATTTGCTCATGTATTTGGCAAGCCCAAGTGAATTATTGTTAAGGCCCAAAGATAAGTAATGCAAGCCTAATCATAGGCCCAAAATTAATTAAACCTAAGTCCGAACCAAGAACCCGACCCGTGGATGGAACCGATGGGTCACCGAGTGAGAAAAACCCATTGGGCAACCCATGTGGGCCCGCCATAGTGAGTCATGATTGGTAAAATATGGAGGTGGGATAGCTTCCTTTGGAAGTTTGGTTGTGGAGGTGGGAATAGTAAGGAGGTGGGACCAATGGACCATTTTGCCCTCACTTTGCCAAGTCTGTAAATAGAGAGCTTGTTGGTCATTTCTTGGTAATTAAATTCACCAACAACTTAGAGCAATTATATTGAGAGAGAAGGGAGAGCTAGTCTTTACTAATCCAAGAAGAAGAAGAAAGAAAGCTTGAACATGAAAAGGTAATGAAGCTTAAACCTTAATCTTCATCTCTTCAACTAGAACTTGAATAGAGAAGTGATTATTGGTGGAACATGTATCATAAGAAGTAACAATGATGGCTATTAGTGGACTTAAACATTAATAACCATGTTACAAGTGGAACCATAATCATAAAAGTATGAACTAATGAAGAATACATGAAAAAATATCATTTTTTTTGTTCATGGACAAGTTTAAAACAATCGTGTATAGGATTAGATGATATATGCTTGGTTAGGATGATAAATGTATGAATGATGGAATGAATTCATTTTGAACGGAGTAAAAATCTTAAGTAACGAAGTTATGGAAAAATTTCACGAGATTAGACGATAATGATCGAATTCTGACTTAAGACGAAGAAACGAGCTATGAACATTCACGAACATTTAACGAATGCGTAATAATTAATTTAAACTGTGAATTTAGTGTTAACGGATTCAAAATCATAAGTTGTCCTAATGAAATTGTAGTATACAAGATATGTGTGATAACAACTTTTGAACGAGCCAATTCTGACTTATAACGAATAAGTTACGAGCCAGGAAAGGATTGAAATTGAAAAACTTAAAATTTTCCTAAGGCTCAGGGCCGGCATCACAGCGTCGCCCAAGATTATAAAGGTGGCGTTGAACCACCATCCTCGGATCCCATACACTACCAAGTTGCGCCACAGTGCGGCATATACTGAAGGGTTTGGCATTGAAGGGTTTGGCGCTGCAGCGCTGTAATTGAATCCAAGGCACTGGTAAATCGCGCAGCAGCGCAAAATATACTTAGGAGACTGGCGCCGCAGCGCCAGTACTAGATAAGAGGCAGTGAAGAATATTAATGAATGTAAAGGAAGGAAAGTTGATTGAAGGTGAATTATTACCTTAATTAACTTAAAGTAACATCATTAAGAATGATTAAAACCTTACGTTTAGCGATTAAAAGATAACGACAGGTTACTCGAATGTAAACACAAAGTAATACGATAAACCGTAATGAACGTTAACTAAACTAATGAATCTTAGTTAATTTTATGAATGATTAGACCGAGAAGATGGGGAAGATAGGTTAATGACAATATTCGATGGTTGTTTATAACCTAATGTGGTATGTTATATAATTATGTATTGTAGAATCTATAAAGACTCAAAAGGGAAGTGAATTAACTATAGAAGACGCTAAAGGCAAATGTTCTAAACCCTTGTCTATGTTCCTTTTGGACAAGCTTTATGATTCATGTATCTTATGCATGGATTGATGTACAAATAAGTCGAAGCCAATTCCTTCGGCTAGACTTAATGTGTTTTGTGTATGAATAAACAAATGTTTTGTCGTCAATCAATAAACACGTGAGGTTACCAAAACTTAAAAGTAGATACATTTAATGAAGTAGTGTTGTACAACATAGAGTACTATAGGCTGATCACCTAGACGTGCTTGTAAGAAATGTCGGACTTACGGACGTGGTGCCGGGTTGTCCTTTTTAAGGAAAGAATGAAATGCTCAAGGTCTTTGAAAAAAATCAAGGTATAACAAATGTTATTCATTATTAAACGTTTTAAAGAAAAGAGAAGTGTTATTTTGAATTATATATAGTACTTCATAACTATTGTTTCAATTATAGAAGATAAGTATGCATATATATGTTATATCAGTTTAGTTATACGTATTATCTTTAGGCTAAGAAGAACATAAAGAGATAGAGAGAAAGTTGAGAGAGTTGAAGAGAATTGGAGTATCAAGCGAGAAGGGGAAGCATTAGCAAGCAATTCTCTATAATCTTTGTTGAGATTAATTAAGAATTAAAGGTATAAAATTTAACTCCATGTTCTTAGTTTTGTTTTTGAGTTTTCTGTAAAGTGGAGTATTAATTTGTAAGAATTTGGATTATATGTGTTAATTAGTTATGTAATCCATTGGTTATCATCTAGAAACAATTTTTAGAGGTTGAAATTCATGAAATCATGTCGTAAATGGAAGTTGTTGTTGTTCTTGAGTTTTTGTGATATATACATATGACATATATGATTTTGAGGCCAAAATTGATGTTTAATTCTCATTGTAATCTATAAATTGATTTCAAAATATGTTAGTATGTTGAGTTACGAAAAGAATGCAATTAAAATGGTTTAATTTGGTTAAAAAACGAAGATTTGGTGGTTGATTTCGCTAAATATGTTAAAAAATTAAGAAAAACAACAAAAACATGATTTAATCCTTAAAAGTTAATTATGTAACATGTTTATGTTGTTAGAATCATGATATACATGCTTGGTGTTGTTGTTAACAAAGTTATAGCTCATGGGTATGTTAAATTTATGCTTAATTAGGAAAATTGGGTTGTTTGGGAGTAACTGTGAAGCAAGGCAGAAACAGCGCAGCTGCGCCTGCTGAGTGTTCTGTGTATTAAGCACTTGCGCAGCTACGCCAGTGCCAAGCCTTGGGGATGCGCAACTACGCCCTCCCCTGGGAAGAAGTAGTTTTTTTTAGTTTTCAGTCCATGACATGTTGGCCTAACCTAGTCTAAGGTGCATGATAACATGTTAAACATGTAATGAAGTTACATAACAGAGTGTAAACATTTTTGTGATGATTTTTGATTGAAAAGATAATGACTTAGAAAACTTTAACTTGCTATTTGATTAAGTCTTGAGATGTTATTTAAGCGTGATGATGCTTTACTAGATTTATGATTTCAGACCTGTAAATGGTGTCAGTGATTGGATTATGAGATAGGATAACGAGATGAACTTGAATGAGAATTAAACCTATAGGGTTAATATTTGTTTAACTAATCGGTACTGCGATTTCAGTGGTATATGTAGGGTATTTGGTGAACGTGTGTTATAATTCTGTAGCTTACGAACGAGGTAAGTTCCTAAACCTTGTTCCTTTAGTAGAGCAAGATCTTATCCTATCTTGTTTATTATTGTTATGCAAGAATCTAAATCTTACTTTTCGTTAAGCAAGTTTCCTAATCTTGACTTGATATTATTTGATTAAGATGGCTCAAGTTGTTTATTCATATTGAGCGAGTTTCTAATCATTGTTTCTTATTAATTCAATGTTTGAATTGTTCATTATTTCAAACGAGACTCTCTAATTTCTTTGAAGACAGTCTATTGGATATACAATGTTTTATTCAACTCCAAATTGTTGTGGCTTCATTCTTGATTTTAATCATTGTTAATAAATACCTAATTTTTGTAACGAACTTCGAATGGCTAGTGAACCTTTATTGAATTGACTAGTCCATAGTTGGTGAGCATTCTAAAATTCTAGAAACATTGTTAAAGCTAATCTAAACTAAACTTTCTTTAGTGCGGAAAACCTAAGTAAAATTGAGATGAACAACCCTAACATAGGAGAATATGTACGCGTTAGCGTTAAGATGTTTGTGCACAATACATGGTACATAGGGTTGATCCCCCCTAAGTATGAGAGGAAAGGTCCATATAGTCTAACGACTGTTCAAGGTTGAGGTAGAAATACTTAATAACCTGGATATAGTTCATGGTCTTGAGACCCTCAGATATAAATCTCGAACTTGTTTTCTAATCTTGATTCGAAGAATGAGTTCTTTATTATTCAGTATTCATTACTTACTATTATGATATTGCTATTGTCATCATTATATTTGTGAGCACTTATTTGTTCACTCTTGCATATAACACTACAGCTAAAGTTGAGAAAGTTAACGAGCTGTCTACTAACAAGGGAAAGATGTCCAAATGATGAAGACTTCTTTGATTTTATTTAATAGAATATATGTTATGAGACTTATTTAATTATATGAAGTATTCCGCAGACTTATGTAATAATTTAAGGGTAGATTACCTGGAATTTGTTTTAAGTTGATGTAACCCTTTAATGGGAATGATTATTGTTTAAGTTAATTAACTTATGTCTTTATCCTTAATTATGGGTAGTTAGATGTAATTGTTTTGGATAGTGAGCACCAAATCCTGTGGGAATGAAATACCCAGATTTGGGGGTGTCACAAGTTGGTATCAGAGCCTTAGGTTATGAACCTTAGGTGTAGGAAACCTTAGGAAGTAACCTTTAAGGAGATCGAAAACATAGTAATGATAACTCTTATCGAGTTTAAAGGAATGAATTAAGGAATTCATTAAAGATAAATAATAAAGGACTTTATGTGCTTATGTGTTAATAACTTATATGCTCGTGAGTATCGAATAGTGTCACGTATTAAATAAAACTGAAGTTATTTCATTGTCAGGATGTCTAATGTTGAAGGATCCAGTCAAGCTAGGGAAGAGATACCTCAGGTGCCTAGAGATGAGGAGGCCCGAGATGTCAATATTGTTAGGGAGCAATTAATTTAGAGGGATCTTTCTCTGTTTGTCGTTGATGAAGGACATGGGTATGAGCCTATGTCTGATCTCATGGAGGAGGACTCTAAGGAGATAGAGGTGGAAGATGAGGAAGCGGATCCTGTGGAGTGTTCACTAAAATCCATTGCAGCTGGGATGTATGATGAATTATATAACCGTAATATTGAATTGCAGGCTAAGGTTGAGGAGCTAAAGGAGCTGGCTGATATGCGTCAGGCTAATATAGAGCAGAAGGTTAAGGAGATTCAGGATCTCGATATACATCTTGGGAACGCGGAATGGAACCTATTTCACACAGAAGGTCATTAAGAATAACTATTAGCTAAGAATGACAAGATGGATACTAGAGTTGAGAAGCTAAAAGATGATTTGAAGGAGGAGTTATCTAAGTGTGCGAGAGCATAAGATGCTTGGATGAATGATACTTAGTGTGCAGATCATGCTGAAGACAAGGTTCAGACGAAAAAGGCTAAGATGGATGAAATGGATTATGATTTTCGTTTTGCGATTCATAGGGCCCAGGACCGAGTCTGTAACTCCCCCATATCTATACTCCCACGGTATCAGATATGGTGCTTACTACTAATCAATTAATTTAACGCATTCAAATCTATACACCCGTGGTATTCGATTCTGTGCCTATATTTAATCGAACGACTATACAATTATTCCAAGATACAGTTCCCATAGATCCATGGTTCACAATATCCCATAACAGATAACAATTTCGTAGAGAACTATTGCTATGTTTGGATACCCTCACTTGAATGTATAGACTGTATCTACGAATATTATTTATCTATTCGAAATTCAAAGTACTAGTAATAACATGAACAGTTCATATTACCAATACACTCACTAAGATGTATAGTTTATATCATGCAGATTACACTATCTCAACGAGAGATAGATAATGATGTTAATCCTACCCAACAGTTAGTAGAACTTTTGTTAGGTGCTATGAATAGATCCATAACCCACAGTACTCCATTTAAGGATTTTAAATTAGTTGGTCCACCCGAATTCAAAGGTACATCCGAACCTATCGATGCACAAATCTGGATTACTGAAATAGAAAAATTCTTCTTATTAACGAATGTCAATAATAATCAAAAGACAAATTTTGCAACCTTTTTTTTGAAAGGTGAGACAAATTACTGGTGGGAATCAACTAAGGGTCGGGTAGAAACTGAAGTTGTACCTTGGGATAGATTCAAAGAATTGTTTGAAAATTATTTATCCCAATCTTTGAAGGATCGCATGGAAGTACAATTCCAAGAATTGAAACAAGGAGACCTGACTATATCTAAGTATACGGCCAAGTTTAACAAACTGTCCAGGTTTGCTCCACATCAAGTCAATATTGAACTTAGGAAAACTCGGAGATATCAGGAAAGTTTGAAACCTCATATACGAAGTAAATTATATCTATATTCCAACTTAAAACTTTTTTCTGAAATACTCGAGAAAGCTTCCATAGCTGAGAGTGAAATCGAGAATCTCATCAAATTTCATCAAGAAAAAAAGAATCAAAATGAGAAGGGGAAACCTAAGACCGAACCCAGTTCAAATGGCTTTAATAATAAATGGAAATGGGATACTACTTTTTTTAACAATTAGGGAAAAAAGTGAAAGTAGTATGCATACAATCCAATCATGTATGATGATAAAGCATATACTTTGTAATCAATCTTATTTATTTATTAATAAAAGAATTATTTATTAAAAGCATTTAATTATCTACATGGTGTTGTTTTAATAATATGTGATAAACCCATAGTTTTAAGCAATTCTTTTAGAATCATGATGAGATCATGCTAATGAGATCTAAATTCTTATATATGTTAAAACTAAAATGTTCTCAATCGATGAATTACTAAAAATGAGATTAGTGAATCCGGATAGATTGATACATACGTTGCTTGCTCATTACATGAGAATGATTGATCTCATGATCATTTGTTTGGAGACACTAAAGCAAGTATGTAGGTGCTTATTGGAGAATAAGTTCACTGAACGTGACTCGCTAAGAACTCCTATAGTGATTGTGACGCCCCCAAATTCGGACCTCCACGTGGTCACTCGAATTCGGTTCATGACGTTCGCATGGTAAAACCATAATAACTAAAATCATACATTCACAACGGAAAATCTAAATTAGAATAATATACAATGATTTATTATAATTATTCCCCTAAGTCTCGCAACCTACAGTACTTAATAGATTACATAATATTATCGAATAAGTACCTATTACATAATCCTACTTAAGTTTAAACATAGCCTTAATACAACATAATAATCTTAAACATAAAAAGGGACAAGCTAGTCGGTAGCCTTGCCCTTGCCCTTGTCTGCTCCAGAGACACCTCCTTGTTCTTTCTTAACTGAAGGGTTTTAAATAAGCAAGGATGAGCAAAAATTGCCCGGCAAGTAATATACAACAAGGGTGTAGCATATATTATCACAAGGTTTGAATTATCGAAGTGCCATTTCTAGGATAGTTCAAAGTTTCAGAATAACATCATGGATAAGGAATATCAACAATTCATGTGTTGGGGTTATCAACTAGATAAGCAATTTATACTGAGCAGTCACTAAGGACTATTGAACTTGCACTAGAGTTATCAATATTAAACTGATAGCCCAAAAAATATCAAGTACAATAGTTGATCAGTCTACAATACTTTACGTTATGTATAACACCACAATAATAAACCATTCATGTGTTGGGGTTTCCAACAACATACACTCCCCTTACCATAAGGGTTGTCCAACTCAGTTTTCAAGATTTCCGCACCAATCAAGTGGTTTGGACAGTTTTATAAACATGCATATAGTCTAGCCGAATCAAATGGCATCGACTCTTTCACAATATTCAAGAACAATACTAAGTTCCTTATGAATAATAGTTTTCACAAGGGTTTAAGCATAATGGTTCATTTGAACGAGAAAGCAATATAACTTGTATTCAAAGAGATAAGCTTACGGTATTCATCTAATATAGTAATGCCAAGGTTTAGGATACTTGCTCAATAATAAGATAGGTTTAAAAACTTGCTCAATAATAAGATATATTTAGAAACTTGCCTTACGCGTAGTTTATCCTCGTTTAAGAATTCAACACTTTCGAATCCTATTTATAACGTATTATATGTTCAAGATGTTCATTAGCTAACATAGTCTTTAATCAAGTTTGACATGATACAAGTAGGCATGTAAGGTACAAAATCAGTTTATACGTCATCATAAATCAAATACTTAGTTACTTCATAATCAAATCAAGAATGCTCAAGGTTAAGACCTCCTTACTTATGGACTTTCAATTTCAATGCAACACCAACTTATCGACTAAGCATCACACGTATATATACACATCAGTAGGTTTTAGATCACATTTAGCATTATAGGCATCATACCAGTTACTGTCCAAAAGTCAGAACTCACTAACTGTGATTCCAAACTGGCGCGACCGCGCTTGATTTGCACTAAGGAGACGCGCAGCCGCGCGACTCCTAGTTCAAACTAGGGCTGAGCAGTTATTTTCTAGGCCTAGCTTGTCCATCCTTACATACATAACATATATTAACATGTCAAGGGTCCTTTCGTATCTTTCAAGTTCAATCTAGGTTCTGTCTTGCACAATACAGTTCTAAGTTGGACATCTCAACAATTTAAGACTATTTAAGGTTATGAAATCACAAAGTCCAACATGCTTGATTCTTAAACATATAAGGTAGTCATGTAAATCATATTAGACATACTTGTGAGTATTCATATCTCATACGTGTATTTAACATCGCTTTGCTTTTCTTGAAATGAGATACATAATCATGGTATATATATGTTTATACTATATGAATGAGTCTAAGAGTGCCATCAAACATGATCACAAATGTCAGATTTTAGTCCTCGTGGTATCTTGACAATATTCACATTCAAAGCTTGCTAATAGGTTCAACATGCTCATGTTTCCTTACTAATCAAATAAACACAAGCTAAAGGTTTATTCGTGCATTTCCAAGTCATACTCACATGCCTTCAAAGTTAGAATATAAACCATGTAGAAATTATGCATGTTAGCTCACCAGACTAAGCTTCTTGTTGAAAATATTTCTAACATAAGGCTTAATAAGTTTGATCATACTCAAAAGAACTATACACACTACAACATGCTCATGCTTCAATATGAAATCCAAGTACTAAAGTTAGTATGTTCGACATGCATTTCAAAACCATACTAACATGCTTTCAAGATCGGAATATGCATTAATTCAAGTTCACAATTTATAGTTTTCCAAATCTTAAAGTTTTCTTGAAAACTCAACTCAGTCAATGCTACAACAACGCAGTATGTTCAAAATAATATCTAACCACATGCTAGGGCCATTCATATGCATATTATAACCAAAGTAACATGCTCAGAACAATACAGAAACATTACAGCAGTATCTGAGAATAACACCACGCACGGTTACGTGGTATTAGCTTATAGAAGTGGCGCGGCCGCGCCACTTCGAACAGACTGAAAAAAAATGACCCTGCTTCTGCAGAGTCTTAACACATGAGATGCTAAACATGTAACCAGACCAGTTACCATGTTCCAAGACATGTGTACCAACTCAAATAACACAATGGCATGCTATTCTACATCAATTAACAGAGATTTCATACAATTGCAAGAATTTGAAATCTCTAGACTAAAACTCCATTTTTACAGAGAATGAAAATGGCAACAAGAAAAAAGGAGTTATACCTCTGTAATGTGCTAAAAACACTTGCTCCAATTGAACTCCTAAGCTCTAGATTACTTGTATGCTCTCAGCCTTACTACTTAGCAATTCTCAGACAATTTAAGCAACACAAGGAATGAAGGGAAGTGTTCATTATATAGGAAATCCATTGACCATGCCAAGACTTTACCCAAGAATTCAAACTCATGGATTGAGGGATTGCATGAAGTATAAGAAGGAGTTGGTAATTTAGTTGTTGATTTGCATCATGAGCACCACTCCCCTCATGATTATTGCCTAGCTTGGAAGAAAATAAGAGGAGTAGGCCTTAGCTTTTTTATTTTGTTGAGTTTCACGTAATAGGTAGGGGATAGGACATTGGCCTAATGCGTAACTAGCAACTGAGACTCTAATTTTGGACAAGGGTATTAAATCTCAGCAACTAGGTTTATAATGCTTACTTTGTTCCCGAAAATATAATTTTAATGTGTTAATGCTACTACACAAATGGAAAGTTAGGGATCATATAATCCATGCACATTATTCCAGTCTAATTATTAAATGTATGAACTTCATTTAATCACCCACTAGTAATTAATATCTCCTTAAAACATTATTATTTCAAGTAGACTCACTTATTGAGATAATTTAGAATTCTTTGACAGTGTATGTCTTTTAATATTTCCACTCATACTTATTGTCACATAAATGATTGTTTAGGTAACTTATAATTCCTTACACTTATTATATAGTTTATATATATTTCATAGCAATACTAATGTGTCACACCACATCTTCTTATTAATTGTAAGAACTATATAATATCACACACATTAATTAATATTACCGTTCTCATTATTCAATTTACTTTACTCATAATAACAATTACTAATCACATAACATTAATTAATTACCAACAAAATTAATTAATATTCTATAATAACAATTAACAATTAATTGTTTACTTGATAATTCCTTCATCGATTAATATTACTATTAATATTTAACTGAAATTCTTTAATAACTAATAATAATTAATATAGATTAATTGTTCGCTTAATAATTCTTTCATTAATTAATATAATCACTATTATATCTCATCACGGTGCCACACAAGGCATTTAACGAGTTTATCACAAATTTCATGTATTCTCAATTATTCAATTATTTAATATAATTGAGTTAACTCATCTCGTAACACAAAATTATTTATATCCAAATAAATATTCATTTCCATTAATATATCTATTTAATAATACGTGAAAATTCTCGCGTATTACATCCTCCCCCCTTATAAAAATTTCGTTCCGGAATTGCTCAAAGGTTATACGAATAGATGGGGATAATCCCTCATCATCCTATCTTCTAACTCACACGTTGCCTCCTCGACATCGTCGTTACGCCAAAGTACTTTTACAGAAGAAATGACTTTGTTTCTTAAAGTTTGCTCCTTCCTGTCTAAAATTTGGACAGGAATTTTTTCGTTCGCTAAGTTCTTCTCCACTTGAATAGGTTCGTACGAAATCACGTGTTTGTAGTCGGGCTTGTACGGACCTAACACGGATATGTGAAACACGTTATGGATGTGCTCCAACTCAGGTGGTAATACAACCTGGTACGCTACCTCGCCTATTCGCTTCAGTATCTCGAACGGTCCTATGAATCTTGGACTTAGTTCCCTTTTCTTGCCGAAACGGATCTTTTCCTTCCATGGAGATACTTTCAAGAATACAAAACTGCAGACTTTAAAATCTCGGTCTTGCCGATACAAGTCTGCATACTTTTTCTTGCGATCTTGAGCTGCCACTAGTCTAGCCCTTATCACTGCCACCACATCCATGGTTTGTTGTACTAACTCTGGTCCGAGTATTCGTCGTTCTCCGACTTCATCCCAACATAATGGTGTTCCGCACTTCCTTCCGTAATGAGCTTCATACGGTGGCATGCCGATACTCACATGATAACTATTATTATACGCAAATTCGACTAAGGGTAAGTGGTCGTCCCAATTTCCCTTGAAGTCCATCACGTAAGTCCTAAGCATATCCTCTAGCGTTTGTATTGTTCGCTCACTCTGTCCTTCTGTCAGAGGATGATAAGTAGTACTTAACCTTAACTATGTTCCCATCCTCTCTTGCAAGCTTTTCCAGAATTTTGACGTGAAACGCATGTCTCGGTCAGAAACAATCGACACCGACACTCCATATCGTGAAACTATTTCCTTTACGTGCAGATTTGCTAACTGATTTAAACTATAGCGGATCTTGATTGGTAAAAAATGTACTGTCTTTGTTAGTCGATCCACGATAACCCAAATGGCATCTAAACCTTTCTGCGTAACTGGAAGTCCTACCACGAAATCCATCGTGATATGCTCCCATTTCCACTCTGGTATTTCCAACGGTTGCAACAAACCACTCAGCCGCTGATGCTCTACTTTTACGCGTTGACATGTAAGACACCTACTAACGTACTCCGCAATTTCTCATTTCAAATTTGGCCACCAAAAATGTTGCTTCAAGTCCCGGTACATCTTTGTGCCTCTCGAATGAACAGAATATGTAATATTGTGTGCCTCGTGCAAAATATCCTCTCTCAACTCGGTTACCGCCGGTACCCACACTCTCCCTTCGAAACATAAAATACAGTCCTTATCTATTCGAAATTTTTCTACCTCATTTTTCGCGATCCTACTCCTGATTTTCTCATATTCTCCATCTTTCTCATATGCCTACTTTACCCTATCCAACAATGTCGGACGAGCTTCCATTACAAATAATTTCTCTTCAGACCTCTCGGGTCCCTTCACTTCTATTTCCAACTTCTCCATATCTCTTATTAACTCCTCTCGAGTTGTTAGTTGAAATAATTTCTCCCTTCCTTTCCTGCTCAGAGCGTCGGGAACTACGTTTGCCTTCCCCGGGTGATAAAGAATATCACAGTCAAAATATTTGATCAATTCTAACCACATTCTCTAATGCATATTCAACTCCTTCTGTGTGAAGATATATTTTAGACTTTTGTGGTCTGTGTATATCTCACATTTTTCTCTGTACAAATAATGTCTCCATATCTTTAACGCAAAAACTACTACCGCTAACTTTAAGTCATGAGTAGGGTATCTCTTTTCGTAATCCTTCAATTATCTTGACGCATACACAATGACTTTGCCATGTTGCATTAGCACACAGCCCAGTCCTTTATGCGATGCATCACTATATACCACAAATCCTCTCGTATCATCTGGTAAGGATAATACAGGCGCCACGCTTAATTTCCTCTTCAATTCTTGAAAACTCTCCTCGCATTTGTATGTCCATACAAATTTCACCGTCTTCCTCGTTAGATTCGTCAACGGGGTCGCTATCTTAGAAAAATCCTGGATAAATATTTGATAGTATTCAGCTAACCCTAAGAAACTTCTCACCTTCGTCGGTGTTCTAGGTTGTTCCCAACTACTTACTACTTCGACCTTTTCGGGGTCTACTGAGATTCCATTCTCATCCACCACGTGGCCTAAGAATTGAACCTTCTTCATCAAATATTCTCATTTTGAAAACTTTGCGTACATCTTCTCCTTTCATAGTGCTTCCAAAACAATCTTCAGATGTGCGACGTGTTCTTCCTCCGTCTTCGAGTAGATCAAAATGTCATCGATGAAAACTACTACGAATTTATCCATGTATGGCTTGAAAACTTGATTCATCAAGTCCATTAATGCTGCCGGAGCATTAGTTAAATCGAATGACATTACCAAAAACTCGTAATGTCCATAACGAGTTCGAAACGCAGTCTTTGGTATATCTTCGTCACGCACTTTCAGTTGATGATATCCTGTCCGTAAGTCGATCTTCGAGAAACATTTCGCTCGTTTTAGTTGATCTAACAAATCATCTATCCTTGGTAATGGATATTTGTTCTTGATCGTTACTCTGTTCAATTTTCGATAATTGATACAGAGCCTCATCGATCCGTCCTTTTTCTTAACAAATAACACTGGTGCTCCCCAAGGGGACACACTCGGTCGAATGTAACCCTTATCCAGTATCTCTTGAAGTTGTATCATTAATTCCTTCATTTCTACAGGCGCCATACGGTATGAACCTTTCGAAATTGGTGCCGTTCCCGGTACTAAGCCTATTACGAATTCGATTTTTCTATCTGGCGAACGACCAGGCAGATCATCAGGAAACACGTCTTGAAATTCATTCACTACGGGTATATCCTTAATCTCTACTCCCTTCTTTCGAGTATCTACGACGTAAGCTAAATAACCTACACATACTTTCTTTAACAATTTCCTGGCCTGCATCATCGTAACGCAACTCGATTGCTTAAGCGATGAGCTACCATAAAACACTTCCTTAGACTTACTCAAAGTATGAAGGTTCACACACTTGTTATAACAGTCAATTACTGCCACATGGTTATATAACCAATCCATTCCCAGTATTACGTCAAATTCTCCTAGTTTAATAGGAATCAAGTCTACGCTCAGTTCATGTTCTTTAATGTTTGCGCAATAAATTCGATAAATGTATTCTACGAGGATTATTTCCTTATTCGTAACTTCTACGTTCAAGAAATATTCTAAACGTTCTCGGGGTGTATTAAGTTTACTAGCAAATTCTTTAGATACAAAAGAATAGGTCGCACCTGAATCAAATAATACATAAACACTTATATTATTGATTGGGATTATACCTGACACCACGTCCTTTGTAGCTACGGCATCGTAGACGGTCATGTTAAAGGTTCGAGCAGTCGATCGGTTGGGTTACGCAAGTCCACCAATCATTAACTTAATTCCTCATGCTTGTCTTCCGCCAGCTCCACCGCTTCCTTTCTTTGGGCATTCCTTTATCTAGTGCTCTGTCGATCCACAAGCGAAACATCCTCTGATCTTCTTCGGCTTTGGGCAATTTGGTGATATATGCCCCTCCTGGCCGCAATTATAACAGGTGTTCTTTCTCTTCGAACACTCCCCCTGATGACTTCTTCCACATTTGTTACAAGCTTCGGTTCTCTTCTTGAAGTTTCCTTGGTGACTCCCACCTTGGTTATTGTTTTCCTATTTCCTCTTTCTAAAGTTACTTCCTCCGCTGCTGCTCCCTCCACGATGTTCACTACCAGCGTTCTTATTCTTCTCCTCCTTATGATATAGACTTAAGGGCTCACTGCCACCTTTTGCAATGATTTCCTTCTCCAATAATGTTGTAAAGGAATCAATCTGGAAGACCGATACCTTATTATACAACCACGGCTTCAACCCTTGCTCAAAACGTCTCGTTTTCCTCTCCTCATCCACAACTTGGTGTTCTGCAAATCGCGCTAGTTTATTGAACTTATCTACGTATTGCGCCACCGTCATATCTCCTTGTTTCAGCTATAGGAACTTCACTTCCATCCTACTCTTCATACTCTTCGAGAAATAGTTCTCAAAAAACAGCATCGTAAACCTCTCCCAAGTTATCGTTCCTTCCCCCGCTCTCTGCTGATTAGTTTCCCACCAATAGTTCGCTTCGCCTCTCAGCATGTATGTGGAAAATACGGTCTTCTGGTCTTCACCCAGGCGAGCTATAGTGAAGGCCTTCTCGATCTCCTTATCCAGATTTGCGCAACTATCGAGTCAGTAGTTCCTGTGAACTCTGGGGTCCTATACTCTTAAAAATCCATAAAGGTTGTTAGCGGGACAGCTTGGGGAACGGGTGGTGTGGGTTCGTTTCTTCCCCTCAGAGCTTCGCCCAATAAATCTACAAGTCTCTGTATCGGATCTACAGGACCTCTCTCATCGTTAACTGACTCTTCTGGGACAGTTATTCTACGCTTGTGCGGCATCTTCTGTATCACAAAATTTTCATTTACTTATCTAACTATCATATTTAGACATTTCTCGAATGAAAAGAACTACAAGGTTATAACACATTTCGAAAATAGGATCATTTATATTCATATGCCAAATGGTTACAATACACGTTATTTTCAAGTATACTGCTATAAATGATAACATATATCCCCTAGTATCACAAAAGACGGGGACCACACTAACTTACTACCCCTCTAACATTTTTAAAAGTTTGGGGTTACCACTGTGTCACATCTTACACAAAAGATCGAGATTGCAACAACATATTAACAACACATAAATAAAATACTACACTAATGAGCTTTTTCCTCTAGACTCAGTCTAACATCCCACGCTCCACGGTGCTCTGATACTCCTTCTGTGTGATGTGTGCCACCATATCCCGACTTATGGTATGCCGGGTCTGTCATTGCTCAGTGGGGTAGTGATTCACCCCATCGATCAATATCTCCATGACCATGCGTAGAGCATAGCCCATCTTGTTCATCTTCCTCCTCTTGTACCACACCTCATCCTCTAGATCATTCACCCTGTCATTGGAATCCTCCCACTTCTCCTCGATGTGAATCCTATCCATCAGCTCCATCTCTAACTGAGTTCGGAGAGCCTCCTTCTGTGACGTCCCCAAAATAGTTCCATTCCATCCAACCCATTTTGAGTCGCCAAATACATGGTAAAGAAAACAACTACAACTTTATTACAACAATTGTCGTGCAAAATGTAACAACACATATGCTGTGAGTTTGGATACAAATATATATCAACTGTGACACTTATCCCATCCTTGGATAGCACTTCACAAAGTTACCTTACATAAAGGTATAGTCAAAAACTATTTTAGAAATTAGAATCTTTGGGAAGTGCTCAAGGAAACCTTCGTACATGGGAGGCCATGCTTCTAGGTTATGATAGATATCATATGGCCACAGAATTATCCTTGGTTGACCCAATAGACCCCAAAGAAAAACAAGAAGATTACTATCATATTCTTCCCAATGGTAAGTCTTCTCTTGACATATCATTATCACCACTGTCTCTAATTGAGAAATATATTTCAAACAAACACCAAGATTATATAGGTAGTGCTCGTATATATACTCGACAAGTGGATGAGCACATCCCTATCTTATGATGATACAAGGTTGTATGTCATTAGACATCTTGTATGATAGTGACAAAACACCCTTCCAACGTTGGGTTCGCCTCACCCTCAACAGCTATAGACCACCGTTCTATTCTCCTGTTATCCCCCACTCGACCCAGCTACACTTTTATTACCTGAAAGGAATTGTGAAGAAAAAGGGTGAGCACAACTAGCTCAGTAAAGAATATCATGACTAAAGATAATTAAATTATCAATAGCCTTCATCAATTATAAATCAGAGATTTAGAACATATGGTAGATGATAAAAAAATTCAACCATAGTTGCAGCGGAACGAGCAATCCATTAGTAGAGTCAAATAGACCATAAAGTCTATTATCTTCTCCATGTTAAAAATCCACCAACAATGTTTTATCCCTGTAACATCACTCAACAGTTCCTTTCCACAATCATATGAATAACTCATAATCATAATTGTGATTCTAAATTTTTCTTCACATCCAAGACGAAGATAATTTTCATCACATGTCTTTACCTGAAACATCAAAGATCATGGTTATACCAAATCACAGTTCATGTTTATAATCATACTAACAATGTCATCTTTGCACTACGGTCAAAGATATTCATCAACAGACCATCTTTCCACTACAGGCCAAAGATATTCAACAACAGGTCATCTTTGCACTACGGGCCAAAGATATTCATTAACAGGTCATCTTTACACTACGGGCCAAAGATATTCCTCAACAGTTCATATTTGCACTACAGGCCAAATGTATTCATCAACAGTTCATATTTGCACTACAGGCCAAATATATTAATATCTCAAAGAAATATATAATCATTTCAGAATTTATATAAACAATAATTATAACCATGTTGATCATTTCACATTTGCACTTAAGCTAAATATATTCAATTATAAATTCAATGGTCATGATCATACCAGTCAACAATTCAACTTTGCACTACTGGTCAAAGAGAACCCATAGTCATGATCATACCAAAAATCTACCCATCTTTACACTTAAGTCAAAGAAAAATATCATCATTAGGGTTATAAAAATGTTATATATGATAATAAAATCAATATAATCAACATATAGTTTTAATCTCAAGAGTAATATTCATAAATCAACTATAATTTGGTCAGAAAAAGAAACCAATTTTGTCGTGAATAGTACCCGTAAATAGTAACTCGTGAATAGTAACTCATGAATAATAACTCATGAATAGTAACTCGTGAATAGTAACCCCGACATGAAAAAGGTAGAAATTCTACAATAAAATCCATACCAATATTTCGGTATAATGATATTGAAAGAATAATATTTCTTAAGCTTATAAACAATTTATTTTAATTATTTACACTTTACTAAATAATGCATTTAATCCTCCTAAAATGTCAAACTCGTAAGATTTCATCACCAATAACCAAAAACCCTCATAAAAAATCTGTCTATACCTCATATAGGATTCTCAAGCCATAAAATCATATTTTTTAATTTTCTTACTTCACATAACATATTTAATTCATTTACTCATAATTAGACTATTTTCATGAAAAATACCAAATCAGTTCTAAAAATATTTTTTTTCTGGAATTTAGCAGAATATAGTTCTATATTGAACATATATTTTTATCAGAATTTTTAAAACTCATTTACTATTTTTCATATGGTCAAAACAGCCAATATTTAGACATTTATCATAAATTGTACTTTTATCCAAAAATTCTGAAATTCACAGAGTATACTGATATAATATAGATATATTCCCAATAAAAATTTTATCAATTTTGGAGTTAACCACAAGGAGTTATAAGCGGTTACTTTTAAAATAGTCTTTTCTCATAAAATTCATAACTCTTAATATATACATCCAAAAATCACCATTTTTGGACACAATCAAGAAAACTCATCAAAATATCATTTCAATTTTTCCAAAATTTTCTGAAGGTCAGAAGCAGTACGAACTGAAAAATATAATAACCCTTAAAATCCCCTACCTCAAAAGAGCAGTATTTCTGATCGATATAAGGCTGAAAGAAACTTATACTGAATAACAACTCTCAAAGTATCTAAATACTCACTAGAATATACTTGACAATATAGAGAGAAAGAAAACTTATTTCTGGTGTGATTTTCAATTCTAACATAAACACCTATTTATAGGAAAATGCTAGAACGCCAAAGGACACTAAAATAATAAAATATAATTATTTATTTCTTCCTTCCACACACCAACCAAGTCCAGCCATCAAGCATGCCAAATCTGAAAATTTTGGGCAGCCCACATGTGTTCAACAACCAAAGTGGGTCCCACCCATAAATTAATTAAAATCATTTTATTTTTCGAAACTTCAGTAATTCATAGAAAATAACCCGGTTATCAGAAAAATATGAATTTTATATCCATTCTAACTGAAATCGAATTCTCTACAACTTTGCAGAAGAAAGTTTTTCCAAATTCCAGACCAAAAATATTCGAAATCCACAAACGGATGATTTTAAACATCGTTTCGACAACTTTTAAAATTCATAACAAATCATTCGTTTATTTTTAACGGTTCAAAATTTGTGGATATATACTCAACTTATATATGTATAACATACCCAAAAATTACAATGATCCAACGGTTAGATCAAAATTATAACTCACGCAATAGAGTTTTAAGAACACCGATTTGATCTTTTAATACCTCCAATCCGACAAAATGCTGATAAAACACCTCAACATTAATTCCTTTATTTATAACCACATAAATAAATCCATTATTTATATCTACATCAAATAAATATTTCCTTATCATATAAATCAATAATTAATTATTCATAAATAATATTACAGAATCACAATAATGACAACCAGGCCGTTCCCAGGAAAGAGGGGGCTTTCCAATAAGGATTTTTCCTTACTGGCGTGCAATTAGGTGACCAAACCTTTCCTTGACATAACTTTCTAGAAATTACCAATAATGATATCTAATAATATTATTTAAATAATATGAATTATTGATCTGATAATGGAGATACTGTGCAGTGCCAATTATTGAAACAATAATAATATAAAATATAAACACAGCAATTATTGAATTAATAAAATAAAATATTAAATAGTAATTACTGTGACAATTATTCAGTAGTGCCTTCTTACGTAAGAATCAATAATTCAAAAAAATACTGTGCAATACCGTGTGCTACTGTGCAACAACGCGTATTACTTTACTTTATCCACCGGTTATTCCAACAGTGTTAACGATAGCAATTATGTCGTTATTTGTAAAAACTCAATTTTTGTCGTTATCTTCATCCGACAGTTATTCTGTTACGGGGCCCACAAATAGTTGCGCCGTCGTACGAATATTTCCTGACAGAAAGAATATTCCACGACCAAACGAATATTCCCCGACAACAATGATTATTTTATAACCACTTGTGTATTTTGAAAAAATTTCATATATTACCCTTAACTTTAACTTTTATCAATTTAACCATTTACTGAATAGAAAAATTGAATACTTTTATTTTATAAAATTTGGGGTCTTACACCTTCTCTGTCCTCTCACTCAAAACCATTTGCTCCATTTCTTCTAGCTTTCCTGCCAATTCAACGTTCCTCGCCACCGACCAGTGAAACAAGGCCCCCATCTGGATCCCTGCCTCCTTACGGTGAGCAATTTCCACTTCCATCTCCTGCATCACTAGTTGTCTCTCAAGAGACTCAGTCTCTAACTCCTCGACTCTACACCCTAATTCCAAAATTTGTTCTTCATATTCTCCCAACATCTGATCTTCGAAAGTAGTCCTGTCGGAGTCCTCCATGGGCTCGGTTTCATCCTCCACGGGTTCCTCCTCTGGATCAGACTCCTCAGATAGAGGATCCATCTCCTCTTCATCATCATCATCAGTAGGGGAAACTACCAATATAGGTTCTGCTATCAAGGGTGTCTCATAGACTACGTGGATATCACGCGGCTCCTCCTCTACTACTCGGCTAGGTCCTCCCATGTCAGTCATCCTACAATCACCAACAGAAGATAAGACAAACAACAACTCCATCAGAACGTTAAATAACATAAGTTCATTGTATAGAATGAAGTTACATTTCATAACACACTAAGTCTCTCAAGGAAAACTCTACATGAGTTTTATCCCCTTCCTAACTTCTAAGTTTTCCTAAGTTATAATCTAAAGACTCTCGTTCCTAAGGTTTATAACTATAGCTCTGATACCAACATGTGACGCCCTCAAATTCGGACCTCCACTTGGTCACTCGAATTTGGTTCATCACGTTCTCATTGTAAAACCATAATAACTAAAATCGTACATTCACCACGAAAAATCTAAATTAGAATAATATACAATGATATATTATAATTATTCCCCCAAGTCTCGCAACCTACAGTACTTAATAAATTACATAATAGTATCAAATAAAGACCTATTACATAATCCTACCTAAGTTTAAACATAGCCTTAATACAACATAATAATCTTAAACATAAAAAGGGACAAGCTAGTCGGTAGCCTTACCCTTGCCCCTGTCTGCTCAAGAGACACATCCATATTCTTCCTTAACTGAAAGGTTTTAAATAAGCAAGGATGAGCACAAATTGCCCAGCAAGTAATATACAACAAGGGTGTAGGATATATTATCACAAGTTTGAATTATCGAAGTGTCATTCCTAGGATAGTTCAAAGTTTCAGAATAACATCACAGATAAGGAATATCAATAATTCTTGGAATAAGAATGACAATTCAATATAAATCAATAGAGATATATGAATTCAACGACTAACAATGTATCCAACTGGATAAGCAATTTATACTGAGCAGTCACTAAGGACTATTGAACTTCCACTAGAGTTATCATTATTATACTGATAGCCCAAAAATATCAAGTAATATAGATGATCAGTCTACAATTCTTTACGTTATGCATAACACCACAATAATAAACCATTCATGTATTAGGATTTCCAACAACATACACTCCACTTACCATAAGGGTTGTCCAACTTAGTTTTCAAGATTTTTGCACCAATCAAGTGGTTTGGACAAATGGCATCGACTCTTTCACAATATTTAAGAACAATACTAAGTTCATTATGAATAATAGTTTTCACAAGGGTTTAAGCATAATAGTTCATTTTAACGAGAAAGCAATATAACTTGTATACAAAGAGATAAGCTTACGGTATTCGTCGAATATAATAATGCCAAGGTTTAAAATACTTGCTCGATAATAAGATAGGTTTAGAAACTTGCTCAATAATAAGATAGGTTTAGAAACTTGCCTTACGCGTAGTTTATCCTCGTTTAAGAATTCAACACTTTCGAATTCTATTTATAACGTATTATATGTTCAAGATGTTCATTAGCTAACATAGTCTTTAATCAAGCTTGACATGATACAAGTAGGCATGTAAGGTACAAAATCAGTTTATACGTCATCATAAATCAAATACTTAGTTACTTCATAAGCAAATCAAGAATGCTCAAGGTTAAGACCTCCTTACTTATGGACTTTTTATTTCAATGCAACACCAACTTATCGACTAAGCATCACACGTATATATACACATCATTAGGTTTTAGATCACATTTAGCATTATAGACATCATACCAGTTACTGTCCAAAAGTAAGAACTCACTAACTGTGATTCTAGGCTAGCGCGGCCGCGCCTGATTTACACTAAGGAGACACGCGGCTGCGCGGCTCCCAGTTCGAACCAGGGCTAAGTAGTTATTTGCTTTGCCTAGCTTGTCCATCCTTACATACATAACATACATTAACATGTCAAGGGTACTTTCGTATCTTTCAAGTTCAATCTAGGTCCCGTCTTGCATAATACAGTTCTAAGTTGGAGATCTCAACAATTTAAGACTATTTAAGGTTATGAAATCACAAAGTCCAACATGCTTGATTCTTAAACATATAAGGTAGTCATATAAATCATATTAGACAACTTGTGAGTATTCATATCTCATACGTATATTTAACATCGTTTTGCTTTTCTTAAAATGAGATACATAATCATGGTATATACATGTTTATACTATATGAATGAGTCTAAGAGTGCCATCAAACATGATCACAAATGTCAGATTTTAGTCCTCATAGTATCTTGACAATATTCACATTCAAAGTTTGCTAATAGGTTTTAACATGCTCATGTTTCCTTACTAATCAAATAAACACAAGCTAAAGATTTATTCATGCATTTCCAAGTCATACTCACATGCCTTCAAAGTTAGAATATAAACCATGTAGAAATTATGCATGTTAGCTCACCAGGCTAAGCTTCTTATTGAAAATATTTCTAACATAAGGCTTAATAAGTTTGATCATGCTCAAAAGAACTATACACACTACAACATGCTCATGTTTTAATATGAAATCCATGTACTGAAGTTAGTATGTTCGACACGCATTTCAAAACCATACTAACATGCTTGCAAGGTCGGAATATGCATTAATTCAAGTTCACAATTTCTAGTTTTCCAAATCTTGAAGTTTTCTTGAAAACTCAACTCAATCAATGCTACAACAACGCTCTATGTTCATAACAATATCTAACCACATGCTAGGGCCATTCATATGCATATTCTAACCAAAGTAACATGCTCATAACAATACAGAAACATTACAGCAGTACCTGAGAATAACACCACGCGAGGCCGCGCGGTATTAGCTTATAGAAGTGGCACGGCCGCGCCACTTCGAACAGACTGAAAAAAAATGACTCTACTTCTACAAAGTCTTAACACATGAGATGCTATACTTGTAACCAGACCAGTTACCATGTTCCAATACATTGTACCAACTCAAATAACACAATGACATGTTATTCTACATCAATTAACAGAGATTTCATACAATTGCAAGAATTTGAAATCTCTAGACTAAAACTCCATTTTTATAGAGAATGAAAAAGGCAACAAGAAAAAAGTAGTTATACTTCGATAATGTGCTAAAAACACTTGCTCCAATTGAACTCCTAAGCTCTAGATTACTTGTATACTCTCAGCCTTACTACTTAGCAATTCTCAGACAATTTAAGCAACACAAGGAATGAAGGGAAGTGTTCATTATATAGGAAATCCATTGATCATGCCAAGCCTTTGCCCAATAATTCAAACTCATGGATTGAGGGATTGCATGAAGTATAAGAAGGAGTTGGTAATTTAGTTGTTGATTTGCATCATGAGCACCACTCCCCTCATGATCATTGCTTAGCAAGCTTGGAAGAAAAGAAGAGGAATAAGCCTTAGCCTTTTTATTTTGCTGAGTTTCACGTAATAGGTAGGGGATAGGCCATTGGCCTAATGCGTAACTAGCAACAGAGACTCTAATTTGGGACAAGGGTATTAAATCTCAGCAACTAGGTTTATAATGCTTACTTTGTTCCCAAAAATATAATTTTAATGTGTTAATGCTACTGCACAAATGGAAAGTTAGGGATCATAAATCCATGTACATTATTTCAGTATAATTATTATATATATGGACTTCATTTAATCACCCACTAGTAATTAATATCTCCTTAAAACTTTATTATTTCAAGTAGACTCACTTATTAAGATAATTTATAATTCTTTGACAGAGTATGTCTTTTAATATCTCCACTCATACTTATTGTCACATAAATGATTGTTTAGGTAACTTATAATTCCTTACACTTATTATATAGTTTATATATATTTCATAGCCATACTAATGTGTCACACCACATTTTCTTATTAATTATAAGAACTATATAATATCACACACATTAATTAATAATACCATTCTAATTATGCAATTTACTTTACTCATAATAACAATTACTAATCACATAACATTAATTAATTACCAACAAAATTAATTAATATTCTATAATAACAATTAACAATTAATTGTTCACTTGATAATTCCTTCATCGATTAATATTACTATTAATATTTAACCGAAATTCTTTAATAACTAATAACAATTAATATAGATTAATTGTTTGCTTAACAATTATTTTGTTAATTAATATAATCACTATTATATCTCATCACGGTGCCACACAAGGCATTTAACGAGTTCATCACAAATTCCATGTATTCTCAATTATTCAATTATTTAATATAATTGAGTTAACTCATCTCGTAACACAAAATTATTTATATCCAAATAAATATTCATTTCCATTAATATATCTATTTAATAAGACGTGAAAATTCTCGGGTATTACAGTGATAATAGTACAAATGATCCTTAGACTTGATATCATCATAGTATCTTATATATAATGAATTACACTTTAACTTATTCCTTAAGACCCTTAGGGTATATCAAAGGGCATGCTTGAGTGTAATAAGTTATATATGGAGATAATAAATGATCAATAAAGAATCTACCACTTCTAGTAAAATAAGAGAAATCTCCTATGTGATTCGATAAATGACAACCTAAGAATCGTTGGAAAAGGTAAAATGAAATTAGAAAGTAGTTTCTAATTTGCATTTATTAGGAGTTGTGCATTTAAGAATCGAAATACATATAATTAAATAAAATAAGACTTGACAGTAATTCCATGTCTTATATTTAATTGGGACATTGTCTGGTGGAAGGATTGAATTGTACGATAAATATTAACTCAAATGTTCTTTTATGATTAATGTTAAAATCTATATTATCTGAAAAGTCGTTGATCGCTAGGGAGGCTTATCCCTATGATAAAATAAATATTATTTATTAAAATAAATTAATCATTTAATTTTTTTATTTAAATAAGATTAGAATTGTTCTAATTGATTTATTCACAACCGGTTTAATATGGAGAACCTAAAGGGTCACACCATAAAAGGAAGAATAATTATTTAAGAAGTTAATGGCATAATCGTAATAATATGTTAAGTATATTTAATTTAATATGTTGTGATAGAATAAATTAAATAGCTTAATATTTATTATTTAATATTTTAGAAATATTAAATATAAATTATTAAGAGGAGTCTTGTTAATATTATTACAATTACTATTATTTTAATTTCTAAAAGAGTTTAGAAATTAATTTAATATAAGTACTCTCATTTATTGCTAATAGGATTAGGAGGGAAAATTAGTCAAAGGAGTTTAATTAATTATGCCTAATAAGATTAGGGAGCCCAATTAATTAAAGGAGTTTAATTAAATAAATAATACCTTATTTTAATTAAATAGAGTTACCTGATATCTTTATAAGAGGAGTCTTATATCAGATATCATATATACGCAATTTCAATTGTTGGAGAGGACACCCCTTTTTCTATAGAGATAGAAAAAACTAAGGTTTGAGCCAATACACCCTTCTTCTTGAAAAATTTCTTCCTTGGTGGATCACCACTAGAGGCCATACACTTGGGTGACTAACATTGATCAAAGGAAAGAATCTACCCGGAGATTTAAGGAGATCACGGAGAAGTAGGAGGTGAACGTGTACCTGTGGAAGCTCGTATCTACAAGGGTATGATTCCCTAACTTCTTGTTCTTCGTTTTAATTAATAATATGCATAAAGGATGATCCGGGTAATTGGTTTGTGAAAAATTTTAAAATCTAATTTTATTTTGCTTCCACTATTTTTGCAATTTGATTGCTACTTTGATTTTCACAAATCCTTATAATGGTATCAGAGCCAAACTTTATGCTAATTATTAATTATTTTTATTCTATATATGTATGGATATGTATTTAGAATAATTTATTGGGTATAATTTTGTTGTATAAAATTTATTTATATATAAAAAAACGGTTATCAAAATTCAAGATATCCGTTATTTCGTGATTTGGTGGCAACGATTACTTTTATATATTTATATGATATGTTACAAGCAGATGACTTTCACATATTATAGTTATATAAATGTGATATACTTTACAAGGTTCCTGCTTCATGCTTCCTGGTAACAGGATGATATATATATATATATATATATATATATATATATATATATATATATATATATTAGTAATCATGTCATGCTCCTGAAGGACCTGAACCATGATTCACGTGAGTCTATACTTGGAATATATTATATATATTATTACCGTGCAAGATCATAAATTCATTAATATATATATATATATATATATATATATATATATATATATATATATATATATGGCAAGGATCAAGAGCATTCTCCTTAAATAGTATTCCTCCTTAAATAACATTCTTTTATTAAAACTACGTCGTTTTGGAGGGACTCGGTGGCATTTTTGTAAATACAATGCCACCGCGTATTTACAAAAATGTCACCGCGTCCCTCTAAAACGACGTAGTTTTAATAAAAGAATGCTATTTAAGGAGGAATGCTATTTAAGGAGAATGCTCTTGATCCTGACCGTATATATATATATATATATATATATATAATATTTTATTATTAAAATAATGAGTTTATTTTAATCTTGAAATTGAATTTCATGCAACATAAAATTGTCCATTAAATGATATTAATGTATATATGGAATGATTTTATTTATTGATACATATGGTGATATGTATGATAATAAATGAGATTGATTATGGACTATTGACCAAAGTGATTGAATTTATTTTGGTTGGATGTTTGAATGAATGGGTTTTATTAAATAGGTCTGCGTACATCGTCTTGTGTGGTTTTCTTCTTGTTGTAAATTCTATCTCTCTTCTATGTACTCCCCCTTGACTGCTGATCAAGGTTTCTATTTAAATTAAATAGTTTAATGTAAAAGGATTAGTTAGAATTTTTTTTAAAGAACTAAAGATCAATGAGAAAGGAGTGCTCGAAGACCCGTTTGTAATGGAACCCGGGTTTAAATGTAATAGTTATATTTAAATGACTATTCTTGCACCCTAGGGTTCACTTGGTGGCTCTAGTAAACCAAACTAGAATAAAAGTCCATAATCAATCTGGGTAGCATATAGTATTCTATATGTGCATGCTAGTATTATATATATTATATATTATGCAAACATGCTTCACATGTTTAATAATATGACGCGTATTTTATATATATATTTGCATGCGCGCTAAACAAGATGAGACAAATAATAACAAATCCCTCAAAGTTTTTATATATTAAGTCTTAAGTGTTCAAATATATTTAGAATATCGAACGTCGCCTTCTATCATGATAAAATGAATAGAGTATTAAATATTTAATATGAGTTTGTTGTGCCACCACAAGGCAAGTATTAAATATTTAAAATTTTAATTTATCACATTTGATGCCTATAAAAAAAATTGAACAATATTATTTTGTTGTGTCACCACAAGGACAATATTTTTCTTTTTTGAATATATGAAAGTGCTAGGTTGGACTTAACTTAGATAATTTTGATTCGAATGTGCCACCACTTGATCAAAATAATCTAAGAGGCAAAACAAAAGGAGTTACATGATGATGTAATTGACAAAGAGTTGTCTACCAATTTATTTATATATAGTTTATTGTGTCACCACAAGGCTGTATATATTTGAAATGAGATCCTTATTCTCACTAACAAAAACTTTAATTAGATTTTGCCGAACTATATAAACGACAGTAATATAGTTTGAAGAAAATAGTGGGAGATACCAATATAAAATAAGACCTAATATATTTTGGTAATTAATTAAATGAATGTTTGCTAAAATATTGTCTTTTTACATGCAGAATTTTGAAAATGTCACATTCACTAATTTCACTGCGTATCATACTTGATGCTAACAAACTGACCGGGCCGAATTACACGAATTGGTTAAGGAATCTGAGAATTGTTCTCACTGCTGAAAAGATTTCTTATGTCCTAAATTCTCCCGTACCTGCAAAAGTTGCAGAGACAGCCTCTGAGGAAGAGATTGCTACTTTTAAAATGTGGCAAGATGATGCATTTGTGGCTCAATTCATCATGCTCGCATCCATGAGTAACGAGCTTCAGCGTCAGCATGAAACCATGGATGTTCCTACTATGCTACTGCACCTTCAAGAGTTCTATGGTGAGCAAAGTAGGACTGCTTGATATGAAATATCTAAGGAGCTCTTCCGATCTCGGATGACCGAGGGTACTACCGTTGAGACTCATGTCTTAAAGATGATCAATCTGATGGAACGTCTTGGACAACTTGGGTTCATCATGGATGGGGAGTTGAGTCAAGATTTAGTCTTGCAGTCACTCCCGGACACGTTCTCACAATTTGTTATCAATTTTCACATGAATAAGTTAGATGTCAGCTTGCCTGAATTACTTAACATGTTGAAAACTGCTGAAGGTCACTTCCCAAACAAGAAGAACCATGTCTCACTGGTGGATGATTCTTCCAAGAAAATGAAGAGGCCCAAGGTATCTTCTGAAAAGAAGAAATCCAAGAAGGCTAAGGGAAAGGCAAAAGTGAAGGATAAAAAAAAACTTGATCCAACTAGGAAAGGAATTTACTTCCATTGCAATAAGCCGGGTCACTGGAAGAGGAACTGCAAGGATTATCTTGCGGAACAAAAGCAGAAGAAGCTTGGAGAAGCTTCGAATCCTAATCAAGGTTTGTTTATGATTGAAATTAATTTTTCTGAAAGTCAATCTTCTACTTGGGTATTGGATACCAGCTGTGGTTCTCACATATGTAATAATATGCAGGGACTGGTCAGAAGTAGAAAGCTGAGCAAGTATGAGGTCGTCCTACGAGTGAAAAATGGAGCAAAGGTTGTTGCATTAGCTGTAGGGACTTATTATTTAGCACTACCTACTGGCAAGTTCATTAATTTAAATAATTGCTATTTTGTACCAAATATCATTAGAAACATTATTTCTATCTCTGTATTGGATATGGATGGTTTTAACATTATAATAAAGAACAACAATTGTTCTATTTATAATGATAATGTTTTATATGGTGTTGGTAATTTGCGAAATGGACTTTATATACTTGACTTGCATGAAAATATACTTCAAATTTAATAAACTAAGAAAAGGAAAAGAGATGATGTTAATTATACCTTCATGTGACACTGTAGACTCGGTCATATTAATGAAACAAGATTATCCAAGTTACATAAAGATGGATTCCTAGAGCTACCCGATTATGAATCATATCCAACTTTGGAATCTTATCTCATGGCCAAAATGACTAAATCTCCTTTTAGTAAAAGGAGAAAGAGTAGCAGAGTTGTTAGCATTGGTACACACAGATGTATGTGGACCTTTGACAACGACTGAATGAGGAGGGTATTCTTATTTTATTACATTCACTGACGATCACTCAAGATTTGGATATGTGTATTTAATGAAATATAAATCTGAATCATTTGAAAATTTCAAAGAGTTCAGAAGTGAAGTAGAGAAGCAAACTGGTAAGGGTATTAAGATTCTTCAATCTGATCGAGGAGGAGAATACTTAAGTGGTGAGTTTCTCAATTGTCTCAAAGAAATTGGTATAATCTTACAATGGACTCCACCAGGGACGCCACAGATAAATTGTGTATCTGAAAGAAGAAATTGAACATTATTGGACATGGTTTGATCCGTGATGAGCTTTACCGACCTTCCAGTTTCCTTCTGGGATATGCCCTAGAATCGACTACATACCTACTTAACAAGGTACCTACAAAATCTGTCCCCAAGACCCCATATGAGTTATGGACAGGGAGAAAACCAAATCTTAAGCTTGTTAAGACTTGGAGTTGTCCAGCTTATGTCAAAAAGTTTGAAAACGATAAGCTACAGACTAGATCTGACAAATGTAGATTTGTGGGATACTCTAAAGAAACATCGGGGTATTGTTTCTATCATCCAACTGATTAAAAGGTGTTTGTTGCGAAACATGTTGCCTTCTTGGAAAAAGGAGTTTATCCTTAAAGGGGTTAGTGGGAGTAAGATATATCTTGAAGAGGTTCAAGAACCACAAAATACTACAGATCAAAGTCATGTACCTAACCAAGTAGAGATTCCTTCTGTACCACAACCTATTCGTAAATTTGGAAGAGTACCAAAGATACCAGATAGGTATGGACTTGTCATAGAGGATGACAATGAGGTACGCATCATAGATGATGATGATCCGTTGAATTACGAACATGCTATGAGTAATAAAGACTTAGAGAAGTGGGAAGAAGCCCTGAAATCTGAGATGAACTCCACGTATGAAAACCAAGTATGGACTTTGGTTTCACCACCTGAAGGCATTAAGCCTATTGGGTATAAATGGGTCTTTAAAAGAAAGACTGGAGCAGACGGCAAGGTAGAGACCTATAAGGCCCGACTGGTCGCAAAAGGCTTCAAACAAAGATAAGGAGTTGACTATGACGAAACCTTCTCACCAGTAACAATGCTCAAGTCCATTCGAATTTTATTTGCGATTGCAGCTTACCATGACTACGAAATCTGGCAGATGGACGTGAAAATGACCTTCCTCAATGGGAAACTTGAGGAGGAAGTGTATATGACACAGCCAGAGGGATTTGTTTCAAAGGTTAGAACAAATCAAGTATGTAAGCTACAACGATCCATTTATAGATTGAAGCAAGCTTGTCGTAGGTGGAACATCTATTTTGATGAGACAATCAAAGAGTTTGATTTTATAAAAAATGAGGATGAACCATATGTGTACAAGAAGGTTAGTGGGAGCGCTGTTTCATTCCTCATATTATATGTTGATGATATATTACTGATAGGGAATGATATTCCTATGCTACAATTAATTAAAATCTGGTTATCTAAACACTTCTCCATGTAAGACTTGGGAGAAGCATCCTATATTTTAGGGATAAAGATCTATACAGATAGATCTAAAAGGATGCTTGGCTTATTCCAAGGAACGTACATTGACTCGATGCTAAAGAAGTTTAGCATGGAAGATTCCAAAAGAGGTATCATGCCAATGAGCCATGGAATAAATCTCTCTAAGAAACAGACCCCAAAGACACCTGAGGAGAGAGACCGTATGAGTAAGATTTTTATGCTTCAACAATAGGATCTATCATGTACGGTATGATATGTACTAGACCGGATGTCGCTGATGCACTTAGTGTAACAAGCAGATATTAGTCGAATCTAGGAGAAGAACATTGGAAGGAAGTGAAAAATATCCTAAAGTACTTAAGAAGAAATAAGGATGTATTTCTTGTCTACGGTGGGTTTGAATTGAAACTAGAGGGCTTCACAAACTCAAGTTTTCAAACGGACCAAGATGACAGTAAATCCGTTTCAGGGTATGTGTTTACCTTGAATGGTGGCGCAGTGAGTTGGAAGAGTTCCAAACATCAAACAGTTGTTGATTCAGTGACAAAGGCAGAGTACATAGCTGCAAGTGAAGCTGCAAAGGAAGCTGTTTGGATAAAGAAGTTCATTACCGAACTTGGTGTGGTTCTTAGCATTATAGGACCAACACCATTATTCTGTGACAACACCGGAGCTGTTGCACAGGCTAAGGAACCCATGTCTCATTAGAAATCCAAACACGTGTTGCGGCGATTTTATTTGATCAAAGAGATCATTGAAAGAGGAGACGTCACCCTTGAGCGTGTGGACTCTCAGGACAATATTGCATATCCATTTAGTAAAGCGTTAACACAACAACAGTTCGACCGTCACTTAGAGAAGATGTGTATGAGATACCACGACAATTGGTTTTAGTGCAAGTGGGAGATTGAAAGTAGTATGAATACAAGCCAATCATGTATGATGATAAAGCATATACTTTGTAATCAATCTTATTTATTTATTAATAAAAGAATTATTTATTAAAGGCATTTAATTATCTACATGGTGTTGTTTTAATAATATGTGATAAACTCATAGTTTTAAGCAATACTTTTGGAATCATGATGAGATCATGCTAATGAGATCTAAATTCTTAGATAGCTTAAAATTAAAATGGTCTCAATCGATGGATTACTAAGAAGGGGATTAGTGAATATATATTGATACATACGTTGCTTGCTCATTGGAAGAAAATGATTGATCTCATGATCATTTACGTGGAGACACTAAAGTAAGTATGTAGGTGCTTATTGGAGAATAAGTTCACTGAACGTGACTCGCTAAGGAATACCTAATGGAGTGTTACTTGTCTGTCAATAGGAATTCCTATAGTGATAGTAGTACAAATGATCCTTAGACTTGAGATCATCATAGTATCTTATATATAATGAATTACACTTTGACTTATTCCTTAAGACCCTTAGGGTATATCAAAGGGTATGCTTGAGTGTAATAAGTTATATATAGAGATAATGAATGATCAATAAAGAATCTACCACTTGTAGTAAAAAAAGAGAAATGTCCTATGTGATACAAAAAATGACAACCCAGGAATCCTTGGCCAAGGTGGAATGAAATTAGAAAGTAGTTTCTAATTTGCATTTACTAGGAGTTGTGTATTTAGGAATCGAAATACATATAATTAAATAAAATAAGACTTGACAGTAATTTCATGTCTTATATTTATTTTGGGACATTGTATGGTGGAAGGATTGAATTGTGCGGTAACTATTAACTCAAAGGTTCTTATATGATTAATGTTGAAATCTATATTATCTGGAAATTCGTTGATCGCTAGGGAGACTTATCTCTATTGTAGAATAAATATTATTTATTTAAATAAATTAATCGCTTAATTTATTTATTTAAATAAGATTAGAATTGTTCTAATTAATTTATTCACAATCGGTTTAATACGGAGAACCTAAAGGGTCACACCATAAAAGAAAGAATAATTATTTAAGAAGTTAATGACATAATCGTAATAATATATTAAGTACATTTAATTTAATCTATGGTGATAGAATAAATTTAATAACTTAATATTTATTATTTAATATTTTAGAAATATTAAATATAAATTAATAAGAGGAGTCTTATTAATATTATTACAATTATTATTCTTTTAATTTTTAAAAGAGTTTAGGAATTAATTTAATATAAGTACTCTCATTTATTCCTAATAGGATTAGGAGGGAAAATTAGTTAAAGGAGTTTAATTAATTATCTCTAATAAGATTAAGGAGCCCAATTAATTAAAAGAGTTTAATTAAATAAATAATACCTTATTTTAATTAAATAGGGTTACCTAATATCTTTATAAGAGGAGTCTTATATCAGATATCAGATATACGCAATTCCAATTGTTGGAGAGTACGCCCCCTTTTTCTATAGAGATAGAAAAAACTAGGGTTTGAGCCAATACACCATTCTTCTTGAAATTTTTCTTCTTTGGTGGATCACCTCTAGAGGCCATACACTTGGGTGGCTAACATTGATCAAAGGAAGGAATCTACCCGAAGATTTAAGGAGATCGCGAAGAAGTAGGAGGTGAACTCGTATCTTTGGAAGCTCGTATCTACAAGGGTATGATTCCATAACTTCTTGTTCTTCGTTTTAATTAATAATATGCATAAAGGATGATCTAGGTAATTGGTTTATGAAAAATTTTAAAATCTAATTTTATTTTGCTTACGCTATTTTTGCAATTTGATTGCTACTTTAATTTTCACAAAACCTTAAAAAAAGGTAGCTAATAATAATAATAACTTTAATAATAAAATGGAATGTTGTCCTACATATGGGGAAAAACATAAAGGAGTATATTTTAAAAGTATAAATAAATGTTACAATTGTGAACAAGTGTGAAACTTCTCTCCATAGTGTCATCTCCCTAATAAAAATAAATGTTTCGACTGTAGTTCGTCGGAACATTTAGCAAGGAAGTGTACCAAACCCAGGAACCAGGGAGGAAAGGGAAATAGAGTACCGGAGAATATCAATAATCAATCAACAGTAGCTGCAGTTGGAGCTCAGAGTCGACCAACCGCGAGAACATTTAATATGTCGGTGAGGGATGTTGTTGCTTCACAAGACGTGGTGACAGGTATCATCCCTATCAACACTTTAAATGCATATGTGTTATTCGACTCTGGTGCTACTTGTTCCTTTGTGTCTAATAGTTTTTCTAAAAACTTGAATATACCATGTGAAAATTTAGACATACTGTTCTGTGTAGGACATACAAACAATGAAAATATTCATGTTAAGACTATATATAGTACTTGTAGTGTGGAGATAAAGGGACATAATTTTCTAGTAAATCTTATTTCAATTCAGTTGGGAGAATTTGATGTAATCTTAGGAATGGATTGGTTAGTTAACCATAACGCGATGATCGATTGTCATAAAAAACGTATTAATCTATTGACTATGTCGAAGTTAAAGGTAGTGTTCAACGGAGGTTGTTCACCTAAGTAATCTTGATGTCTGACCATAACTCATGTCGAAAGGTTACTTAGAAAAGGTTGTTTAGGATATTTGGCCTATATAGTCTTTACTCGACAGGAAGGAGTAAAACTAGATCAGATACCTATAGTTAAGGAATTTTCTAATGTATTCCTAAAAGACTTACCTGGTCTACCTCCAGATAGGGAAATCAAGTTTGTCATTGATCTTGCACAAGGAACAACACTAATTTCTAAGGCACCATATAGAATGGCACCTGTAGAATTGAAAGAGTTACTAGTACAACTACACGAACTCTTAGATAAAAAGTACATACAACCTAGTGTTTCACCTTGGGGAGCACTAGTATTGTTTGTAAAGAAGAAGGATGGGACCATGAAGTTATGTATAGATTATAGAGAATTAAATAAATTAACCATTAAGAATAAATATCCTTTACCAAGAATTGATGATTTGTTTGACAAATTAAAGGGGGGCGAACACTTTTCAAAAATTGACCTTAGGGCAGGTTATCATCAGTTAAAGGTATGAAAGAAAGATGTGTCAAAGACAGCATTTAGGACACGTTATGGACATTATGAGTTTCTTGTAATGTCTTTAGGGTTGATAAATGCACCGACAACATTTATGGACTTGATGAATCGAGTGTTTAAACCATGCTTAGACAAATTTGTTGCAGTGTTTATCGACGATATTCTGGTATACTCGAAAACACGGGAAGAACATGCTGAACACTTGAGAGTCGTTTTGGAGATATTACGAAGGGAACAACTTTATGCAAAGTTTTCCAAGTGTGAATTCTGGTTAAAGAGAGTTCAATTTTTTGGTCATGTAATTAACAAAAATTGAATATCAGTAGATCCAACTAAGATCGAAATGGTTGTGAATTGGGAACAACCAACAACTCCAACAGAAGTAAGAAGTTTTATCGGTTTAGCGTGTTATTATCGACAGTTCATAAAATATTTTTCAAAAATAGCAACCCAACTAACCAATTTAACTCGAAAGACGATGAAATACGTTAGAAAAGATAAATGTGAAGAGAACTTCCAAGAGTTGAAGAAGAGATTGAGCATGGCTCTAGTGTTGTCCTTACCAGATGATACATGAGGCCTTGTAGTATTTAGTGATGCGTCTCACAGAGGTTTAGGGTGTGTGTTGATGCAACATGGGAAAGTGATTGCTTATACATCACAACAAGTCAAAAATTATGAGAAGAGGTATCCTACTCATGACCTAGAGTTAGCCGCGGTAGTTTTTGCCCTAAAATTTTTGGACGCATTACTTGTACGAGGAGAAGTACGAGATATATACAGATCACAAAAGTCTAAAATATAGTTTTACACAGAAGGAGTTAAACTTAAGGCAGAGGAGATGGTTATAACTGATAAAGGATTTTGACTGTGAAATCTTATATCATCCCGGTAAAGCCAATGTGGTAGCTGATGCGTTAAGTAGAAAGAATCAAGAAAAGTTGAACATAATAACCGCCAATGAAAGGTTAATAAAAGATTTTGAAAAACATGAAATTTAGGTGGGATATCCAACTACCTCTACCCAAAAGTTATTCATTATAGAGGGAGTTTCGTCTCTACTTAATTGAATCAAAGAGATGCATGGTAAGGATGAAGAATGTCAAAAATGTAAGTCTAATATAACTCATGTCTAGAATAACAAATTCAGAATAGACGAGGATGGAATAACGAGAGATGAAGATATAATTTGGGTTCCGTTGAATCAAGCATTAAAAGACGAAATATTAAATGAAGCTCGTAATTCTAAATTTAGCATACATCTAGGCAATACTAAAATGTACAAGGACTTAAGTCGACACTTTTGGTGGTCGAATATGAAAAGAGAAATAGCCGAATGGGTAAGTAAATGTCTCACGTATAAGACCCCAACTTATTATAAATAAAATTGAATTTTTTATATTCATTATCTTGAAATAATAAGGAGTTAATTTGATATAATGCTGTGATTATGGGTGAAATGTGCAAATTTTGCAAAATAAGCAAGCGGTTATAAAATATTCATTGTTATCGGGGAATATTCGTTTGGTCGTGGAATATTCTTGCTGTCGGGAAATATTCGTACGATGGCTCAGCCATTTGTGGGCCCCATAACAGAAAATGGTCGGATGAAGAAAATGACAAATTTAAGTTTTTATAAATAACAGCGTAATTGTTACCGTTAACACTGTTGGAATACCCGGTGGTTAAAATATGATATTACGTGTGGTTGCACAGTAGCACACGGTATTGCACAGTATTGTTGAATTATTGATCCTTACGTTAGAAGGCACTACTCAATAATTGTTACAGTAATTACTGTTCAATATTTGATTTTATTGATTAAATAATTGCTACGTTGATATTTTATATTATTATTGTTTCAATAAGTGTCACTGCACTGTATCTCCATTATCAGATCAATAATTCATATTATTTGAATAATATTATTAGATAATATTATTGGTAATGTCTAAGGAAGTTCTGTCTAAGAAGATGTTTGGTCACCTAATTGTGCGCCAGTAAGGAGAAATCCTTATCGGAAAGCCCCCTCTTTCTGGGGAACGACCTGGTTGTCAGAATTGTGATTATGTAATATTATTTGTAAATAATTAATTATTAATTTATATGATAAGAAAATAATTATTTTATGTGGATATAAATGATGGATATATTTATTTTATGTGGATATAAATGAAGGAATTAATGCTAAGGTATTTTATCAGTATTTTTGGCGGAATAGAGGTGCTGAAAATAATCCGTATGTGAATTTCGAACATTTTTTGTTTTGAATTTGGATAAACCTTCTTCTACAAAGTTGTAGAGAATTAAATTTCCTGTGGAAAGCACATGAGATTCGAATATTTTTGATAAAAGAGCTATTTATTATGAATTATTGATCTTTTGGAAATTAAATATTTTTTTATTAAAATTGGGTGGGACCCACTTTTGTTTGAAAACATGTGGGCTGCAAATATGTTTTCCAAGATGGCATGCTGGATGATTCAAATGGTTGGTGCATAGAAGAAAATAAAAGAAATAATATTATTTTAGTTTCCTTTAGCGTTCTAGTATTTTTCTATAAATAGGTGCTTAGGTTATAATTGAAAATCACACAAGAATTCATAAGTTTTCTCTCTATATTATCGAGCGTATTTTAGTGATTATTTAGAAACTTTTAGAGTTGCTATTCAGTGCAAGTTTCCTTCGGCTTTACATTCGATATTCCGATCAGAAATACTGTTATTTTGAGGTAAGTGATGTTATTTTCTTCGTAAATGATATTATTTTCGTCAATATCATTATGCCGAAATATTGATATGAATTTTATTGTAGAATTTATACCTTTTTGTGTCGAGGTTACTATTCACGCATACGGTACTATTCACGTATACGATACTATTCACAAATACGACACTATTTACCGAAAAATGAAATTTACTCTTCTTTGTCCCAGATGTCTATTAAGGCTACTATCTTTGATTGTATCCATGTTTTGATCTTCATTCTTGAATATTTCTCCATTATGGTTTATTATGGAGTATTTTTAAACTTGAATTATCTAAAGTACGAATCTCTAATCTTTGTCCTTTTATCTTACTGGATTCGTTCTCTAAAATATTTTTCATCATCCTCAGTCGTTAATGATGATACTTGATGAATATCTTTGGCCTGTAGTGCACAAATGAATGATTAACTGATGAATATCTTTGGCCCGTAGTGCAAAGATGAGCAGGTATTGAGATGAACAAGACCAACTAGTGATATAAATGAATATCTTTAGCCTGTAGTGCAAAGATGAATATTTGATTCAAGTTGTATATTAATTAATGTTACAGGGATAAAATATTAATGATGGACTTTTAAATCTTAGAAGATAGTAGAATTCATTCTATACTTGACTCTTCTAATGGATTGTTATATCCGCTGCAGTTGTTGATCTAAAACTTGTTATCTTTTATATTCTATCAGATTTTTCCCTGTTAAAGACTAATGATAATTTGTTGTATATTATCTTAGTCATAATATTCTTTACTGGGCTAGTTGAGCTCACCCTTTTCCTTTTTGTTCTATTTTTCTTCTAAGGAGGTGAGAACATAGAAGGAACTAGCCGGGTATGGAGTGATGGTTCTAGAAAGTTGTTTTAGCAGTCCTCACTATTTTTGTAAAATAGTGTATCAATAATTGTAATGAGGACTACTTTTGAGTTTTAATACTATCTATTAGACAAAATTTGTATTTAAACTCACAATATATGTGTTGTCGTTATTTGCACGACAATTATATTAATGAAGTTGTATTTGTTTCTGTACCATGTATTTGGCGACTCAGAATGGGTGATGTATACCTATTTTGGGGGCGTCACAGTTGGTATCAAAGCTTAGGAATATAGTCTCTGGCGGAGATCGAAAAATAGAACTAGGAGGGGAGAGACAAGTAAATCCTTCGCTAGTGTGTCCTACCTAAGCTTATTTGTTGGTCGGTCATAATATAGGGATATTATGTGATATGTTAATTTGTTTAATTAATCCTTATTTTATTGCAGTATTTAAGAATGGCAGCTGAGAACGTTAACAATGGAGTATATGAGACCGTGGAAACACCTTTAACAACAAATACGGAGAACGTGCAACAGGAAGGCAATATTCCTCCTATAATCAACACTACCGAACAAACGATGAATGATGAGATGTTTAGAAGCTTTTTGCAGTTCATGCAAAATTAGACGAGGGGACTCGTGTACAAAATACGGGTGGAAATGATAGCAACACGTGGTTTATCACAGCCAAGCAGTTTAAAGAGTTGGGACCACCAGAATTCTGGGGAAAGCCGAATCCGATTAAGGCGGAAACATGGGTCAATCAAATTACCAAGATATTCGATGTCTTGGGATGCACGGAAGAACAGAAGGTTCCATTCTCCACCTTTATGTTCCGTGGTGAGGCAGATTACTGGTGGGAATCTGTGAAGCGTACCCAGCCTGCCGCACTCAATATATCTTGGGAAACGTTTCAGAAACTATTTAATGATAAGTACTTTCCTAAAAGTATTCGTCATATGAAAGAGGTAGAGTTTATTAGACTGGAACAAAACAACATGACGGTGTCCCAGCACGAGGCGAAGTTCGCAAAGTTATCTAGGTTTGTACCTCATTTAGTAGAGAATGGGGAACGAATAACGTGGATGTTCCTGAGAGGTCTAAAATCCGAGATTCGGCAATATCTTATCTCTCACAAATTTTATTTATATTCAGATGTTGTCAATAGGGCTCAATTATTAGAGCGAGATAATGAGTATATTCAACCGAGGGACCATAACCAGGGTCATACCGGTGATAGCAGTCATCGGAGCGATGATAACCAGCGGGGAAGAAAGAATACGGACAAAAGTGGTAACCACCTGGGTGGTAATCGTGGCCATAATAATAGGAGAGGTGAGTCAAGTGGAAATTTCAAAAAGAGGAGATTCAACAATGACGGGAAGACATCAACTGCAGCACTAGCACCAACAAAAATTTCTAGGGGAGGAGAACGACAGACAGTTAGATGCTACAGATGCAGAAAGGAAGGACACATAAGTCCAAACTATTCACAGCCTTCCAAGGTGTGTTTTAGTTATGGAAAAGACGATCATATAGCCCGATTTTGTCCGGTAGCAAAGTCAAGTCCAGTTGGGATGGCGGCACCAAAGGCGACTACGGACAAAATAAAGTCGGTGGTTCAAGGGAGGGCGTTTCTAGTGACTGGCCAAAATGCGAGAAACCCAAACGAGGTGATCACGGATAAACTAATCAAAAATTCTTGTGAAGTTTATACCTTATTAGATACCGATTCTACCCATTCTTTTATCTCTCCTGCTTGTGCTCAACGTTTGAACGTGACTCTGGAGAAATTAGACTTTGACTAATCTGTGGAGACTCCGTTAGGAGAAACTTTCATTACATCCGCTATTTATAAATTTTGTTTGATCAAAGTTGGTACCATCACATTACCTGTCGATCTTATTTCTTTGAAAATACTTGCATTTGATGTGATTTTAGGGATTGATTGGTTAACTGCTCATCATACCAAAATTGATTGTTTTCGTAAGGTTGTTAGTTTTCATATTCCTAACCAACCTGTTATGCGAATTCAAGCAACTAAACCACTAAAATCAATCACTATCATATCAAGCCATAAAGTCATTCGTTTATTGAAAAATGGATGTCAAGCTTTCTTAGCCCATGTTATGGACTTGAACAAAAATACGTCAGATTTGAATAATATTTCTGTTGTTAGTGAATTTCCTGACATATTTTCTGAAGAACTTCTTGGTCTACCCGAGAATGTGAAGCTGAATTCTTTATTGACCTTAAACCTGATACAAAGCCCATTTTTAAAACCCCATATCGAATGGCTCCTATTGAACTTCAGGAGTTAAAAGTTCAACTACATGAATTGTTAGATATCAGTTTCATTCGTCCTAGTACATCTCCTTGGGTTGCTCCTGTTTTATTTGTAAAGAAGAAAGACGAGAGTATGCAACTTTGTATTGACTACAAGAAATTAAACCATGTTACCATCAAGAATAGATATCCACTACCTCGCATTGATGACCTGTTCGACCAGTTGCAAGGAGCACAATTCTTTTCAAAGATCGATCTTTGTTCTGGATATCATCAGCTGAAGATTAAAACTGAGGATATTCCGAAGGCTGCATTTAAAACTCGGTACGGGCATTATGAATACTTAGTCATGTCTTTTGGATTGACTAATGCTCCTGCTTCTTTTATGGATATGATGAACCGTGTATTCAAGGAATATTTGGATCAGTTCGTTGTTGTCTTTATTGATGACATCCTTAACTATTCCAAAAGCCATAAAGATCATGAGCACCATTTGAAGCTGGTACTGCAAAGGCTTTGTGATAATAAGTTAAATGCCAAGCTGAAGAAATGTGAGTTCTGGCTTGAGGAAGTAGCATTCCTGGGCACGTGGTGTCAAAGCATGGAGTATCTGTTGACCCAGCGAAGATTGAAGCCATACAAAGTTGGGAGCAACCGAAGTCGATGACCGAAGTACGTAGCTTTTTGGGCTTAACTGTTTATTATCAAAGATTCGTGGAAGGATTTTCTCGAATCGCTACCCCGTTAACTCAGCTGACTTAGAAAGATACAAAATTCGTATGGAGCGAAGAATGTGAGAAAAGTTTCCAAGAGCTTAAGAGGAGACTAATTTCGATACCTGTTCTGACAATACCATCTGGTTCGGATGGATTTATTATCTACAGCGATGCTTCAGGCAAAGGGTTAGGATGTGTTGTCAAGCAACATGGGAAAGTCATAGCCTATGCCTCGCGACAACTAAATCGTAAATTTGTGCCCATAGCTTTTTGCAAACTAACCCAAAATCGTGAAGTGAATCTTGGATCTCGATCAGAAACTATGGATACTGGCATGTCATGTAGTCTTAAAATCTCATTTATGTACATACGAGAAAGACGTTCAAGTGAATAAGTTTCTCGTATAGGTAAGAAATGAGCAGACTTAGTCAATCTATCAATAATGACCTAAATCGCATCTATGCCTTGAGAAACCTTGGGAACACCAGTAACGAAATCCATGGTAATGTGCTCCCACTTCCATTCTAAAATTTCAAGTGTTTGCAATAGACCTTGTGGCACTTGATGCTCCGCCTTAACTCGTTGACAAGTTAGACACCTTGAGATTAACTTCGCTACCTCTCTCTTTGTGACGCCCCCAAATTCAGGTACTTGAAACCCGAACTCGGTGCTTCACAATACCATTTCTATGAGCATAATACTAATAATAATAACAATAATATAAATACCAAACTTAATTTATATATGCATTAGAGTCTAAATCTCATGTACGCGACCTTTAAACATTCATTATATCATAGATAATAAATATCCTTGTCTTAATAAACTTTAACTATTACATAAAATATTATAAAACTCTTTCGAACAACTTTCCTTTCCCCTTGTTCTTGCATGATCCTTCGGGTTGATCATACTTAGCTGAAAAAATTTAAATTTAAAGCAAGAATGAGCATTTGATTGCCCATCAAGTAATAACAACAACATATATTAGCTGAAAGAATTAAATATTTTCTTTGAATGACACTTCTACAATGAATCAACAGTTGTGAAGTAAGCTGAACCAATAATAACAACATATCAAAATTTTAAAACTACGTACTGACTATAACTGGAGATCAGTTGACAGACTATGAACATTGTTTTCTATTTTCGAAAAGGTTAAACAGAACTTTATCTGTAAACTGTCATAACTTACAGGCACGGGGGTGATCAGCCCGTTATGCCCTATATTGATCAATACTAAATACAAGAATGATATTATCGTTCATCTTATCCACCTTAGGTGCACAAAAGTTTCTCCATGTTCGGGATGTTCATACTTAGTCGGGAATCCGAACCAAAACAATCTGGTTGGAAACAATAAAGTTCTATCTTGCTCAACAATATTTTTAAGTTTATGCCTAGCCAAATCAAATAGCTTAGACGACTTTTAAGTCAACGTATACATACTCGAAATCAATAAGTATGTATCAACATATGATTAAATACAATGATTATCCAAGTGGGGCACTTGTATAACCATATTTAGAAACTAACGAACAGAATAAATATCTGGATTATGCACTAATATTGTATTGATAAACAATGATCGAATAATTTAAGAACTTGTATGAATATGAATAATTGGATACATAATCAATAACAATAGAGTTAATAATTAGGCACAATAATATGATTCTGAAACTTTCTTACTCATGTCCATTGCATAAAATAAATTCAAAATTAAGATACTTGCCTGAGCTGCTGCTTACAATAACGCAACTTAGTTTTATCTTTTATACCGAAACCTATCATTAATAAGATCATTCGTTCGATTAGAATAACATATCATATCACATAGTACTGCTATTTGCAGTCAGCATATAACTTAATCACATTGTCACATACGTTTAGCAGTCATTGAATCATAAACAAACACGTATCTAGTCCAATTATCTAAGTCCATATCAATTTCTGAAATATTTTGGTGTACCGATGGCTTTACCGGGTAATTATCGAGTCTAAAACTCTATTCAGTAATTCAATAACTGTAAATATTAGTCATATTATTTTTAAATGACTTATAATAATTTTTAAATAGTTATTATAATTTATTATGATTTTTCAAATATCGGAATCATTATTAAATGATTTAAATATTAACTAATTATATTATCATTAATATTTAATTAATATTAAACTATTAATGAAACCATTTGCCAAAATATTAAAGTTATTTATAATAACTCAAAATATTTTTTTAAAACATTTTTATTATCCTTAAATTATTTTTAAAACATTTAAAATTATTTTTAAATAATTACCATTAATATTTAAATATTAATGTATTATTCATCAAAATATTAAAAGTCATTTATGATAAATTAAAATATTTTTAATTCATTTATATTATTTTTAAATGATTTTTAAATCAATAAAATCATTTTTAATTTATTTATTCAATATAATTATTAAATAAATCAAATATCATTAATATAAAATTATTAATGAAATTTACCTTTAAATATCAAAAGTTATATTTTACAACTTAAACTATTTTTAAATTATTTATTTTCATTTAAAAATGATTTTTATAATATTAAAATCATATTTAATTTATTTATTTAATATAATTACCAAATAAATCTAATATCATTAATATTTAATAATTAATGAAACTTATCTTAAAATATTAAAAGTTATGTTTTATAACTTAAAATATTATTGAATACCTTATTATTATTTAAAATAAATTTTAATATAATAAAATCATTTTTAATTAATTTATTTAATGCATTTATTAAATAAATTAAATATCAATAATATTCAAATAAATACTAATATTTATGAGAAATACGTCAAATTATTAAAAGTTAATTTCTATAACTTATAAGAATTTTCTAAATAATTTTTGTAATTTTTAGAAATTATTTTCTATTTTTTAAATGATTTTTAAAAATTAAATTAATTATTTTTAATAAGTCTGTCGCTAAAACCCTTTGGCGACAGTAAGTGTTGCCTTAGGTGTTCTTGAGAAACCAAGAACCTTCATAGATAGTTTCGAGTGGGTAAGTTTGACCATGGATTAATCACTGACCATGATGTTTCTGGGTATATTGTTGGTTAGATCTTATAGTGCTAGTGCACGACTACATGATTCAACAACAATCTTGGCCAAACAACATATCACTAAGGAGATCTAAGATTGCAAAGTAGCTGTCAGAGCTGTTCATCAACTTTCTGGGCCGCCCAGAATTTTCAGTCAAGGCCGGTCAACGCTTTTGTTGACCTTATATCTATAAATATGATTATGTATTAGGTAGTTTAAACGTCGGGCTATGTAGAATATCTATCAGGGTACATGAATCAAGCACGTATCAGGTTTAAAATCATCAAGCTAAAAGATCTAGGCCTCAGAAAATCGTGTCAGAGGCTGTTCTTCATTTATGGGTTTTCCAGAAATGAAGAACAGAACGGGGTGCAATTTTGGATCCTTATATCTCGCGTTCTGAGTTTGCTTTATGTGATCTATTGGTTCCAGATTGTAGACAAAATGTAATACTACAAATCTAGTATATAAAACACATATAAAAACAACAGATCAATTAGATCTAAGCCGGTCAAAGGCTGTCAGAGACATGTTCTTGAGTTTTTTGGGATTTTCAGAAACAGATTTCATGACCGAGTAGGCTAGTTTGACCTTCCACTGTGTTTAATATATTGACGATTTAAGGGATTTAAAAGCATGTATCCATAGTACACATAACAAATCTACAACTTAGTTACAATAACAGAATCAAAACAACAACACACTGGCAGATCTAGTCGTTTGAAAAAGTTGTCAGGCCCTTTCTAGGCACGATTTGGGTTTTCCAAATTTTAGAAAGTCATGGTCAGTCAACGACCTTTGACCATGATTATCTGACATTCTAATCATGATCTGGTCCTGCTACAAGTTCTAGATTACAGACCTCATAGCACACTACATGATAAAACCTTTAAACAACAAATTACATAAATAGGATGAGATCTAGATGGTCTGACATTCATTGTCAGACATCAAAAAATAAAATTTTCGAGTTTTTGTAAAACATTAAATCCGAGCCTCTACATGTTATGGATCTAACATCTAGCAACCCAGATCATGTATGTAAACTATAGACCACATATTTTAACACTTAAACATAACCTTTATCATATCAATCAAGATCAGATTGCACATTAGGTTTCATACCTTTACTTGAATAAATTTTGATTCTAATCTCCTGATCTGTTTATGGGTGATCTAGGAGCTTGATGAGGGACTAAAATACTAATGAATTTCATGGGTGAGGATAGAGAGAGTCTTGGTTATGTGTTAGTGAAAAAATGAGCTTTGTTTTGTGCTTTTCTATCTCTTAAATTCTATCTAATCTTTGATGCAATGAATTTGGATGCTAATAATGGTTGAGAGCTGGAGTGTTGTAGCTCATAGCTAGGTTAGGGTAATGATTTTGCCAAGATTTGCCAGGATTTGGCTAGCAATAATTCAAGAATGGGACAAAAAGGGTAATTTGGTCATTTTGCTTACAATTTTAATGGTATTATTGTCCAAGGCACTTAAATCTAGGGTTTAATCACTAGATTTTAAACCTTAAGGTTTCCCAAATAATTTCTAGGGCTTGAAAAATAAAAATTCAAGTGTAATAAAATTTTAATTAAAACACACTAATTAAAATTAGGATTTTTAAATAATTAGGGCTCCTTAATATCATCAGGGTTCCCAAATTAACAATTCAATTTACTAAAATAATAATTAGGGTTTTCAAATATTAATTAGGTTTTTCCTAATTAACAGAAATTCTATAATATGCAACATAATTCATATAACACAATTTCTGACTGATCTTAAACTCCAGTTTTGAGTTTCCAATTATGGTTTATGACAGTAATACTAGGGTTTGTCGTGATACACCGTAATTAACTAACCATTAACAGTCTACACATATACAGTATATATTTATAACACTCAAAAATAATATTATATTTAATATAATATTATTATTCTCATGCCTTGCTCAAAATCTAAAATTAGGGTTTCGATTCCATATCTGATTTATCTTTCATATATAACATTATTAAATAAGTTAAAAATAATGAACTTAAATAATCTGAACTAAAATTCATATAATAAAATAATAATTATAATAATTCCATAATCATTTAATATATTATTTAAATAATCTATAATCATATTTTCATAGAAAATAAATAATAAATACTTTTCTACTATAAAATTAATTATTATAAGAATATACTTTATAATTATCAATAATTCTAAAATAAAATTATTTGAAATTATTCATGTATAAATAAATTTTATTTATCACATATATATATACACATCGACTGGCACATATTCCCATCATTAAATAAATAAAAAAAATTTATATGCAAAATTTCTTATTTATTTATATAGAAAATATCAGGTTATTACACTCTTCATATTGCTCCACCAAAATGTATGTCGAAGATTACGATACATTTTGGTACTCCCAAGATGGATTACAAACGGTGTGTTGTACGCCTCCATCATGATCTTATACTTTAAATTAGGGTCGTTTAGAACACAAAGTCTGGAGTTGACTCGTAGTATTCCTCCATCGATTCTTGCTTCCGAAATAACACCTTCTTGTACTTTCTTCTTCATACGCATCAGCTCCAGGTCCGTAGCTTGAGCAGCTTTAGATTTATCGATTAAAGTCGGTTCTACTCGTATATTTGTCATCATCACGTGGATCCCTAGAGTCTTTATCTCTATCTCCATCCTTTACAAGTCATACAAAATGGGCCTTTGCGTTAACAATATCGTACTCGTACCCGCATATGATCTTCTACTCAATGCGTTAGCTACCACGTTCACTTTTCCAGGATGATGTTGAATTGTATGATCGTAATCTTCAAAAGCTCGAGCCAACATCTTTGGCACATGTTACGTTCGTTCTGGGTGAAGAAATATTTGAGGGTTTTGTACCGGGTTTAAGGTCGATACAAAATTCAATTTTACGCTCTGGGGGTAGGCTAGGAAGTACTTCAGGGAATACGTCAGGAAATTTATTAACAATGGAAATATCATTCAAATCTGACGTATTTTTGTTTAAATCTGTGACACGGGCTAAGAAATCTTGACATCTGTTTCTCAATAACCGAATAGTTTTGTGTCTTGATATGATAGTGATTGACTTTAGTGGTTTGGTTACTTGAATTCGCATAACAGGTTGGTTAGGAATATGAAAGCGAACAACCTTACGAAAACAATCAATTTTAGCATGGTGAGTAGTTAACCAATCAATCCCTAAAATCACATCAAATGCAAGTATTTTCAAAGAAATAAGATCGACAGGTAACGTGCAGTTATCGATTTGAATCAAATAAGACTTATAAACAGTGGATGTAATAAAGGTTTCCCCCAACGGAGTTTGAACCGATAAGTAAAAGTCTAATTTCTTCGGAGTCAAATTTAAATGTTGAGCGCAAGTAGGAGAAATAAAAGAATAGGTAGAACCGGTATCAAATAAGGTATAGACTTTGCTAGAGTTTATGATTAACTTACCCATGATAACTTCGTTCGGGTTCCTCGTCACGAAAAACGCTATTCCTAAAATCACCGACTTTGTTTTGTCCGTATCTGCCTTTGGTGCCATCATCTCAACTGGACTTAACTTCGCTATGGAGTACATTCCACCCTCAATTGCTTCGTCGCATTCCTGATCCATGATTTGAATGATTACTCTCCGATCCATATTGAATTGGGGTTGACCGCTCTGCACAGGGTAATTCTGAACTCAATGTTGGATTCTCCCAATTGCTATCCCAAAAGCGAAATCCATTTAATCTATTTTGGCCTTATTGGATCAGACGTCTTTTTCTACAATATCAGTGCATCGTGCGACTTTTACCGACGCATCCTCCAATCTAATTCGTTCAGTTATTTCTTCTTTCATTAGAATTTTGATAATAAAATTCTCAAATTCCAGCTCTAATATCTTATACTCTGCCAAAGAGTGCTTCTATTCAAGCATCGCACATCGGGTAACAAAATTTTGAATTGTTGTATACCTTTGCTCCACGACCGCCTATCGTTCTTCAGACTGTTCTTCTAACTCATGAATACGATTTTGCAGTTCTACATTTTGATCATAAAGTTCTTCTAATAAATTCTCCTCAAGTTCCTTTTCTTCCTCACTCTCAGTTGCTACCTCTGCGACTAGCTCGGGTGCAACTATTAATTCTTCACTCACCACATGGATATCTCTAATTCCTTCTTCGCCTGACATCACATTATCCTAGTTGGTGATTAGAGGTGTCTCCACGGTCTCATTCACTCCATTGTTAATATTTTTAGCTGCCATTATCAAATACTGCCACAAAACAAGGGTTAATTAACATGTCACATATTATCCCTATACTCTGACCGACCAATTAAATTACAAATAAACTTAGGTAGGTCATACTAGCAAAGAAATATCCCGTCTCTCCCATCCTAGTTCTTGTCTCACATCTCAGCCTGTAATCATATCCCTAAACTTTGATATCACCTGTGACGCCCCCATAATAGGTATACATCACCCATCTTGGGTCGTCAAATATATGGTACATAATGCAAATACAAACTTAATTATACAACAAGAGCTGAGAGTTTTTACACGAATATTGTCTCATAGACAATATCCAAACTCAAATTCAATCCTCATTACATTTATTATCACACTAAATAATGAGGATTAATAAAACAGCCATCTCGGACCATCACTTCGTTCCCCGACTAGTCCCGGCTATGTTCTAATTTTCTGAAGAGAATAATAAAAGTAAAAGGGTGAGCTCAACTAGCCCAGTAAGAAATATTATGACTAAGATAATGCAGAATAAGTTATCGTTAGCCTTCAACAATGTTAAACTGATAGAATATAATAAACACTAAGTTTAACTGCAGCGAAACAAGTAATTCATTAGAAGAGTCAAGTAGAGCTTGATATGTACTATCTTCTATGATTTAAAAAGGTTTTCATCAACTTTATCACTGAGACTCAGCTTAATAAATAAACCACATTATCGAATCATCCATGCACTACGGACCAAGGATATTCATGTATCCATCAATGGTCATGATTATACCGAATAATCCCTGGTCATAATCATACCAACCACTATCCCTCAATGCACTGCAGGGCAATGAGGACTTTTACAACATCATTTGTAATATTATAGGTCATGATTATACCGAATGATCCATAGTCATAATCATACTAATAAACAGTCCATCTATGCACGTAAGCCAAAGATGACTTTCATCACAATATAAACATAGAATTCAATTAAATGAAAGCAAAGGATAAATTTTAAAGATTTATAATTTAATTTATCCAGAATTTAATAATGTCCAAGTTGTCAACATGATACTGCTTTGTGGAGTAAAATTCAAGAATAATATCTATGTATAAAAAATAATTTGGACAGAAAAGAAATAAATTTTTCGGTGAATAGTACCCGGTGAATAGTACTTCGGAAATAATACCCCGAATACCCGAGTGAATACTATTTAAGTGAATAGTAACCTATGAATAGTAACTCGTGAATAGTATACCGACATGAAAAGTGTCCCGAATACCCGAGTGAATAATATTTTAGTGAATAGTAATCGGGTGAATAGTAACTTGTGAATAGTACCCCAACATGTAAAGTGCCCCGAATACCCGAGTGAATAATATTTTAGTGAATAGTAACTAGCTAAATAGTAACTTATGAATAGTACTCCGGTGAAAATATTGATATTTAATAAGAAAGTTCAGATCAATATTCTAACAAAATGATATTGGATGAAGCGCACAACTCAAGGATATTCCACTAATTTCAAGGATTATAGAAGTAATACTTACCATAGTAAGTTTAGATTTAAGAATATGAAAAGAAATAACATACGAAACTGCAAATGGATTTTCACCTTTCATACGGTACGTAATCCGCGTAGACAGGTTATCCCAACATATTAAAGGATGAATACGAAAAAATAGTATTTCTTATGAATGTTAAAGAAATAATACCTCTTACCGTAGTAGAAGACTAGATATTGTAACAGTGAAGTAGCAAAATACTCTTCTTCTTGCTGTGACGCCCCCAAATTCGAGTATCTTCCAACCCGACAGATGGTGCTACACGGTACTACAGTTCACACAAACATTCAATTGAAATGCCTCAAAAGAATGAATATGTCTTATATATATTAAAAAGAATATTAACATACCCCATGTTCTTTACAACCAATACATTTGTCCTTGTCATAATATCAAATAATATTCTTACAAAACTTGTACTATTACATAAGAAAACTATGGGTTCGCCTTCGCCTTCCCTTTATCCTTGTCGGATCCATCGGTCCGTTCGATCTTAGATGCATTCATATTGTTCAAGGAAGAATGTGCCTTACTAGCTCACCAAATACAAAAATTCTAATAAAACTAGCATGCTTGAAATATATGAATCGTATATCTTAAATAATTGAACAATAGTTATGAAGTACTATTGATAATTCAAAATAGCACTCCTTTTTAATTCAAAATATTTTACAACAATAATATTTAGTAAAACATCAATTCCGGCTCAAGACCGTGAGCATTTCATAAGTACTTTGAAAAGGACATCCCGACACGAAGTCCGTAAGTTCGGCATAGCTTATGAGCACGTCTAGGTGATCAGCCTATAGTACTCTATGTTGATCAACACTACATTCATTAAACGTGTATACGTTTAAGTGTGGCAACCTCACGTGCCTGTCGTTTAACGGCAAAACATTTTATCATATTCAGTCTCCTTTTTAAAACCACAACAATATTAGTTTGGTAAATCCTTGTCAATACTTGATAGATTATAAGAAATTCAACATAGCATAAGTCTAGCCGAAAGAATTGGCTTTGATTTCATCAGACATTAACTCATGCGTAAGAATACATGAATCACAATGACTTGTCTAGATCGAACTGGAACAAGGGTTAGAGTACTTGCCTTCAGCGTACGCTTACAAATATAACACGTGTAGCGTAGGTCTTTAAGGTCTCTACAGTAGATGATAACATCACATGGAACATTAGGTCATGAATAAACATACATGGTTCCTAAAGAATCTTACCCTTCTTCTCAATCTAATTACATATTAGCTTTGTTATTTATTGGTTCCGGCTTTCCTTTACGTCCTTCTCACGTTCACAAGTAACTGATTTTCTTTAATCCTAAGTGATCATACTTAAGGCTTTAATTATGTCTTTACAATATTTTATTAAGATCCTTAGTTAAGTGTTCATCAAGTTTTATTCATACATAATATGCAAACATTCTTTACTATCTAGGTTTTAGAGCTGGCGCTGCGGCGACGGTTTCTACACTCTGTGCCGCGCTGCGGCATCACACAGTATTGCTTAGACACCGGACTCAGCACTGCGACGCGAGTCTCCTTTGATATGGTCGCGCTGCGACGCCAACTAACAGGGGCTGAGGCTCACTTCGGTGCTGCGGCGCCTGTCATTTAGGCTTGGAGTCACGCCGCAGCGCGGACTCTGTGCCAGAGATAAATTTGACAGATTTTTAAACTTGTGAGATTCCCGGACTCGTAACTTCTTCGTTATAAGTCTGAATTGGCTCATTCAAAATCCTACAGTTCATTAATCACGTACTCTACGTGTTTATGCAAGAATTTTATCTATTTGACTTTGTTTGTTAAAATTCACCTATTAGTCTATTTTTAACGAAAACGATAAATGTTCGTGAATGTTCAACGTTCGTTTCTTCGTTCTAAGTCAGAATTCAGTCATTTTCGAGTCCGCAACTCTATAATGCCAATTATGACATTTCTCCATCGAAAACCAACGTTTTTGAGTTCAAATACAAAATACGACTTTCATTCTAGGAATTTCACGAATTTGACGATTATCGTCCACTCCTGTGAATTCTGGAGAAACTTCATTACTAATGATATAATCATGGTTCTAAATGGATTCTAACCATCAAATGGTCATTTTTAATCTACTTATTACATCAACTTATTTTCAAGTTAGGTTTTGACTTATTCTTCATAAGTTCATGACTTAATCAACTTATAAACTATAATTTCCATTTCTTATGACTTATTATTGGTTTAAGTCCGTTGCTCAATGTTCTCACATCTTATCCAACATACTAAATTCATACGACAATCATATGACAAGTTCATCATAATTTAATAACTTATTTAGGTTCAAGTTGCTTATTCATAACTTTATTCAGCTTAAGTTCATTGCTTAATCAATTCTTACATGTTCTTAACATACATGCTTATTAAGTTACACTTCTCTTATCACCCTACAATGATAGAGATGAAGATGTATTAGACAAAAGTCTTACCCTTGAAGAACTTGTACTTCTCTTCTTTGAAAATCTAGCAAAGAATGTGTTGGCTTATAAAGTGCTTATTTTCTCTAACACTTAAGTTAATTTGTATTGGATGTCCTTTGAACAATGAATAATGACTAACAACTTCTTCTATTTATAGGAGAGCCAAGGTGAGGGCATACTAGTCATTAATCACCCCACCTCCTCAACTAACCTCCTTACTATTCATCTACTTAACCACTAAGTAAACTTGCTAGCCATTCATCTTTCTTGATCATCACAACACTTGATCCTCACATAAAGTACTTGGGCATCACATAAAGTTCTTGCCCACTACTTCACCCATGGGTTGCCCCATGGATTCTATTCACTATTGGATCATTATTTGGGCTTAGTTCTTAGTCTAATTAACATATCTTTTGGGCTTGCTTTAATTTAGTTTGAGCTTTATAGCATTAACCACTTGGGCTAAAAATTAACCCCACATAGGTTTACACCTTTAATCTTATTGGATTTATTCTTCATATAAGATTCACTATTCCATTTCATTAGAAATTAATACTAAACATTCTTGAATTAATTTCACATGCGAAATTTTATGTTTTCCATACTTTAATTATAATTACATAATCCATCTCGCCTCAATATTAAAACATTACAAATTTCTCGGAAGTTCAAAAATAATTCCCGAGCGATAAATGGTGAATAGTATTTTTCGAAAACTTTCTCGTAAACTTTTATTTTCGTCTTGAAAACTCAAAGACTTTAATTCATTCACGTGGTTCAAATACTACGATATTCTGACGTTTCTAGGTTTTGGAACAACATACATCCTATTAACACATAATAATAACAAATAATATTATTTTATTCATTATTTAATTCTTTCAAGTATTTTACAAAGGATCCGAATTTCTCGGTCGTTACACTTGCTCACTATAGTTTCTCTCTATATAGTTTCTCTTGTGAGTCTCAGTGAATTAGTGAGAATGAAAGAAGAATTAGTCTTCTATTTATAGGAGAAATGACTAAATAGTAACTAATTCACGAACGATCCAGATTAATTTACTATTAGAACGGACGGTCCAGATTGATTTACTTTTAAAACCACCACCGACGGTCCAAATTGATTTACTTTTAAAACCACCACCGACGGTAAAGATTGATTTACTATTAAAACCACCACCGATAGTCCAGATTGATTTACTATTAAAATCACCATCAACTGTCCATATTGATTTAGTATTAAAACCACCATTGACGGTCCAGATTGATTCACTATTAAAACCACCACCAATGGTCCATATTGATTTACTATTAAAACCACCACCAATGGTCCAGATTGATTTAACTTATTACACATTAGTACCCCTAAAGTTTTCCAAGTTTGCATTATTCCCCTCTAACTTTTGTAATTCACTTATATTCAATAAACACATTCTTAATAATTCAACAATTATTTATCATTAATATTATAACTCACAATATTTAACAACCAGACATTCCCAGAAAATAGGGGGGTTTTCGATAAGGATTTCTCCTTATTAGCGCGCAATTAGGTGATCAAATCTCTCCTCAACATAACTTTTTAGACATCGTCAATATTGCAAATAATAATATGAATAACTTTATTGTCTCAATTATTGATTTAATAATATAAAATATTATGCAGATGATACTGTGACAATAATTGAATAAAAAATATGAGAGATATTATGAAGCAATTACTGTAGCAATAATTGAGTATAACTGAGTGACTTCTCACGTAAGCATCAATAATCAATACCGTGTGCTACTATGCAACCACGCGTATTACTGTACTTTTACCACCGGGTAGTTCAACAGTCAACGGTAAAATTTTCGCCATTATTTTTTATAAAAAGGTATTTTTGTCATTTTCTATCTCCGACAATAATTTCGTTGTGGGGTTCACCAATGATTGTGCCGTCGTACGAATATTTTCTGTTTAAAACGAATATTCCCCGACCAATCAATATTTTATAACAACTTGCATACTTTACAAAATTTATAAATATTACCCATAACTATAAAATTATATCAAAACCACACCATAATATTCAAAAATATATTTCGGGAAGAATTAATTTTTATTTATGAAAGTTGGGGTCTTACAGATTCAGTAGCCAAAAATAAAAATCAAGTAAGAAAATGTATAAACCCTAATTTTAACCTAGATCTTTGATGCTATGTTTAATTTGTTGTTTAGATTTTTAGATATATGTAATAATATGGTAGAACGTATGCTAAATTGATAGAACATGTTGTCATAACATCTAGATGCATCAAAATAGTGTTTAAAGTAAACTGGAAATTCTATAAAAACATGTCTGACAGTTGAATGTCAGATCATGTAGATCCGTGTATGTTAATAGTTAGGTGTGTTAATTGTATGTTCGGTGTATTATTACATGAGGTCTTTAATCTAGAAAAGAAAACAGGTTCATTGGAACCATATATTGCAAGATATAGGTGGTCAAAAGTGGTTGACCGATCATGAAGTTCTGTTTTTTGGGTTACCCAGAAAACTAAAGAATAGGTTGAACCAGCTACTTTGACCAACCATTTAATCGCTTTCAGATTGTTGTTATGATGCCCATATATAAAGAATTGATACCTTGATATACATACAACATATTTATGACACTCAAACACTTAATCAATTCATAGGATTATTGAAATTAATGGTCAAAAGTCGTTGACCGATCATGACTATGTTTTTTGGGTAACCTATAAAATTGATGAACATGAAGAACAGCCTTTGGCTATACTTTGACCAACATAGATTTAGACCTTAGAATCATACTCTATCCAAATCAATGTTACATATATGTACCTTGATATACATACTACATATTACTACAAACAAAACACAAATCTATCACACGGATTGAAAGATCTAGAAGCCACAAAACCATTGACTGACCAATACCACTGTTCTGGGTTACCCAGAAACTCAAGAACAGCTCTGACAGTGACTTTGAGCCTCTATAACTTCTTGTTATATGTAGATTAAAGCATGAAATTGGTATGATGTTGTACTACTGCATAAGTACTATAACACCCATACACTTTCAAACCCAAAATCATCAACAATAGAGAATTAGAATAAGGTCAAACTGGTCTCTAGGCCATAACCAACTGATTCCCAGAAACTCAAGAACACCTATAGCGACACTTTCTGTCACTATAGAGCATTAGCAAGAGACAGAAAATATTTTCTAAGAAATAAATTAATAAAAATTAGAAATAATTAATAAATAAATATAAATAATTTTAGGTTATAATAATTAACTTTTAATATTTTTACATAAATTTAATAAATATTTTATTTATTTGTATATTATTAATAATTAAGTTAATAATAAAGTAATTAGAATAATTAATTATAAATAATAAATAATTATTTTAAAAATTTAAAAATAATAAATAAGGTTTTTATAATATTCTAAGAAGATATTAATTATTTAGAAATAGAAATAAATGATTTAAAAATCATTTAGGTGATAAATAAGTACTTAAAAATTGTTATAAGTTTCCAGAAATTATTATAAAAGATATATAAATTATCTAAAAGTATAATAAAGCTTATAATAAAGTTTAACCGAATTATTAACTTATTAATTACCTGGTAAAGTCTTTAGATACCGAAACCATATCAAACTTAACCCGAACATAAATAGTTTATATATTTGAGTATTGTTATAAATACTAATGTGTTAGATTTATATGAATGAATATCTTATGTGTTTATTAACAAATCGAATAGCGTTACTTGATTGATCTTCGCTCAGGCAAGTTCCATAACCCTAAATACTTAAGCAATTTCCCTAACCTTAATTACTTTTGCAAGTTTACTAAACCCTATTTTAATTTGTGAACAAGATTCATATCTGGAATTGCTTTTGATATACTATACCAAACCTAAACTTGAATTTCCAATTGCTACAAAGTTATCGCTATAGCTTTAGCACAACTAAGAAATGAATTGTTTATTCATATGATATTATTTATTGAGCATAAACTATTGTGTCAAACCAAATTATTTTGTTAAGACATCCTATATTGAGTTGTGTGACCCGAAAAGGGGTAGATGTAGTGTCATTTAAATATGATACTTTGTGCATATGGGCACAATTAAGATGAGATGCATACTCCTAGGATGAGTTGTGTGTCCCGAAAAGGGATAGATGTAGTGTCCTAGTTCTCTTGGGAATTATTATCTATTATGGGATACTGTGAATCTTGGATCTATGGGAAATGTATTTTGTTTTAATTGTATAGTCACTCAATTAGATATAAGCATAGAATCAAATATCATGGGCATATAGATTTGAATACGTTATATACATTGACTAGTAGTAAGCACCATATCAAATACCGTGGGAGTATAGATATGGGGGCGTTACAGAACAAGCAAGCATCCTGCAGGAAATCACAGTAGCGCGGCCGTACCCCTATAAAGCCTTGACATGGCGCGCCCGCGACAGGAGAGAAGTGTATGTAATAACCTGATATTTTCTATATAAATAAAGAAGAAATTTTACATATAATTTATTATTATTATTATTTTAAAGATGAGAATATGTGTCAGATAATGTATATGTAAATAAGTGATAAATAAAACTTATTTATTTCAAGAATAATTTCAAATAATTTTATTTTAGAACTATTGATTATTATAAAGTATATACTTATAATAATTAATTTTATAGTAGAAATGTCTTTATTATTTATTTTATATGAAAATATGATTTTTATATTATTTAAATAATATATGAAATGATTATTGGAATTATTATAATTACTATTTTATTATCTAAAATTTAGTTCAGATTATTTAAGTTAATTATTTTTAACTTGATTAATAATGTTATATTTGATAGATAAATCAGATATGGAATCCAAAACCTAAATTTGGATTTTTGATCAAGGGATGAGAATAATAATATAATATTAATTATATTTTGATTTATAAGTGTTATAAATATGTAGTGTATATCTGTAGACTAATAATGGTTAGTCAATTTTAGTGAATAATGTCAAAACCCTAGTATTACTATCATATACCATAATTGGAAACTCAAAACAGGAGTTTAAGGTCGGTCAGAAATTGTGTTATATGAATTATGTGCATATTATAGAATTACTGTTAATTAGGAAAACACTAATTAATATTTGAAAATCCTAATTTAAAATTAGAAACCCTAATTTGCTAATTAGGAACCCTAATTGCTAAAACTAGAAATCCTAATTATTATTTTAGTAAATTGAACTGGTAATTTGGGAACCCTAATGATGTCAAGGAACCCTAATTATTTAAAACCCTCAATTCTATTAAAAACCCTAATTTAATTAGTGTGTTTGAAATTAAAATTTTATTACACTTTAATTTTAATTTTTCAAACCCTAGAAATTAATTGGGAAACCTTAAGGTTTAAAATCTAGTGATTAAACCATAGATTCAAGTACCTTGGACAAGAATATCCTTAAAAATTGATAACAAAATTACCATTTTACCATTTTGTCCCATTTGGTGAATTATTGTTAGCCAAATCTTATCAAATCTTGCTAGCCACCACCCTAGACTAAGCTACCAGCTATAGCATGCCAGCAACAGGTTCAATGCATCAACCAAGGGCCTTATATACAAGTTTATATAGAATTCAAGAGAGAGAAAGTGCACATTTAGCCTAATTTGATCACTTACACTTAGCCATATTCTCTCAAGCTCAAACCCACGAAATTCGAGTGTTAGATCAGTCACAAATCAAGCCCCACGAACACCAACATCAAATCAGAAGCATAGAAATCAGAATTGAATCATAAAGAGGTAAACCCTAATCTAGAAATTTGATTTTTGATCTTGTGTTAGATATACTTTTTTTGTGTGTTAAATATGTTGTATGGGGTGTTAATCAATGATCTGGGTTGTTAGATGTTAGATCCATAACATCTAGAGGATCAGATTTGATGATTTTCCAAATCTAAATTTTTTGAAAATAATGGCCTGACAGTGAATGTCAGGTCCCATAGATATCAGTCTGTTATGTGTTTTTGTGTTTTGAAAGTTTGTACTTGTCGTCTGTTCGGAGATATTTAATACGCAACTTGAATCAGATCCATATCTATCGTAGATTAAAAGTTATTTAAGGTCAAAATGGGTTTACTAGCATTGATCGGCTGTTTTTGAAACCCAGATTCTGCCTAGAAACCTCTGACAGTGTTTTTGCAGAGCTTGGATCTTGCTATGTTTAAGTTTTTATTTGCCATGTTGTTATTTTTAGTTGTAGACTGACATTAAGACTTCATGCTAAAGCCTTTATATCACATAGATCCTTAACAGAATCAAATCTAGTCATGGTCAAACTAAGGCAGTCGAAACTGCTCAAGAACATTTCTAGAAAACCCAGAAATGTTCAAGAACAGTTCCGGGAGGGTACTTTGACCGGCCCATGTATCTTTATTGTATTGATGTTATGCTGATCTCATGATATATTATTGTTCCTTGTCATGTACTCTATACATATGAACCATTACATCACATGAAACAAGGCTGGACCCTAAATTAAATCGAGCATGAAACTAGGAAATCGAACTTCTGGGTTTCTGGAAAACCCAGAAACACTCTGGCAGTGTGTTGGTAAGCCCAGATCTCCTTGTGTGTCTGTTATATGACCTAGATGATGGTTTGTTACTGTAGTGTTACACTTCAGGTACACGATCAAGGTTTAACTTGGCCTAGAAACTCAATACACAGTACATGATTCGTGGTCAAACTTGGCCACTCGTTCACTGAGATGCGTGTTCTGGGTTTGGTGAAGAACATCATTAGCAACAGTTTTGTTTCCTAATGTACATTTAGCGACAATTTATTTATTAAATTAATTATTTTAATTAAATAAATAGAAAAAAAATTTAGTTTTTAATTATTAAAAATACAAATAAACTAGTAAAAATTATTTTAAAGTCCAAAAATTAGTTTTTAATAATTTTTAGTATATTTCATAAATATTTAATATTTTTGGAATATAAAAGGTAATTAATTTCTTTAAGTGTAATATTAAATAAATTATTTAAAAATAATTTTTATACATGATAAATCATTTAAAAGTATATTATGGTATAATAAGATATTTTAATTTATTTTCTATAACTTTTAATATTTTGTGATGAATTTCATTAATAAATTAAATATTAATGATAATTAAGTTATTTAATAGATGTATTAAATAAATGATGAAAAATAGAATAAATGATTTAAAATTTATATAAAAATGATTTAAAGGTTATAAAAATATTTTAAGTTATAAAATATAACTTTTGATATTTTGTCATGAAAAATATTAATATTTTAATATCAAGAATATTAGATTTATTTAATAATTATATTAAATAAAGTAATAAAAAAATAATTTTTATATTAGAAAAATCATTTTAAATAAAAATAAAGTGGTTAAAGATATTTTAAGTTATAAAACTTAACTTTTAATATTTAAAGGATAATTTCATTAATAATTGAATTGTAATGATAATAATGTAATATTAAGGATATTAGATTTATTTAATGATTTATATTAAATAAATAGTTTTAAAATAGTTTTATTAATTTAAAAATCATTTAAAAAAGATATAAATAAATTAAAAATATTTTAAGTTATAATTAATGACTTTTAATATTTGGATAAATAGTACATTGATACTTAAATATTAATGGTAATTATTTAAAATGATTTTAAATGTTTTAAAAATCATTTAAGAGTAATTTTAATACTTTAAAAATATTTTGAGTTATTATAAATAACTTTAATATTTTGAGAATGATTTCATTAATAGTTTAATATTGATTAAATGTTAATGATAATAGAAGTAGTTAATATTTAAATCATTTAATAATGATTTCGATGTCTGAAAAATCATGATAAATTATCATAAGTGTTTAAAAATTATTTTAAGTCATTTAAAAATAATATGACCGATAATTCCAATTATTTAACTAACTGGATAGAGTCTTAGACTCAATTATTACCCGATAAAACTGTCGGTACACCGACATATTTCAGAAATTGATCTGAACTTAGATATTTTGATTGTATTAATGATTGTTTATGATTCAATGACTGTTGGATATATGTTACAAGGTGATTAGGTTGTGTACTGACTGCAATAGGCAGTGTTATGTGTTACGATATGTTATTCTAATCAGTAAAATGATCTTATTACTGATAAGTGGTTACATAAAAGATAAAACTAAGTTGCGTATTGTAAGTAGTAGGCCAGACAAGTATCCTACCTTTGCATTTTCTTTATGCAATGGACATGAGTGAGAAGTTTCAGAATTATATTATTATTATTACCAGATTGATTAACCCTATTGTTATATATGTTATATCCGATCATTGATTATCAACATGGTACTATATTGTAATTCAGATGTATATATATATTCTGTTCGTTAATTTCTAAATATGGTTATTCAAGTGTCCCCACTTGGATAATCATTGTATTTAATCACATGTTGATATATATATTTATACCTATTGATACTAGTATGTATACAATAACAAACAGTCGTCGAAGATATTTGATCAGCTAGACACAGATTTAGAAACATAGTTGAATATGATAAAACATTTTTGTATCCAATCAAATTGTTTTGGTTCAGATTCTCGACTAAGTATGAACATCCAGAACACGGGAAAACTTTTATGCGCCCAAGGCGGACAGAGTGAACGATAACATCGTTCTTGTATGTATTATTGATCAATACATGGCATAACGGGCTGATCACCCCCGTGCCCGTAAGTTATGACGGTTTGCGAATGAAGTTCTGCTAAGCCTATTCAAAAATTGAAAATAATATTCATAGTATGTCACCTTAACCCTATTTATAGTCATTACGTAGTTTCAAAAATTTGATAGAGAGTTGTTATGTTATTATTATCGGTTCAGATTACTTCACAACTATTGATTCGTTGTAGAAGTGCCATTCAAAGAAAATATTTAATTCTTTCAGTTAATATTTATTGTTGTTATTACTTGCTGGACAATTAAATGCTCATTTATGCTTTAAATTTAAATATTTTCAGCTAAGTATGATCAACCCGAAGGATCAGGCAAGAACAAGGGGAAAGGAAAGTTGTTCGAATGAATTTTATAATATTATATGTAATAGTTAAAGCTTATTAAGACAATGTTATTTATTATCTATGATGTAATAAATGTTTAAAGATCTCGTACATGGGATTTAGACTTTGATATATGTAAATTAAGTTTGATATTTATATTATTGTTATTATTATTAGTATTATTCCTCTTATAAAAATGGTATCGTGAAGCACCGAGTTCGAGTTTTAAGTACCCGGATTTGGGGGCGTCACATATTGGTATCAAAGCCTTAGGGTTAGAAACCTTAGGTGGGATCGACCTTAGGTTATAACCTTAGGACAGAGGAAAACTTTGAAAATATAAATAACTCATATAGAGTTTAAAAGGAGATGAATTGAATAAACTCATCGTTAAACAAAATAAAAGATAACTTTTATAAAACTATTGTTTGCTATATGTATATACTATGTGCTAATCAGGATAATTTGTGTGTAGATGTCAGGAGGAAAAGATTTAGGATACCCTCTAATCTTAAAGAAGGAGCCGATATCAAAGCCAAAAGCTGAAATAGAGGCTCATAGTGCAGACAACCTTGATGAGGTGGTGGTCTTAGAAATTGTAGTACCAGATTCGAAAATGGTAGAACTAACAGATAGTGATTCCGACACTGAAGTTGGAGCTGATCAAGCATCAACGGAAGTACAGACTCTGAAGAATAAGGTTTCTTCTCTAGAAAAGTTGTGGAAAATAGAAAAGTTGCTAAATTAGCAATTACGAAAAGCGTTAATGGAAATTATGAAAGAACAAGATAAGCTTAAAATCCAAATTGATCAAATGGGAACCAGAAGCATCAGATCGTGTGCAACTCCGAATAAAAAGGGGAAAAGAAATATGAAAGACCGTGACTTAGGAAATAAGTGGAATTAGTAGTTGATTATGTATGTTTGATAATGTACGGGTATAATGTAATATTCTCAACTTTTGTGTAAGTTATTGCAGTAAATCCTGACTTTTGTGATCACAAAGGGATAGCTGATGTTTAAAGCAGTATGTGCTATGCTATGTAAAATATTTGATGAATGAATAATAATCTAAGTTTGAGAAATAAAACAAGTTTAATATATTAAACTTATGCTATAAGGTTAAGAATGTAAGTTAAATTTATTATTTTTTGTAATCAGATAATGCCGCCAAGACGTAGAACATGAAATCAAAGGGCAGAAGAATCTATCAATAACGCTGAGGGACAACAGCAAGACCCGATGCAAAACTTTGCGAACATGATAGCTCAGGCTATGCAGCAGGGAATACCAGCCGCAGGGAACCAGCCAGACAATCGCTTAGCAAAATTTATAGACTTTAAGGCAATAGGACCACCAGAGTTTAGGGGATAAGCTGACCCTATATAAACCCAGACATGGATTAATGAGATAGAAAAGGCATTCGTAATTGCTAGGAAAGATGAGGGGAAAAAGACCACTTTTGCCACTTATATGATGAAGGGGACGTGAACTTTTGGTGGGAAGCAAATCAAGCGAGGGCAGGAGAAGTAGTAGTTACTTGGGCTAGGTTTAAAACTTTATTTTTTGAAAACTACCTCTCAGCTAGCATGTAGGCTAGGATGGAGGTGAAATTTCATGAGTTAAAGCAGTATAACATGACTTTTGCGGAGTATGCCGCAAAGTTTAATGAGTTGCCTAGGTTTGCTCCACATCAAGTAGATACGGAGGCTAGGAAGGCAAGGAGGTTTGAGCAGGGCTTAAAACCCTGGCTCTACAACAAGGTGGCAGTGTTGCAGATCAATAATTTTGCAGCACTCATGGAAAAGGTTTTCATAGTAGAGGAAAGGGGTGAGGCCATGAGCCTCTACAACAAGGAGAATAAGAACAAAGGCAAGGCAGGAGGAGCTGTGAATGTGACTCATGTCCCATCAGTGGACAACACCTCACAATGGTACCTATCAGTTTGCCACCGCAGAACGGCGTCCCATACGGAGAGCCTGGCTTCGGTGCATCCCCCATCAACAGGAAGTCACCAACAAGAGGCTCGGGGCTCTTTACTTATAGCTCTGATACCAAATGTGACGTCCCCAAAATAGGTCCATTCCATCCAACCCATTCTGAGTCGCCAAATACGTGGTACAGAAAACAACTACAACTTTATTACAACAATTGTCGTGCAAAAATACAACAACACATATGCTGTGAGTTTGGATACAAATATATATCAACTGTGACACTTATCCTATCCTTGGATAGCACCTCACAAAGGTACCTTACACAAAGGTATAGTCAAAAACTATTTTAGAAATTAGAATCTTTGGGAAGTGCTCAAGGAAACCTTCGTACATGGGAGGCCATGCTTCTAGGTTATGATAGGTATCATATGGCCACACAATTATCCTTGGTTGACCCAATAGACCCCAAAGAAAAATGAGAAGATTACTACCATATTCTTCCTAATGGTGAGTCTTCTCTTGACATATCATTATCTCAACTATCTCTAATTCAGAATTATAATTCAAACAAACACCAAGATTATATAGGTAGTGCTCGTATATATACTCAGCAAGTGGATGAGCACATCCCTGTCTTATGATGATACAAGGTTGTATGTCATTAGACATCTTGTATGATAGTGACAAAACACCCTTCCAACGTTGGGTTCGCCTCACCCTCAACAGCTATAGACCACCGTTCTATTCCCCTGTTATCCCCCACTCGACCCATCTACACTTTTATTACCTGAAAGGAATTGTGAAGAAAAAGGGTGAACACAACTAGCTTAGTAAAGAAATATCACGACTAAAGATAATTAAATTATCAATAGCCTTCATCAATTATAAATCAGAGATTTAGAACATATGGTAGATGATAAAAAATTTCAACCATAGTTGCAGCGGAACGAGCAATCCATTAGAAGAGTCAAATAGACCCTAAAGTCTATTATCTTCTCCATTTTAAAAATCCACCAAAAAAGTTTTATCCTTGTAACATCACTCAACAGTTCCTTTCCACAATCATATGAATAACTCATAATCATAATTGTGATTCTAAATTTTTCTTCACATCCAGGATGAAGATAATTTTCATCACCTATCTTTACCTGAAACATCAAAGATTATGGTTACGCCAAATCACAGTTCATGTTCATAATCATACTAATAACTTCATCTTTGCACTACGGCCAAAGATATTCATTTGTATCACCAGTTAGTCATGTTCATCTCAACACATGTTCATCTTTGCACTACTGGCCAAAGATGTTCAACAACATATCATCTTTGCACTACGGGCCAAAGATATTCATCAACAATTTATCTTTGCACTACTGGCCAAAGATATTCAACCATAGGTCATCTTTGCACTATGTGCCAAAGATATTCATCACCAGTTCATCTTTGCACTACAGACCAAAGATATTCAACAACAGTTCATATTTGCACTACAGGCCAAATATATTCATCAACAGTTCATATTTGCACTACAGGCCAAATATATTAATATCTCAAAGAAATATATAATCATTTCAGAATTTATTTAAACAATAATTATAACCATGTTGATCATTTCACATTTGCACTTAAGCTAAAGATATTCAATTATAAATTCAATAGTCATGATCATACGAGTCAACAATTCAACTTTGCACTACTGGCCAAAGAGAACCCATAGTCATGATCATACCAAAAATCTACCCATCTTTACACTTAAGTCAAAGAGAAATCAATATCATCATTAGGGTTATAAAAATGTTATATATGATAGTAAAAATAATATGATCAACATATAATTTTAATCTCAAGAGTAATATTCATAAATAAACTATAATTTGGTCAGAAAAAGAAACCAATTTTGTCATGAATAGTAACTCGTGAATAGTAACTCAGGAATAGTAACTCGTGAATAGTACTCCGTATTCGTACATAGTACCGTATATGTAAATAATGTCATGTAGATAGTGTCATATGCATGAATAGTGCTGTATACGTGAATAGTGTCGTATACGTGAATAGTAATCCCTACTCAAAAAGGTAGAAATTCCACAATAAAATCTATACCCATTATTTTAGTATAATGATATTGAAAGAATAACATCACGATGAAGAATATAGCATCCCTTAATATCCCTTACTATCTCTTACCTCAAAAGAGCAGCACTTCTGACTGGATATCAGATATGACGCTAAAGGAAACTTGCACTGATGAATAGTAACTCACCAAGTATCTAAATACTCACAAAATACACTCGATAATCTAGAGAGAAAAAGAGAGAAAACTTATGAATTCTGGTGTGATTTTGAATTCTAACTTAGCTCTCTATTTATAGGAAATTATTAGCACGCCGAAGCAGACTTGACCTGCTACCTGATGGCTTTACCTGTTACTATGCCACCCACCAAAAATCAGTCATCTTCCCCAACAACCAAAAGTGGGGCCCACCCATTTCTAGAATTTTCTACCAAAATCATTTATAAACCTATTTTTCGAATCAGTCACCTCTTAAAATTCATAACAAATCATTCGTTCATTTTTAACGGTTCAAAATTTGTGAACATATACTCAACTTATATATGTATAATGTATCCAAAAATCACAACGATCCAACGGTCAAATTAAAAATTATAACTCACACAATAAAGTTGTAAGAACAATGATTTGATCTTTTAATACCTCCAATCCGACAAAATACTGATAAAATACCTCAACATTAATTCCTTCATTTATAACCACATAAATAAATCCATCATTTATATCCACATCAAATAAATATTTTCTTATCATATAAATCGATAATTAATTATTTACAAATAATATTACAGAATCACAATTATGACAACCAGGCCGTTCTCAGGAAAAGAGGGGGCTTTTCGATAAGGATTTCTCCTTACTGGCGCGTAATTAGATGACCAAACCTCTCTTTAGACAGAATTTTCTAGACATTGCCAATAATGTTATCTAATAATATTATTCAAATAATGTGAATTATTGATCTGATAATGGAAAATACTGTGCAGCAACGATTATTGAAACAACAATAATATAAAATATCAACGCAGCAATTATTGAATTAATAAAATAAAATATTGAACAGTAATTACTGTGACAGTTATTGAGTAGTGCCTTCTTACGTAAGAATCAATAATTGAAAAAATACTGTGCAATACCGTGTGCTACTGTGCAACTACGCGTATTACTGTATTTTAACCACCAGGTATTCCAACAGTGTTAAGGGTAACAACTACGCCGTTATTTATAAAAACTCAAATTTGTTGTTTTCTTCATCCGACAGTTATTCTGTTATGGGGCCCACAAATAGTTGCGTCGTCGTACAAATATTTCCCGACAGAAAGAATATTCCACGACCAAACGAATAATCCCCGACAACAATGATTATTTTATAACCACTTGCGTATTTTGAAAAAATTTCATATATCACCCTTAACTTTAACTTTTGTCAATTTAACCATTTACTGAATAGAAAAATTGAATACTTTTATTTCATAAAATTCGGGGTCTTACATTGAAGGTGGAAGGTAATTGTGGAAATAGGGGAGAGAAAAGAAAAGGAAATTATTTTGGGAATGTTCAGGTGAAGCAGGAAGGTGTAAAGAAACAGACTGTGCAGTGTAAAAATTGTGAGAAGAATCACTATGGTAAGTGTCTAAAGGATAAGTTTGTATGTTACAAGTGCGGGCAGGAGGGCTATATTTCTCCCAACTGCCCCAACCCAAGGATGAACAATGGGTGTTTTCTGTGTGGGTCGATGGAGCATAAGGTGAAGGATTGTCCAAAGAGGAAAATAGAGGCAGGGAGTGTAACCACGGAAAAAGGCAGTGGGACTCTGGCGATCACGGGACCGACTTCAACCAACAAACCACCAAAAGCAACCGCGAGAGTCGTCAACATGACGGTCCAGGATATAGTGGTAGCTAGGAATTGAACTCCAGGTCTTATTCGAATAACTTTTATTTTCGTATATATATGCTTTTCCTATATATAACAAATTATTGTATAAAGAAATTTTGAGGGAGGAATTTGAGTTCTTTTAGAAATCAAATTTCCGTATATTCAGACAGACAAGCTTTGTGTTGAATGGTTAAAGATTTGTTCATTCAATTATGATCGAGATCTATTTGTAATGATTGCGTATGTTATGTATCCTTGTATATATGGGTTTTAATACGGTGATTCAGGGGACGGAATCCTTATAAGGGAGGGCGAATGCAATAACCCGATATTTTTCTATATAAATAAATTAGAAATTTTGCATATAAATTTTTTTTATTTTATTTTAAAGATGAGAATATGTGTCAGGTAATGTGTATGTAAATAAGTGATAAATAAAACTTATTTATTTCAAGAATAATTTCTAATAATTTTATTTTAGAATTATTGATTATTATAAAGTATATACTTATAATAATTAATTTTATAGTAGAAATGTCTTTATTATTTATTTTCTATGAAAATATGATTTTTATATTATTTAAATAATATATGAAATTATTATTGAAATTATTATAATTACTATTTTATTATCTGAATTTTAGTTTAGATTATTTAAGTTAATTATTTTTAACTTGATTAACAATTTTATATTTGATAGATAAATCAGATATGGAATCCAAAATCTACATTTGAATTTTTGATCAAGGGATGAGAATAATAATATATTACAAATTATATTTTGATTTTTCAGTGCTATAAATATGTACTGTATATTTGTAGACTAATAATGGTTCGTCAATTTTAGTGAATAATGTCAAAACCCTAGTATTACCGTCATATACCATAATTGGAAACTCAAAACAGGAGTTTAAGGTCGGTCAAAAATTGTGTTATATGAATTATGTGCATATTATAGAATTAATGTTAATTACGAAAATTATAATTAATATTTGAAAACCCTAATTTAAAATTAGAAACCCTAATTTGCTAATTAGGAACCCTAATTGCTAAAATTAGAAACCTTAATTATTATTTTAGTAAATTGAACTGGTAATTTGGAAACCCTAATGATGTTAAGGAACCCTAATTATTTAAAACCCTAAATTTTATTAAAAACCCTAATTTAATTAGTGTGTTTTAAATTAAAATTCTATTACAGTTTAATTTTAATTTTTCGAACCCTAGAAATTAATTGTGAAACCTTAAGGTTTAAAATCTAGTGATTAAACCCTAGATTCAAGTATCTTGGACAAGAATGCCCTTAAAAATTGATAACAAAATTATCATTTTACCCTTTTTGTCCCATTTGGTGAATTATTGTTAGCCAAATCTTATCAAATCTTGCTAGCCACCACCCTAGACTAAGCTACCAGTTATAGCATGCCAGCAACTGCTTCAATGCATCAGCCAAGGGCCTTAATACAACTTTATATAGAATTCAAGAGAGAGAAATTGCACATTTAGCCTAATTTGATCACTTACACTCAGCCATATTCTCTCAAGCTCAAACCCACAAAATTCTAGTGTAGATCAGTCACAAATCAAGCCCCACGAACACCAACATCAAATCAGAAGCATAGAAATCAGAATTGAATCATAAAGAGGTAAACCCTAATCTAGTAATTTGATTTTTGATCTTGTGTTAGATGTAATTTTTTGTGTGTTAAATATGTTGTATGGGGTGTTAATCAATGATCTGGGTTGCTAGATGTTAGATCCATAACATCTAGAAGCTCAGATTTGATGATTTTCCAAATATGGAAATTTTTGAAAATAAGGGTCTGACAGTGAATGTCAGGTCCCATAGATCTCAGTCTGTTATGTGTTTTTGTGTTTTGAAAGTTTGTACTTGTAGTCTGTTAGGAGATCTTTAATATGCAACTTGAATTAGGTCCATATCTATCGTAGATTAAAAGTTATTTAAGGTCAAAATGGGTTTACCGGCATTGACCGACTATTTTTGAAACCCAGATTCTGCCCAGAAACCTCGGACAGTGTTTTTGCAGAGCTTGGATCTTGCTATGTAAGTTTTTTTTGACATCTTGTTGTTTTTATTTGTAGACTGACATTAAGACTTCATGCTAAAGCCTTTATATCACATAGATCCTTAACATAATCAAATCTAGTGATGGTCAAACTAAGGCAACCAAAACTGCTCAAGAACATTTCTAGAAAACCCAAAAATGTTCAAGAATAGTTCCGGGAGGGTACTTTGACCGGCCCATGTATCTTTATTGTATTGATGTTATGCCGATCTCATGATATATTATTGTTCCTTGTCATGTACTCTATACGTATGAACTATTACATCACATGAAACAAGGTTGGAGCCTAAATTAAATCGAGCATAAAACTAGGAACTCGAACTTCTGGGTTTCTGGAAAACCCAGAAACACTCTGACAGTGTGTTGGTAAGCCCAGATCTCCTTGTGTGTTTGTTGTATGACCTAGATGATGGTTTGTTACTGTAGTGTTACACTTCAGGTACACGATTAAGGTTTAACTTGGCCCAGAAACTCAATACACAGTACATGATTCGTGGTCAAACTTGGTCGCTCGTTCACTGACATGCGTGTTCTGGGTTTGGTGACGAACACCATTAACGATAGTTTTGTCGCCTAATGTACCTTTAGCGACAATTTATTTATTAAATTAATTATTTTAATTAAATAAATAGAAAAAAATTAGTTTTTAATTATTAAAAATATAAATAAATTAGTAAAAATTATTTTAAAGTCCGAAAATTAGTTTTTAATTATTTTAAGTATATTTCATAAATATTTAATATTTTTGGAATATAAAAGGAAATTAATTTATTTTAGTGTAATATTAAATAAATTATTTAAAAATAATTTTAATACATGATAAATCATTTAAAAATATATTATGGTGTAAGAAGATATTTTAATTTATTTTCTATAACTTTTTATATTTTTTGATGAATTACATTAATAAATTAAATATTAATGATAATTAAGTTATTTAATAAATGTTTTAAATAAATGATGAAAAATAAAATAAATGATTTAAAATTTATATAAAAATAATTTAAAGGTTATAAAAATATTTTAAGTTATAAAGTATAACTTTTGATATTTTTTCATGAAAAATATTAATATTTTAATGTTAAGAATATTAGATTTATTTAATAATTATATTAAATATAATAATGAAAAACTAATTTTTATATTAGAAAAATCATTTTAAATAAAAATAAACTGCTTAAAGATATTTTAAGTTATAAACATAACTTTTAATATTTAAAGGATAATTTCATTAATAATTGAATAGTAATAATAATAATGTAATATTAAGGATATTAGATTTATTTAATGATTTATATTAAATAAATAGTTTTAAAATAGTTTTATTAATTTAAAAATCATTTAAAAAGAATATAAATGAATTAAAAATATTTTAAGTTATAATTAATGACTTTTAATATTTGGATAAATAGTACATTAATACTTAAATATTAATGGTAATTATTTGAAATGATTTTAAATGTTTTAAAAATTATTTAAGAGTAATTTTAATACTTTAAAAATATTTTGAGTTATTATAAATAACTTTAATATTTTGACAATGGTTTCATTAATAGTTTAATATTGATTAAATGTTAATGATAATAGAAGTAATTAATATTTAAATCATTTAATAATGATTCCGATGTTTGAAAAATCATGATAAATTATCATAAGTGTTTTAAAATTATTTTAAGTCATTTAAAATAATATGACCGATAATTACAATTATTGAACTAACTGGATAGAGTCTTAGACTCAATTATTACCTGATAAAGCTGTCGGTACACCGACATATTTCAAAAATTGATCTGAACTTAGATATTTTGACTGTATTAATGATTGTTTATGATTCAATGACTGTTGGATATATGTGACAAGGTGATTAGGTTGTGTGCTGACTGCAATAGGTAGTGTTATGTGTTACGATATATTATTCTAATCAGTAAAATGATCTTATTACTGATAAGTGGTTACATAAAAGATAAAACTATGTTGCGAATTGTAAGCAGCAGGCCAGGCAAGGATCCTACCTTTGCATTTTCTTTATGCAATGGACATGAGTAAGAAGTTTCAGGATTATATTATTATTATCACCAGATTATTTAACCTATTATTATATATGTTATATCCGATCATTGATTATCAACATGGTACTATATTGTAATTCAAATGTATATATTATATTCGTTAATTTCTAAATATGGTTATTCAAGTGTCCCCATTTAGATAATCGTTGTATTTAATCACATGTTGATATATATGTGTGTGTGTGTGTGTGTGTATATATATATATATATATATATATTTATATATACCTATTGATACTAGTATATATACAATAACAAAGAGTCGTCGAAGCTATTTGATCAGCTAGACACAGATTTAGAAACATAGTTGAATATGATAAAACCTTTTTGTATCCAATCAAATTGTTGTGGTTCAGATTCTCGACTAAGTATGAACATCCCGAACACGGAAAAATTTTATGCGCCCAAGGCGGACAGAGTGAACGATAACATCGTTCTTGCATGCAGTATTGATCAATACAGGGCATAATGGGCTAACCACCCCCGTGCCCATAAGTTATGACGGTTTGTGGATGAAGTTCTGGTAAACCTATTCAAAAATTGAAAATAATATTTATAGTATGTCACCTTAACCCTATTTATAGTTATTACGTAGTTTCAAAAATTTGATAGAGAGTTGTTATGTTACTATTATCGGTTCAGATTACTTCACAACTATTGATTCGTTGTAGAAGTGTCATTCAAAGAAAATATTTAATTTTTTCAGTTAATATTTATTGTTGCTATTACTTGCTGGGAAATTAAATGCACATTCTTGCTTTAAATTTAAATGTTTTCAGCTAGGTATGATCAACCCGAAGGATCAGGAAAGAACAAGGGGAAAGGAAAGTTGTTTGAGTGAATTTAATAATATTCTATGTAATAGTTAAAGTTTATTAAGACAATGTTATTTATTATCTATGATGTAATGAATGTTTAAAGGTCTCGTATCTGAGATTTAGACTTTGATATATGTAAATTAAGTTTGATATTTATATTATTGTTATTATTATTAGTATAATTCCGCTTATAGAAATGGTATCGTGAAGCACCGAGTTCAGGTTTCAAGTACCCAAATTTGGGGGCGTCACAGTGTAGCTAGCAGCAGCGCGCTCGCGCTCCATTGTGCGTACTAGATGGTGCGGTCGCGCCAGAGGGTTTCCGACCAGCATTGACTTTTCTTTAAAAATTGTATTTGCATGTATTTCCTTTAAAGGATGTATTAGGAAGTTACAAACTTACACTTTAATCATTTTTTTACTATTCTAGGGTTTTAGAGAGACACAAAGAGTTGATAGCACTTACTTCTACTTTTTGGCTTCTCTTTTGCCTCTTTATTAACTTTTCATATTAGGGTTTTGAATTGGTTAATTTGGGATATTGATTCAGTTTTGAAGATCTAGATTGGACAAAGATATATCAGATTTGCATTTCTTCATCTCTTGGTTCTCTTTGTTTTCATTTTATAATCTCATGCTTGAAAAAATTGCCATAATGGTGATTACTTCAGTGATGAACTAATATCCATTATGGGATTCTAATGGACCTTTTTACTTAGTTCAGATTTCTATACCTATTTATTAGATGTGAATGACTATGCTTGGATTTCCTAGTATAGGTGCTTTAATTGTTTAGACGCTTTATAACCATCTAGCGTATCAATTTGTATGAACTTGGAAAATGAAGTACAAATTTAGATTTACTCATATTAGCATGTGTTCATGATTTTTACATATGATAGATTTCATGATTTATAATTTGGATAGACATATACCGCATTATTGTGTGTAGTCACCTGAGAGGACTTTTGCTTTAACCCTTATTACTTTTAAGTCACATAGAAATATAGTGGTTTAAGTATGTAATATTAGGTGTTCATATATATTATATCTTTTGTGAATTGCATGTGATATGAGCATGGTGTATTGAGAGATATCCATGTTTTATCCTTATGTTCTCGACTAGCAGTCTGAAGTAATTATTTAGACTTAACCAGAGGTACATAATTTGAATAAGGCATTAAGTGAAGTTAGAATCCCATATCATCTTAATTTGAATCATTTGCTTGTTAGTTAGTTTATTACTCCCTCCGTCCCATGATAAAAGTTCTGGTAGACTTTTCACGCATAATAAGAAGATGAATGAAATGACAAAATTACCCATAATAATGTCATTAAATATGGAGAGAGAATTAGAATAAGAAAAATATGAGATATTTAATGCCACGGGTATAATAGGAAAATATATGTAAAAGTTTGGTTATTAAAGAAAAATGGACATTTAACATGGGACTACCCAAAATAATAATAAGGACTTTTATCATGGGATGGAGGGAGTAGTTGATAATCAATTTAGATATTTAATTCACAACTTAATCATTCGTTTAAGCATGCTAAGATAATTACAAAGTTGTTGCATGTTAGACTAAAAAATACTCATTTTTCTTCGTCGGATCGATATTTTTCTTACCTTATATTACTTGTGCACTGCGTACACTTGTGTGTGTGTGATTGTTTTGTTAACACCGAAATAAGCCAACAAGTTTTTGGTGCCGTTGCCGGGGAAAAGTGTTTATTTTTATTACTTTCAACATCAACTTAAGTTAAATTTGTCTAACTTAAACAATTCATATCTTATCACATTTATATTTTATTTTTCTTTTGGTTTTTAGGTACTCTTGGTTAGTTTATGCAAACTCGATCTCGAAATTCTACTTTGGTGCCTAGATAAGATAACATCAATGAGAGAGCTTGGAGAATGAATACCATTGCTGCTAATACACAAAAGGAAATCGAAACACCAGTACAGATGGCGGCCAATGAACATAGAGCATTGAGAGACTATTCTATGCCAAAAACAATGAGCTATAGTCGAGTATAATTAGTTCAGTAATAGCTGAGAACATCTTTAAAATCAAACCAGGGGCAATCCAGATGGTACAAAACACAGTCCAGTTTCGGGGTTTGGCTAATGATGACCCGAACAAACATCTTCTGAGTTTTATTGAGAATTGTGACACATTCAAGTATAACAATGTGTCGGATGATGAGGTGAGGCTTAGTCTCTTTCCATTCACTTTGAAGGACAAAGCTAGGAGTTGGCTTCACTCGCTACCAGCCTAGGAGATTTATTGAGTAGATTATGTAACCCTAAATTTTGAAGATTTATTATTTAAATTATATTTTATTTGGGTAGTTAGAATTAAATGATTGGAAAGTGAACACCAAATCTTGTGAGAATGAAATACTCATATTTGGGGGTGTCACAAGTTGGTATCAAAGCTTTAGGTTATAAACCTTAGGTGGGGGGAAAACCTTAGGAAGTAACCTCATATGAGATTTAAAAGATAGTGGTGATAAACTCTTATCAAGTTTTAAGGAAGAAATAATAAAACACTATATGTGCTTATGTGGTTGCAACTTATGTGCTCATCAGTGTCGAGTAGCGATGATTAGAAATTAAAACAAACTTAAAATTTTTGTTGTCAGGTTGGCTAATGTGGGAGAATCCAGTCAGACTAGGGAGAAGTGACCTCAGATGCCTAAAGAGGAGGAGCCTCGAGATATTCATGTAGTCTGGGAACAACTGGTGCCAAGGGAGTTATCTTTGTTGGTCACAGTGGTTGGTTATGCCCTAGAAGTTGAGTAGGAGGGTATACTTGATGAGGAGGATGTGGTAGAGACATATGAGGAAGATCCCATGGAGTTGCCTTAGACAAACAATGATGAGGAAGAGGATGAGTTTTCACCAAACTTTATCGCAGCTCATGTGCATGATGAGATATATGACCGCAACATTAAGTTTCAGGATAGAGTTGAGGAGTTGGAGGAGTTAGCAGCTGAATGATAGACTTCGATGGCGCAGAAGGACGATGAAATCCAGATCTTGATGTACGTCTTATTAATGTGGAATGGAAGCTGGTTCACACTGAGGGGGATAATAAGCAGCTGACGGATGAGATTGTGAAGCTGAAGGACAAATTGAAAGAAGAATTCGCTAAGAGAGCAAGAGTTGAAGACGAGTAAGAGAAAGCTTCTCAGCGTGCTGAGGTAGCAGATGGAGAAGTACAAGTAAAGAAGATCAAAATGGAATAGATGAATTATGTTTTCAACACTGTGATAAACCGAACTCAAGACCGAGTCATGTACTATCCGACTTAGTTCGAGACGCTACCATGGTATATGTTAGATCGCAGAACAATGTTCCGTATTACGGAAGAGGAGCACCGTAAGGCTATGCAGTTTTTTAGGAGGCCATAGTAAATAATGTATTTGATGCGTGATTAATTTATAAATAAGATGTAAATCCCAAGTGTTATGTAACTAGTGGGATATGATGATGTTATCCTGAAACTTTATCAGTTCCGGAAAAGGGATGTAGATGGCAGGGATACTATCATTATTATGTTTTTTAAAAGATTATAAGTGAATAAAATATTAATATTTATTCAAGATGTTATGTGTTATGTGAAGATCTTTTATAATGTGCAAGTTAAGTATAAAATACTTAAGAAATTGAGTAATAATCTAATAAGTTTATTTTTAAACAAAAAATGGCTCCAAGAAGACTTCAACCATGACAACAAACTCCTGAGGGGTCTACCAATAACAACAACGATGATGCTAACTCAGTTCAGTAGTTGTTGACATTACTGATGGGAGCGCTGCAGAATCAACCGCAGAATCAAGCTGCGACTTTTAAGGATTTTAAGGCGGTTGGACCACCAGAATTTTGTGGGTCCATGAATCCAGTTGAGGCACAGAATTGGATCATGAAAATTGAAAAGGTTTTTGATGTTACTAGGGTAGGTTAAGACCAGTGTCGACGTCGAGATTTTTATTTTTCCCTTTCTGTTCTTATCTTTTGGTGTTCTCAAGTTATGTGTGATTTGTTTGAAAAAACAAGTTGTGAAAAGGTCCGACATGTATACATCGACGATTGGATTGTAAGAGTCACCAGTTGTCATTTATAAATGGTTGCACCAACTCAACCGAGAAAAGGTTTGCACATAGACCTAGTGATGTGGCACCGAGATTCGTTAAGGTCCGGGGGCTTGATTAAGCGGAGGGAAGATGTTAGGCACCCCTCGACTTCTGTGGTGACACGGTTACCACTACTTTTCAATTTAAACTTTTATCTGAATGTGTGTGTGGGGGCCTATGTGTAGTTGTTTAGAAGTAGTGTTATGCCTCATTTGCACCTATATACAAAAGGTTTGAATTTTTTTATAAAAGTCCAATTTTAACGAGATATTGCAGTGATATTTTTTAAAATAGGTTTTTCAAACCCTTATGCTCAATAGTAATTGAGGCCTTTGATACTTCCATTTTATCATGTGTTCGAATTGATTGCTTTTATTATTTTCGAAATGTGAGGCATCTTCGAGAAAATAAGGTACATAGCAGCCCCGAACTCCTTGTGGGCATGGGGGCCATCTAAGGAAATTCAGACACCGTGAATAATTTACAAGCTGGCTGCAGCTAAAAATGTTCATCATAGGAACCGAATCTGGATTCAGGATTTGAATTTGTGATCACATGATTCCTAGGCTCACATGATGATGCAGTATGTACAAAAGCTGTAAACAGTTATATATATATATATATATATATATATATATATATATATATATATACAACAACAATAAAGGCCGCGGATCGATGATCTGGGCATACACACGCAACACGACTCTCAACGTGAATAAGTATGTTTGATGGAAGTGAAGAAACGCTAAAAGAAATCTGAGATGTCTTAGAGTGGGCTGCCAAGAAGACTTCAAATAGCTTTAAATGAATGAATACTCGGTTTCCATCGGTAAAATATAGCAAAGCACAAGCTCATTTGTGTTTGTAAAAAGAAAGCACTCATTTTAAAGTGCGTGCGGAGTAAATTAGACAGGGCTTCCTTACCTATTTTCGTTATAAAATGGCCAATCCAGACCCTCTATTTATAGAGGGGGAAGCCGCAGGTATACCTGTAGCTACCTGGGGTGCCCCGGGCTCTGGGGGTCCCACTGTCAAGTACGTACACGCATGCAACACGTTTGTCCGCTCGAACCTTCATAACTTTCAATTCGGGCATCCGATTAAGGCGTATAATACCTTTACGGAATGCTGTTGTCGAGAGCTACACAATGACATGGGATAAGAGGTTGTACAAAGCAGGGAAGATGGGTCCATGACCTAGTCTTCAAGTATTCAAATTCTATCTGGTATATTGTTTTGTGTAGTAGTCATTCGGGATTTGAGCTATGGTTCTTGTGGAAAACTTCTGTGTAGAATGTGGTATGAAATGATGCTGAGACGACGTGAATGTGGAATCGAGGTGAAAAAATGATGATTTTGCCCCTCACCAGGGTTATCTCTGGCTCTAGGCTAATTTGGCAGTCGTTGCTTAGGGTTATCTTTGAGATTAGGCTGTTATAGGTACCGAATGTCATCAAGGTTATCTCTTAGGTGTGCCTGACTTCCCGCGGTTATCTCTGGGGTTGGAATCGAGTGACTCAGGGTTGTCTTTGAGATTGAAACTAACTTCTGGGGATTAGAACGGATTTTTCTGAGGTTATCTCCGGAACTAAAACTGCATCCCTCAGGGTTATCTCCAAGGTTGGAATTGAATCTCCCGGGGTTTTCTCCGGGACAGAAACTGAGTATCTCGGGGTTGTCTCCGAGATGGAAAATTGACTTTCCCGGGATTATCTCCGGGATTGAGCTATTTTGACTTCTAGGGTTATCTCTGATAAACGATTCTGCCCTCCTACAAGGTTAGTAACATGAATCCAAAATTTTGAGTGTCTACATATGCCCCTCTTTATCATATTCATGTAATGTAATGACATGGATAAGATAAAGAATACTAGACACCTGAAATGTGATAGGATAATCATGATGTAATGTAATGCAGCATGATGCAAATATATGCTGACTGTGGCTTGTTGGACCATTTTCCAACGGGATGTGATGACTTTCTGTTCCTATGACTTCCGTTGGGGATTGGAGTTATCACTGATGATCCTGATAAAATGCTTGGATGTCTACTCTAAAACTCTCAGGAACCTCCAAGATATTATCATTGGGGTTATCACCAAAGTCCTTAATCCTAATTACAGACTTCCCACCGAAGATGTACCTCTCATGTACAAAAGACTCTGGGGATTGTGTTTTGTCTGATGACTTGTATAATATATTCCATCATCGGTCCTCCCCGATGAGGATGGTTTTCCCTGGTTTGTATCGCCAGGTCTTTCTAATGCTCTATCAGAGTTACTGCAAATAGGATGTATTATCAGGGCTGCCAGACCTTCATTGAAATGTCCTTCAATGGCTACCATCATCGGACCACCTCCGATGCTTTGCTGGGTTTAATTGCTAACGGCTGATAATGTCAAGGCAATTTAACCTTCGCGGAAATGTGCTTCAACGCCTGAGATAATCGGATCACCTCCGATGCTTCGTTGGATTTACTTGCCAACGGATGAATAACGTCAAAGTTTCTTGACCTTCGTTAAAATGTACTTCAACAGCTAAGATCATCGGACCACTTTAGATGCTTCGCTATATTTACTTGCGAACGGCTGAAGAACATCATGGTTGCTTAACCTTTATTGAAATGTACTTCAACGGATAAGATCATTGGACCACTTCTGATGCTTCACTGGATTTACTTGCCAACGACTGAAGAACGTCAAGGTTGCTTGACCTTCATTGAAATGTAATTCAACGGCTAAGATCATCGGACCACTTCTGATGCTTCGCTAGATTTACATGGCAACGACTGAAGAACGTCAAGGTTGCTTGACCTTCGTTGAAATGTACTTCAATGGCTAAGATCATCGGACCACTTCCGATGCTTCGCTAGATTTACTTGCCAATGGATGAAGAATGTCAAGGTTGCTTGACCTTCGTTGAAATGTACTTCATCGGCTGAAGTTGTATGAAGTCTTCGCTGGGGAGAGGTCGTAATTGGAATCACAACCTCAAGTTGATGGCATTGGACCTTTGTGAGGTATTGCCGAGTGTAATTTGTAATAACTGTGATTATCGGTGTTGTGAACCTTGTGTCTGGGTGAATATCAATGAGTGATATGTAGACCCGCAATTTGGTATTTGAAAATCAGGATTTCAGGCTTTTCCGCTTAATCGTGTAGCGTCTTTTTTCCTGATTTGACTTTTTTAACTTGTGAGACCTCGTTTGCAACTCAAACTGGACCAAGCCAGAGGGGTGGGACCCACCTAGGATAGCCGTAGGTACACCTAAAGGAGCCGCAGATACACCTGTGGTAGCTGCAGATACACATGCGGCCATCCGTGGGTGTACTTGTAGGCCATTTCCCTTTCATAAGTCATTTTCAAGTTGCGCCACATAGAGAATCCAAGAGTTCTTCTTCAGATCTGCTACGTTTGGTCTGGTTTCTACAAAATTTGTCACCGTATAAGTGTTCTGCACTATCCTGGTAACGTATACATGTCTTCTTTTCCAATTTTTACCTGTTGGAAAATAAGTTATCACATGAAATATTTCTAAACACATAGTAGTGAATATGCATGCTCATATGACTTGATAAAAAATATTCGACATAGTAAATGTTAGTATTTAACCATGCTGAATGTAATGATGTGAAAAATCTTAACTTTTGAAACATTTAAATTGGTACCTTTTTCTGCTATTTCTTATCCTATTTGAGAACAAATAAGCAAAGGTTGTCAAGCAAAGTAATCCTGGTAACTAGACTACCCTTGCAGATTATGACTTTGATATTTTTATATATATAGGATGTTTGTGGGTTGGTGTGCCATTGAATGGCCACCTAGTCATGCCTATGTGTATGTGGATAATCCTTTTTACAAAGGAGACTCTGGCAAAAATTTCCCATTAGCCTAGGCATTGAGTAGTCATGCATTTTTAACTCTACTGTAGGCGTATGTTAAAGTAATACATGCATGCATATAGTCATAAAATGCAATTAAAAATCTCCAGGTTAGAATTTACCACACCCTTTATGAGGTGATTTAGAGACTTATGTCTAGATATATGGATCTAGATCAGCCAAGCAGTTCCCGTAGGACAACTTCAGGTGTAAGGAGGAAGGCTTCTGTTGTGCCTTAGCCTCGCGTAGTTAGACGACCTCGTCGTTTGGTGGAGGTGGTGATTCATCCCATCCGGGTTAAGGTACTTGATATTGAGGAAGAGAATGAGGATGTACCGGTTGTGACTCCCGCTCCTACAGTCATACTCCTCGTAGTGATCTTCCAGGCTTTAACATGACGATCCCAGAGCTTCTGGGTGATTTGAGTTGCCACCCCTCGGTCTACTTGCATGCAAACTAGGTAAAAGTTGGGTTTGATCTTCCTCTTTCCTATTGATGAGGAGCAAAGGTTCTAATGTTGATTTACTTTTGTGATGTAGGTTCCCAACTTTACACAGCCTCGAGGGAATTGGTTTAGCATACACTCTCTATACCAGACTCTTCATCCAGAGTATCGAGAGATAGTGCATGGTTGGGGCTTTGAGGCGTTCTTTTCCAGCCTCCCATGTCGTTGTCCCTGGGGTTGTCTCAGGGTATTGTTTGAGTGATGGTTTCACAAGACTCAGTCTCTCCATTTGATGGATTGTGAGGTGATGATGACGCCGATGAATTAGCGGTTTATCATCGGTGTGGTGTTTGGAGGGGCGCCAGTGCCTTGTACGGTGAACATTACCCCAACTGCCGTTAAATCCTGGCTAGGAGTCCCGACTGAGGCGCTCAAAGGTAGAATAGTCCGTACTGGTCTTTTGAGTGTGGATGCAATGAGTGGGGCGTTGAGTGAGCCCATAACCGCTGATGTATGAGTCAGGGATTGCATTCTTCAGCGATTGTTCTTAGTCATCCTCCGGGGTTGTTCCATAGCTGATAACTCTTCCACGGTGTAATTTGCTTTGGTCAGCGCCACACAAGAGGTGGAGTGTATTGGAGAGTATAAATGGGGCTCCTATACCTTTGCATATTTCCTTAGGGGAATGCGCATGCGTTGGCAGGGCTTGACAAAGGCTTGGCTAGGATTTTATCCATTCTATTGGTGAGTATTTCTCTTTTGATTTCCCATGTACATGTTAAGAGTGTTAACTGACCACAGACGTTTGCCCTTGTATTTGCAATTTTGGGCCTATCCCATGTCTACGTCCCATTAGCATGTTAGGTTTAGACACCTGCCCATGGGGACATCGATGGCATCACTCCACGTTGGCAGAGGATCCTTTTGCTGAGGGTTTCACCCATTGTCGCCTACAGTTGGAGTTATTGACAGCCAATGTCATTAAATGGGCTCCCTATTCTGGGGACTATTTGACAGTTGGCTTTGAGGATGGGTTCCTGACTAGTGTCGAGCACGTGATATCCCCCCGTAGGATTCATCTCTTCACGGATGGAGGATGGGAGCTCTATTTGGGAGAGTGTACTATCAGGAGCACCACAGGAAAGATCCGTATGCCGATCTATCCTCCTACCATGCGTTATTGCCCTGTGTCGGAGTCGCCTGTTAGTGATATCCTGTTGATGGGAGTTAACAGCTTTACTTTGTCAGAGGGTCCATTCAGTCAGGAGGTATTATATCGCTGGTGGTCCCCTTGTACCATCGGAGCTCAAACCCGCGCCACTCAGTTCATGGGGGATATGGTTCCTGGATCCGTGATGATGACGGATTGGATGGCCTGCGTCCAAAATCCTACTCATTTGACATAGGTTGATAACTTCACCTGGCAGTTGGACCGAACACAATTTTTCATCTGGCATTTGGGCAGAGATCCTTCCGAGGTGGATACTTCTGATCCTTCCAGCTCATGGGCTGGCCCTTCAGGTGGCCCGTATTGTTTTACCGGTGCAGATCCTCTATTATATCGGCCTAATATCCCTCTTGGCGAAGATCCAGTTACTCAGGAGGAGTCCCATGGAGGACACTGATTCTCCCACTAAGGAGGAGCTATTTGTTGGATTGACAGTAACTTTTACTGATTTGCCCCGTATGACTGTTATTGTGACACCGCATTCTGTAGAGTATTTAGAGCAGAGTCTGCATCTGAGGACATTTGAGAGAGATCAGGCTAGGGCCTTGATGTTGACCGCTCTTGCTGGGAGAGATGTCGCTCTAGTAGAGAGAGATGATGCATTAGCTCATAGAGATACTGATGTTGCTGAGCGGTATGAGGCTAGATCATCTAGAGATATAGTGGTTGTTGAGCAGGATGGCGCTATATCTGCTAGAGATGCCACTATCACAGATAGTACGACATTGAGGTCCCATGCTACTGATATTATTACAGAGATAAACACGTTCCTTGATGAGTATAGTGTCACCATGCAGATGGCTGTAGACTTTTTGGCTCGCGTTGATAGCATAGGGCACGAGCTTACAGCATTACCCCCTTCTTCTGAGAGGGATGCCATGTTGGATTTGATAGCGTACATATACACTGACTTGTAGATGGGCTTGGATTTTCCTGCACAGACTAGCTTAGCCATTTTTATTATATACAGTACACATTGTATATATCAAACAATATTATATATGGCAGGGAAATATTTTTTTATTCACTTTCCTTTTAGTTATGCCTTGTTACTTGCTTGATATCTATTTGTTTCTCCAGGGCTTATGCTCTTGATGTATTCTGAACTCCCCCTTGATGGATGGACATTGAGATGTCTCATGATCTTTCAGAATGGATCGTTGATCTGTGTGTATTCCCTACCTTCTTTGGTGTCTTGGGACCAGTGTATGGAGAGGAGTGTGGCTTTCCTCTCTAAGGTTGACAACACCATAGATGGTCCCAGATACTCCTTTATATGGAGGAGCTCATGTAGTTTCATCTCTTATGGATCGGTGATTCCCTTTGTGGACTCAACCGCAGCTTAGATGGTCGTCGTTTCTCCCATTAGTGTTGGGAGACCAGGTAGTTCCATCACTTTGGTATAAAGCTGATGAGGTGTGGTTTAAAGGATGATCTCAGTACGATTTGACAAGTTTTGGTGTTTTGGTAGGGGTTAAGACCGAATCATGAATGGCTGCCTACGTACTCCCATTGAGGAGGGGAGATCAGGTATGCATAGTTCAAACCTAGTGTGAAAAGGTTTAAAGTTATATGTGGCAAAGAGTGTAGAGATTTGTTTGTGTTTATTTTTTTTGTGGTGAGACCGGACCATAAAAATGGCTGCCTACGTATTCCTGTGTATTGGGGAGATCAAGTTTGAATAGTTCGCCCCGTGTACAGGACAGACTGCAGATGAAAATTTTGATCCCTAGTGGGACAAACTGATAGTGTGAAAAGTATTATCCATGGTGGAAAAATATTGAAAGTGTGAAATGTTCTGAAAACCTTACTTGAGTGATGGATCTGATGATCAAGAACTAGGCTGCTGGTTGGAAGGTGTGTTTGTCCCTGATGGGGCAAACGGATGTGAAGAAAGATTGCATGTTGTGAATGGTTTTAAAAACCTGAATTAACTAGGGATCTGGTGATCCAAGCCCAAGTTCTTTGTTTATTGGTAACTTCACGTGTTTGGAAAAAAAAGGCTAAGGCCTATCTTCCTTTTCTTATTCCAAGCTTTGCTAGACAATGATTATGGAGGGAGTGGGCATAATGATGATCTCTAACAACCAATTACCAACTTCTTCTTGCCCAATGGATTCCTCTTCTTTTCCTTGGTTTAATTTGTTGGACAAAGCCATGAATTGGGTAAGAGCTTCTCTATAAATAGGGAGCTCCCCCTCATAAGTTATGTTGCTGAGAATTGAGGGAGCATAATCAGTGTGTTGAGGGAATTCAATTAAGCTTCAAAGAGGTAATAGTACTATCCCAAATGCTTTTGATTTCCTAAGTTTTCAATCACTAGAAATGTCATACAAAGTAGCTTTTGAGTCACAAAATTGATGGCTAAAACTTGTTGCAATCCACGAATTTTTGTTAGATGTTGTTAACATAGTTAGAAACGAAAACAACGAAAGTTAAACGAACCAATTTGGTTGAGAAACGAATTCATAGTGAACTATTTCACTAAATTATCAAAACATGAACATCTAGTATGAACATGAGTTTTAAATTCATATTGAGGTTAGTTAATGTTGATGTTAATTGATGGGTATTTGATATGTTGTAGTTTTATGAGTTACAAACCCATAGAATCAAAAATGGACTGATTTGGATGAGTATAACTCATGTTATCAAAATTGGAAGGGGTAGGGGTCTGTAAAATCACTAAGAACAAAGCCTGAGGTGTTGTACTGCTTCCCAGGGCGCACCTGCATGGCCCCAAAGGCCAATTGGATCGCAGCTATGCCGGGCATCAGTAACTAGTGGACTGCTTTGACCTACTGTAGTAAATTAGGCATAACTTTTTCATACGAACTCCAATTGAGGTGATTCAAGATGATCCGGAATGAGAACGAATAGACCTACAACATTTGTTCTTTAAGGTTTTAAATTTGAGGTTGCTGTGAAGTGTTAAAATAATCATCTTTGTGACTGTTACGTGATAGGAGACGATCGGAGAGCGTCGAATGAGCTCATACGCAAGTATAAAACATAAAAATGCATGATATTAGACATGACATATAAGAATACCTTTCTTATAATGAAATGCTTTATCATGACATAGTATGTATTTTCAAAAGAAACTTAAAGATTTTTGAAAACAAACTTTGACGAAATTGTGTACCTTTAATTCTGACCTTGATAGCATTTATATGAGGTTAAAGTACGCATGATGTAAGATTTAAAATTGAATCGTATGTGTGATAGATAACTTGTTTTTGGATAAAACGATTTCAAGGGAAAACTCCGTCATCTTTTGTAAACTAAGTTTTAAAAACATGAAGTGATTACATTTTAACCTTGAAAACGTACGCAGAAACATGTACAAACAAGTATGACGTGTGATTTGAAGTTACCTTGCATGATTAGTTTAGTATAACATTGACTTTGAGAATAAAATTTTGAAATGTTGGAACTAAGAGGGACGAACATTAAGTACTTGTGGTTTGACCTTATGTGCAACATGATAGGACTTTTATGCCTTTAGGCATGGTAAGTACATGCACCCTACTAGATATACATACTATGAACTATACATCTCTTAAAGTAAGATTTCAAGTCATAAACCATGCTAGTCATGTGATTACATGTAAGCATGTATATTGAAAGTTGTTTAACCTTGTTAGTGGTCATATAGTTAGACCCTTGTTGCATGAGCTTACTTAGCCGTGAAATAAATGGCAATAAAGCTATAAAGTGTAAAACAAAGGTAAAAGAAAGAGGCACCAAGCATGGGCTAAGACCTCTTAACATGTGGGTTAGTTATGTGTTAACAGTCATGTATGCTAAGGACTCAGATGAAACTAAAAAATAAATATCCAACTTTGGTCTGGCCAGAGGACAGCATAGCTGCGCCCATCCTATGCCAAACTGCAGCGCAGCTGCGCTGCAAGGCAGTGTTGCCAAACTGTTTTAGTAGTCATCCGAACTTTAAAGCATATGTGTAATGAATGTCTATAGCTATAATACATGACATAGATGATGTTTAAGCATGAGATCATGTAATGGTTATATAAAACACAGAGTTGTTAAATTTTATTAAAGTTTGAAAAATGTAAGAACGATGTAGATCACGTCTATAAACTTTTAAATGTGTAACGAACACATATCGAGTCACGTGTGTAATAGATTTATGAATGTTGATATTGACCATGTGTAGCTAAGGTATACCTATACATACCTAGCTATTCTAAGAGTATGATGAGAAAGTGAAGTGTAGGTTTTACAAACCTAGTTAGGAGACATTATTTGTTCTTATATTAAGAGCGTATGAAATGTATGACTAATGGATATGAATTCATAATTATATAACTGTGTAGGAATACACAAAGTGCAGATAAGCTTTAAGCAGTAAGTCGTAGTTGATAAACTATGATTCAGGCAAGTCTTTCAGTTCCTATTTGATATATGAATTCGATAACTGCTAGTTAAGTTATATTATGTTATGCGAATGTTGATGTATATATATGAAATGCATATGAGATATGTATGAAATTGAAAATTGATATTTGATGATATGTTTGTGATATAAATCTTTATGCCCGTTATATTTGAAGTAACATGCTTAGTAAATATTAATTGACTATGAATGCATGAATTGAGTATGTTATTATATGGTATGTGCTGCATGAAAACTGTTAGAATTGCTGGGCTGTCGAGCTCACCCTTGCAAATAACCACTTTTGCAGGTTAAGGACTCACGGTAAAGATTTTGTGTTACTTGATTGATAAAGTTAAATCACATCAAAGGAGATTGATTTGTTTAATTAAATATACGCTCTTGAACCATGTTTAGGTTCTAGTAGATATACTTGATAGTAGTTTATGATGTGTAATATATGTTAGCTTGTTAAGTTGTACTATGAGATACATAGAGAAATTCGCATCGAGCTGTAAAAATTTATACAGTAATTCGAATAGAATGAATCATAACATAATTTGATTAAGGGATTTGTAATTGATTCAAGTTAAGATATCAATAAAAGATTTATTTTCAAAGGAGATTGAAAAAGTTTTAATTATTCCACATATTTATATAATATCGAATGTGATGTAAAACAAGAATAGTAAATGACCAAGTTGTGAAACTTATAAAAGTTTGGGGTCATTGTGCAGATCCGGGTAATGAAACGAATTTATATTCTAAATTGTAATAAGTAAAGTTTATTCATTAAGTTATGAATGAAAAATATAAATAGTTTGACGATAGTAGTATCTTGGTGGACCGGATTCGGGGTTCGAAGGGACCTGAATTTGGAGGAGTCACGTTGTAAAATATTATAACAATATTTTAATCACTTCTTAAACTTATAAACAATTTATTTCAATTGTTTATGCTTTAACAAATAATACATTTAATCATTCAAAAATGCCATACTCCTAAGATTTCATCACCAATGATCAAATCCCTTATCAAAAATCTGCATATACCCTATATAGGATTCCCAAGCCATAAAATCCTATTTTCTAATTTTGTTACTTCACATAACATATTTAACTCATAGGTTCGTAACTAAACCATTTTCATAAAAAATTACCAAATTAACTTGTTATTTTTCTATCCTTTGCCCAAATATATATACGTATATTTCATACACAACGAGTATTTTTTTATAATTTTTCAACTCCCTTAAGTATTTTTCAAAAATCAATTTCTAATTAATTCCTTAAGAAATTAGCTACCTCAACTTTAACTCCAAAAATTCCTAAATCTTGGCAGGATCTTACACATGTTAATGTAAGCTTCCAGTTTAAATTTCATGGTCATCGGAGTTATAGAACTCCGGTTATAGTTTTTTTCGTCAGAAAAACCTAAATATTGAAATAGTCATAACTTGCTCATTTTAAGTCAGAATGAGCTCATTTTTGGACAGGAGGTACTTTATACCATATATGTTAATGTCCCAAAAGGCCAGAATTTATTTCACAAGCTAAGTGGCTGAAAATGCCCTTTTAAACTTCTGGGTAGTAGCCTTTTTGGTAATTTACATTTTTTGACTCATTTGTTAAAATCAGTCCACACGAAAATCTACAACACCTTTTCTAGTGATTCCACTTGGATAAGTTAGAAAACTCATAGATCTAACTCTAGTACTTGACCACACTCAAAAAATCGAATTATAATAGGAGATATGGTCAATTGAATTTCATACTCCATTTTTACCAAAATTTGATTTTCAGCCCTTTGTGATTTCTATGAAACTTCCATGTTTTAACATAATAACCAACATAACTCATCATGACAATGACATAATAATTCAATACAACAAGTTTCAAAATAAGTTTTAAAGATTTATAAGTTAATTTATCCTGAACTCAATAATGTCCAAATTATCAACATGATACTGCTCTGTGGAGAAAAATTCAAGAATGCTCAGAAGAATATTTCCACGAAAAGATACTGGATGAAGCACAAATATCCAGGATATTGCACTAATTTCAAGGAATATAGAAGCCCACACTTTAACCAACTGAGTATAACAGAATGTATGACATTGCAAATAGATTTTCACCCGCCATGCGGTACTCCACGTATACAGACTATTTCCACAATTTAATAAGGAATGAATACAAAGGATCATTCGCCATGCATGTGGTAATCCACATAGACAGGTTATTCCAACAGAATAATAAAGGATGGAATAACAGAAGGATTCAGCATGCGTGCGATAGACTGCACAGACAGGTTATTCCTAACAGAATAATAAATAATGGAACCAGGTAATACGTAACCCACAGACAGGATATTCTGACAGAATAATAAATAATGGAACCAGGTTTGGTGTAAACGTACATACATGATATTCCGACAGAATACTAAATAATGGAACCAAGTCCAGCGTAAACGCACAGACAGGATATTCCGACAGAATAATAAATAATGGAACCAGGTTCGGCGTAAACGCACAGACAAGATATTCCGGCAGAATAATAAAGAACGGAATAATAGAAGAATTTCACCATGTCTGCGGTACTTCGTATAAACAGGTTATTCCAACATAATGATTAGGAATGGAATAACAGAAAAATTTCACCACGTACACGGTAGTCCATGTATACAGGTTATTCCAACAGAATAATAAGAATGGAATAACAGAAGTTCTCTTCTTGGATACGGAAGAAATAATACCCCTTACCTTAGAAGAAACTAGATATTGGAAAAGTGAAGTTGCAAAATACTTTTCTTCTTTCTCTCTATAGTTTCTCTCTCTAGAGTTTCAGTGAATTCGTAAGAAATAATGAAGGAATGAGCTTCTATTTATAGAAGAACTGAAAGTGGCTCTTGGTCTTAATGAAGGGTTAAAATGACGCTTGGTAATATTGAAGAGACAACTACTATTTGCGAAGGGGCAATTAACTCTTGAAACACCGAAGGGATAAATAACTCTTAAAAAACTGAAGGGACAAATAACTCTTTAAAAACTGAAGGGACAAGTTACTATTAAAATTTTAAATCAACGATCCATATTGATTTACTATTATAATTTCAACCAACGGTCTGAAAAATTAGCACATTTCCTCATAGAATAATATTGTATTCAAAAATGATTTGGAACAAAAAGAAATATATTTTTTGGGTAAATAGTACCCCGTGAATAGTAATTCATGAATAGTAACTCGTGAATAGTACTCCAACACGAATAGTGTTCCGAATACCCAATTAAAGAATATAACCTCCAGACATCAATTATTATCGAAAAAAATGTCGATTCCCACTAACACAAATAATTTTAACACAATGGAACTATCAAATTCATCTTTAATCAATACGAACTTATTCATCATTAATATTATAACTCACAAAATTTAACAACCAGGTCGTTCCCAGGAAAGAGGGGGCTTTTCAATAAGGATTTCTCCCTATTAGCGCGTAATTAGGTGACCAAATCTCTCCTTGACAGAACTTCTAGACATTGTAAATATTTTAATTTAATAATATGAATAGCTTTATCGTCTTAATTATTGATTTAATAATATAGCATATTATGCAGATGATACTGTGATAATAATCGAATCAATAATATGAGAGATTTGATGTAGTAATTACTATATCAATAATTGAATATAATTGAGTGACTTCTCACGTAAGCATCAATAAACAATACCGTGTGCTACTATGAAACCACGCGTATTACTGTACTTTTACTACCGGGTAGTTCAACAGTTTTAAGGGTAACACTTCCGCCGTTATTTTATAAAAAGATAATTCTGTCGTTTTCTTACTATGACAATACTTCTATTGTGGGTTCACCAATGATTGTGTCGTCGTACGGATATTCTCGACAAAAAAGAATATTCCCCAACTAAACGAATATTTTATAACAACTTACATACTTTGCAAAATTTGTAAATATCACCCATAACTATAACATTATATCAAATCCACACCATAATATTAAAAAATATTTCAAGAAGTTTAAATCTTTATTCATAAAATTTGGGGTCTCACAATCTCCCCTCCATGTAAAATTTTTCCCTCGAAATTTACGTACGTACTTGGTATGCCGAAGAGATGAGGATACCTTGAATTCATTTCAGATTCTAACTACTGAGGTATAACCTTTGAGTGTTGAATACGGTCCTTCTTATCCAAGATTTTACCACGTATCTCCTCATACGTTAAATCTTCTCCTATCTCATCTGGTTCTAATTTAATAATGTGGTTCGGGTCATCCAAATATTTACGTAACATCGACACGTGAAAAAAGTTATGAACACGTGACATACTTGGCGGTAAAACGAGTCTATAGGCCACAGTTCCTACTCAATCTAGGATTTCAAATTGGCCAATAAAATCGAGGGTTGGGATTTCCTCTCTTCATCAACTCTTGCTTCTAGAATAACGCCCTCTTGAACCTTTTTCTTCACATTCATCAGCTCTGAGTATGTAGCTTGAGCGGCCTTTAACTTTATCGATTATAGTCGATTCTACTCGTATATTTAATATCACCACGTGGGTCCCTAGAGTCTTTAACTCTATCTTCATCATTTGTACGTTATACGAAATGGGTTTTTGTATTGGGGTTAATACAAATTTCATTTTCACGCTTTGGGGGTAGGCCAGGAAGTTCTTCGAAAATACGTCAGGAAATTTATTAACGATAGAAATATCATTCAAAACTGTGACCCTCATCCCAAGACTTGGATAGTATGTCACATTGATACCTATCAACTTGCCATCGTCATTCATGACGTCGCTTATAGAAAGTCTAGCTTCGGTGCATTCTGTGAGAGCCCCGAATCCGGGTCCCAAATCTCCACGGATCCGGTCCAATCATTCTAACACTATTGCGGAAGATATAAACATAAATTGTTTATACATTACATTACACACTATTTCCCCAAAATTGAGTAACCTTAACTTATACATAATTCATAATTTGACTAACACATAACATTATTATCATACACTACTATTACAAAACTAATCGCACACATTAACTTTAAGCTGGAACTGTCTTTAACATTTCCTTGTATCTGACGTATTCGCCTTAATTTGTAATATTTGACATGATATAGCAAGGGTGAGCATAAGATTGCCCAGCAAGTTTAAATTTATAATTTAATGATATATCATGATTGAAAGAGTTTGAATAATAAGCTAGTTATAATTCATCAATATAATTGTGAACTAGCAGGAACAAACTTTTGACTAAACATGTATTAAACATGAACAAATATATCTGGACCAAATGGTAATGAAGGTGATCAGCCTTTCATACCCGACTTATACATGAAATATGTGCATAGTACAATTCTACAATGGTAATCAACAATGATTAACCATAAGCCTATCTGAATGAAACAACTCTTAGTAGAGTTAAGTAACACTTGCCTGAACCGTTGATTACCGCTACACAATTTATATCGCTTTATTCGAAGACCTAATATTAGTAATATAGATGTCCAATATTAGAATAATATCATCACAATATAATACAATTATATATATATATATATATATATATATATATATATATATATATATATATATACACACACACACACACACACAGAGAATAACCTAAACATATAACACATAACCCTATCAGTCTATAACACACATAGGACTCAATATCAAGTCAAACTATTGCAGTCTGAGTTAAACCCGACACAAATTCGACATCCCGACGGTCTAGTCGGACTATTCACGAGTTTAAGTTCAATTGAACTCTGCCTTAATACTTAAAAATTATCTCAGATAACTTTAATATCAGTCAAAATATTTTTCATAAGCTCGTAATAATTTTTAAATATTTATTACTATTTATCATGAATTTTCAATCAGTTATATCGTATTTAAATGAATTAAATACCACATAATTCTATTACCATTAAAATTTATTTAATATCAAATATTAATGAAATATATGTCATAATATTATAATATATTTATAATATCACAAAGTATTTTTAATACTTTAAAATCACCTTTATATGATTTTTAAACAATTGAATTCATTATCTGTTAATTGCTATTAATATTAAAATATTAATATTTTCATGACAAAATATCAAAAGTTATATTTTATAACTTAAAATATTTTTATAACACTTAAATCATTTTTATATGATTTTGAAATCATTTATTCTATTTTTTCATAATTTATTTGATATATTTATTAAATAAACTAATTATCATTAATATTGATTAATTAATGAAATTCATCCTAGAATATTAAAAGTCACTGAAAATAACTTAAAATATTTTATTATATCATAATATTATTTTTCATGAATTAAAACCATTTCTAAATAATTTATTTAATATTATAATTAAATAAATAAAAACCTTTTATATTCCAAAAATATTAAATATTTTTGAAATATACTAAAAATAATTAAAAACTATTTTAAGACTTTAAAATAATTTTTCATAATTTTTATCTGTTGCTAAAGGTATTTTAGGCAACACAAGCGTCGATAAATGTGTTCTTGGGATGTTCTTGAGCTTTTCCAGAAAACCATGTCAGTTATCGAGGGGTTTGGTTTGACCAGTTCTAATTTCTTAGTTAATAAGTTTCTGGGCTTTTATTTTGGTTAGATTTGAAGTACTAATGCAATTCTAGAATTACCCATAACCATACAAAATCAGATCATAGAGATCTCTGTCCCCAAATATTTTGACAATGTCGTTCTTCATTTTCTGGATTTTCCAAAAAATGAAAAACAGACGAGGGTGCTAGGTTTAGATCATTGTGGTTTGCAATCTGGGCTTGTTAAGTGTATTCTAAAGGTTTACATCTGTAGACGATACACCGGGGTATAAATATCCATCATTATATCATCATAACAACAAAATAATCAACAGATTAGAGCTGGTCAAACCACACTAGAAATTTCGGCTCTTGAAGGTTCTGGGTTTCCCAGAAACCTTCTTAAGGCGAATCGGTCAACGCACTCTGACCTTGATTAACTTCTACACTGATCATGATTTGAGTCATCTAATTGCTCTCATATGTAGTCTGGATGACAGGATACAAGGATCCACCAACAACATGTCCTAAATGTTAACAAACAGTAAAAATCAAGCCCTACAAAAACACTGTCAGACAAGATATGGGTTTCTGGGCTGCCTAGAAACCCATTTTCGTGACTGGTCAACGCAGTTTGACTGCTTCAAACAGGAAATCTAGACATTATTTAACCTTGATTCAAGTTCCAGATCAAAGTCCTTACAATATACTACAAGTACAAACTCTTAAAACACATAAACAATTAACAAGAAATGATCTAGAGGCGCTGACATTAGGCTGGCAGGCCTTATTTTTCAACTTTTTCAGATTTGATAAATCTTTAATTTCGAGCATCTAAATGATATGGATCTGAGTTTTGACAACCCAGATCATCAAATGACTCTCTAATACACAACTCTAACCAACAACTAACATCAAAACACAAGATTTAAGGATTTCAAAATTTTAAGGTTTTTATACTTTTGAGGCTTTGATTCTGATTCTAATCCTTGATGATCTGATATTGGATAGTTATGGACTGATATTGGCTTATCTTATCTCACTTTCTCACTCTGCATTCCCGAAATTCTAGAGAGAGAAGGTCTTGGTTCAAATGAAAATTAAAGTTATCATTTTCTCTCTCTTTAATCATTATATAAATGAACAAGTAATGGATTAGCTGAGATATTGTGAGCTATATGTCAAAAGCTAGAGCTATAGTTGGTGAACAACCAATACTAGGGTTAGATCTACAAGTTACACTAAATAATGTACAAAATGGCATTTTAGTCTTTTTGCAAATAATTTTAATGGCATACAATTCTTTTGCCCAAACCCTTTGGGTTTAAGGTTTGGGTTTAGAAATCTTTAGGGTTTAGGGTTTGAACCCTTAGGTTTTAAAAATAAAATTTTAAAATTTACAAATTAGGTTTTAAAAATAGAAATTTAATATTTCTAAATTATAATTAGAATTTTCTAATTATATTAAAATTTATTAATCATAATTTAAATCTTGCTAATTAGGATTAGTATTTCCTAATTAAAATCGCTAATTAAGCAATTAGGGTCAAAATCATATATTAGGGTTTATAACCCAAAAATTAGGATTTTTAATAAAAAATAATTTTTTAATTTAGAAATTAGATTCCGTAACTAGATTAGGGTTTTCTTATAACTTGAAAATTAGGATTAATGTTTCCTAATTAACATTAAAATTATTAAATCAACAATTAGGTTTTTTCTAATTATAAATTAGGGTTTCTAATCCCGAAATTAGGGTTTAAAAAATTAAAATTAGGATTTGCTAAATAATTAAGCTTTAACCTAATTAATATTATAATTAATAACACTAAAGCATTATAATTATCATTTAAGTTCCTAGATTAAGGTTTTAAATTTCTGAATTAGGGTTTCGGATTCCCGAAACTAAAAATAGGTTTTCCAAAACTGGTTTGTAGGGTTTTCTTATAATTCGTAAGAACTTTCTAACCGAACGTCGACGTTCTTAATATAATATTAGAATTTGACACTAATAAAATTTATCTGGTCACACCTTGACCCTTAACCACATTCTAAACAGATAAATGACCATATACACTGAACATATTCACGTGTACACTTATTCCTGAATAATTCACCTAAATCCTTCACAGAATTTTGAAATTCTCAAAATTCTATCTTAAAAATATCAAACGCATACACTTATGTTATGTTTAGGCTCTAATATTGAACCTCACATCAATTAATTAATTTTTTTTTTAAATAATCAAAATTCTCGGGTTGTCACATCCGCCACTTCTTCTAAAAAATTCGTCTCCAAAATTTACCTTACACCTTACACCATACACCATTTACGCATCATCACATGCTACCCAATACACCACTCTTAAAGGTAAAAGTTTTCAAATAGTGCTGAGGAGTCGTATAGACTATTTGTCTGTCTTTTTCGCAAAGGTTTTATGGAAATTCATCCACAAACCGTCATAACTTACGGACACAAAGGGTGATTGGCCCGATATGCCCTATACTGGCCAAGTATTGGTTTTATCTGTTTCTCATTACGACCATATGCACAAAACTTTACCTTAGTCTTATCGAATTCCGCACCAAAATAATTTAGTTCGGGAAATTTCATTCAATAAACACTTAGAGTTTTCATAACATTAGTCTAGCTGAATCGAATAGCGTAGACTCATATCAATAATTAAATTCAATCGAATTATTTATGTGTAGCCAAACCCCGTTGGCAAATTAAAAATTTTGAAAATATTTTTGAGAATGACGTCATAATGTCGTACTGTATTAACAGTCCATTTGAGGATGTCGTCATTGTATGACTTTGTCATAACTCATCATATAATAGTGGAACAATGATTTTTAGATCGAATTCACACTAAGTATTCCTGCATTTATAACTCTATCAACTTTTATCATTTCTGAACCAGGTTACATGGTACATGAGTGATAAATAAAAATATATTTTCATATTTCAAATCATTTGCGTCTAGCTAAAATAAGTAGCATAGACTATACTTTAAACCGTTTTAAAAATGATTACGAGTCTACATTTTTTTTTAAAAAACACATAGTGCGTATTTACCCTAATGTCAAAATTTCGAAGTCTAGCATAGCTAGGAGTTTTGGAAAACTTATGTCTCCACTAATAGTCATCTACTTAACGATCTATCTTTTCCTATTATCCTCAATATTTTGTTTACACACAACTATACCCAGTTCGTCAAACCACACTTATGAGTTCATTAACTTGCCACAATCATATGAGTTTAAGAACTTATCCTAGTCAAACCTTTGGCGTCCATTCGCTAAGGGTTCATAAATATTTCATATAACTATGAGTCAATAATGTCACATAAGTATGAGTTTTAAGAACTCGTACTTAACCTTATATCCTCTATCTATGACCTATCTATCTGTTATACACATGAGAAAGGAATCACCCTCTTAACACGCATATAGTAAATAGCGCGACACAAACATTTCAAAGATTATCAGTGTCAGAAACTAAGTGGTTTTTACACCAAGTATAATTCCCCGCCCATACAAGAAATCACACAACTCAGCTGCTGACATGAGTTTTCAATTGAAATACCCACCTAATCTTAACTCCCTTCGTAATACGAATTTCATTCAACTCGTATTCATAATCCTTTCCTGAATCTGTACCAATTCACACAACAATCTTGCTGTAAACTTTCTAATCATCATATTGATTCTTTTCCCATATTATAACTTTATCAGATCATGGGGTGATCTCATCTTATATATTACGATTGATTTCTATCTCTTGATTCTTTTGTTTTACGATCTCCTATCACTACACCTTCAGTCTTTTAGACTCGATCTATTCTTCATTACTGTTCACCTTTATTATCTGAGTTAGGGAACTCTGTATCTTTTAACTCGCCGAGATTCGTCTTTGAATCTTACCGACCAACTAACTCTATGTGAATTAGTACTTATCCTAATCACCGCGATTATTGGTCTCAGGTATTCCTACCTAAGGTTCATAACCTACAGCTCTGATACCAACTGTGAGAGCCCCGAATCTGGGTCCCAAATCACCACGAATCCATTTTAATCATTCTAACACTATTGCGGAAGATATAAACATAAATTATTTATGCATTACATTACACACTATTTCCCCAAAATCGAGTAACCTTAACTTATACACAATTCATAAGTTGACTAACACATAACATTATTATCATACATTACTATTTCAAAACTAATCGTACACATTAGCTTTAAGCTGGAACTGTCTTTAACCTTTTCTTGTATCTAACGTATTCGCCTTAATCTGTAATGTTTATCATGATATAGTAAGGGTGAGCACAAGATTGCCAAACAAGTTTAGATTTATAATTTAACGATATATCATGATTGAAAGAGTTTGAATAATAAGCTGGCTATAATTCATCAATATAATTGTGAGCTAGCAGGAATAAACTTTTGACTGAACAAGTATTAAACATGAACAAATATATCTGGACCGAATGGTAATGAAGGTTATCAGCCTTTCATACCTGACTTATACATGCAATATGTACAGAGTACAATTTTACAATGGCAATAAGCAATGATTAACCATAAACATATTTGAATGAAACAACTCTTAGTAGAGTTAAGTAAAACTTGCCTGAACCGTTGATTACCGTTACACAATTTATATCGCTTTATCCGAAGACCTAATATTAGTAATATAGATCTCTAATATTAGAATAATATCATCACAATATAATACTATTATATATATGTACACAAAATAACCTAAACACATAACACATAACCCTATCAGTCTATAATACACATAGGACTCGGTATCAAGTCAAACTATTGCAGTCTGAGTTAAATCATTTATTCTATTTTTTCATAATTTATTTAATATATTTATTAAATAAACTAATTATCATTAATATTGATTAAATAATGAAATTCATCCTAAAATATTAAAAGTCACTGAAAATAATTTAAAATATTTTGTTATACCATAATATTATTTTTCATGATTTTTCATGAATTAAAACCATTTCTAAATAATTTATTTAATATTATAATTAAATAAATAAATACCTTTTATATTTCAAAAATATCAAATATTTTTGAAATATACTAAAAATAATTAAAACTATTTTTCAGGCTTTAAACTATTTTTTCATAATTTATTTTGTATTTTTAATAATTAAAAATTGATTATTTCAATTTATTAATTAAAATAATTAATTTTCTAATTTATCTGTCGCTAAAGGTATTTTGGGCGACAAAAGCGTCGCTAAATGTGTTCTTGGGATGTTCTTGAGCTTTTCTAGAAAACTATGTCAGTTATCGAGGGGCTTGGTTTGACCGGTTCTAATTTCTTAGTTAACAAGTTTATGGGCTTGTACTATAGTTAGATCTGAAGTACTAATGTAATACTAGAATTACCAACTTGTTCCATGGCCATACAATATCAGATCATAGAGATCTAAGTCTCCAAATATTTTGACAACGCTGTTCTTCATTTTCTGGATTTTCCAGAAAATGAAGAAAAGATGAGGGTGCTAGGTTAAATCATTGTGGTTTGCAATATGGGCTTGTTAAGTGTATTCTAAAGGTATACATCTGTAGACGAGACACCGGGGTACAAATATCCATCATTATATCACTATAACAACAAAACAATCAACAGATTAGAGCTGGTCAAACCACACTAGAAATTTCGGCTCTTGAAGGTTCTGGGTTTCCCAGAAACCTTCTTAAGGGGAATCGATCAACGCACTTTGACCTTGATTAACTTCCACACTGATCATGATTTGAGTAATCTAATTGCTCTCATATGTAGTCTGGATGATAGGATACAAGGATCCACCAACAACATGTTTTAAATGTTAACAAACAGTAAAAATCAAGCCCTGCAAAAACATTGTCAGACAAGATCTGGGTTTCTGGGCTGCCCAGAAACCCATTTTCGTGACTAGTCAACGCAGTTTGACTACTTCTAACAGGAAATCTAGACATGATTTAACCTTGATTCAAGTTCCAAATCAAAGTCCTTACAATATACTACAAGTACAAACTCTTAAAACACATAAACAATTAACCAGAAATGATCTAGAGGCCCTGACATTAGGCTGTCAGGCCTTATTGTTCAACTTTTCCAGATTTGATAAATCTTTAATTTCGAGCATCTAAATGATATGGATCTGAGTTTTGACAACCCAGATCATCAAAATGACACTTTAATACACAACTCTAACCAACAACTAACATCAAAACACAAGATTTACGGATTTTGAAATTTTAGGGTTCTTATACCTTTGAGGCTTTGATTCTGATTCTGTTCCTTGATGATCTGATATTGGATAGTTACGGACTGATATTGGCTTATCTTATCTCACTTTCTCACTCTACATTCCCGAAATTCTAGAGAGAGAATGTCTTGGTTCAAATGAAAATTAAAGTTATCATTTTATCTCTCTTTAATCATTATATAAATGAACAAGTAATGGATTAGCTGAGATATTGTGAGCTATATGTCAAAAGCTAGAGCTAGAGTTGGTGAACAACCAATACTAGGGTTAAATCTACAATTTACACTAAATAATGCACAAAATGGCATACAAGTCTTTTGCCCAAACCCTTAGGGTTTAGGGTTTGGATTTGGGTTTGGGTTTAGAAATCTTTAGGGTTTAGGGTTTGAACCCTTAGGTTTTAAAAATAAAAATTTAAAATTTACAAATTAGGTTTTAAAAATAGAAATTTAATATTTCTAAATTATAATTAGGATTTTCTAACTATATTAAAATTTCTTAATCATAATTTAAATATTGCTAATTAGGATTAGTATTTCCTAATTAAAATCGCTAATTAAGCAATTAGGGGCAAAATCATATATTAGGGTTTATAACCCAAAAATTAGGGTTTTTAATAAAAAATAATTTTTTAATTTAGAAATTAGATTCCGTAACTAGATTAGGGTTTTCTTATAACTTGAAAATTAGGATTAATGTTTCCTAATTAACATTAAAATTATTAAATCAACATTTAGGTTTTTTCTAATTATAAATTAGGGTTTCTAATCCCGAAATTAGGGTTTAAAAAATTAAAATTAGGATTTGCTAAATAATTAAGCTTTACCCTAATTAATATTATAATTAATAACACTAAAGCATTATAATTATCCTTTATGTTCCTAGATTAAGGTTTTAAATTTTCGAATTAGGGTTTCGGATTCCCGAAACTGAAAATAGTGTTTTCAGAATCAGTTTGTAGGGTTTTCTTATAATTCGTAATAACTTTCTAACCGAACGTCGATGTTCTTAATATAATATTAGAATTTGACACTGATAAAATTTATCTGGTCACACCTTGACCCTTAACCCCATTCTGAACAGATAAATGACCAAATACAGGGAACATATTCACGTGTACACTTATTCCTGAATAATTCACCTAAATCCTTCACAGAATTTTGAAATTCTCAAAATTCTATCTTAAAAATATCAAACGCATACACTTATGTTATGTTTAGGCTCTAATATTGAACCTTACATCAATTAATTTTTTTTTTTAAATAATCAAAATTCTCGGGTTGTCATATTCACCACTTCTTCTAAAAATTTTGTCTCCAAAATTTACCTTACACCTTACACCATACACCATACACCATACACCATTCACGCATCATCACATGCTACCCAATACACCACTCTTAAAGGTAAAAGTTTTCAAATAGTGCTGAGGAGTCGTATAGACTATTTGTCTGTCATTTTCACAAAGGTTTTATGGAAATTCATCCGCAAACCGTCATAACTTACGGACACAAAGGGTGATTAGCCCGATATGCCCTGTACTGGCCAAGTATTGGTTTTATCTGTTTCTCATCACTGCCATTTGCACAAAACTTTACCTTAGTCTTAAAGAATTTCGCACCAAAATAATTTAGTTCGGGAAATTTCATTCAATAAACACTTAGAGTTTTCATAACATTAGTCTAGCTGAATCGAATAGCGTAGACTCATATCAATAATTCAATTCAATCGAATTATTTAGGTGTAGCCAAACCCCGTTGGCAAATTAAAAATTTTGAAAATATTTTTGAGAATGACGTCATGATGTCGTACTGTATTAACAGTCCATTTGAGGATGTCGTCATTGTATGACTTTGTCATAACACATCATACAATAGTGGAACAGTGATTTTTAGATCGAATTAACACTAAGTATTCCTGCATTTATAACTCTATCAACTTTTATCATCTCTGAACCAGGTTACATGGTACATGAGTGATAAATAAAAATATATTTTGATATTTCAAATATTTTGCGTCTAGCTGAAATAAGTAGCATATACTATACTTTAAACCGTTTTAAAAATGATTACGAGTCTACATTTTTTTAAAAAAACACATATTGCGTATTTAGCTTGATGTCAAAATTTCGAAGTCTAGCATAGCTAGGAGTTTTGGAAAACTTATGTCTCCACTAATAGTCATCTACTTAACAATATATATGTTCCTATTATCCTCAATATTTTGTTTACACACAACTATACCCAGTTCGTCAAACCACACTTATGAGTTCATTAACTTGCCACAATCATATGAGTTTAAGAACTTATCCTAGTCAAACCTTTGGCGTCCATTCGCTAAGGGGTTCATAAACATTTCATATAACTATGAGTCAATAATATCACATAAGTATGAGTTTTAAGAACTCGTACTTAACCTTATATCCTCTATCTATGACCTATCTATCTGTTATACACATGAGAAAAGAATCACCCTCTTAACACGCATATAGTAAATAGCGCAACACAAACATTTCAAAGATTATCAATGTCAGAAACTAAGTGGTTTTTACACCAAGTACAATTCCCCGCCCATACAAGAAATCACACAACTGAGCTGCTGACATGAGTTCTCAATTGAAATACCCACCTAATCTTAACTCCCTTCGTAATACGAATTTTATTCAACTCGTATTCATAATCCTTTCCTGAATCTGTACCAATTCACACAACAATCTTGCTGTAAACTTTCCAATCATCATATTGATTCTTTTCCCATATTATAACTTTATCAGATCATGGGGTGATCTCATCTTATATATTACGATTCATTTCTATCTCTTGATTGTTTTGTTTTGCGATCTCCTATCACTGCACCTTCAGTCTTTTAGACTCGATCTATTCTTGACTACTGTTCACCTTTATTATCTGAGTTAGGGAACTCTGTATCTTTTAACTCGCCGAGATTCGTCTTTGAATCTTACCGACCAACTAACTCTATGTGAATTAGTACTTATCCTAATCACCGCGATTATTGGTCTCAGGTATTCCTACCTAAGGTTCATAACCTACAGCTCTGATACCAACTGTGAGAGCCCCGAATCTGGGTCCCAAATCACCACGAATCCATTTCAATCATTCTAACACTATTGCAAAATATATAAACATAAATTATTTATGCATTACATTACACACTATTTTCCCAAAATCAGGTAACCTTAACTTATACACAATTCATAATTTGACTAACACATAACATTATTATCAATCATTACTATTTCAAAACTAATCGTACACATTAACTTTAAGCTGGAACTGTCTTTAACCTTTCCTTGCATCTAACGTATTCACCTTAATCTACAATGTTTATCATGATATAGCAAGGGTGAGCATAAGATTGCCAAACAAGTTTAAATTTATAATTTAACGATATATCATGATTGAAAGAGTTTGAATAATAAGCTGGCTATAATTCATCAATATAATTATGAGCAAGCAGGAATAAACTTTTGACTGAACAAGTATTAAACATGAACAAATATATCTGGACCGAATGGTAATGAAGGTTATCAGGCTTTCATACCTGACTTATACATGCAATATGTACAGAGTACAATTTTACAATGACAATAAGCAATGATTAACCATAAACATATTTGAATGAAACAACTCTTAGTAAAGTTAAGTAAAACTTGCCTGAACCGTTGATTACCGTTACGCAATTTATATTGCTTTATCCGAAGACCTAATATTAGTAATATAGATATCTAATATTAGAATAATATCATCACAATATAATACTATTATATATATATATATATATATATATATATATATATATATATATATATATATATACACACACACACACACAAAATAACCTAAACACATAACACATAACCCTATCAGTCTGTAATACACATAGAACTCGGTATCAAGTCAAACTATTGCAGTCTGAGTTGAACCAGACACAAATTCGACATCCCGATGGTCTAGTCGGACTATTCACGAGTTTAAGTTCAATTAAACTCTGCCTTAACACTTAACAATTATCTTCGATAACTTTAATATCAGTAAAAATATTTTTCATAAGTTCGTAATAATTTTTAAATAATTATTACTATTTATCATGAATTTTCAATCACTTATATCGTATTTAAATGAATTAAATACCACATAATTCCATTATCATTAATATTTATTTAATATCAAATATTAATGAAATACATGTTATAATATTATACTCCCTCCATCCCGTAATAACTGTCGCTTTAGTTTGATGCACATGGATTAAGAAAGTCATTTAGTGCTATCATTTATTAATTTAAATTGGTGTGAAATTTCATCACTACCCCTTTATGGGAAGTTGAAAACTATTAATACAAGAGAAAAATTTCTTGGGACAATGAGAGAAGGTAGGGGTGATATAGGAAAGTAAATAATTTATTCTCCTAGAAAGTTGTAAACGACAAATAAATTGGGAAAAAAATTTCCTTCTAAAACGACAGTTATTATGGGATGGAGGTAGTAATATATTTATAATATCACAAAGTATTTTTAATATTTTAAAATCACCTTTATATGATTTTTAAACAATTAAATTCATTATCCGTTAATTGCTATTAATATTAGAATATTAAAATTTTCATGACAAAATATCAAAAGTTATATTTTATAACTTAAAATATTTTTATAACACTTCAATCATTTTTATATGATTTTTAAATCATTTATTCTATTTTTCCATAATTTATTTAATATATTTATTAAATAAACTAATTATCATTAATATTGATTAATTAATAAAATTCATCCTAAAATATTAAAAGTCACTGAAAATAATTTAAAATATTTTATTATACCATAATATTATTTTTCATGATTTTTCATGAATTAAAACCAATTCTAAATAATTTATTTAATATTAAAATTAAATAAAAAAATACCTTTTATATTCCAAAAATATCAAATATTTTTGAAATATACTAAAAATAATTAAAACTATTTTTCAAGCTTTAAACTATTTTTTCGTAATTTATTTTGTATTTTTAATAATTAAAAACTGATTATTTCAATTTATTAATTAAAATAATTAATTTTCTAATTTATCTGTCGCTAAAGGTATTTTGGGCGACACAAGCGTCGCTAAATGTGTTCTTGAGCTTTTCTAGAAAACTATGTCAGTTATCGAGGGGCTTGGTTTGACCGGTTCTAATTTCTTAGTTAATAAGTTTATGGGCTTGTACTATAGTTAGATCTGTAGTACTAATGTAATACTAGAATTACCAACTTGTTCCATGGCCATACAATATCAGATCATAGAGATCTAAGTCTCCAAATATTCTGACAACGTTGTTCTTCATTTTCTGGATTTTCCAGAAAATGAAGAACAGATGAGGGTGCTAGGTTTAGATCATTGTGGTTTGCAATCTGGGCTTGTTAAGTGTATTCTAAAGGTATACATCTGTAGACGAGACACTGGGGGTACAAATATCCATCATTATATCATCATAACAACAAAACAATCAACAGATTAGAGCTGGTCAAACCGTACTAGAAATTTCGGCTCTTGAAGGTTCTGGGTTTCCCATAAACCTTCTTAAGGCGAATCGGTCAACGCACTTTGACCTTGATTAACTTCTACACTGATCATGATTTGAGTAATCTAATTGCTCTCATATGTAGTCGGGATGACAGGATACAAGGATCCACCAACAACATGTCCTAATTGTTAACAAACAGTAAAAATCAAGCCCTGCAAAAACACTGTCAGACAAGATCTGGGTTTCTGGGCTGCCCAGAAACCCATTTTCGTGACTGGTCAACGTAGTTTGACTGCTTCTAATAGGAAATCTAGACATGATTTAACCTTGATTCAAGTTCCAGATCAAAATCCTTACAATATACTACAAGTACAAACTCTTAAAACACATAAACAATTAACAAGAAATGATCTAGAGGCCCTGACATTATGCTATCGGGCCTTATTTTTCAACTTTTTCAGATTTGATAAATCTTTAATTTCGAGCATCTAAATGATATGGATCTGAGTTTTGACAACCCAGATCATCAATTGACACTTTAATACACAACTCTAACCAACAACTAACATCAAAACACATGATTTACGGATTTCGAAATTTTAGGGTTCTTATACCTCTGAGGCTTTGATTCCGATTCTGATCCTTGATGATCTGATATTGGATAGTTACGGACTGATATTGGATTATCTTATCTCACTTTCTCACTCTACATTCCAGAAATTCTAGAGAGAGAAGGTCTTGGTTCAAATGAAAATTAAAGTTATCATTTTCTCTCTCTTTAATCATTATATAAATGAACAAGCAATGGAGTTGGCTCATGAAATGGCTGAGATATTGTGAGCTATATGTTATAAGCTAGAGCTAGAGTTAGTGAACAACCAATACTAGGGTTAGATCTACATGTTACACTAAATAATGCACAAAAGGGCATTTTAGTCTTTTTTGCAAATAATTTTAATGGCATACAAGTCTTTTGCCCAAAACCTTAGGGTTTAGGGTTTGGATTAGGATTTGGAAATCTTTAGGGTTTAGGGTTTAAACCCTTAGGTTTTAAAAATAAATTTCTAAAATTTCCAAATTAGATTTTAAAAATAGAAATTTAATATTTCTAAATTATAATTATGATTTTCTAATTATATTAAAATTTCTTAATCATAATTTAAATATTGCTAATTAAGATTTGTATTTCCTAATTAAAATCGCTAATTAAGCAATTAGGGTCAAAATCATATATTAGGGTTTATTACCCAAAAATTAGGGTTTCTAATAGAAAAATAATTTTCTAATTTAGAAATTAGATTTCGTAACTAGATTAGGGTTTTCTTATAACTTGAAAATTAGTTTTAATGTTTCCTAATTAACATTAAAATTATTAAATCAACAATTAGATTTTTCCTATTTATAAATTAGGATTTCTAATCCCGAAATTAGGGTTTAAAAATTTGAAATTAGGGTTTGCTAAATAATTAAGCTTTACCTTGATTAATATTATAAGTAATAACACTAAAGCATTATAATTATCCTTTAAGTTCCCTGATTAAGGTTTTGAATTTCTGAATTAGGGTTTCGGATTCCCAGAACTGAAAATAGGGTTTCTAGAATCGGTTTCTAGGGTTTTCTTGTAATTCATAAGAATTTTCTAACTGAATGTTGACTTTCTTAATATAATATTAGAATTTGACACTGATAAATTTTATCTAGTTACACCTTGACCCAGAACCACATTCTGAACACATAAATGACCATATACACAGAAAATATTCACGTATACACTTAATCTCGAATAATTCACCTAAATCCTTCACAAAATTTTGAAATTCTCAAAATTATATCTTAAAAATATCAAACGCATACTCTTATTTTATGTCTAGGTTCTAATATTGAACCTTAAATCAATTAATTAATTTTTTTTAAAAATAATCAAAATTCTCGGGTTGTCACACATTCCACACAAGGAAGTCACCAAATAAAGGCTCATGGCTCTTTACGCATGATATGACAATGATTAACTTTAGTGGTTTGGTTGCTTGAATTCGCATAACAGGTTGGTTAGGAATATGAAAGTTAACCACCTTACGAAAAGCATGATGAGTTGTTAACCAATCGATTTCTAAAATCACATCAAAGGCAAGTATTTTCAAAGAGATAAGATCGACAGCTAACGTGAAAGTGTCGATTTGAATTAAACAAGACTTATAAACAGTGGATGTAATGAAGGTTTCTCCCAACGGAGTTTGAACAGATAAATCAAAGTCTAATTTCTCTGTAGTCAAATTTAAACATTGAACGCAAGCAAAAGAGATAAAATAATGGGTAGAATCGGTATCTAATAAGGCATAGACTTCGCAAGAGTTTATAATTAACTTACCCATTATAACTTCGTTCGGGTTTCTCGAGAAACGCTCTCACTTAAACTACCGAATTTGACTTTGCTATAGAGTACATTCCACCCTTAATTGCTTCGTCACATTCCTGATCCATGATTCGAATCATTAACCCCCGATCCATATCGAATTGGGATTGGCCGCTCTGCACAGGGTAATTCCGAATTCGATGTTGGATTCTCCCAATTGTTGTCCAAAAAGCAAAATCCATTTCATCTATTTTGACTTTATTGGATTGGACATCTTTTTCGACAATATCAACGCGTCGTGCGGCTTTTACCCACGAATCATCTATTCTCCTTCGTTCAGTTGTTTCTGCTTTCATCAGAACTTTGATAATATCATTCTCAGATTCCTGCTCTAATATCTTATACTTTGCCAAAGAGTGTTTCTGTTCAAGCATCGCACATCGGGTAACACAATTTTGAATTGTTGCATATCTTTGCTCCACGACCGCCTGCCGTTCTTCAGCCTGCTCTTCTAACTCATGAATACGATTTTGAAATTTTAAATTTTGATAATAAAATTCTTCTAATAAATTCTCCTCAGGTTCCTCTTCTTCCTCTTCTTCCTCACTTTCAGCTGCTACCTCTACAACTAGCTCGGGTGCAACTATTAGTTCTTCACGCACCACGTAGATATCTCTAATTTCTTCTTCGTCTGACATCACATTAACCTGGTTAGTGATTAAAGGTGTCTCAGCGGTCTCATGTGCTTCATTGCTTATCTCAACATTTTTGGATGTCATTTGCAAATACTGCCACAAAACAAGGGTTAATTAACATATCACATATTATCCCTATACTCTGACCGACCAATTAAATAACAAATAAATTTAGGTAGGTCATACTAGCGAAGGAATTTCCCGTCTCTCCCCTCCTAGTTCTTCTCTCACATCTTAGCCAGGGATCATATCCCTAAGCTTTGATACCAACTGTGACGCCCCCAAAATAGGTATACATCACCCATCATGGTCGCTAAATACATGGTACAGAATATAAATACAAACTTAATTATATAATCGTCGTGTAATATATGACAAAACATAAACTGAAAGTTTAAATAGGAATATTGTCATCTGGACAATATCTACACTCAAAGGAGTCCTCATTACATTTATTGTCACACTATTTAATAGAATAGTGAGGACTACTAATGCTTTCATCTGGACCATCACTCCTTTCCCCGACTCGTACCAACTATATTCTCATTTCCTGAAGAGAACAGTGAAAGAAAGGTTGAGCTCAACTAGCCCAGTAAGAAATATAATGACTAAGATAATGTAGAATAAATTATCAATAGTCTTCAACAATGTTAAATGGCTAAAATACAATACACATCAAGTTTAACTGCAGCAGAACAAGCATTCCATTAAAAGAGTCAAGTAGAGAATAAAATCTACTATCTTTTATGATTTAAAAAGGTTTTTCATCACTTTTATCGCTGAGACTCAGCTTAATAAATAAACAACATCATCGAGTCATCCCTGCAATATGGGCCAAGGATATTCATTAAATCATCAATGGTCATGACTATATTGAATAATCCCTAGTCACAATCATACAAAAAACTGTCCATCAATGCACCATAGGCCACTGAGGATTTTCACCACATCATTCGTCACATTACGGTCATGATTATACCGAATAATCCCTGGTCATAATCATACCAAGTCCATCTACGCACGTAAGCCAAAGATGACTTTCATCGTAATATAAGCATGAGAATGATGACAATGATACAAGCATTAATCAAACGAAAACAAGGATAAATATTAAAGACTTTAAATTTATCCAAATATTATCAATCACTTAATAAACTCATTATCTAATATTATTAATATTATAATAATATTTTAATCACTTCTTAAACTTATAAATAATTTATTTCAATTGTTTATACTTTAACAAATAATGCATTTAATCATACAAAAATGCCATACTCCTAAGATTTCATCACCAATGATCAAATCCCTTATCAAAAATCTACATATACGCTATATAGGATTTCCAAGCCATAAAATCCTATTTTCCAATTTTGTTACTTCACATAACATATTTAACTCATAGGTTCGTAACTAAACCATTTTCATGAAAAATTACCAAATCAACTTGTTATTTTTCTATCCTTTGCCCAAACATATATACATATATTTCATACACAACAAGTATTTTTTTATAATTTTTTAACTCCCTTAAGTATTTTTCAAAAATTAATTTCTAATTAATTCCTTAAGAAATTAGATACCTCAAGTTTAACTCCAGAAATTCATAAATCTTGGCAGGATCTTACATATGTTAGTGTGAGCTTCCAGTTTAAATTTAATGGTCATTGGAGTTATAGAAATCCAGTTATAGCATTTTTCGTCGAAAAAACCTAAATATTGAAATAATTATAACTTGCTCATTTTAAGTCAGAATGAGCTCATTTTTGGACAAGAGGTACTTTATACCATATATTTTCATGTCCCAAAAGGTCAGAATTTATTTCACAAGCTAAGTGGCCGAGAATGCCCTTTTAATGGTTTGGGCAGTAGCCTTTTTGGTAATTTGCAGTTTTTGACTCCTTTGCTAAAATTAGTCCACACGAAAATCTACAACACCTTTTCTAGTGATTCCACTTGGATAAGTTAGAAAACGTATAGATCTAACTCTTGAACTTGACCACACTCAAAAAATTTGAATTATAATAGGAGATATGGTCAATTGAATTTCATACTCCATTTTTAACAAAATATGATTTTCAACCCTTTGTGATTTCTAAGAAACTTCCATGTTTTCACATAATAAACCAACATAACTCATCATGACAATGACATAATAATTCAATAAAACAAGTTCAAGAATAAGTTTTAAAGATTTATAAGTTAATTTATCCTGAATTCAATAATGTCTAAATTGTCAACATAATACTTCTTTGTGGAGAAAAATTCAAGAATGCTCAGAAGAATATTTCCACGAAAAGATACTGGATGAAGCGTAAATATCCAGGATATTCCACTAATTTCAAGGAATATAGAAGCCAAAACTTTAACTAACTGAGTATAATAGAATGTATGACACTGCAAATGAATTTTCACCCGCCATACGGTAATCCACGTCTACAGATCATTTCCATAATTTAATAAGGAATGAATACAAAGGATCATTCACCATGCATGTGGTAATCCACATAGACATGTTATTCCAACAGAATAATAAAGAATGGAATAACAGAAGGATTCACCATGTGTGCGATAGACTGCACAGACAGGTTATTCCCAACAGAATAATAAATAATGGAACCAGGTCATGTGTAACGCACAGACAGGATATTCCGACAGAATAATAAATAATGGAACTAGGTCCGGCGTAAACGCACATACATGATATTCTGACAGAATAATAAATAATACAACCAGGTCTGGCGTAAACGCACATACATGATATTCCGACAGAATAATAAAGAACGAAATAATAGAAGAATTTCACCATGTATGCGGTACTTCGCATAAACAGGTTATTCCAACAAAATAATGAGGAATGGAATAACAGAAGAATTTCACCATGTATACGGTAGTCCATGTATACAGGTTATTCCAATAGAATAATAAGAATGGAATAACAAATGTTCTCTTCATGAATACAAAAGAAATAATACCCCCTACCTTAGAAGAAATTGGATATTAGAAAAGTGAAGTAGCAGAATACTTTTCTTCTTTCTCTCTATAGTTTCTCTCTCTAAAGTTTCAGTGAATTCGTAAGAAACAATGAAGGAATGAGCTTCTATTTATAGAAGAACTGAAAGTGGCTCTTGGTCTTAACAAAGGGTCAAAATGACTCTTGGTCATATTGAAGAGACAACTACTATTTGCGAAGGGGCAATTAACTCTTGAAACACCGAAGGGACAAATATCTCTTGAAAAACTGAAGGGACAAATAACTCTTGACAAACTGAAGGGACAAGTTACTATTAAAACTTTAAATCAACGATCCATATTGATTTACTATTATAATTTCAACCAACGGTCTGAAAAATTAACACATCTCCTCATAGAATCATATTGCACCCAAAAAAGATTTGGACAGAAAAGAAATATATTTTTTGGGTGAATAGTATCCTGTGAATAGTAACTCGTGAATAGTAATTCATGAATAGTACTCTGACACGAATAGTGCTCCGAATACCCGATTAGACAATATAAACTCCAGACATCAATTATTATCGAAATAAATGTCGATTCCCACTAACATAAATAATTTCAACACAATGGAACTATCAAATTCATCTTTAATCAACACGAACTTATTCATCATTAATATTATAACTCACAATATTTAACAACCAGGTCGTTCCCAGGAAAGAGGGGTCGTTCCCGGGAAAGAGGGGGATTTCCAATAAGGATTTCTCCTTATTGGCGCGCAATTAGGTGACCAAACCTCTCCTTGACAGAACTTCTAGATATTGTAAATATTGTAATTTAATAATATGAATAACTTTGTCGTCTCAATTATTGATTTAATAATATAACATATTATGCAGATGATACTGTGACAATAATCGAATCAATAATATGAGAGATTTGATGCAGTAATTACTATAGCAATAATTAATTATAACTGAGTGACTTCTCACCTAAGCATCAATAAACAATACCGTGTGTTACTATGCAACCACGCGTGTTGCTGTACTTTTACTATCGGGTAGTTCAACAGTTTTAACGGTAACACTTTCGCCGTTATTTTATAAAAAGATAATTCTGTCGTTTTTTTACTACGACAATACTTCCGTTGTGGGTTCACCAATGATTGTGCCGTTGTACGGATATTTCTGACAAAAAGAATATTTCCCGACCAAACGAATATTTTATAACAACTTGCATACTTTGCAAAATTTGTAAATATCACCCACAACTATAACATTATATCAAATCCACACCATAATATATAAAAAATATTTCGAGAAGTTTAAATATTTATTCATAAAATTTGGGGTCTCACAATTGCAGCTAAGATTGAGAAGGTTGATGAACCAACCATTAGCAAATGGAAAGAAAAAATGAACAAGTGTTGAAGACTTGTAAATTTATTAACTTTATGTTGTCAGACGTTGCTTTAATTATTGTAATGTAGTTATTTAGTTTTCCGCATTTGATGAATGTATTAAATGATAGATAACTTAGGAGATTTATTGAGCATATTATGTAACCCTTTAATGGGAAGATTTATTGTTTAAATTTTATTTTATTTGGGTAGTTAGAATTAAATGATTGGAAAGTGAATAAAAAATCTTGTGGAAATGAAGTACCTAGATTTGGGGGTGTCACAAGCGGGGTTAGTTACTACTTGGGATGACTTAGCACAAAAATTTCTAGCTAAATTCTTTGCTATGTACAAAATTACGAAGATGAGGAGTGCTCTTTCTCAATTTGAGCAACAACAAGGAGAATCTTTATCTGAGGCTTGGGAAAGATATAAAGAGATGCTAAGGAAGTGTCCTCATCATGGGATGCCAGATTGGATGGTGATTAATACATTTTAAAATGGTTTGGGATGCCAATCTAGACAAAACATTGATGCCGTTGTAGGAGGAGCTTTATGGGCAAAAAGCTTTGATGAAGCTTATGATTTGAAAGAAACCATGGTAGCAAATGACTTTCAAAATCCGTTATCTAGATTGCCTCAACCAAAAGGTGCCGGGGTATTGGAAGTGGATGCCATCACGACATTCTCAGCTCAATTGGCGGCGATGTCGAAGAAGATTGATTCTATGGCCAAGACCAAAGTACAACAAGTTGCCTTCGTCTGTGAGTTGTGTGCGGGAGCACACCCGACGGATCAATGTGCTATCACTGCAGAGTCGGTTCAGTTTGTGAGCGACTACAAAAGGCAACTATTGGTCTAAATCTAATTACGCTAACACGCAAGTGCACATGGTCAATAGATAATTTAATGATAAGTTGAGTATCGTTCCCTCAGATAATAGTATGAAATTAATCTAACAATTAACAACTTTATATTAATCAAAATTTTATCAAACTATCCAAATCAATGATTATAACTATTAAAACTAAAAGAAATATGAAAATACCAAGCAATCAACACAACTAAAAACATGTAATTTCAAGTAAATAATGCAGAATTAAGCTTATAATTTCACTTTAAGTCTCATTCCGAACATTACACCTTATTTTAGTTTAATTCACTATCCCATTTTATTAATCAAGAACACTTAAGTAGAACTAGCCATCTCTCGATGCACTAAAACCATATTAACTTAAATTCACAAATTAGATAGAATTAAGCTAAACACCCTAATAAAGTAATTCACTATATCTCTATGTGAATTACAATCAAATAAGGTTTTAGTTCAAGTTCTCTACTCGATTACATGCGATGTTAAACATATCTCTACCCTAACATTCATCAAGATTCCATTCAATCACAAAATTCAAGAACACATGCTAAAGTGATTAAGTCTAGATTCATATATCATCTCTCGAGTCCATACAAATCCACATAGAATTGGTGATCAAGCAATTCATAAATTAAAGCACATATCACAATTGATAAACTGAATGATAGATTATCAAACTGAAATCAAGGCTACATAATCATCGTTCAACCATAAAGATCCATCATAAGCCTAACACGTAAATTAGTTCATCCCAAATGAAATAAAAACTGAAATCATAAAAGAAATCATCATCCCAATTATAATAATTGAATTAAAAAAGTAGAATGAATACCAAACCACCCTTCTCCTTAGCTCCAATCTGCAATTTTTTGTGACTCTGACATTCAATCCTTCCTCCAATGCTTTTCTCAAAAAATAGGGCTTCAAATTGGTAATTGATTGTGTGCTGTTAATCTCCCCTCTTGTCTCTTGTTAATATATAGCATAAGATGCGTATTTTGACAGTAAGCTCACGCTAAATATAGTTCCTAACCATACCAACTTGATTCCTTCATGTCACTGCAACATTACATGTAAGACCCCAACTTTTATAAATAAAGATGAATTTTCTATAAATATCATTTTTGAATATTATGGAGTTAATTTGATATAATGTTATAGTTGTGGGTAAAATTTATAAATTTTGCAAAGTAAGCAAGTTGTTATATAATATTTGATTGGTCGGGGAATATTCGTTTTAACAGGGAATATTCGTACAGCGACACAATCATTGGTGGACCCCACAACGGAATTATTGTCGGATTGAGAAAACGATAAAAATATTTTATTAAAAATAACTGCGGAAGTTTTACCATTAATACTGTTGAACTACTCGGTAGTAAAAGTACAGTAATACGTGTGGTTGCATAGTAGCACACGGTATTGATTATTAATGCTTATGTGAAAAGTCACTCAGTTTGATTCAATTATTGTCAGTTAATAATATGAATTATTTAGCGATAATGACGTTTTGTTTTATTCGTATTATTAACGTAATAAAACAGAAATATCTTTTTATATAAAACAAAATACTTTATTAAAGTTATTCTATAAATAGAATATATTATATTTTATTTAAAAGATTTTTCTTTAAATATGGACCGTCAGATTAAAGTAATCAATCTGGACCGTTCATGGATTAGTTACTATGCATTCTATTTTTCTATAAATAGCAGCTCATTCCTTCATTATTTCTTATGAATTCACTGAACTCTAGAGAGAGAAATTATAGAGAGAGAGAAGAAGAGTATTCTGCTACTAAACTACTTCCTTATTTCAGCTCTTCTTTAAAACGGTAAGGGGTGTTATTCTTTCTTATTCATGAAGAGAACTGTTGTTATTTCATTTCTTATTATTCTGTTGGAATAACCTGTATACGCGGTCTACCCTATACTTGGTGACATTCTTCTATTATTCTGTTGGAACATCATGTCTGTGTGTTTTACACCTGACCTGGTTCCGTTTTTATTATTATTCTGTTGGAACATCCTGTCTGTGTGTTTTACACCGGACCTGGTTCCGTCTTTATTATTATTCTGTTGGAACATCCTGTCTGTGTGTTTTACACCGGACCTGGTTCCGTCTTTATTATTATTCTGTTGGAACATCCTGTCTGTGTGTTTTACACCGAACCTGGTTCCATTATTTATTATTCTGTCGGAATATCCTGTCTGTGCGTTTACGCCGGACCTGGTTCCATTATTTATTATTCTGTTGGAATAACCTGTCCGTGCGATCTATTGCATGCCGGGTGATTTCTTTTGTTATTCCATTCTTTATTATACTCAGTTGGTTAAGTTTTGACTTCTATACTCCATGAAATTAGTGGAATATCCTTAATAATTGCGGTTCATCCAGTATCTTTTCATGAAAATATTCTTCTAAGTATTCTTAAATTTTACTCCACAAAGCAGTATCATGCTGACAATTTGGACGTTGTTAATTACTGGAAAACTTAATTCTTGAACTTGTTTTATTGAATTCTTATATCATTGTCATCATCCTCATGTTTATAAAATGTTGAAAGTCATCTGTGGCGTGTAGTGCATAGATGGACTTGGTATGATTATGACCAGGGATTATACGGTATAATCATGACCGTAATGTTACAAATGATGTGGTAAACGTCCTCATTGGCCCGTAGTGCGTTGATGGACAGTTGTTGGCATGATCATGACCATTAATGAGTACACAAATATCCTTGGCCGTAGTGCAAGGGTGATTCGATGATGTGGATTATTTTATTAAGCAGAGTCCCAGCGATCAGAATGCTGAAAAACCTTTTAAATCATAAAAGATAGTATAGTTTATTTTCTACTTGACTCTTTTAATGGATTGCTTGTTCCGTTGCAGTTAAACTTGATGTCTATTATATTTTATCAGTTTAACATTGTTGAAGGCTAATGATAATTTATTCTGCATTATCTTAGTCATAATATTTCTTACTAGGCTAGTTGAGCTCACCCTTTCTTTCACTATTCTCTTAAGGAAATGAGAACGTAGCTGGGGCAAGTCGGGGAACGGAGTGATAGTCCGAATGATAGTATTAGTTAGTAGTCCTCACTATTCTATGTAATGGTGTGTTAATAAATGTAATGAGGACTCCTTTTGAGTATGAATACTCTCTAGAAGATAATATTTGTATTCAAACTCACAGTTTATGTTTTGTCGTATTGTACACGACAGTTGTATTAGTAAGTTGTATTTGTATTCTGTACTATGTATCTGACGACCCAAGATGGGTGATGTATACCTGATTTTTGGGGCGTCACATTGCAATTGAAGCAGGATTCTTGGTCTTTCCCCATACCCCCGCCCCGGCGGGGGGTCCTTCTGTTCTTGCCAAAGTACCCCATCCTCGGTGGGGGGTTTTTGCCTATAGCCAGCTCCGGCGGGGGGGTCATTCAGCAGAAGTCCAATTTTTGCTCATTTTATGCAAAGTTTCGCCACGAAACCACCTTTTAAGCCACACATGCTACACCAACACATCTAAATATAAAATTACAATAAATAAGTAAAACGAATCATAAATATAAAGAATTAACACCGTTTAAGCTCGAATTAGAGGCCAATTCGTAGGTATAAAACCCACTCATCAAACTACCCCAAACTTAAACCCGTACTAGTCCTCGAGCAGAAAACAAAAGAAAAATGTTGTGTAATGTAAAGTAATGGAATGGAATGCAACTAGTCTATATGTCCACAAATCCTATAACGCCCCCAAATTTGGGTTACCTAACCCCCCGAGTTTGGTGCTCACGATCGAATATATAAATAATATCTAACTACCCATCCATTTATGAATATAAACATACATCTCACTAACTTATATTGTTAATACATTACCCCAGGTTCTCTAACCTTAACATTACAAACATACCCTTAGATATACAAAAAGGGTTTACAAATAACACATAACAATAATGTCATTACACTATTCCAGCAATAAGCCTTTGCCCTTGTTCTTCTCAGCCCCTCTAGCTTCTTCGTTCCTAGCTGAAATATTTTATTTAGCAAGGGTGAGCAACAAATTTGCCCCACAAGTTAAGACATACAATGAATGTATAAGAATCAAGATTAATATACTATCTATTTCGATAGAATGACACCAAAGTTCGAGGAACTTTGAAATAGCTGAACAATTCGTTAATCACTAACAAGTCTTCTCGCAACACATGCAACACAATAATTCAATAATGAAAGAGTAAAACGCTTTCAAAATTTTTACGATTTTTTATTGAATAACGAGATATAATTACTTTCTGAAGTTTATGCCAAATGACCCCAAAGGATCTTGAAATTCTCTTCTCGAGTAACTATCAAAGATTTACTTTGATATACCCAAATAACAAGATGAAAATATTTTTCCAGAATTTATGCTGAGTGATCCCTAAGGATCTTAAACTTCTCTTCTCGAACCTATCAAGTTTTAACAAAAGTTCATCTAGCCAGAATAATTACGTAAGACATTTCTCAACACGATTTAACAATAGACATAATTTGATTTTGCAATCAATAATAGATTCTATGGATTTAAATATCCAACAACAGTTATTCTCCAAGTATATTCTCAGAATCACTAATTCAATTTGAATTAATAAACATGCACTAACTGCGAATAATCAACAATAATTTTCAGACGTGGTCGAATCAAAAATAACTACCACTATAATATTTAAAAGTATTAACTCAAGGTTGAGTTAAGGAAACTTGCCTGATTCGTTGACTACTTCTACACAATTTAAGTTAACTTCTTTTATAAGACCTATCATTAATAAGATTGGTCTTTTAATCAGCGTATCATACTTTGTATCATAATAGAATTACTTTATCAATCAATTATCTAACACTTAATCACATAATTAAATATTAGATAACACCTTACAACATTAGCATTATTATCATCCTTTGATAATTCTTTAATCACTATATCATATCCATTATGATTTAATACTCGCTTTTTCATTTCATAAGTTATTCTTTAACATCTAATAAGTCAAATACTAATCCAGCAACTTGGATTCTATATCTAGCAACCAAATTGCCAATCCAGCATACTAGATTCCAAATCCAGCAACCTAGATGGCCAATCCAGCAAACCAAACTTGTGACGCCCCCAAAATAGGTATACAACACCCATTCTGAGTCGCCAAAATATATGGTACAGAAACAACTACATCTTTATTATTACAACACAAGAACTGTGAGTTTAAATACAAATATTATCATCTAGACAATATCCACACTCAAATAAGTCCTCATTACAATTATTGATACATTATTTCACAAAAATGGTGAGGACTACTAAAATAACTTCTAGAACCATCATTCCATACTCCGACTAGTACTCGCTACAATTTCGCCTCATGAGAAAAATGGAACAAAAAGGAAAAGGGGGAGCTCAACTAGCCCAGTAAAGAATATTATGACTAAGATAATACAGAAAAAATTATCGTTAGTCTTCAACAGGGAAAAATCTAATAGAATACAATAGACAACAAGTTTTAAATCAATATTCGCAGCGAAAAATAATAATTCATAGAAGAGTTACGTAGAGAATGAAATCTACTATTATCTATGAATTTAAAAGTTCATTATCAATATTTTATCCCTGTAACATCAATCAATAATCATCTTTGCTCTACAAGCCAAAGATATTCATCAGTTGGTCATGTTCATCTCAACACCTGTTCATCTTTGCACTACGGGCCAAAGATATTCATCAAAAATCATTCATCTTTACACTACAGGCCAAAGATATTCATTAATATCATCATTTAGGACTGATGATGATGAAAAATATTTTAAAGAAAACGAATCCAGTGAAGCAAAAGAACAAATATTAGGGATTCGTATTACAGTTTAACCATGTCCAAAAATACCTCATAAACAATCATAGTGCAGTAAAATTCAAGAATGATCAAAATATGGATACAATCAAAGCTTGTATCCATAATAGATATTTTGGACAAAAAGAAGAAAATTTCATTTTTCGGTGAATAGTAACTCGTGAATAGTAACTCGTGAATAGTAACTCCGACATGAAAAGTTTCAAATTTGATAAAAATTTCTAACCAATATAATGATATTGAAGAAATAATATCATTTTCGAATAAAATAATATCCCTTACCTCGTAAAGGCAGTACTTCTAGTTGAAAAATCGGATATAGGCTATAACTTGAACTTGCACCGTATAGCAACACCCAAAGTATTAAAATACTCACAAGAATACGCTCAATATATCGAGAGAGAAAGAGAGAGAAGTTTTCAGTTTTTGGTATGATTTTCAATTCTAACCTAAGCACCCTATTCATAGGAAAATGCTTAGAACACCAAAGTAGAAAATTGAATATAATAATATTTATATTTATAAAATTGTCAAGCCCACCTATTGAAATTTGATTTCAGCTCATTGCACAAGTTTAATGCAGCCCACCAAGCAAAAAAAAAATGATTTTGTAAATAAGAGTAATTAAAACTTTCAAAAACCAATTATTTTGGAACTTCAGAACTTCAATAATTCATAATAAATAGCCCTTTCATTAGGAAATTCGAATCTCGCGTCTTTTTATAGGAAATTTAATTCTATACAACTTTGCAGAAGAAAGTTTTTCTAAATTCCAAACAGAAATTGACCGAAATCTATAAACGGACGATTTTACAAGCTATAATCAAATTTCAGTCAATTATTAGGGTCCACCGACACACAAAACATGTGTTAATCATTTAATGCCACAAAATACTCTTCCTCCTCATATACTCATATATCCCACATTCATTGTAAAAATATCACCATTAATATATTATTAAAATAATATATTTAAATGAATTATTTTATCATAAAAAGATAAAATATTAATTTTCAACAATTGTCACATTAAAAATTTTCTCCATCTATATCCACATAAAATCAATATTTTTCTCATCATATGAATTAATAATTAATTATTCACAAATAATATTACAGAATCACAATACTGACAACCAGACATTTCCCAAGAAATAGGGGGTTTTCCAATAAGGATCTCTCCTTACTGGCGCGCAATTAGATGACCAAACCTCTCCTTAGACAGAACTTTCTAGACATTGCCAATAATGTTATCTAATAATATTATTCGGATAATATGAATTATTGCTTCGATAATAGAAAATATTGTGTAGTGACAATTATTAAAACAACAGTAATATAAAATATCAACGCAGCAATTATTGAATCAATAAAATAAAATATTGAACAGTAATTACTGTAACAATTATTGAGTAATGCCTTCTTACGTAAAAATCAATAATTGGTGTAATACCGTGTGCTACTGTGCAATAACGCGTATTACTGTGTTTTAACCACCGGGTATTCCAACAGTATTAACGGTAACAACTACGTCGTTATTTATAAACAACTTGTTTTTGTCGTTTTCTTCATCCAATCGCTTTCAGTTATGGGGCCCACACAAGGCTGCGCCGTCGTACAAATATTCCCCGACAACAAGAATATTCCACGACCAAACGAATATTCCCCGACAACAATGAATATTTTATGACCACTTGCTTATTTAAAATATTTGCGCATTTTACCCATAACTAACCTCATTAATCAATTTAACCCTTACTATTTCAAAATAATAAATAGAGGAAATTTAAATTTCATTTATTAATAATTTGGGGTTTTACAACCTCCCCTCCTTATGAAATTCCATCCTCGAAATTGACGTACGTACCTGGTGTTTCGAAAATATGAAGATACCTCTCTTTCATTTCCATTTCCAACACCCAGGTCATTTCCTCAATAGCATGGTTTCTCCACAAAATTTTAACTTGTGGTATAACCTTCGTGCGTAGGACATGCTCCTTCCTATCCAAGATCTTGACCGGTACCTCTTCGTACGTTAAGTCTTCGGCTATCTCGTCCGGTTCTAACTCAATAACGTGATTTGGGTCTTTCACATATTTACGTAGCACAGATATATGAAAAACATTATGAACACGAGACATACTTGGAGGTAACGCGAGTCTATAGGCCACATTTCTTACTCGGTCAAGAATCTGAAATGGACCAATAAATCGTGGATTGAGCTTTCCTCTCTTTTCAAATCTTGTAACTCCTTTCCATGGAGCCACACGTAACAATACATGATCCCCAATGTCAAATTTCACGTCCTTTCGATGAAGATCCACATAACTCTTATGTCGATCCTTTGCCGTTTGTATACGTTGTCGAATCGTTTGGACCTTTTTCCGTAGTCATATGTACCAACTCGGGTCCCAAAAACGTTGCTTCTCCCACCTCATCCCAACATATTGGAGAGCGACACTTTCGTCCATATAATGCTTCAAATGGAGCCACACCTATACTTTCCTTATAACTGTTGTTGTAGGAGAATTCCACCAATGGTAAATACTTATCCCAACTGCATTTGAAGTCTAGGACACAGAGTCTGAATAGATCTTCAAGAGTTTGAATAGTCCTCTCTGATTGCCAGTCCGTTTGAGGATGGTAAGCCGAACTAAATCGTAAATCTGTGCCCATAGCTTTTTGCAAGCTTACCCAAAATCTTGAAGTGAATCTTGGGTCACGATCCGAAACTATGGTTACTGGCATGCCATGTAACCTCACAATCTCATTCACGTACATACTAGCAAGACGTTCAAGGGAATAAGTATCCCGTATCGGCAAGAAATGAGCAGACTTGGTTAATCTATCAACAATAACCCAAATAGCATTTATGCCTTGAGAAACCGTGGGAAGACCCATAACGAAATCCATGGTAATGTGTTCCCACATCCATTTCGAAATCTCAAGCGGTTGCAATGGACCCTTTGGCACTTGATGTTCCGCCTTTACACGTTGACAAGTTAAACACCTCGAGATAAACTTTGCGATCTCTCTCTTTATATTGTTCCACCAAAATGTATGTCGAAGATCACGATACATTTTGGTACTTCCAGGATGGATTGCAAATGGTGTATTATGTGCTTCCATCATGATCTTGTACTTCAAATCAGAATCGTTAGGAACACAAAGTCTAGAGTGGACTCGAAGTATTCCTTCTTCATCGATTCTTGCTTCTGGAATTGCACCTTCTTGCACTTTCTTCTTCATACGCATCAACTCCGGGTCTGTGGCTTGAGCAACTTTAACTTTATCGATTAAAGTTGGTTCTATGCATATATTTGACATCATCGCACTTATTCCTGCATATGATCTTCTACTCAACGCGTCAGCTACCACGTTTGCTTTTCCAGGATGGTATTGAATAGTGTGGTCGTAATCTTTCAACAGCTCGAGCCAACGTCATTGCCACATGTTGAGTTCTTTTTGAGTGAAGAAATATTTGAGGCTTTTATGGTCTGAATATATCTCCACTTTCTCCCCATATAAATAATGCCTCCAGATCTTTAGCGCGAAAACGATTGCTGCCAACTCTAGATCATGAGTAGGATAATTCCTCTCATATTCTTTAAGTTGTCGCGAGGCATATGCTATAACTTTCCAACGTTTCATGAGAACACATCCTAGCCCTTTGCCTGAAGTATCGCTGTAGATAACAAATCCATCCTAACCAGATGGTATGGTCAAAACAGGTGCCGAAATAAGTCTCCTCTTAAGCTCTTGAAAACTCTTCTCGCATTCCTCGCTCTATACGAATTTGATATCTTTTCGAGTCAGCTGAGTTAACGGGGTAGCGATTCGAGAAAACCCTTCCACGAATCTCCGATAATAACCAGCTAAGCCTAGAAAACTACGTACTTTGGTCACCGTCTTTGGTTGCTCCCAACTTTGTATTGCTTCAATCTTCGCCGGGTCAACATATACTCCATGTTTTGACACCACGTGCCCTATGAATGCTACTTCCTCAAGCCAGAACTCGTATTTCTTCAACATAGCATATAGCTTGCTATCACGAAGCCTTTGCAGTACCAGCTTCAAATGGTGCTCATGATCTTCACGGCTTTTGGAATATATGAGGATTTCATCAATAAAGACAACAATGAATTAATCCAAATAATCCTTGAATACTCGGTTCATCATATCCATGAAAGCCGCATGAGTATTAGTCAATCCAAAAGACATGACTAGGAATTCATAATGCCCGTACCGAGTTCTGAAGGCAATTTTCGGAATATCCTCAGTTTTAACTTTCAGCTGATGATATCCAGAACGAAGATCGATCTTTAAAAAGAATTGTGCTCCTTGTAACTGGTCAAACAGGTCATCAATACGAGGTAGCGGATACCTATTCTTAATAGTGACATGGTTTAATTTCCGGTAATCAATACAAAGCCGCATACTCCCGTCTTTCTTCTTTACAAATAAAACAGGAGCACCCCAAGGAGATGTACTAGGACGAATGAAACCGATGTCCAACAACTCTTGTAGTTAGAACTTTAACTCATGAAGTTCAATAGGAGCCATTCGATATGGGGTTTTAGAAATGGGCTTTGTACCAGGTTCAAGATTAATAAAGAATTCAACTTCAGGTTCCGGGGGTAGACCGGGAAGTTCTTCAGGAAATACATCAGGAAAGTCAATAATAATAGGAATATTATTCAAATTTGACGTGTCTTTATTCAAATCCATAACATGGGCTAAGAAAGCTTGACATCCGTTTTTTAATAAACGAATGGCTTTATGGCTTGATATAACAGTGATTGATTTTAATGGCTTAGTTGCTTGAATTCGTACAACAGGTTGGTTAGGAAAATGAAAACTAACAACCTTATGAAAATAATCAATTTTGGCATGATGAGTAGTTAACCAATCAATCCCTAAAATCACATCAAAAGAAAGTATCTTTAAAGAGATAAAGTCAACAGGAAAGGTGATGGTGCCAACTTGGATCACACAAGATTTATAAACAGTGGATGTGATGAAAGTTTCTCTTAATAGAGTATCCACAGATAAATCAAAATCTAACCACTCCGGAGTCAAGTTTAAACGTTGAGCATAAGCAGGAGAAATAAATGAATGGGTAGCACCAATATCTAGCAATGTATAAACTTCGCATGAATTTATGATTAGCTTACCCGTGATCACCTCGTTTGGGTTCATCGCATGTTGACTAGTCACGACAAACGCTCTTCCAGAAACCGTTGACTTTGTCTTTTCTAGGACAGCTTTTTGAGTCACCATCCCCGCTGGATGTGGTTTCGCTACAGTGTAATCTCGAGCGATATGTCCTTCCTTTCCACAATTATAACATACCTTAAACTGTTGTGGGCAGTTTGGGCCGATATGTCCTTCTTTTCCGCACTTATAGCATATAACCGGTGGTCGTTCTCCTCCCTTAGAACCAGTTGCTGCTGTTGCTGACGACTTCGTATTGTCATTGTTGAATCTTCTCTTTCAAAAATCTCTTCCCGACTCGCTTCTTCTATTTTCATAGCCACGATTACCACCAGAGTGGTTGCCGTTCTTGTCTGTATTTTTCTTTCTCCGCTGGTTATCATTGTTCTGATGACTGCTGTCACCGATATGATCCTGGTAGTGGTCCCTCGGTTGACCGTACTCGGTATCTCGCTCTAATAATTGAGCCCTGTTGACAACATCTGAATAGAGAGAAAATTTATGAGAAATGAGATATTGACGTATGCCGGGTTTCAAACCTCTCAGAAACATCCGCGTCATACGTTCCTCATTCTCCACCAAATGAGGTGCAAACCTGGACAACTCTGCAAACTTCGCCTCGTACTGGGACACCGTCATGTTATTCTGCTCCAGTCTAATAAACTCTACCTCCTTCATATGACGAATACTTTCAGGAAAGTACTTGTCATTGATCAGTTTTTGAAACATCTCCCAAGACATGCTGAGTGCGGCTGGATGGGTACGCTTCATAGACTCCCACCAGTAGTCTGCCTCGCCACGGAACATAAAGGTGGCGAATGGAACCTTTTGTTCCTCCGTGCATCCCAAGACATCGAATATCTTGGTAATTTGCTTGACCCATGTCTCCGCCTTAATCGGATCCGGCTTTCCCCAAAATTCTGGTGGTCCCAACTCTTTGAACTGCTTGGCTGTGACCAGCTGTGCGTTGCCATTGTTTCTTCCTATATTTTGAACAGGAATCTCCTTCGTCTAGTTTTACATGAATCGCAAAAAGCTTCTAAACATCTCATCGTTCATCGTCTGCTCAGTGGTGTTATTCACAGGAGGAACATTGCCAGCCTGTTGCACGTTCTCCTCGTTGGTGAGTATAGGCATCTCCACCATCTCATTTACTCTGATGTTAACATTCTCAGTCGACATTCTCCAATACTGCCATAAAACAAGGGTTAATTTAACAAATTAACATATCACATAATAACCCTATATTATGACCAACCAACAAATAAGCTTAGGTAGGACACACTAGCGAAGGATTTACTCGTCTCTCCCCTCCTAATTCTATTCCCCGATCTTCGCCAGAGATCATATCCCAAAGCTCTGATACCAACTGTGACGCCCCCAAAATAGGTATACAACACCCATTCTGAGTCGCCAAAATACATGGTACAGAAATAACTACATCTTTATTATTATAACACAAGAACTGTGAGTTTAAATACAAATATTGTCATCTAGACAATATCCACACTCAAATAAGTCCTCATTACAATTATTGATACATTATTTCACAAAAATGGTGAGGAAAATAACTTCTAGAACCATCATTCCATACCCCGACTAGTACTCGCTACATTCTCGCCTCCTAAGAAAAATGGAACAAAAAAGAAAAAGGGTGAGCTCAACTAGCCAAGTAAAGAATATTATGACTAAGATAATACAGAACAAATTATTGTTAGTCTTCAACAGGAAAAAATCTAATAGAATACAATAGACAACAAGTTTTAAATCAATATTCACAGCGAAAAATAATAATTCATAGAAGAGTTACGTAGAGAATGACATCTACTATTATCTATGAATTTAAAAGTCAATCATCAATATTTTATCCCTGTAACATCAATCAATAATCATCTTTGCACTACAAGCCAAAGATATTCATCAGTTGGTCATGTTCATCTCAACACCTGTTCATCTTTGCAATACGGGCCAAAGATATTCATCAGAAATTATTCATCTTTGCACTACAGGCCAAAGATATTCATTAATATCATCATTTAGGACTGAGGATGATGAAAAATATTTTAAAGAAAACGAATCCAGTGAAGCAATAGAACAAATATTAGGGATTCGTATTACAGTTTATCCATGTCCAAAAATACCTCATAAACAATTATAGTGGAGTAAAATTCAAGAATGATCAAAACATGGATACAATCAAAGCTAGTATCCATAATAGATATTTTGGACAAAAAGAAGAAAATTTCATTTTTCGGTGAATAGTAACTCGTGAATAGTAACTCGTGAATAGTAACTCATGAATAGTAACCCCGACATGAAATGTTTCAAATTTGATAAAAATTTCTAACCAATATAATGATATTGAAGAAATAATATCATTTTCGAATAAAATAACATCCCTTACCTCATAAAGACAGTACTTCTATTTGAAAAACCGGATATAGGCTATGACTTGAACTTGCACCGTATAGCAACACTCAAAGTATTAAAATACTCACAAGAATACGCTCAATATATCGAGAGAGAAAGAGAGAGAAGTTTTCAGTTTCTGGTGTGATTTTCAATTCTAACCTAAGCACCCTATTTATAGAAAAATGTTTAGAACAGCAAAGTAGAAAATTGAATATAATAATATTTATATTTACAAAATTATCAAGCCCACCTCTTGAAATCTGATTTCAGCTCATTGCACATGTTTAGTGCAGCCCACCAAGCAAACAAAACGATTTTGTAAATAAGAATAATTAAAACTTTCAAGAACCAATTATTTTGGAACTTCGAAACTTCAATCATTCATAATAAATAGCCCTTTCATCAGAAAATTTGAATCTCGCTCTTTTTTATAGGAAATTCAATTCTCTACAACTTTACAGAAGAAAGTTTTTCTAAATTCCAAATAAAAATTGACCGAAATCTATAAACGGACAATTTTATAAGCTATAATCAAATTTCAGTCAATTATTAGGGTCCACCGACACACAAAACATGTGTTAATCATTTAATGCCACAAAATACTCTTCATCCTCATATACTCATATATCCCACATTCATTGTAAAAATATCACCATTAATATACTATTAAAATAATATATTTAAATAAATTATTTTATCAGAAAAAGATAAAATATTAATTTTCAACAATTGTCACATTAAAAATTTTCTCCATCTATATCCACATAAAATCAATATTTTTCTCATCATATAAATCAATAATTAATTATTCACAAATAATATTACAAAATCACAATACTGACAACCAGGCAGTTCCTAGGAAATAGGGGGCTTTCCAATAAGGATCTCTCCTTACTGGCGCGCAATTAGATGACCAAACCTCTCCTTATACAGAACTTTCTAGACATTGCCAATAATGTTATCTAATAATATTATTCAGATAATATGAATTATTGCTCCGATAATAGAAAATACTGTGTAGTGACAATTATTAAAACAACAGTAATATAAAATATCAACGCAGCAATTATTGAATCAATAAAATAAAATACTGAACAGTAATTACGGTAACAATTATTGAGTAATGCCTTCTTACGTAAAAATCAATAATTGGTGCAATACCGTGTGCTACTGTACAACAACGCGTATTACTATATTTTAATCACCGGGTATTCCAACAGTATTAAAGGTAACAACTACGCCGTTATTTATAAATAACTTGTTTTTGTCATTTTATTCATCCAATCGCTTTCCGTTATGGGTCCCACACAAAGTTGCACCGTCGTACGAATATTCCCCGACAACAAGAATATTCTACGACCAAACGTATATTTCCCGACAACAATGAATATTTTATGACCACTTGCTTATTTGAAATATTTGCGCATTTTACCCATAACTAACCTCATTAATCAATTTAACCCTTACTATTTCAAAATAATAAATAGAGAAAATTTAAATTTCATTTATTAATAATTTGGGGTCTTACAAAACTGCAATCCAGCAATTAGATTGCAATCCAGCAAGCTGGATTCAAAAATTTTTTAATTCAGTAAACTGCTTTTCAATCCAGCAAGCTGGATTCATCAGATTTTTCAATCTAGCAAGCTGGATTCATTTTTCTTTAATCCAGCAGACTGGATTCACTAATTATTCAATCTAGCAAGCTCGATTCCATATCCTTTTCATAAAAATACCAAATTAACTTATTATTTTTCTATCCTTTGTCCAAACACATATACATATATTTCATACACAAAAGGTATTTTTTCATAATTTTCCACTCATACACAAAAAGTATTTTTTCATAATTTTCCAACTTCCTTTAGTATTTTTCAAAATTTATTTTTATTGTGTAGCTTAAGAATTTAGACCCATCATGCTCAACTCCAGAAATTTCCATTTCTTTACACAGTCTTATACGTGTTACCATGAGCCTCCAGTTTAAATTTCGTGGCCATCAGAGTAACATAACTTCGGTTATAGCCATTTTTGTCAAAAAATCCCAAAATTTGAAATGGTCATACCTTGGTAATTTTAAGTCGGAATGAGCTCATTTTTGGACAGGAGCTACTTAATACCATATATTTTCATGTCCCAAAAGGTCGGAATTTTTATCACAAATTAAGTGGCCAAAACTGCCCTTGCAAAATTTTGGACAGTTTACTTTTGTCATTTTTCTATTTTTTGACTCATTTGCTAAAATCAGTCCACTCAAAAATTTACAACACATTTTCCAGTGATTCCACTTGGAGATGTTAGAAATCTCATAGATCTAACTCTAGAACTTAACCACACTCAAAGATTCGAAATATAATAGGAGATACGGTCGTTTGAATTTCGTGTTTCGTTTTCACAAAAATCTGATTTTTAACTCTTGGTGTCTTCTAAGAAAACTTTCATGTTTTCACATAATAACCAACATAACTCATTATAACACTTACTAATACCTCATATACTCATGATTCTACATTGATACATGATTTATTTCATCAAACAATTATCAAACATAAGATTAAACACCATCAAGGCTAAAAAAATTAGGATTTTCTACATTTTGAAAAACCTAGCTTCCATTCCATACTTTAGATCTAACTTTTGATTCTCAAAAGGGTTAGGTCTAAACATGAAACACTTGTATACACAGATCTATGGTTTTAAACCTCAAGATCAAAACTTCTTTTTATCAAAAATCAAATCAAACCAAAAAGGAAATTAGACTACATAAGTAGGAATTTTGTTATACCTTAACTTTTCCTTCTTCTCCTTCTAAAATATGAGATGGATCTTGGTTGTATGAAAATCAGAATCTCCTCTCTCTATAGATGAAATCCCTAGGCTTTCTCTCTCTTTTAGTTACTTTTGTTCTTTCTTTCTTTCTAGTTAGCTTAGGAAATAAAATGAGATGAGAAGTTATATTTGTTTTGCTAACAAAAATAAAAAGTATAGATATATGGCATATATCTATACATTCTCACCACATACTTGTATCCTTTCTCTCTCTCACTCTCCCTTTCATTATGTAAGTTGTTTTTAACAAATTTAACCAAAGTTGTTGTCTCCATCCAAGGTTTGACACCTAAGCAAAGTTGTTGATCAAGTAAAGTAAGGAAATCATTTCATTGACCCCCTTTTCTCTCCCTTTTTTAATTTTCGACCATGAATGCCTTGTTGGGCCCCTTTTTATTATATTTTAAGCTCTATTTAGCTTACTTAATGGTCCAAAAGGTCCTCTCCCAATTGGGCTAAGAGTTGGGCCAATCAATTAATTATTTAGGCTAGAAATTCTAATTAGTTGGGCCTGCAATTCAACATAGTTTATACTTTTTTAATTTTTGTATATACCACCATTCTCTTATATTATAATCCATTAGGTTATTAATTATCATACCTAATATGTGTATAAGGTTTCATAACTTTAATCTTAATTATTTTTACCAAATAAATGTATACACATTCATAATACATATTTATTCAATCACGTACATAATTCACATATGTCATAACATATCCCTCTAGTCTATTAACTTAATAGCCCTAATTGGCTTAATAAGTTATAAACACTCACATATTCATCAATACAATTATTATAATTGTATCTTCTACCGAATCCCTATTCGTAACTAAGGTTAAAGTTTCTATTCTCTATTAAGCACAACTCTACTCGTATTTCTCAGTCAATGCATGAATTGACCACTTATATAGACTCGTATCATAGATACTCAGCACAATATTGATAATCAATATCAATATTAAATACAAAATTTATTCGTAAAATTTGAATTATTCAAAATCCTAGGTTATCACATTATCCCCTCCTTATATGGATTCCGTCATCGGAATCACCGCTTTCTTATTCTCTACAATATTTTATAGTTGTATCATCAATTCATTCTTATAATCAAAATATTAATTTGTGTCTCATTTTCTAACATGTGATTTGGATCTATAAAAGAAAGCAATTCACAGCTATATCTAACTCATATTTGTCACATAATTAAATTTCTAAATGAAATCGTTACCTGTCGCCACTTTCTGGGCAACCAATGCATCACGCGCTGTCATATTGAATGTATGGGCCGTTGGTCTTCCTGGCTGTGTTAGTCATCGAGTCGCCAAGGTTCCGCTACCGGGTCCCTTGTTGATACTTCCCTTCTCCATATTCTTCTTCGGACAATTCCGAACCAGATGATCTGTCTATCCACATGCATAACAACCTTGTATCTTCTTCGGACAGGGGCAATTGGGCGACATGTGTCCTTTTTCTCCACAATTATAATAGACTCCCTTTCTTTTCAAATAGACTCCTACATGATTTTTGCCACAAGTTGCACAAGGTTCACCTCCTTTTCTCTGCTATTCTGTTTTGTTACCCGATTGGGTATTCTCACTCCACTTTCTCTTGTTTGGATTACTACCACCATTGCTTCCTCCGTCATTTGTTTTCTTCTTATCATGCTGATTATATCAGGATGCAGCTTCGCTTCCCCCCTCAGCAATGATTGCTTTCTCCAATAAAGCTGCAAATGTATTGACCTGCAATACTGCTACCTTGTTGAATATCCGTTGCTTCAGTCCATTCTCAAATCTTCTCGCTTTTCGTGCCTCTGTGTCCACCTGATGAGGTGCAAATCTCGCCAACTCGTTGAATTTAGCAGCGTATTCAGAAACCGACATATTCTCTTGCTTCAGTTCTAGAAACTTAACTTCCATCCGAGCTTGCATACTCGGTGAAAAATAGTTCTCAAAGAAAAACTCCTTGAATCTGGTCCAAGTCACTACCACTGTACCAGCTCTAGTCTGATTAGTCTCCCACCAGTAATTGGCTTCTCCCATCATCAAGTATGTTACAAAAGTTATCTTTTGCTCTTCTGCTACTCTGGCAATAATGAATGCCTTTTCCATTTCTTTCAAACCAAGTTTTGGCTTCAATCGGATCTGTAGTCCCTTTAAATTCTGGCGGTCTTATCGCATTAAATTCCTTGAAATTCACTAATCTGTTGGCTGGCTGCTATCTCGCTCTTGCTGCTGTCGCTCTATTCCCCATAGCTTCGGCTATGATATTTGCAAAGTTTTACATCGGGTCTGCTTGACCTCCTTTATTAGTCATTGACTGCTCTTCTCTCTGATTTCGATTCTGTCGTCTAGGCGACATGATCTTATTTAAATAAAAATCTTACATTAATTCTCTTTATTCACACAAATTCTTATTAATAGCACAATAAGAATTTAACACAATTTCTCATATATTTGCATCTTTATTCAAATAGCACATAGTACATTTAGTACATATTGGGATTAACAACATAACTTTACACAAAAAGTGGCAATTCTCCATTTATACATAGCTATTCCCAGTTCGTCAAACTTACCACACTTATGAGTTCAGGAACTTTCCATAATTATATGAGTGTATGAACTTATCCTAGTCAGACCTTTGGCGTCCATTCGCTGAGGGGTTCAAAACATTTCATATAATTATGAGTCATTAACTTACCATAATTATGAGTTTTAAGAACTCGCAACTTAATCTTATATTCATATAGAAAATAATGATTCATTCATCCAAACATATATATTTACATATGTTCACACATCATTCTCGATAATACAATCTTTAATATCTCACACTACTACCAAAAGATACTACTGCTTTATACACAAGATGTCTACCTTCCACTCCCTTCTTCGGTCTTCTTCTTAGTGGGGCACTTGTTAAATCCGTGACCCGTTCTGGCATATGAAAAACACTTCCTCATATTTAGCTTAGGACATTGTAAAGAAATATGTCCTTACTACTTACAGTTGAGACACACGTTCTTCCATATCATGCATTCACCCAAGTAAGTCTTTCTACACTTGTCACAGACTTGTTTCTTATTCGGGTTTGAATTTTTAGAATTAATATCACGGTCGTTGTCCCTCTTTCTCTTATTCTTGCCCTTTTTGATTGTTCCTTCAGACGATCCACCACCTTCAGCCTTCATTCTTTCCACTTGCGCCTTCAAGTCGTTTCGTTCTTCGGTCATCTCGCGTAGTGCTCTCTCCATTTTCCATAACTCCTCCGAGTGGAATACTTTACTCCGTAGTTCTTTTACTTCTACATATACATGATCTTTCTCTCCAACTCTGGTCTTATTCTCTTTCTCCACCTTAACTTCCTCAGACTTTACCTCCTCATCTCCACTTAAATACATCTCGGGATAATCATCATGATCACTCCCCAGATTCACCATGGGTTCATCTTTTCCACTTCTTCAACTGATTCGCTTTTCACTAGCACCTCGGCTACTACCACTGGTGTAACAGCCGCTAACATCTCCATACTCATTTCATCTTCTCCTGACATCTTACAGTCAGTTAAACAACTTAATTAGTACTTCAGCAGTACAAACTTAATACACACGATGTCCACACGTCTCATTGTTGATACACTTTATCAATCCCTCACTTAGTACTCTAAATGAGTATTATCTATCTCGCTTATGGTTATAATCCTAGGGTTTTCCCCACCCCACTTAAGGTTTATAACAACCAACTTTGATACCAACCTGTGACACCCCAAAATCTAGATTACCTGACCCCCTGAGTTTGGTGCTCACGATCTAATATAGAAATAACATATAACTACTCATTCATTTATGAATATAAACATACATCTCATTAAATTATATTGTTAATACAATACCCCAGGTTCTCTAACCTTCACATTGTAAACATACCCTTGGATATAGAAAAAGGGTTTACAAATAACACATAATAATAATGTCATTATACTATTCCAGCAATAAACCTTTGCCCTTGTTCTTCTCAGCCCCTCCGGCTTCTTCGTTCCTAGCTGAAATATTTTATTTAGCAACGGTGAGCAACAAATTTACCCCGTAAGTTAAGACATACAATGAATATATAAGAATCAAGATTAACATACTATCTATTTCAATAGAATGACACCAAAGTTCAGGGAACTTTGAAATAGCTGAACAATTCGTTAATCACTAACAAGTCTTCTCGCAACATATGCAACACAATAATTCGATAATGAAAGAGTAAAACGCTTTCAAAATTTCTACGTTATTCTATTAAATAACAAGATAGAATTACTTTCTAAAGTTTATGCCAAATGACCCCAAATGATCTTGAAATTCTCTTCTCGAGTAACTATCAAAGATTTACTTTGATATACCCAAATAACTAGATGAATTTTTTTTTTCCAGAATTTATGCTGAGTGATCCCTAAGGATCTTGAACTTCTTTTCTCGAACCTATCAAGTTTTAACAAAAGCTCATCTAGCCAGAACAATTAGCTAAGACATTCCTTAACACGATTTAACAATAGACATAATTTGATTGTACTATTTGCAATCAATAATTGATTCTACGGATGTAAATATCCAACAACAGTTATTCTCCAAGTATATTCTCAGAATCACTAATTCAATTTGAATTAATAAACATGCACTAACTGGGAATAATCAACAATAATTTTCAGACGTCGTCTAATCAACAATAATTAACCACCATAATATTTGAAAGTATTAACTCATGGTTGAGTTAAGGAAACTTGACTGATTCATTGACTACTGCTACTTAATTTAAGTTAACCTCTTTTATAAGACCTATCATTAATAAGATTGGTCTTTTAATCAGCATATCATACTTTGTATCATAATAGAATTACTTTATCAATCAATTATCTAACACTTAATAACATAATTAAATATTAGATAACACCTTACAACATTAGCATTACTACGATCCTTTGATAATTCTTTAATCACTATATCATATCCATTATAATTTAATACTCGCTTTTTCAGTTCATAAGTTATTCATTAACATCTAATAAGTCAAATAAGAATCCAGAAACTAGAATTCTAGATCTAGCAACCAAATTGCCAAATCAGCAGACTAGATTCCAAATCCAACAACCGAGATGGCCAATCCTGCAAACCAAACTGCAATCCAGCAAACTGGATTCCAAATCCAGCAACTAGATTGCAATCCAGCAAGCTGGATTCAAAAAAATTTTAGTTCAGTAAACTGCTTTTCATTCCAGCAAGTTGGATTCATCAGATTTTTCAATCCAGCAAACTGGATTCATTTTCCTTCAATCCAGCATACTGGATTCACAAATTATTTAATCCAGCAAGCTGGATTCCATATCCTTTTTTATGAAAACACCAAATCAAATTATTATTTTTCTATCCTTTGTCCAAACACATATACATATATTTCATACACAAAAAGTATTTTTCCATAATTTTCCAACTTTCTTTAGTATTTTCCAAAATTCATTTTTAGTGTGTAGCTTAAGAATTTAGCCCCATCATGCTCAACTCCAGATATTTCCATCTCTTGACACAATCTTATACGTGTTAACGTGAGCCTCCAGTTTAAATTCCATGCCCATCAGATTATAGAACTCCGATTATAGCCGTTTTCGTCGAAAAATCCCAGAAATTGAAATGGTCATACCTTGGTAATTTTAAGTCAGAATGAGCTCATTTTTGGACAGGAGCTACTTAATACCATATATTTTCATGTCAAAAAAGGTCGGATTTTTTCTCACAAATTAAGTGGCCAAAACTGCCCTTACACAATTTTGGATAGTTTACTTTTGTCATTTTTCTGTTTTTTTGACTCCTTTGCTAAAATCAGTCCTCTTGAAAATCTAAAACACATTTTCTAGTGATTCCACTTGGAGATGTTAGAAAACTCATAGATCTAACTCTAGGACTTAACCACAAAGATTCAAAATATAATAGGAGACATGGTTGTTTAAATTTCGTGTTTCGTTTTCACAAAAATCTGATTTTTAACTCTTGGTGTCTTCTAAGAAAACTTTCATGTTTTCACATAATAACCAACATAACTCATCATAACACCTACTAATACCTCATATAATCATGATTCTACATTGATACATGATTTATTTCATCAAACATAAGATTAAACACCATCAAGGCTAAAAAAAATTAGGATTTTCTACATTTTGAAAAACCTAGCTTCCATTCCTTACTTTCGATCTAACTTTTGATTCTCAAAAGGGTTAGATCTAAACATGAAACACTTATGTACACATAGATCTATGGTTTTAAACCTCAAGATCAAAACTTCTTATTATCAAAAATCAAATTAAACCAAAAAGGAAATTAGACTACATAAGTAGAAATTTTGTTATACCTTAGCTTTTCCTTCTTCTCCTTCTAAAATATGAGATGGATCTTGGTTGTATGAAAATCAAAATCTCCCCTCTCTATAGGTGAACTCCTTAGGCTTTCTCTCTCTCTTAGTTACATTTGTTCTTTCTTTCTTTCTAGTTAGCTTAGGAAATAAAATGAGATGAGCAGTTATATTTGTTTTGCTAAAAAAGAAGAAGTATAGATATATGGCATATATCTATACATTCTCTATAACGCCCCAAAATTCGGTCTATCTTCAAACTCGGATTTCGTATGTCACGAGTACATCATTCATCCAGCATACATCATTATATACTGAAATATAACAACGTACACTCTCAAATCCCAGGTTTTGAAAATCTTATAACCTCTTTAATTACAAATAATAATAATACATTATTCATTTCATCTTACAAGAGTGACTTTTATCCGCGACCAATGATACATAACAGTTTATTAAACTAGTCTATCATCCAATTTCATCTTTCTATAATACAAGTCTTAAGTTGATCTTCTCACTCATTCACATTCTGCATGACAATTCATCTGAATATCGTCAGGTTGATCTTTACGGGGTCCTTCAGTTCTTCTAACTTTGTTCGCTAAAAATTGTTTTTTATTTAAAGCAAGTGTGAGCATTCAATTGCCCAGCATGCCATAACATTTGAAAAAATAACTTTAGAATTCAAACATTTCTTTAGAACTTCTATAACCGAACAAAGGTTATGAAGCAGCTTGAATAATAGGAATATTCTCAATTCCTATCATTTTAAAACATCAGTCACTTTCATTCTAAAATACTTTCATTCCTCTACCTTTTTCATACACATCCTGTCTGGCTAGAATCATTAGCATAGACTTAACAATAACGGTTCATGTATAAACATAGCATACTTGAATTGAACAGTCAATCACAGATCAATTCATATCATAGAAACATCGAAGTGTTCAAATTATGGCACAAGGCCTCATACATACTACCACCTTGTACATACATCACACATATGCACATAAACAAGACTTCTCAAGTTCAACATCTGAGAAGTTTAAGAAACTAGCATTCAATTAGAATATGAATGAAGTAAGGAAACTTGCCTTACGCCCAGCTACAGCTTACGCTGAACTGCTCAATCCAATTCCTATATAACACATAAGGAGAAAACATAAACACCAATTAGTCATATATTGAACTTACGCATTGGTTTACTTAACTTTACTTCTTATGGTTTGCGTTCTTAAAATTTAAGCTTTACGCGACTAACTTCCTGTACCAGTTTACGGCTTCATGACATACGGAGATGTCTTACTCAGGACGTTCATCATCTTGGATGATTTATATTCTTATCTGACTCACATTCGGCTTTTATTAATCTTATTACCGTTCATTACGGCTTTCTTGATAATTCATATCTTATTTAATACTTTCGTTATCCATTACATGAACCCCATGTTCATTACTTATTCTTAGTATCGAAGATATACCGATTGTTATATGCTAAGACCAAGCGTCCATCGCACTAATGTTGCGTTCACAGTGTCTATACGCTTCACACTTAGCTCTCATTATCATGACATAACATTGAAATGTTATTCATTGCCCTTGTCACTCAACGTCTAAGGAATCACGACCATAGCAATCCCTCACGTTCGTTTATCACGACTACGGTCTCCGAATATCGGTTCCGTAACTCGCACTTATAATCGTTGTCTTTTAATCTCATTTAATCTTTCCGTTCAACATTTACTAAAGGTTTAAATCACTTGATTAAGTGTAATATTACGTGAACTACATGTTCATTATCTTTTCGTATACTTCCCCCAGGAGTTGAGTAGTTAAACTCTCCTCATTGGGCCTTGCCTTGCACTGGCACTGCAGTGCCGTGCCCCTTCTTTTACCTCGCGCTGCGGCGCCCCCTACTTCACCTTCTTCCTTTGGTCTGGCAGTGTGGCGCCAAACCCTTTGTTATCTCTCGCACTTCGGCACCACTCTCCAGAAATTTATGGCCGAGCTCGCACTGCGGCGGCACTTCTCAAAGCTCAACTGGCGCTGCGGCGCCGAGCCTAAATCCTAGAAAATTTTCGAAGTGTTAAATCCGATTAGAGATGCTTACTTCCCGATGTCATAACTTCTTCATTATAACTTAGAACGAGGTCGTTCCAAAGCCATTCTCTTCCTTATCTTATGTACCTCAATACCCCTCATACAAAACTTCGTTCTGAATTCGTTAACATGCCATTTGATTGGCTTAATCTTCACCCTTCGGTCATTTTTACGCTTTTAACGTTCTTCACTCGTTCGTCCGTAATTCGATCCTCCGAACTCTAAATTCGTTTGTTCTTGAGTCCATGACTCACGTTTTCTATGTTCTCTTACTTCCTTATGAAACTCTACACGTTCGGGTTCATTTACTAACTTTCTAATTCTCGTTTGTCTTTTACGAAAATTTTGCCATAACTTCGCTATTGCTACGTTTTAATTCATTCTTCATGAACGTTTCTACCATTCCTAACCAAGCAATAAGCGTCTAAATAATACGCTATGGTTTTAAACTTGTCTAACAACAAAAATTAAACTACGATGGTTTTAAATTTGTCCATCAACAAAGTTCTTCGTGTTCTTCGTTCGTTCTTCATTTTTAATAGATATTTTGGATTACGATTTTACTTTTTCTTGGAATTTAATTTTATAGAACATCATTCCTTACTTATTTCACCTACTCGTTCATATAATCCACTCGGATCGCTCAAAATCCTCACGAATCTTATACTTCCTTAAGAAATTTACAAACTAAACTTCTAATTCTTATTTCTTCTTTTTTGAATGATTTCAACCATACGAAATCATTCCAATCTTTATTTACTTCTTATTCTCATTAAGCTATGTTTTTAAACATAAAAACTTAAAGAAAATTTAAAAGAGACTAGGTTCCGGATTACCGTTCTTCTTTAATCTTCTCCCGTTGTACAAAGTTTGTATGCGGCCTAGCCTTTCCTCTTCCTTCTCCTTCCCATCCGACCTCTCTCTCTCTCTCTCAAGTGTGGGATTTTCAAAATCCAACCAAATGAGCTTAAGCCCCCTATTTATAGAAAATCAAGGCTAAGGGCATTTTAGTCATTTCGCCCCCACCTCCTTACTATTTCCACCTCCTCCAACACTTAGCCACCAAGTAAACTTGGCCTCCACCCTTACTTGGTGGGCAAGTGTCCGGCCCAAATGCCCATGGGTCATCCCATGGGTTGCCCCAATGGTTCTTACCCATCCGTTTACCCATCGGTTCGATCCACGGTTTCTTTTCTTGGTTTGGGGCCTTAACCCTAATTATTATTGGGCCTATCTTGGGCTTGATTTCACAAATCATTGGGCTTGACATAATCCAAGTCCAATTGTATTCTACAATGTCCATGAACTAAAAGTTCATTAAGACTCATCATATTCTACACATTCCATTCTCGTATTCTCATATTCTCTTCGTATATCGTTTGTACGATATTCGTATTATATGTCGTACTAATCTTCGTACTATACTCGTATAATAACTAGTATTATACTCGTATTTCTTATGCATAATAACCCTAATTATTATATGAAATTATTAAATTCTCGGAACATACTTTTTCTAACCCTTAGGTTTTAAGTCCGTAGGCAAAAATTTCGTTTTTACCATAACTAAAATATTATTGAATATTCCATCTTGTCTCAAAATTATACGTAATCATTAACTTCTCAGAATTTCAAAATAAATCTCCGAGCAGAAACGAATGAATAGTGCCTATTTTGTTTTTTCCCCGAAAATATTTTTTTGTTGCCGAAAAAATTTCATTTTCGTCTTGAAAATTCCTATTCATTCAATCTAGCTCGTAGCCAGAATCCTCCCGACTTATAATCATTCTAGGTTATATAACAATTAATAAACACATAGCACAGAATAGTATTAATAAAAATTAGTTTTATTAATAACTAATTCTTTAAACCTAAATTTTGGACAACATGAATTTCCGGGTCGTCACACTCTTCCCCCCTTATAAAAATTCCATCCTTGGAATTTCTTAAAACCACACCCTTCCCCGGGTCATCACATTCACCCCTTCTTCACAGAATTTTGTCCTCAAAATTTTAGCCTACCCTTCTTCTCAACTTTCCTTCAACGGAGTTCTTATCTTTCTATCATTCATAACCCATATAACCTATCAAGAATCATGAAGTAGAAGGAATAACGAGGAATATAAAATTTCCTTTAAAATGTTTCATACTTTTGATGAGGGGTCAAATCAACCATGAACTCTTACTAGGTTAAACAACATTTTGCCATAACCTTTCTTCCACGGTCAGTTTACAATCACTAAGAAAGTAAACTACCTCTTCCATGTTCTCCTCAGACTTGATCATTAGATTCTGTACCAAAACAATTTGGTTTGGCACAAGTTCTCAAAGAAAGCTCGATTTTCTTATAACATGACATACCATTTGTCTTCGCCAAAACAATTGGCTTAGACCATCCCAATAAATTGGACATCACTTAAAACATTCGTCTAGTCAACTCACTTGACATCGACTACTTCTTTAAATTCTTTTCGCAATACATCAAAACGTTTTATGACGTCATGATACCGTACTTTTTACAGTACGTTGAGGACTTCGTCAGTTTGTGACTTCGTCGTTATACATCATACCATAGCGGGTTGTTTATCCTAAGATCACATCCAACACCAGGTTCAATTGCATTAATAACTCCATCCTTTTACCATCCTTGTATCAAATGCACTGATGATATAAAATTCATTTTGATATTTCAAATTAATTTATGTCTAGCCGAAATATTTAGCATAGACATACGAAGAATAGCTCTTTTAAAATCCGTTGGTTCCAAAAGTTGAACCAATTCTTTCCTTTTAAAAAATATACATATCAGCACGAGTTCAATAAAGTTCGAAATCTATCATAGCTAGATGACTTGGAATATCCTATTCTCCATCTTCCTTCATTATCTTACTGCGATAATACTTAATCTTCTCTATCACCTTCATTGCTAAGTCTACTGAAAATACTTACTTTCAGTCTAAACATTCCTATATCTTAATACAATACATCAACTTACCACACATTATGAGTTCAGGAACTTTCCATAATAATATGAGTTTAAGAACATCCTGACAGACCGTAGGCTTCCATTCGCTGAGACGTTCAAAAACATACTATATAATTATGAGTCACAAACTTACCATAAGTATGAGTTTCAAAAACTCGCACCTACCTTAACGTTCTCTACCTATAAATTATATTTATGAGAAAAGATTCACCTTCTCATCATATACATCTTGATAGCGCGACATAAAATTCTAATGATTATCACAAGCAGAAGCTAAGTGATTGTAGAACCAAATACAATTCCCTACCCATACAGAAAATTGGTCAACTCAGCTACTGACCGATATAGGAAGCTAAACGGTTGTTACAACAAGGACAATTCGCTGCCCATACAAAGAATTGTTCAACTTAACAACCATATCGTATAAGAAGCTAAGTGGTTCTAAAACCACGCATAATTTCCTCACCCATACAAGGAATCATACAACTCAGCTGCTGATATGAGTCCTCAATTGAAATTTTACAACTTCTAAATCTCTCTTTACTTAATACGAATTTTCTTTAATTCGTATACTATCCTTCATAACTCAATCTAAGTTCTTCTTCCCGTACTACTTCATAGTACCCTTCATTCATAGCATTAGCTATAACTCATTCAACGTTTAACAGCTTATCTGTTACTACGATTCACTATGATCACGTGGTGATCTTCTTATCGTTCTCTCTACGATTATAGTCTTAGGTACTCCTACCTAAGGTTTATAACCTATCAGCTCTGATACCAACTTGTAACGCCCCGAAATTTGGTCTATCTTCACACCCAGATTCCGTACGTCACGAGTACATCATTCATCCAACATACATCATTATATAATGAAATATAACAACGTACACTCTCAAATCCTAGGTTCTAAAAACCTTATAACCTCTTTCATTATAAATAATAATAATACGTTATACATTTCATCTTACAAGAGTGACTTTTATTCGCTACCAATGATACATAACAATTCATTAAACTAGTGCATCGTCAAGTTTCATCTTTCTGTATTACAAGTCTTCACTTGATCTTCTCACGCATTCACATTCTGCATGACACTTCATCTGAATATTGTTAGCTTGATCTTTACGGGGTCCTTCAGTTCTTCTAACTTTGTTCGTTGAAAATTATTTTTCATTTAAAGCAAGTGTGAGCATTCAATTGCCCAGTAAGTCATAAAAGTTGAACAAACAACTTCAGAATTTAAACATTTCTTTAGAACTTCTATAACCGAACAAAGGTTATGAAACAGCTTGAATAATAGGAATAGTCTCGATTCGTATCATCTTAAAACATCAGTCACTTTCATTTTGAAATACTTTCATTCCTCTACCTTTTTCATACACATCCTGTCTGGCTAGAATCATTAGCATAGACTTAACAATAATGGTTCATGTATAAATAGAGCATACTTGTATTGAACAGTCAATCATAGAACATTTCATATCATAGAAACACCGAAGTGTTCAAATTATGGCACAAGGTCTCATACATACTATCACCTTGTACGTACATCGCACATATGCACATACACAAGACTTCTCCAGTTCAACATTTGAGAAGTTTAAGAAACTAGCATTCAATTAGAATATGAATGAAGTTAGGAAACTTTCCTTATGCCTAGCTACAGCTTACGCTGAACTGTTCAATCCAATTCCTATATAACATATAAGGAGAAAACATAACACCAATTAGTCATATATTGAACTTACACATTGGTTTACTTAACTTTACTTCTTATGGTTCGCGTTCTTGAAATTTAAGCTTTACGCGACTAACTTCCTTTACCAGTTTACGGCTTCATGACATACTGAGATGTCTTACTCAGGACGTTCATCATCTCAGATAATTTATATTCTTATCTGACTCACATTCGACTTTCATTAATCTTATTACCGTTCATTACGACTTTCTTGATAATTCATATCTTATTTAATACTTTCGTTATCCATTACATGAACCCCATGTTCATTACCTATTCTTAGTGTCGAAGCTATACCGATTGTTGTATGCTAAGACCAAGCGTCCATCGCAACAATGTTGTGTTCACAGCGTCTATACGCTTCACACTTAGCTCTCATTATCGTGACATAACATTGAAATGTTATTCATTGCCCTTGTCACTCAACGTCTAAGGAATCACAACCATAGCAATCCCTCACATTCGTTTATCACGACTACGGTCCCCGAATATCGGTTCCGTAACTCACACTTACAATCGTTGTCTTTTAATCTCATTTAATCTTTCCGTTCAACATTTACTAAAGGTTTAAATCACTTGGTTAAATGCTATATTACGTGAACTACATATTCATTATCTATCTGTACACTTCCCCCAGGAGTTGAGTAGATAAACTCTCCTCACCGGGCCTTACCCTGCACTGGCGCTGCAGCACCGTGCCCCTTCCTTTACCTCGCGCTGCGATGCCCCATACTTCACCTTCTTCCTTTGGTCTAGCGCTGTGGTTCAAACCATTTGTTATCTCTCGCACTGCGGCGCCACTCTATAGAATTTTATGGCCGAGCTCGCGCTGTGGCGCCACTTCCGAAAGCTCAACCAGCGCTGCGGCGCCGAGCCTAAACCCTAGAAAATTTTCTAAGTGTTAAATCCGATTAGAGATGCTTACTTCCCGATCTCATAACTTCTTCGTTATAACTCAGAACGAGGTTGTTCCAAAGCCATTTTCTTCCTTATCTTACGTACCTCAATACCCCTTCGACAGAACTTCATTCTGAATTCGTTAACGTGCCATTTGATTGGCTTAATCTTCACCCTTCGGTCATTTTTATACTTTTAACATTCTTCGCTCGTTCGTCCGTAATTCGGTCACCCGAACACGGAACTTGTTCGTTCTTGAGTCCACGACTCACATTTTCTATGTTCTCTTACTTCCTTATGAAACCCTACACATTCGGGTTCATTTACTAACTTTCTAATTCTCGTTTATCTTTTACGAAAATTTTGCCATAACTTCGTTATAGCTACGTTTTAATTCATTCTTCATGAACGTTTCTACCATTCCTAACCAAGAAAAAAGCATTAAACTTATGCGCGATGGTTTTAAACTTGTCCATCAATAACAATTAAACTACGATGGTTTTAAATTTGTCCATCAACAAAGTTCTTCGTGTTTTTCATGTGTTCTTCGTGTTATTCGTTCGTTCTTCATTTTTAATCGATATTTTGGATTACGATTTCACTTTTTCTTGGAATTTAATGGTATAGAACATCATTCCTTACTTATTTCACCTACTCGTTCATATAATCCACTCGGATCACTCAAAATCCTAACGAATCTTATACTTCCTTAAGAAATTTACAAACTAAACTTCTAATTCTTATTTCTTCTTTTCTGAATGATTTCAACCATATGAAATCATTCCTATCATTATTTACTTCTTATTCTCATTAAGCTATGTTTTTAAACATAAAAACTTAAAGAAAATTTAAAAGAGACTAGGTTCCGGATTACCGTTCTTCTTTAATCTTCTCCCGTCGGACAAAGTTTGTATGCGGCCTAGCTTTTCCTCTTACTTCTCCTTCCCATTCGACCTCTCTCTATCTCTCTCAAGTGTGGGATTTTCAAAATCCAACCAAATGAGCTTAAGCCTCCTAATTATAGAAAATCAAGGCTAAGGGCATTTTAGTCATTTCGCCCCCACCTCCTTACTATTCCCACCTCCTCCAACACTTAGCCACCAAGTAAACTTGGCCTCCACCCTTAATTGTTGGCCAAATGGCTGGCCCACATGCCCATGGGTCATCCCATAGGTTGCCCCAATGGTTCTTACCCATCCGTTTACCCATCGGTTCGATCCGCGGTTTCTTTTCTTGGTTTGGGCCTTAACCCTAATTCTTATTGGGCCTATCATGGGCTTGATTTCACAAATCATTGGGCTTGATATAATCCAAGTCCAAATGGATTCCACAAAGTCCATGAACTCAAAGTTCATTAAGACTCATCGTATTCTACGCATTCCATTCTCGTATTCTCGTATTCTCTTCGTATATCGTTCGTACGATATTCGTATTATACGTCGTAATAATCTTCGTACTATACTCGTATAATAACTAGTATTACACTCGTATTCCATACACATAATAACCCTAATTATTATACGAAATCATTAAATTCTCGAAACTTACTTTTCCTAACCCTTAGGTTTTAAGTTCATAGGCAAAAATTTCATTTTTGCCATACCTGAAATATTATTGAATATTCCATCTCATCTCAGAATTATACGTAATCATTAACTTCTCAGAATTTCAAAATAAATCTGCGAGCAGAAACGGATGAATAGTGCATATTTCGTCTTTTTCCCCGAAAATATTTTTTGTTCCCGGAAAAATTTTATTTTCGTCTTGAAAATTTCTATTCGTTCAATCTATCTCATAGCCAGAATCCTCCCGACTTATAATCATCCTAGGTTATAGAACGATTAATAAACATATTGCATAGAATAGTATTAATAAAAAATAGTTTTATTAATAACTAATTCTTTAAACCTAAATTTTGGACAACCCGAATTTCTGGGTCGTCACATTCTCACTACATACGTGTATCCTCTCTCTCTCTCTCTCTCTCATTATGTAAGTTGTTTCTTACAAATTTAACCAAAGTTGTTGTCTCCATCCAAGGTTTGACACCTAAGCAAAGTTGGTGACCAAATAAAGTAAGGAAATCATTTCATTCACCCCCCTTTCTCTCCCTTTTCTAATTTTCGGCCATGAAGGCCTTGTTGGGCCCCTTTTTATTATATTTTAAGCTCTATTTAGCTTACTTAATGGTCCAAAAGGTCCTCTCCCAATTGGGCTAAGAATTGGGCCAACCAATTAATTACTTTGGCTAGAAATTGTAATTATTTAGGCTCGCAATTCAACATAGTTTATACTTTTTAATTTTTTTATATACCACCATTCTCTTATACTATAATCCATTAGTTTATTAATTATCATACCTAATATATGTATAAGGTTTCATAACTTTAATCTTAATTCTTTTTACCAAATAAATGTCTACACATTCATAATACATATTTGTTCAATCACGTACATAATTCATATATGTCATAACATATCCCTCTAGTGTATTAACTTAATAGCCCTAATTGACTTAATAAGTTATAAACACTCACATATTCATCAATACAATTATTATAACTGTATCTTCTACCGAATCCCTATTCGTAACTAGGGTTAAAGTTTCTGTTATCTATTAAGCACAACTCTACTCGTATTTCTTAGTCAATGCACAAATTGACCACTTTTATAAACTCGTATCACAGATACTTAGCACAATATTGACAATCAATATCAATATTAAATAAAAAATATATTCGTAAAATTTGAAATATTCAAAATCTCGGGTTATCACGTTATCCCCTTCTTATAATGATTCCGTCATCGGAATCACCACTTTCTTATTCTTTACAATCTTTTAAAGTTGTGTCATCAATTCATTCTTACCATCAAAATATTAATTTGTGTCTCATTTTCTAACATGTGATTTGGATCTATAAAAGAAAGCAATTCACAGCTATATCTAACTCATATTTCTCGCGTAATTAAATTTCTAAACGAAATTGTTACATGTCGCCACTTTCTGGGCAACCAATGCATCACACGCCATCATATTGAATGTATGGGCCGTTGGTCTTCCTGGCTGTGTAGGTCCTCGAATCGCCAAGGTTCCGCTACCGGGTCCCTCGTTCATACTTCCCTTCTCCATATTCCTCTTCGGACAATTCCGAACCAGATGATCTGTGACAACCCGAGAATTTAGATAATTAATAAAATCCTAAAATGACGGATTAAAGGTTATAAGATGAACCTAGACAGAAAATAAGTGTATGGAATTGCCGTTTCTGTGAAGAAATTTTAAAGATTTCAAAATTTTTAAGAAGAACCTATATGGTTTCTTAATTGAATGAGAATAAAGAAATATGGGTTACAAAATTTCAAAACCCTAGAAATGAATTAATATGTACTTGAAGAAATATCGAGAATAAGGTATTACGATACCTGTAAATTCGGTGTGAACTGAATAGTCTAAGAAATGTTATATAAGTACATATAGAAATTTAAGTAAGGAGATAAGATTTCACATGAAGAGATGTTATAAGGTTAAATGAAGATGAGTATATGTATAGAAATATATATACTTAGTAAGGTGCTATAAATATTTTAGCAAGAGGAGTGATGAATTAAGTTATTGATATAAGGATCAAGATAAAACTATGTTAGTAATTAACATAGCTTGAACGTTGGCCTTGAATGGCAAATAAGAAGATAAATAAGTTTAAAGTCGTTAGTTATTACGATTAGCAATAAGAAAGGAGTAATTTAAAACTCAAAATTTGAGTTAGAGATAGAATTTTGAAGCATGGACTGCTCGGTTGCGTCCGGAACGTCAAGATTAGTCAAAGTGGGCAGTAAACACAAAGTGTGTAAAGGTTGACTTTTGTTCAAAGTCAACAGTTGACTTTTTATGGAGAAAAGTCAAAATTAGTGTGAGAAGTGAAAGATGTTATATGAATAATGATATAATATTTAATATTATACCAAATGATGTAAAGCTAAAATATGAGAGGAGATTCAATATGCAAATATGTATATTGGTATCAAGCAGTCAGTAAATTAAATTCATATTTGAATAAGTGATTGAATATATTAAATTATATATTTAATATATAAATAGATTGTTTGAAAACAATTTATGGAGAGGAGGAGGAAATTAAATTTAAGTATACAATATGAATTGTATAACTTAAATAAGTTATTTAAATTATGTATGAGAATTAAATAACCTAAATGGTTATTGTTATTTAGTGGTCCTTGTAATAAAATATATACTAGTGACCTAATCTAAGAGAATTGTGGAGCATGTCATAATTTATTTAATGATTATGTGAGTAAGTGAATACGAATATTATGTGATGACAAATAAAAGAAATTAGCATGATCCTAATTATATATTAGGAATGAAGAATTAAATAACTTAAGGGTTATGGGATGAGAGAATTATGGTATATAAAATATATACTAATTTTAAGAGATTTATTTTATACATCTCGGTTAATTAATTTTATAACCTAATTATAGCAAGTCTAATTGGGTTAAGAAATTAAGGGCATGTAAGTTTAATTGGGTTAAGAAATTAAATGTACCTGGGTAAGAATTTATATTGAGTACATAGAAACCCTAATGAAATAAGTAGGGTGAGAATTTGTATTTAAATTGAGTGCATGGAAACCCTAACTAAATGATTAGGGTAAGATATAATTAAATGTAATGGATCATATTAATTTTATGGCCCAAACATTTTAGCTAGGAAGTCCAAATATTTTATTTGGAAAAGCCAAAGGAATTAAGTTTTAAGCTCAAGCGAGCCAATTGTTAATGAACATGTGGGAGAAATAATATTAAGTTAAGAGATATATTTTTATTATCTCAAGTTATTAATTTTATAACTTAATTAAAACAAGTTTAGTTGGGTTATAGAATTTAAGGTACAAGAGTGATGATTTAAATTCTAAATATATGGAATGGATACCCTAATTAAATTATTTTTGGTGGGGTAAGATGGAAAGGAGTGGACTATGTAAATATTACATAGCCCAAAGGATTAATTTAAGAAGCCCAAAACTTGATCCAAGTATGGAAGGACATAATGGTCATTTGGTATGGTAAATAAAAGCCATAAAAATCTAAGCAATTTGGCCTAAAAGAAGGCCACTTGGCCGGATAAGAAGAGATAAGGATAAGAGAGAATGAGGGGGAATGGATGTAATCATGATACTTATCTACAACTAGCCCATGTGTCATCATTTTATTTGGCCAACATTTTGTTCATTCTTCCAAGCAAGCTTTGGTGTAATGATTATTAACTAGAGAGAGAATTAGTGGGATCAAAATGAGGCCACATGGCCGGATGACTTATGGGAGTAAAAGGAGGATGGGTATAGATAATTGATATTCATCTATATCTAATAAAAGTCTATCTTATTTTCTCTTTCATCTATTATTCTTCCTATTTTCTCTCCCATCTCTTTTCCTTACCAAAAACAAAACCAAGAGAGAGAGAGAGAAGAGGTTCGGCAGCCATGGAGGAGGGGAAGGGAAGTTTTTGATAAGTCATCAAAACTCCATAGCCATCCATGGAAGAAGAAGAAGGAGAGCATGTGAACAAAAAGGTATAACCCCTTTTGTTTATATAATTTTTGATTATTGTAAATCAAACTTTGAATCTATGTTTCTAAACTCAAAAACCTTAGATCTATGTGTTTATGAGTGTTTAATGTTTAGATCTACCCATATTGGGTGTTGATTTAGTTGGAAATCGAAAATAAAGAAAAGTGATTTTTCTAGTTTTATAAGCTCTAAAATTTCTATGTACTTTGGATTTCCACCGTTTTTGATCTAAACCTTCTTTTTGCGATCCGTCAAAGGGATGTGCTAGACATGTAAGTTAACTACTAAAATCAAGTAGTAGCACTCAAAAATGTTGAGTACACAAGTTGTAGTGACTGTTTTATCAAAAACAGTTTCGTTGCTAAAAGTAAAAAATAGACTGTTTTGGACAGTCAAAGAGTAGGGGCAGTTTGGTCATTTTTCGGGCATGTAAAAATTCTGGAAAACTTTGGGAGTATACTATGATAAGTTATCTAACATCTCCAAGTGGAATCACTGAAAAAGGAGTTGTAGATTTCCGTATGGAAAATGTTTAATAAAGCACGAAAAGTTGCAAAAGGCCATTTTAGCTTCTGCCCAAATTTTTAAAAGGGCATTTTCGGCAACTTAAATTGTGAGAAAAATTCTGGCCTTTTGGAACATGAAAATATATGATATCAAGTACCTTGTGTCCAAAAATGAGCTCATTCCGAGTTAAAATGAGCAAGTTATGACCATTTCAATTTCTGTGATTTTCCGACGAAAATGGCTATAATCGGAGTTCTATAACTCCGATGGCCACGAAATTTAAACTGGAGTGTCACGTTAACATGTATAAGATTGTGCCAAGAGATGGGAATTTCTGGAGTTAAGCACGAGGTAGCTAATTTCTTAAGGAATTAACTAAAAATGATTTTTAAAAAATACCAAAGGAAGTTGGAAAATTTTAGAAAAATACTTTTTGTGTATGAAATATATGTATACATGTTTGTACAAAGGATAGAAAAATAATAAGTTGATTTGGTATTTTCGTGAACGGATATGGAATCCAGCTTGCTGGATTAGAAAATCTGATGAATCCAGCTTGCTGGATTGAAAAGAAGTTTACTGAATTGAAAATATGTTGAATCCAACTTGCTGGATTGCAATCTAGTTGCTGGATTTGTAATCTAGTTTGCTGGATTGCAGTTTGACTTGCTGAATGGGAAATTTGTTGAATCCAGGTTGCTAGATTCTGTATCCAGTCTGCTGGATTGACAATTTGGTTGTTAAATTTAGAATCCAGGTTGTTGGATTAGTATTTGACTTATTAGAGTATAAAGAAGAACTTATAATGTATAAAATTAAGTGTTTAATCATAATAAATATGATACAGTGATTGAAGAATTATCCAAGAATGATAATAATACCGATGTGTTAGGATGTTATCTAATATTTGATTAAGTGTTAGATAGTCTATTGACAAAGTAATTGTATTATGATACAAAGTTGAATATGCTGATTGAAAGACCAATCTTATTATTAATGATAGGTCTTACCAAAAGAAGTTAACTTAAACTGCGTAGCAGTAGTCAACGAATCAGGCAAGTTTTTCCTTAACTCAAACTTGAGTTGTATGTTCAAAGCATGCTAATGAATAATTGTTGTTGATTATTCACGTCTATATTGATTATTGATTCGCACGTTGTGCATATTGTAAATGTTCATCAGGTATGAAAGGCTGATCACCTTCATTACCATTTGGTTCAGTTAATCTGTTCATGTTTATGCTTGACCATTCATTTTTATTGATTTGGTCGTTCAGCTAAGAAAATTTGTTCATGCTCTTTCATAATGTTTATATTGTTGAAAGTTAGCTAGCTTATTGTTCAATTCTTTCAATCATGATATATCTTTATTGAATTTAAACTTGCTGGGCAAATTTGATGCTCACCCTTGCTATATCATGATAAAAATTTTCAGATTAAGATGAAAGCTCGAGTAAAGATAAAGGCAAAGGCAAAGTCCAAGATTAAGCTATTATGCAGTTAGAACTATTAAATTTGCTAATGCAAATATTAATGTAAATCTTCTAAGATATTGAAGGTATGTATTAAGTTAAGGTTGTAGACCTTGGGGTTTATGTTGTAAAAGTTTAATGTATAAACAGCTTATGTTTATATCTTCTGCAATAGTTATAGAAATAGTATACCAGATCCTTGGTGATTAGGACCGGGATCTGGGGATGCTACATGATCTGTCTATCCACAGGCATAACAACCTTGTATCTTCTTCGGACTGGGACAATTGGGCGACATGTTTCCCTCTTCTCCACAATTATAATAGACTTCCTTTCTTTTCAAACAGACTCCTACATGATCCTTCCCACAAGTTGCACAAGGTTCACCTCCTTTTCTCTGCTATTCTATTTTGTTACCCGATTGGGTATTCTCACTCCACTTTCTCTTGTTTAGATTAGTACCACCACTGTTTCCTCCGTCATTTGTTTTCTTCTTATTCTCCTAATTATATCGGGATGCAGCTTCGCTTCCCACCTCAGCAATGATTGCTTTCTCCAACAAAGCTGCAAATGTACGGATCTGTAATACTGCTACCTTGTTGAATAACCTTGGCTTCAGTCCATTCTCAAATCTTCTCGCTTTTCACGCCTCCGTGTCCACCTGATGAGGTACAAATCTCGCTAACTCGTTGAATTTACCAGCGTATTCAGAAACCGACATATTCTCTTGCTTCAGTTCTAGAAACTTAACTTCCATCCGAGCTTGCATACTCGGTGAAAAATAGTTCTCAAAGAACAACTCCTTGAATCTAGTCCAAGTTACTACCACTGTACCAGCCCTAGTCTGATTAGTCTCCCACCAGTAATTGGCTTCTCTCTTCATCAAGTATGTTGCAAAAGTTATCGTTTGCTCTTCCGCTACTCTGGAAATAATGAATGCCTTCTCCATTTCTTTCAGCCAAGTTTGGGCTTCAATCGGATCCGTAGTCCCTTTAAATTCTGGCAGTCCTACCGCTTTAAAGTCCTTGAAATTCACTAATCTGTTGGCTGGCTGCTCTCTCGCTCTTGCTGCTGTCGCTCTATTCCCAATAGCTCCTGGTATCATATTTGCAAAGTTTTGCATCGGGTCTGCTTGACCTCCTTTATTATTCATTGATTGCTCTTCTTTCTGATTTTAATTCTGTCGTCTAGGCGGCATGATCTTATTTAAATAAAAATCTTACATTAATTCTCTTTATTCACACAAATTCTTATTAATAGCACAATAAGACTTTAACACAATTTCTCATATATTCGCATCTTTATTCAAATAACACATTGTACATTTAATACTTAACACATATTACTATCCCTTTTTAATCAAATATTAGGATTAACAACACAACTTTACACAAAAAGTGGCAATTCTCCATTCATACATAGTTATTCCCAGTTCGTCAAACTTACCACACTTATGAGTTCAGGAACTTTCCACAATTATATGAGTGTATGAACTTATCCTAGTCAGACCTTTGGCGTCCATTCGCTGAGGGGTTTAAAATATTTCATATAATTATGAGTCATGAACTTACCATAAGTATGAGTTTTAAGAACTCGCAACTTAATCTTATATTCATATAGAAACTAATGATTCATTCATCCAAACATATATATTTACATATGTTTACACATCATTCTCGATATTACAATCATTAATATCTTACACTAATACCAAAAGATACTGCCGCTTTATACATAAGATGTCTACCTTACACTCCCTTCTTCGGTCTTCTTCTTACTGGGACACTTGTTAAATCCATGACCCGTTCTCGTATATGAAAAACACTTCCTCATATTCGGCTTAGGAAAATGCAAAGAAATATGTCCTTACTGCTTACAGTTGAGACACACGTTCTTCCATATCATACATTCACCCAAGTGAGTCTTTCTACACTTGTCACAGACTTGTTTCTTCTTTGGTTTTGAATTGTTAGAATTATTATCACGGTCGTTGTCCCTATTTCTCTTATTCTTGCCCTTCTTGATTGTTCCTTCAGACGATCCACCACCTTCAGCCTTTATTCTTTCCACTTGAGCCTTCAAGTTGTTTCGTTCTTCGGTCATCTCGCGTAGTGCTCTCTTCATTTTTCACAACTCCTCCAAGAGGAATACTTTACTCTGGAGTTCTTTTACTTTTGCATATACTTAATCTTTCTCTCCAACTCTGGTCTTATTCTCTTTCTCCACCTTAACTTCCTCAGACTTTGCCTCCTCATCTCCACTTAAATGCATCTCGGGATAATCATCATGATTACTCTCCAGATTCACCATGGGTTCATCTTTTCCCACTTCTTCAATTGATTCGCTTTGCGCTGGCACCTCGGCTACTAGCACTGGTGCAACAGCCGCTAGCATCTCCATACTCATTTCATATTTTCCTGACATCTTAAAGTCAGTTAAACAACTTAATTAGTACTTCAGCAGTACAAACTTAATACACACAATGTCCACACGTCTCACTGTTGATACACTTTATCAATCCCTCACTTAGTACTCTAAACGAGTCGTATCTATCTCGCTTATGGTTATAATCCTAGGGTTTTCCCCACCCCACTTAAGGTTTATAACAAACAACTTTGATACCAACCTGTGACACCCCCAAATCTAGGTTACCTGACCCCCCGAGTTTGGTGCTCACGATCTAACATAGAAATAACATATAACTACCCATTCATTTATGAATATAAACATACATCTCATTAACTTATATTGTTAATACAATACCCTAGGTTCTCTAACCTTAACATTGCAAATATACCCTTAGATATAAAAAAAGGGTTTACAAATAACACATAAGAATAATGTCATTACACTATTCCAGCAATAAGCCTTTGCCCTTGTTCTTCTTAGCCCCTCCGGCTTCTTCGTTCCTAGCTAAAATATTTTATTTAGCAAGGGTGAGCAACAAATTTGCCCCGCAAGTTAAGATATACAATGAATGTATAAGTATCAAGATTAATGTACTATCTATTTCGATAGAATGACACCAAAGTTCAGGGAACTTTGAAATAGATGAGCAATTCGTTAATAACTAACAAGTCTTCTCACAACATATGCAACACAATAATTTGATAATGAAAGAGTAAAACGCTTTCAAAGTTTCTACGATATTCTATTGAATAACAAGATAGAATTACTTTCTAAAGTTTATGCCAAATGACTCCAAAGGATCTTGAAATTATCTTCTCGAGTAACTATCAAAGATTTACTTTGATATACCCAAATAACAAGATGGAAATATTTTTCCAGAATTTATGCTGAGTGATCCCTAAGGATCTTGAACTTCTCTTTTCGAACCTATCATGTTTTAATGAAAGTTCGTCTAGCCAGAACAATTAGCTAAGACATTTCTCAACACGATTTAACAATAGACAGAATTTGACTGTACTATTTGTAATCAATAATAGATTCTACGGATCTAAATATTCAACAACAGTTATTCTCCAAGTATATTCTCAGAATCACTAATTCAATTTTAAGTAATAAACATGCACTAACTGCGAATAATCAACAATAATTAGCCACCATAATATTTGAAAGTATTAACTGAAGGTTGAGTTAAGGAAACTTGCCTGATTCGTTGACTACTGCTACACAATTTAAGTTAACTTCTTTTGTAAGACCTATCATTAATAAGATTGTTCTTTTAATCAACATATCATACTTTATATCATAATATAATTACTTTAGCAATCAATTATCTAACACTTAATCACATAATTAAATATTAGATAACACCTTACAACATTAGCATTATCATCATCGTTTGATAATTCTTTAATCACTATATCATATCTATTGTGATTTAACACTCGCCTTTTCATTTCATAAGCTATTCTTTAACATCTAATAAGTCTAATACTAATCCAGCAACCTGGATTCTAAATCTAGCAACCAAACTGCAAATCCAACAGATTGGATTCCAAATTCAGCAACTAGATTGCAATACAGCAAGCTGGATTAAACATATTTTTAATTCAGTAAATTACTTTTTAATCCAGCAAGCTGGATTCATCAGATTTTTCAATCCAGTAAACTGGATTCATTTTCCTTGAATCCAGCAAACTGGATTCACAAATTATTCACTCGAGCAAGCTGGATTCAATATCCTTTTTATAAAAATACCAAATCAACTTATTATTTTTTTATTCTTTGTCCAAACACATACATATATTTCATACACAAAAAGTATTTTTTCATAATTTTCCAAGTTCCTTTAGTATTTTTCAAAAATCAATTTTAGTGTGTAGCTTAAGAATTTAGCCCCGTCATGCTCAACTCTAGAAATTCTCATCTATTGACACAATCTTATACGTGTTAATGTGAGCCTCCAGTTTAAATTTTGTGGCCAATGGAGTTATAGAACTTCGGTTATAGTCGTTTTCGTCAAAAAATCCCAAAAATTGAAATGGTCATAACTTGGTCATTTTATGTCGGAACAAGCTCATTTTTGGACAGGAGCTACTTAATACCATATATTATCATGTCCTAAAAGGCCAGAATTTTTCTATCAAATTAAGCGGCTAAAACTGCCCTTGCAAAATTTTGGATAGTTTATTTTTGTCATTTTTTAGTTTTTGACTCCTTTGCTAAAATCAGTCCACTCAAAAATCTACAACACATTTTCAAGTGATTCCACTTGGCGATGTTTGAAAACTCATAGATCTAACTCTAGGACTTGACCACACTCAAAAATTTGAAGTATAATAGGAGATATGATCGTTTGAATTTTGTGTTTCGTTTTCACAAAAATATGATTTTTAACTCTTGGTGTCTTCTAAGAAAACTTTCATGTTTTCACATAATAACCAACATAACTCATCATAACACTTACTAATACCTCATATACTCATGATTCGATCATGATACACAATTTATTTTATCAAACATAAGATTAAACACCATCAAGGCTAAGAAAATTAGGATTTTCTACATTTTGAAAAACATAGCTTCCATTTCATACTTTAGATCTAACTTTTGATTCTCAAAAGGGTTAGATCTAAACATGAAATATTTATATACACATGGATCTTGGTTGTATGAAAATAAAAATGTCCTCTCTCTATAGCCGAACTCCCTAGGCTTTCTCTCTCTCTTGGTTACTTTTGTTCTTTCTTTCTTTCTAGATAGCTTAGGAAATAAAATGAGATGAAAAGTTATATTTGTTTTGCTAACAAAAATAAAAAGTATAGATATATGGCATATATCTATACATTCTCACCACATAGTTGTATCCTCTCTCTCTCTCATTATGTAAGTTGTTTCTTACAAATTTAACCAAAGTTGTTGTCTCCATCCAAGGTTTGACACCTAAGCAAAGTTGGTGACCAAATAAAGTAAGGAAATCATTTCATTCACCCCCTTTCTCTCCCTTTTGTAATTTTCGGCCATTATGGCCTTATGGGGCCCTTTTTATTATCTTTTAAGCTCCATTTAGCTTACTTAATTTAGCTTACTTAATGGTCCAAAAGGTCCCCTCCCAATTGGGCTAAGAGTTGGGCCAATCAATTAATTATTTAGGCTAGAAATTCTAGTTCTTTGGGCTTGCAATTCAACATAGTTTATATTTTTTAATTTTTTTATATACCACCGTTCTCTTATATTATAACCCATTAGGTTATTAATTATCATACCTAATATATGTATTAGGTTTTATAACTTTAATCTTAATTCTCTTTATCAAATAAATGTATACACATTCATAATACATATTTATTCAATCACGTACATAATTCAAATATGTCATAACATATCCCTCTAGTGTATTAACTTAATAGCCCTAATTGACCTAATAAGTTATAAACACTCACATTTTCATCAATACAAATATTATAACTGTATCTTCTACCGAATCCCTATTCGTAACTAGGGTTAAATTTTTTTCTCTATTAAGCACAACTCTACTCAGTCAATACACAAATTGATCACTTCTCTAGACTCGTATCACAGATATTCAGCACAATATTGATAATCAATATCAATATTAAATAAAAAATTTATTCAAAAAATTTGAATTATTCAAAATCCAGAGTTATCACAAATCTAGTAGTAATGATAGAAACAAGTCTGTTTAACCGTCCTCAGAGAAATTAAGAAAAATGACAATACTTCATATCAAAACCAATCAGTAAATTCCTATCAATCATCAAATTTTAAATTGTTATCACTGATATAGTGTGTGTGTGTGTGTACTCAACACCCATGCTAACTGATGCAAATTCAAATTTAATACATAACAAGCCTCTTTGAAGGCATCATATAGTGTAAACTAAATAATTTCAAAAATAGTCAAGATCTAACTAAAATCAAACAATTACCAATATCAAGGGTCCAAATAGGATACATATGCTTTATTTTTTATTTATGGGGGCATTTTGCTCTTATTTCCCTTTTTATTCTTTTACACATGGCTATGCAATGTCTTATTCCCTTAGGCTTTTCAATGCTACCTTAACAAGCTTTCGACCAATGACTCCCAGACCATTAAGACCTTAGGAAACTAGGTGTACAGACAATCCCCTCGGGCTTACTTACTCAAGTAATAAAGGCCACAAAACTAGATAAGCCTGCCACAATGTTTATTCTCTTGTTTTTTTTCTTTTTTTAGATAACTTATATACCCCAAATTTCCCCCCAAACTTAGGTTCTTGCCTATTTTTTGCCTTTACTGCCTATCCTTGTCATTATTTTATTCAAACAAGCATTATCCTTTAGAGGTCCATTATGTATCAATTTGAACTAAATCAATCAACATAGTTGTTATTACTGTGCTAACCTTATTATAAAAGTTTCAAACAGGAAAATATTCAATTCATAACAGAAGATTACATCAAAGTTCTAATAGTCAGTACTATACTTGTCTACTCAATCCTAGTCTCATCATTGGCCAAAATAGACGGTAACACATCAAATGGCTGGACTCATGTAATATAACACAGTACTTAACTAAATATTTTATTTTATTTTTTTAGATAAACTGAAGTAAAAATAACGGAAATAGATATTAATAAAAACTATTTACAACTACACTACTATGCAAACTATTATGAAATTACACTACATGAATGCAACATATCATGAACCAAAAATTAAACATGACAACTTATGCAAAATTATAACAACTAAATTAATCATGCAAAAACTCTAAACTAAACTAACTAACTCCCCAAACTTAATAATTACAATGTCCTCATTGTAAAAATAAAGCATTAAGTGTATGAGGACTTCCTTGTAATCATCTAAGCTTGAGGTGGTGGTAGTTCTGGCTCTTCATTGTCAGAATCAGAAGGGTGATACTGTGGCATTGGTGCAAGATGCTGGTATGGAAACTGAGCATTTGGGTTTCAACGTTGGAGGGCCGCGTTCAAAGAGGCGAAGGACATGTTCATGGCGTCAAACATATGGTCCTGCCTGGCCGCCAGTCTCCTCATTTGTCTATAGGCTTCTTTGTTGTGCCTATCAACTTATCGCTAGAGGCTACGAAACTGAGAGCTGAACATATATCTGCTAGTCCGCTGCATCTCCTCAGTCCCCTGCTCTCCCGTGATCTCGTCAGCCCTGAACTCGTCATCGTCAGAGGTGTCCTCAGCATCAGCCTCGTCCTTAGAGGCTGGTGGAAATATAAGCCCTACTCCTCTTGGACGAGACTCCCCCCGGGCCACAATGTATAACGTGAAATTATTCGTAAGTCCACAAGTTGAACCAGCTGTTGGGTAGGCTCATCACCGGACCACCTAACTCCAGCCTACCTGCACAGCCCATATGTGAGGGATGGGTGTGGCAGACCGGCAGAAAATGGCCCTCGCAAGCATCTTCATATCGAGAAGTTAATGATGGCACCCACGTTGATGAAGAAGTATTGCACAATTGCATACAGCAGTAGTACCTTCTCCTTTGTCATCTCAGTAGTATGTGTGGTTAGGAATAATTTTGCACACAAAAATGTGTACCATATATTTCCATAACGGCTTAGGTCCTTGCTGAGGAACATTGTGCCCCCTTTCCATCCCTTGACCTATGTGGTGCCCGACTTTGTTATTTCTATTAAAATCCCCTCGTAGTCAGGATCATGGTCACACAAATAGGCATATTGGCATTCCTCATGAGCTCGCAGGCTGTAATACTCATTAATAGCTTCAAAACTGAAAGGCACCAATTTACCTCTCACGAATGCAATGAATGGGGCCTTATCCTCAGTATTTGCATAAAATTCCTTCACCACATTGACGATCACTGGCTCTGGTTTGTCAATAAACCTATCCCATCCTTTTTGATATATTTGTCTATTAATTTGGCCATCTACGTTATCGTGTGCCAAACCTCGCTCTGGAGTTAAAGCCTTAGACACTAGATAATCATATCGATCGGCGGCGTTGGCACTCACAGATTTTCTTCTGTCAAAGGTCCGAGCCGGAGGTGTAGACCTTGATCCCTCGCCTCTCTGTCTCTTTGATGCTAGTTTTGGTGCCATTAAATTCACTCAACCCAAAATCCCCCCCCAAACTTCACTTGAATAGTTTATTGAACACGTGGTGTGCACGACTCATAATACCCCCAAAAATGTTAATATAACTTCGAATATGGTGATATATGGTGAGACATTGCAAGAATTTACTTATCCACAGTATAATTGCCTAGTTGAAGTATGAACTCCTAATTGATGGTAGAACTATGTTGTTCTTCTCCTTTCTTGTTGCTAACAAAACCCTAACTTGAAGAATCCTAGCTCTAGTATGACTGAAATTGTATGGAATGGGATGAAGGTGTGGTGTAGTTAGGGTTTGAATTTATAGAGAGTAGATAATGTAGGTATTTAGTGGGTTAGTGGGGAATGTGTGGGATGATGGATGAGAGATGAGGACTTCGTGGGTTTGTTATGTGAGGTAGTGGGTATCAGTTATGTTTCAGGCAGTGGAGATGAGGGGTTTAGTTGGTGTAACTGCAGAAATAAGCGTTCAGTTTGCCATACCCCCGCCACGGTGGGGGGTTTTGTATTGCAGATGCCCGCTCTAGTGGGGGGGGTATTCTGTTTTCGAGTCAAGACCCCCGCCCCGGCGGGGGTATCCTTCTTAAATTGTCCGCCCCGGCAGGGGGGGTACACTGCTCCTGGCATTAATTTTTTTCAATTTCTTGCATCCAACACTTATCCATGAGCTTCCCAAGTGCTTGAAACACCATAAAATTATAAGTTTAAGATAACAGCATGAACATTAAACATTGAAGGTTGAATTCACTAGAAATCATGACTATACTAACTACCTAATGAATCGAAATAAACTTATGTTATACTAAACTTATACTCTGAACTACGAATTAACTAGCATACTTTAAAATATTGTAAATGAAAGCAACATTGGGTTGCCTCCCAATTAACGCTTATTTTTGAGTCTTTTCGCCTGACTACTCCCTATTTATGGCGCGTCAGCAAGTGTGATTGCGGTGACTTCATTGTTGATGTTGCCACCCCAATAATGCTTCAACCGATGGCCGTTGACTTTAAATGTCTCCAATGAATTCCTACAGTATAATTCAATGGTGCCATGTGAGAAAACCCTCTTAATTGTGAATGGCCCCGACCATCTAGATTTAAACTTTCCTAGCAACAACATCGGCCGTGAATTGAACAATAGCACTGATTATCCCGGTTCAAACTTTCTCTGTATGATATTTTGGTCGTGCCACTTCTTTACCTTTTCCTTATACAGCTTGGAGTTCTCATATGCTTGCAGTCAAAACTCGTCGAGTTCATTCAATTGGAGCAATCTTTTCTCTCCTACAGCTGCTTGGTCAAAATTGAGTTTCTGAATGGCCCAATATGCCTTATGTTGTAATTCCACTGGGAGGTGACATGTTTTTTTGTAGACCAACAGATACGGAGATATCCCAATTGATGTCTTGTATGTTGTCCTGTAAGCTTATAGTGCGTCATCCAATTTTAGAGACCAATCTTTTTCTGCTTGGATTTACTAGTTTCTCTAAAATATTCTTTACCTCTCTGTTGGACACATCAGCTGGACCACTTGTTTGGGGGTGATAAGTCGTAGCCATGTTATGATTGACCCCTTATTTTGTCAAGAGAGCTGTAAACGATCTGTTGTAAAAGTGACTACCCTCATCACTTATAATTACTCTTGGCGTGCCAAATCTTGTAAAGATATTCTTATGTAAGAATTTTTGAACCAACTTGGCATTGTTTGGGGGGAGTGCTACGGCCTCAACCCATTTCAATACATAATATACAGCTAGCAAGATATATAGGTTGTTGAAAGATGGAGGAAACGGTCCCATAAAATCTTTTCCCCATACGTCAAAAATTTCCACTTTCATGATAGTGTGTAGCGGCATTTCATTCCTCTTTGAAATATTGCCCACCCTTTGGCATCTATCATAGTTTTTGACAAACTGGTGGGCATCCTTGAACACAGTAGGCCAGTAAAATTCTTGTTGTAATACTTTGGCTATTGTCCGCTCACTACCATAATGTCCCCCATATGCAGATAAATGGCATTCGTGTAGAATATTCTTCACTTCGCTGTACGGTACACACCTTCGAATCATCTTGTCTGCACTCTGTCTGAATATGTATGATGTGGCGAACGAGAATTTTGTAATTTAATTTTAATATTTATTGAATTAAATAAATATTTCCGATGATTTAATTATTAGATTTAATAATTAATTGATGCAATTGTGGTAGATTAATTTAATTATATGTGTTACATTTATTAAATTAATGTGGAGAATTTTATTATTCGAAGTATGTGATTATGTGAGCTTATTGTATTAAAAGAAATATTTAGTAAGCCATGTTATTTTAATTAATGCAATTATTAATCAGAGAGTTAATAATTTGACATTATTTATTAATGAGTAATTTAATTATGTGACTATGTGAAATTATGAGAAATTATTATATTTTATTTAAAGTAGATTAAATAAAATATTGGATCTATTTTATAAGGGTGTGACATGAATTAAATTATACAATAAAGCTTTATTAAATTAAATGGTTTTTGAATTATTTTCTTGCTAGCCAAACATGGCACTATGGGAAGTTGGGGGCAGTTACCCATGACTGGGTAACTGACCACCAACACGTCAGTTGATTTCTATATTATACGCCTTCCATTCCTTTCTTTCATTTTTTTTCTTCTAAGTCTGGCATAGCAGAGAGAGTTTCAGAGAGAGAGATTGTGAGGTGTTGATAGAAAATTGTTTGATTTAAGAAGAGTTGAGAAGAACCTCATTCCCTACTAATCTATACTCATTCTCAGGGTAATATCCTCCTTACCAATTTCAAAATTACGTCCATAAAATGGGTTTTATAGTTTTAGTTTTAAACCTCTGTAATTGGGTGAGGAGTAATGATTATGAGTTATATATGTGTTATGTTATATCAAATTGTGTTTAATTATTTATATGTTGTAAACCATAACATCAAATTCATGAAAACATGTCGTATTATTAATGACTTGTTATTTCAAAATATACAGAGTTTGGGTTTTGGCCTTATGGCCTTATACGTCAAATTTTATGTAGTGATCGTATATTATCCCTAAATTTTACACTCCTACATTATTATGCATGTTAATACGAAGAGACCAAACTTTAAATGAACGGATTTGGCTTTATAACGAATCCGTGGCGTTGAATTTTAAGAATTTATGTTAAAAACTTCAAGAACATCAAGAACAGAGGAAAATTTTATGTTTTAATTCTGTGATTATGTGTTTAATGGATTAAAATCACTTTATAGATGTTGTATTATGATTATACATGAATTATAACACGTGGGTATGTCTAAATTCGTGTAGTAATAAATTAAATTGGAGTTTTTGGCTGTGTTCTGCAATTTTTGCGAATTGCAGAATAGTTTCTAGTTCGCCGCGCCGCGGCGCCAGACTCCCGCCTAAACATCCGCGCCGCAATGCCACAGCGCTGCAGTGCCATGTGTCCGACTGCAGCGCTACGGCGCCGCAGCGCGAAGATCAAGTATAATAGTGGCGCCGCAACGCCACTCTCCAAAATGTCCAGAAATGTAATTTTTTTAAATGTTAAGTCTAGCAATGTGTTAGTAACTTAATGTAATAAATATGTAAACATGTTAGAAATATAATGAAATGATGACATAGTTATTTAACATGTGAATAACATAATTACATGTGAATTGAATTATTGAATACATAATTAGCTTGATAATTCGTGAAGTGTAAATTATGTGACAAAGTGGTAAATTAATTAAGTATAGTCAATAATCAAAGTAGACAACGAGAATGAGTTTATGATGATTAGTTAAGTTATAATTAACTGGTATTGTGAATGTGAATGGTATGTAGGATTTAATTCAAAGAACGTGCTTAGTTAAAGTGTAATCTACGCACGAGGCAAGTTTCCTAAACTTAAAATCTTAAATTTGAGCAAGTTCCCTAACCCTATTTGTAATTATTGTTCAAGCTTAATATTTACCTTGAATAAGCTATCGTTACTATTATTCAAGTTCAAAAGATTTATTAAAGATTGATTGTCTTTTCAAAGTATGATTTAGTTATACAATAATTGTTCTATTGTATACTTCTTGAGATTATTATTCAAATTGAATAGCATTATTGTTGAACTTAATTAGACTAGTGAAACCTTAATGATTCAACTAGTCCATAGTTGATGAGCGTTCTAAATTTCAGAACCCTTGAAGAATTATCCAAACCAAACTTCCTTTGGTGCGGACTCGAATGTTAAACTGAGATGAACAACCCTGTATAGGGTATTATTTACGCTTAGCGTTAAGATATTGTGCACATTATGGTACTAATGGCTGATCCCCCTAAGCATGAGAATAATGTCCATAGTCTTATGACTGTTAAAGGTTTAAAGTATAACCCTTGTTAACCTAGGACATAGTTGAAGGTCACATGACCCTCAGAATTCTTTTGATTCTTGTTATTCACTCTTGATTCAAAAGTTGAGCTTTTATTCAGATGTCTTTGATTTATTCGTAGGTTATTATACTGTTATTTCATTTTTATAATTGTGGGCATTTGTGCTCACTCTTGCTTAATAATAACATTGCAGTTAAGAACGAAAGAGCTGACGAACCTTCCACTAGTAAGGGCAAGGGCAAAGTTAGCAAATAATGGAGACTTGTTATTTGATATGACTTGTTATTTTATATGATGTATTTGTTTAAGACTTAAGTAAAAGATGTTGTTTAAGACTTATTGTTAGAATTCCGCACAGATGTTTTAAGGTTAGTTTAACCTGGGATTGTATTTATTATTCGGATGATGTAATCCTTTTAAGGAAAAGATTTTAATTCTATCTTTTGTATGGTTTGCATTTTTATGGGTAGATAGATAGATGATATTTGTGCAGTGAACACCAAATCCCATGGAATCGTAGTACCCGGATTTGGGGGTGTTACAGGTTGGTATCAGAGCTGTAGGTTATGAACCGTAGGTGGGGGAACAACCTTAGGTAGTAACCTAAGAATGAAGATAGTAAAGGAAAACTCTTATCGAGTTTTAAGAAATGAATTTTTGGTAATTCATTGAAGATAATAAAATACATTATGTGTCTACGTGTTAATTTATGTGCTCGTTAGTACGACTTAGTAACTAAAACTTAAAATTTTGTTGTCAAGATGACGAATGTTGGAGAAGCTAGTCAAGCTAGGGAGGAGGAGCCCCGAGACATACATGTTATTAGGGAACAGTTAGTTCAGAGGGAGTCATCTCCATTGATCATCGTTGTTGGTCAGGAGCATGAGCCCGAGACTGATCCTGAGGAGGATCCTGAGGAGGAGTTTGATGAGGAAGAGGAAGAAGAGGAGTTACCACGGTACACCGTTGATGCAGAGATGTATGACACGTTATACGACCGTAACGTGGAATTACAAGACGAGGTTCAGGAATTGACTGAGCGAGCGACTGTTCAGCAGTCTACTTTAGAGGAGAAAGGGGGGAGATTTCGACTCTTCACACACGATTGGGAAATGTAGAATGGGATTTGGTCCATGAGAAAGGTCAAACCGAAGATAAGACCCAGGAGATAGAGAAGCTGAAAAAGGAACTGAAAGAAACCTCCGGAAGACTGAAAATAGCAGAGGAAAGATGGGTAAGAGAATCACGTTGAGCTGATCGTGCAGAAGATGATTGTCGTGCAAAGAAGGTAAAGCTTGAAGAGACATACTCCACACTTAATCATGCAATAGATGAGGCTCAGGAACGAGTTTTGAGACACCCCATCCAGTTCGAAGGACTTCCATCGTATATGATGGATCGCAGGACGATGTCTCGTATCATGGATGAGGAGCGTGGTAAGGCTATTCAGCACCTTGATAGACAGGATTAGAACCCGTTTAATTATGTAAAAGACTTAATTAGTTTTTATATGTAAATTTCGATGTGTTTATGAACGAAGGAATATGCTAATATTTTAAATCCTGTAGATTCTTTATTCCAGGAGAGTTGATGTAAATAGCAGTTATGCTATAGTTAGATGTTAAAACTTTGAGTTGAATTAAATATATTAAGTTGTTTGAGATGATGTGTTAAATTGTTGAGTAATGCCTTAACTATTTAGAGAAATAAATAAAGTCCTAATAAGCATTTATTTTATCAGAAATATGCCGCCAAGAAGAAGACAACAACGTAAACCGGCTCAGGAAGAGTCAACCAATAATAACAATAACGCCAACGGTAATCCTGTTCATCAGTTGGTGAACTTACTGACGGGAGCAATGAACAATCAACCTCAAGCTCCACCAGACACAACGTTTAAAGACTTCAAGGCGGTGGGACCGCCAGAGTTTAAAGGTTCCGGGAACCCAATCGAGGCTCAAACGTGGGGCATGGAAATGGAGAAAGTATTCGACGTTGCTAGGGTTAGAGAAGACCAGAAGACCGCTTTCGCAATGTTTATGCTGAAGTCTGAGGCTAGCTATTGGTGGCAAGCAAACAAAGTGCGAGGAGGTGAAGGTGTAATTATGTGGGAGAGATTTAAAGAAATGTTTTTCGAAATGTACTTCCCAACTAGTTCGCAGAATCAGATGGAAATTCAATTTCTGGAACTGAAGCAAGGAAACATGAGCGTAACTGAATACACAGCTAAATTCGATGAGTTGGCAAGGTTTGCCCCGTACCCAGTACACACTGACGAAAGAAAGGCCAAAAGATTTGAACAAGGACTAAAGCCTTGGGTTTACAGTAAGGTGTCAATATTTCAGATAAACACATTTTTTGGAGTACTAGAAAAGGCCATCCTCGCTGAAGGTGGAAGCGATGCGGTGACCAAGTACAATCAAGAGCAGAAGAAGAAGAAGAGTGAAGGTGAAGGAAATAACAAGACTGGTGGGAGTAACACTAGGGGTAGTCATAATCAGAAGAGAAAGTGGACGGATAACTCGTCAGCTGGAAGTCAACAAGGAGGGCAGAAGAAGAAAATTGAAGCGTGCTTAAAATGTGGAAAAGCTCATCTGGGAGTTTGGATGAAAGGGAAGCGAGTGTGCTACAATTGTGGTCAGGAAGGCCACATAGCACTAAACTGTCCAAACCCAAAGAAGGGTGCTTGTTTTAACTGTGGTTCTATGGATCATCTAGCAAGAGATTGCCCCAAGAAGAGATCAGGAGGAGCATTGCAAGGAGCTAACCGTGGAAATAGCAGTGGAAATACCTTAACCATTACCGAACCACCTGCAACTAACCGACCGACCGCTAGAACTTTCAATATGACAGTGCAGGACGCAATCCAGTCTCGTGAGGCGGTGTCAGGTATCATTCCGATTAATGAAATTAATGCTTATGTTTTATTTGATTCGGGTGCTACTTGTTCCTTTATATTCGAAGACTTTGCTAATAGTTTAGATTTTCTTATGGATGAGTTGGAATATCCCATGAATATAGAAATTGTGAATAGAGAGATAATTCCTGTTAAGTACGTGTTTAAGAACTGTAGGGTGGATATTAAGGGTATTATCATGAATGTAGATCTTATCCCTATTCGGCTTGGAGAATTTGACGTTACTTTGGGTATGGATTGGTTATCCAATTATGGGGCGGTAATTGACTGCCAGAAAAAGCGTATTAACCTTATGACTTCGTCAAAGGTTGTGTTTTATGGTAGCAAGACGCCTAGACAAGCGAGTTGCCTGACGATGATGCAGGCTAGGAGGTTGTTAAGACAAGGCTGTGTAGGATACTTAGCTTATATAGTCGACAGTCGAAAAGAGAATCCAAAGGTAGAAGAAATACCGATTGTGAGAGACTTCGTCGATGTATTTCCAGACGATTTGCCAGGACTTCCACCAGATAGAGAGGTAGATTTCGTGATCGATTTGGCGCCCGTAATCGCTCTAATATCGAAAGAACCATACCGAATGGTACCAGTACAGATAAAAGAACTGATGGTTCAACTACAAGAATTGCTGGACAAAAAGTACATTCAACAGAGCGTATCGCCGTGGGGAGCGCCAGTGTTGTTTGTGAAAAAGAAGGATGGATCGATGCGGCTCTACATTGATTACAGAGAACTGAACAAGGTCACGATTAAGAATAGATATCCATAACCAAGAATCGATGATCTATTTGATCAATTAAAGGGAGCAAGATACTTTTCCAAGATAGACTTGAGGAGTGGTTATCACCAACTGAAGGTGAGGCCAGAGGATGTACTGAAGACAGCGTTCAGAATGCGATACGGTCACTATGAATTTTTAGTAAGATCGTTTGGTCTAACGAATGCTCCTGCAGCATTTATGGGACTAATGAATGGTGTGTTCAAGCCATTTTGGACAAATTCGTGGTGGTATTTATAGACAACATTCTTGTATATTCCAAAACCAAAGAAGAACACGAAGAACATCTGAGATTAACGTTGGAAGTATTGAGAAGGGAGAAGTTGTACGCTACATTTTCAAAATGCAAATTTTGGATCGAGCGCGTACAATTTCTTGGTCACGTGATCGATAAAAATGAAATTTCGGTAGATCCATTCAAAGTAGAAGTCGTGATTAACTGGGAACAGCTGAGATCGCCGTCAGAAGTAAGAAGTTTTCTTGGATTGGCGGGATAATATAGAAGATTCATTCAAGATTTTTCCAAGATCGCAACTCCGTTAATGAATTTAACTCGAAAAGATGTGAAATTTGTTTGGACGGAGAAATGTGAGGAGAGCTTCCAAGAATTAAAGAAGAGGTTGAGTACGGCACTTGTGTTATCTCTTCCAGATGATACAGGAAATTTTGTTATTTTTAGTGATGCGTCGCATAAAGGACTTGGTTGTGTGCTAATGCAAAATGGTAAAGTCATCCCGTATGCATCATGACAGTTGAAGGATTACGAGAAGGGGTATCCAACCCATGATTTGGAGTTAGCTGCAGTTGTTTTTGCTTTAAAAATTTGGAGGCACTGTCTCTACGGGGAGAAGTGTGAGATATATACGGACCACAAGAGTTTGAAATATATTTTCACACAGAAGGATTTGAATATTCGTCAAAGGAGACGGTTGGAATTAATCAAGGATTACGACTGTGAGATTTTATACCATCCGGGTAAGGCGAATGTGGTTGCCGATGCCTTAAGTAGAAATGGTCGTGAGAAATTGATGATGTTGACTGCTCAGGAGGAGCTAATCACAAAAATGGAGAAACTGGAATTGGAAGTGAAGTATCCAATAGAGATTGATGAGAAGCTATTTCAGATGCAATCTGGTACAACTCTACTAGATAAAGTGAAGGAGGCTCAGCTTCAGGATGATGAATGCAAAAAGGTGACAAAGAAGATATCTAAAGGAACCGAACCGAGATTTAAGATGGATAAGGAAGGAATACTGAGATTTGAGAGTAGAATTTGGGTACCGCCAGTACAAGAGATTAAGGAAGATATTTTAAGCGAGGCTCATAGTTCACGATATTCGATTTACCCTGGTAGTACCAAAATGTACCAAGATCTTCGACAACATTTTTGGTGGCTGAATTTGAAACGTCATGTTGCAGAATGTGTTGCCAAGTGTCTGACCTGTCAGAAGGTAAAAGCAGAACATCAGAGACCAAGTGCATTACTTCAATCGTTGGAAATCCCAGAATGGAAATGGGAGCATATTTTAAGACCCCAACTTTTATAAATAAAGATGAATTTTCTATAAATATTATTTTTGAATATTATGGAGTTAAATTGATATAATGTTATAGTTGTGGGTAATATTTATAAATTTTGCAAAGTACGCAAGTTGTTATATAATATTCGATTGGTCGGAGAATATTCATTTTAACAGGGAATATTCGTACAACGGCACAATCATTGGTGGACCCCACAATAAAATTATTGTCGGATTGAGAAAACGACAAAAATATTTTATTAAAAATAACGGCGAAAGTTTTACCATTGATACTGTTGAACTACTCGGTAGTAAAAGTACAGTAATACGTGTGGTTACATAGTAGCACGCGGTATTGATTATTAATGCTTATGTGAGAAGTCACTCAGTTTGATTCAATTATTGTCAGTTAATAATGTGAATTATTTAGCGATAATGACGTTTTATTTTATTCGTATTATTAACGTAATAAAACAGAAACATCTTTTTATATAAAACATAATACTTTATTAAAGTTATTCTATAAATAGAATATATTATATTTTATTTAAAAGATTTTTCTTTAAATATGGACCGTCAGATTAAAGTAATCAATCTGGACCGTTCATGGATTAGTTACTATGTATTCTATTTTTCTATAAATAGCAGCTCATTCCTTCATTATTTCTTACGAATTCACTGAACTCTAGAGAGAGAAACTATAGAGAGAGAGAGAAGAAGAGTATTCTGCTACTTAACTACTTTCTTATTTCAGCTCTTCTTTAAAACGGTAAGGGGTGTTATTCTTTCTTATTCATGAAGAGAACTGTTGTTGTTCCATTTCTTATTATTCTGTTGAAATAACCTGTATACGCGGTCTACCCTATACTTGGTGACATTCTTCTATTATTCTGTTGGAACATCCTGTCTGTGTGTTTTACACCGGACCTGGTTCCGTCTTTATTATTATTCTATTGGAACATCCTGTCTGTGTGTTTTACACCGGACCTAGTTCCGTCTTGTTATTATTCTGTTGGAACATCATGTCTGTGTGTTTTACACCGGACCTAGTTCCATTATCTATTATTTTGTCAGAATATCCTGTCTGTGCATTTACGCCGGACCTTGTTCCATTATTTATTATTATGTCGGAATATCCTGTCTGTGCGTTTACGCCGGACCTGGTTCCATTATTTATTATTCTGTTGGAATAACCTGTCTGTGCGGTCTATCGCATGCATGGTGATTTCTTTTGTTATTCCATTCTTTATTATACTCAGTTGGTTAAGTTTTGACTTCTATACTCCATGAAATTAGTGGAATATCCTTGATAATTGCGGTTCATCATGTATCTTTTCATGAAAATATTCTTCTAAGTATTCTTGAATTTTACTCCACAAAGCAGTATCATGTTGACAATTTGGACGTTGTTAATTCTTGGATAAATTAATTCTTGAACTTGTTTTATTGAATTCTTATATCATTGTCATCATCCTCTTGTTTATAAAATATTGAAAGTCATCTGTGGCCAGTAGTGCATAGATGGACTTGGTATGATTATGACCAGGGATTATTTGGTATAATCATGACCGTAATGTTACAAATGATGTGGTAAAAGTCCTCATTGGCCCGTAGTGCGTTGATGGACAGTTGTTGGCATGATCATGACCATTAATGAATACACGAATATCCTTGGCCGTAGTGCAGGGGTGATTCGATGATGTGGATTATTTTATTAAGCTGAGTCCCAGCGATCACAGTGTTGAAAAACCTTTTAAATCATAAAAGATAGTAGAGTTTATTTTCTACTTGACTCTTTTAATGGATTGCTTGTTCCGCTGCAGTTAAACTTGATGTCTATTATATTTTATCAGTTTAACATTGTTGAAGGCTAATGATAATTTATTCTGCATTATCTTAGTCATAATATTTCTTACTGGGCTAGTTGAGCTCACCCTTTCTTTCACTGTTCTCTTTAGGAAATGAGAACGTAGCTGGGGCAAGTCGGGGAACGGAGTGATGGTCCGAATGATAGTATTAGTTTGTAGTCCTCACTATTTTATGTAATAATGTGTTAATAAATGTAATGAGGACTCCTTTTGAGTATGAATACTCTCTAGAAGATAATATTTGTATTCAAACTCACAGTTTATGTTTTGTCGTATTGTACACGACAGTTGTATTAGTAAGTTGTATTTGTATTCTGTACTATGTATCTGACGACCCAAGATGGGTGATGTATACCTAATTTTGGGGGCGTCACAGTTGGTATCAGAGCTTAGGGATATGATCCCTAGCTAAGATGTGAGAATAGAACTAGGAGGGGAGAGACGGGGAATTCCTTCGCTAGTATGACCCACCTAAGTTATGTGCATGGTATTTAATTAGTCGGTCATAATATAAGGATAATATATGACATATCAATTAAATTTTATTTTGTGGCAGTATCTGAAAATGGCATCTGAGAATGTTGAGAATAGCAATGGAGCACAGGCGACTGTTGATTCACCACATATCAATAATCAGAATAATGTGCATCAGGAAGGTGACAATCCTCATGCAAACAACAACACTGACCAGATGATGAATGATGGAATGTTCAGAAACTTTATGCAGTTCATGCAACAGCAGGCGAGAGCAGCTCCTGTCCAAAATATAGGTGGAAACACTGAAAACTCTCGGACGGTCACCGCTAAACAGTTCAAGGAGCTGGGACCACCAGAGTTTAAGGGAGAGCCAAAACCGCTTATAGCGAAAACATGGATAAAGCAGATTACCAAGATATTTGATGTCTTGGGATGCTCCGAGGAGCAAAAGGTTCCCTTTGCCGCCTTTATGTTGCGAGGAGAGGCAGATTACTGGTGGGAATCGATTAAGCGTACTCAACCTGCCGCACTGAAGATGTCTTGGGAGTAGTTCCAAGAGCTGTTCAATGACAAATACTTTCCCGAAAGTGTTCGTCGCATGAAGGAGGTGGAGTTCATCAAATTGGACCAGAATAATATGACCGTGTCACAGTATGAGGCTAAATTTGCTGAGTTGTCCCGGTTTGCGTCCCACTTGGTGGATAATAAAGAGCGAATGACGCGAATGTTTTTGCGAGGTTTGAAACCTGAGATACGTCAACATCTTATTTCTCATAAACTGTGTTTGTATTCAGATGTTGTTAATAGGGCTCAGTTAGTGGAGCGCGATAACGAGTCAACGCAACCAAAAGAGAGCAGTCGACAAAATGATAATACCAGTGAGAGCAGTCTTCGAAGCGGTGACAACAAGCATGGAGGGAATCAACAGGCCAGAAATGGTAGCCACTTCGGTGGTAATCAGGGCCAAAATAATAAGAATGGTCATTTCAAGAAGAGGAGATTCAACAACGATGGAAAGACGTCAGCACCAGCACCCGTTGTTAAGGAAGAAGAACGACCACCTATCATATGTTTCAAATGCGGAGGGGAGGGGCACATCAGTCCAAACTGCGCGATGCCATCTAAAGCATGTTATAATTATGGAAGAGAAGGTCATTTAGCTCGATTTTGTCGTTTACCAAAAACAAGTTCAGCTAAGATGGAGACACCAAAGGCCGTCCCAGAAAAGTCAAAACTGGTAGTGCAAGGGAGAGCGTTTGTTGTGACCTCCTAGAAAGCAAGGAACCCGAATGAGGTCATCACGGGTAAGCTTATCATAAACTCTAACGAAGTCTATACTTTATTTGATATCGGTTCTACCCATTCTTTTATTTCTCCTACTTGCGCTCATCGATTAAATTTGACTCCGGAGAAATTAGACTTTGATTTATCTGTTGAAACTCCATTGGGAGAAACCTTCATTACATCCACGGTTTATAAGTCTTGTTTGGTTCAAGTTAGTACCCACACATTACCTGTTGATCTGATTTCATTAAAAATACTTGCATTTGACGTGATTCTAGGGATTGATTGATTAACTACTCATCATGTAAAAATTGATTGTTTTCGTAAGGTTGTTAGCTTTCATATTCCTAATCGACCTATTATGCGAATTCAAGCAACCAAACCATTAAAATCAATCGCTGTCATCTCAAGTCATAAAGCTATTCGTTTATTGAAAAACGGATGTCAAGCTTTCTTAGCTCATGTCACGGATCTAAACAAAAATACTTCAGTTTTGAATGATATTTCTATTGTTAATAAATTCCCTGACGTATTTCCTGAAGAACTTTCTGGCCTACCCCCAGAGCGTGAAATTAAATTTTGTATCGACCTTGAACCCGGTACAAAACCCATTTCCAAAGCCCCATATCGAATGGCTCCTATTGAACTTCAGGAGTTAAAGATCCAACTGCAGGAATTGGTAGACATTGGCTTTATTCATCCTAGTACTTCTCCTTGGGGTGCTCCTGTGCTATTCGTGAAGAAGAAAGATGGAAGTATGCGACTTTGTATTGATTATCGGGAGTTGAATCATGTCACCATCAAAAACAGGTACCCATTGCCACGTATTGATGACATGTTTGACCAGTTGCAAGGAGCACAATTCTTTTCAAAGATCGATCTTCGTTCTGGATATCATCAACTGAAGGTTAGAACTGAGGATATTCCAAAGACGTCTTTTAGAACCCGGTACGGGCATTATGAATTTCTAGTCATGTCCTTTGGATTGACTAATGCTCCTGCTGCCTTCATGGATATGATGAACCGGGTATTCAAGGAATATTTGGATCACTTTGTGGTCGTCTTTATTGATGACATCCTTATTTATTCCAAAAGCCGTGAAGATCATGAGCAACACTTGAGGCTGGTACTCCAAAATCTTCGTGAATACAAGCTTTATGCCAAGTTGAAGAAATGCGAGTTCTGGCTGGAGGAGGTAGCATTCCTTGGGCACGTAGTATCAAGTCGTGGAATATCGGTTGACCCGGCAAAGATTGAAGCTATTCAAAGCTGGGAGCAACCTAAATCAGTGACCGAAGTACGTAGCTTTCTTGGTTTAGCTGGTTATTATCGAAGATTCGTGGAAGGATTTTCTCGAATCGCTACTCCATTAACTCAGCTAACTCGGAAAGATACAAAGTTCGGTTGGAGCGAATAATGTGAGCAGTGTTTTCAAGAACTCAAGAGGAGACTCATTTTAGCACCTGTTCTAACAATACCATCTGGCTCGGAGGGATTTGTCATCTACAGTGATGCTTCGAGCAAAGGGTTGGTATGCGTTCTCATGCAACATGGAAAAGTCATAGCCTATGCATCAAGACAACTCAAGGAATATGAGAGGAATTATCCTACTCATGATCTAGAGTTGGCAGCTGTTGTCTTTGCACTTAAAATTTGGAGGCATTACTTGTATGGGGAGAAGGTGGAGATCTTTACGGATCATAAAAGCCTCAAATATTTCTTCACTCAAAAGGAACTCAACATGCGACAACGAAGTTGGCTTGAACTGTTAAAAGATTATGATCATACCATTCAATACCATCCTAGAAAAGCGAACGTGGTAGCTGACGCAATGAGTAGAAGATCATATGCAAGTACGAGTGCGATATTTTCAACACAAAGGCCCATTTTGTGTGACTTGCAAAGGATGGAGATAGAGTTAAAGACTCCAGGGACCCATGTGATGATGACGAATATACGAGTAGAACCAACTTTAATCGATAAAGTTAAAGCTGCTCAAGCTACAGACCTGGAGCTGATGCGTATGAGGAAGAAAGTGCAAGAAGGTGCTATGCCGGAAGCAAAAATCGATGAAGAAGGAATACTTCGAGTCAACTCCAGACTTTGTGTTCCTAACAACCCTGATTTAAAATATGTAATCATGATGGAGGCGCACAACACACCGTTTGCAATCCATCCTGGAAGTACCAAAATGTATCATGATATTCGTCATACATTTTGGTGGAGCAATATAAAGAGAGAGATAGCGTTGTTTATCTCAAGGTGTCTAACTTGTCAACGAGTCAAAGCGGAGCATCAAGTACCAAAAGGTCCATTGCAACCACTTGAAATTCTAGAATGGAAGTGGGAGCACATTACCATGGATTTCGTTACCGGTCTTCCTAAGGTTTCTCAAGGTATAGATGCGATTTGGGTCATTGTTGATAGATTGACCAAGACTGCACATTTCTTACCGATACGAGAAACTTATACACTTGAACGTCTTGCTCGTATGTACATAAACGAGAATGTAAGACTGCATGGTATGCCAGTATCCATAGTTTCTGATCGAGACCCAAGATTCACTTCACGATTTTGGGTTAGTTTACAAAAAGCTATGGGCACAGATTTATGATTTAGTTCGGCATATCATCCTCAGACGAACGGACAATCAGACAGGACTATTCAAACTCTAGAAGATTTATTAAGACTCTGTGTCTTTGACTTCAAGGGAAGTTGGGACAAGTTCTTACCATTGGTGGAGTTTTCCTACAACAACAGTTATCAAGAAAGTATTGGCATGGCTCCATTCGAAGCATTGTATGGAAGAAAATGTCGTTCTCTAGTATGCTGGGATGAGGTGGGTGAAGCAACGTTGTTGGGACCGGAGTTGGTACGTATGACTACAGAAAAGATTCAAACGATCCGACAACGTATAAAAACCTCACAAGATCGACAAAAGAGTTATGTTGATCTTCATCGAAAGGATGTGGAATTTGATATAGGAGATCATGTGTTCTTACGTGTTGCTCCATGGAAAGGAGTTACGAGATTTGGAAAGAGAGGAAAGCTCAATCCTCGATTCATCGGTCCATTTTTAATCCTCGATCGAGTAGGAACTGTGGCTTATAGACTCGCTTTACCGCCAAGTATGTCTCGTGTTCATAACGTTTTTCACATATCCATGTTACGCAAATATGTGGAAGACCCGAACCACATTATTGAGTTAGAACCGGACGAAATAGCGGAGGATTTGACGTAAGAAGAAGTTCCTGCTCAAATCTTGGATAAGAAGGAACATATTCTACGCTCCAAGGTTATACCTCAAGTCAAAGTTTTGTGGAGAAACCACGATGTTGAGGAAATGACTTGGGAGTTAGAATCTGAAATAAAATCAAGGTATCCTTACCTCTTCGACATACTAGGTACGTACCCTAATTTCGAGGGCAAAATTTCATAAGAATGGGAGGTTATAAGACCCCAACTTTTATAAATAAAGATGAATTTTCTATAAATATCATTTTTGAATATTATGGAGTTAATTTGATATAATGTTATAGTTGTGGGTAATATTTATAAATTTTGCAAAGTACGCAAGTTGTTATATAATATTCGATTGGTCGGGGAATATTCGTTTTAACAGGGAATATTCGTACAACGGCACAATCATTGGTGGACCCCACAACGGAATTATTGTCGGATTGAGAAAACGACAAAAATATTTTATTAAAAATAACGGCGGAAGTTTTACCATTGATACTGTTGAACTACTCGGTAGTAAAAGTACAGTAATACGTGTGGTTGCATAGTAGCACACGGTATTGATTATTAATGCTTATGTGAGAAGTCACTCAGTTTGATTCAATTATTGTCAGTTAATAATATGAATTATTTAGCGATAATGACGTTTTGTTTTATTCGTATTATTAACGTAATAAAACAGAAACATCTTTTTATATAAAACAGAATACTTTATTAAAGTTATTCTATAAATAGAATATATTATATTTTATTTAAAAGATTTTTCTTTAAATATGGACCGTCAGATTAAAGTAATCAATCTGGACCGTTCATGGATTAGTTACTATGCATTCTATTTTTCTATAAATAGCAGCTCATTCCTTCATTATTTCTTACGAATTCACTGAACTTTAGAGAGAGAAACTATAGAGAGAAACTATAGAGAGAGAGAAGAAGAGTATTCTGCTACTTAACTACTTTCTTATTTCAGCTCTTCTTTAAAACGGTAAGGGGTGTTATTCTTTCTTATTCATGAAGAGAACTGTTGTTGTTCCATTTCTTATTATTCTGTTGGAATAACCTGTATACGCGGTCTACCCTATACTTGGTGACATTCTTCTATTATTCTGTTGGAACATCCTGTCTGTGTGTTTTACATTGGACCTGGTTCCGTCTTTATTATTATTCTGTTGGAACATCCTGTCTGTGTGTTTTACGCCAGACCTAGTTCCGCCTTGTTATTATTCTGTTGGAACATCCTGTCTGTGTGTTTTACACCGGACCTGGTTCCATTATTTATTATTCTGTCGGAATATCCTGTCTGTGCATTTACGCTGGACCTGGTTCCATTATTTATTATTTTGTCGGAATATCATGTCTGTGCGTTTACGTCGGACCTGGTTCCATTATTTATTATTCTGTTGGAATAACCTGTCTGTGCGGTCTATCACATGCATGGTGATTTCTTTTGTTATTCCTTTCTTTATTATACTTAGCTGGTTAAGTTTTGACTTCTATACTCCATGAAATTAGTGGAATATCCTTGATAATTGCGGTTCATCCAGTATCTTTTCATGAAAATATTCTTCTAAGTATTCTTGAATTTTACTCCACAAAGCAGTATCATGTTGACAATTTGGACGTTGTTAATTCTTGGATAAATTAATTCTTGAACTTGTTTTATTGAATTCTTATATCATTGTCATCATCCTCATGTTTATAAAATGTTGAAAGTCATCTGTGGCCTGTAGTGCATAGATGGACTTGGTATGATTATGACCAGGGATTATTCGGTATAATCATGACCGTAATGTTACAAATGATGTGGTAAAAGTCCTCATTGGCCCGTAGTGCGTTGATGGACAGTTGTTGGCATGATCATGACCATTAATGAATACACGAATATCCTTGGCCGTAGTGCAGGGGTGATTCGATGATGTGGATTATTTTATTAAGCTGAGTCCCAGCGATCACAGTGTTGAAAAACCTTTTAAATCATAAATGATAGTAGAGTTTATTTTCTACTTGACTCTTTTAATGGATTGCTTGTTCCGCTGCAGTTAAACTTGATGTCTATTGTATTTTATCAGTTTAACATTGTTGAAGGCTAATGATAATTTATTCTGCATTATTTTAGTCATAATATTTCTTACTGGGCTAGTTGAGCTCACCCTTTCTTTCACTGTTCTCTTCAGGAAATGAGAACGTAGCTGGGGCAAGTCGGGGAATGGAGTGATGGTCTGAATGATAGTATTAGTTAGTAGTCCTAACTATTCTATGTAATAATGTGTTAATAAATGTAATGAGCACTCCTTTTGAGTATGGATACTCTCTAGAAGATAATATTTGTATTCAAACTCACAGTTTATGTTTTGTCGTATTGTACACGACAGTTGTATTAGTAAGTTATATTTGTATTCTGTACTATGTATCTGACGACCCAAGATGGGTGATGTATACCTAATTTTGGGGGCGTCACACATATTACAATGGATTTCGTGTTTGGCCATCCGACGACTCAGAAAGGCTACGACGCAGTATGGGTTATCGTTGACCGACTGACAAAATCTGCACACTTCCTTCCGATCAAAATAAGATTCAACTTAGATCAGTTGGCCAGACTATACATAAAAGAGATTGTTTCAAGGCACGAAGTTCCAGTATCAATTGTTTCAGATAGGGATCCGTGTTTCACATCAAATTTTTGGAAACGTCTTCAGGAATGCATGGGTACGCAGTTGCGAATGAGTACAGCTTACCACCCTAAAAAAGATGGACAGGGCGAGAGAACGATTCAAACATTAGAAGATATGTTAAGAGCCTGTGTAATGGACTTCAAAGAAAATTGGGATGATCACCTACCATTAGTAGAGTTCGGCTACAACAACAGTTACCACGCTAGTATTGGCATGCCACCTTATGAAGCTTTATACGACAGAAAGTGCAGAACTCCACTGTATTGGCATGAAGTTGGTGAGAGACAATTGCTAGGGCCAGAACTCGTACAGCAGACGGTAGAAATAGTCAAAGTGATCCGAGCACGACTGGTAGCGGCTCAAGATCGACAGAAAAAATACGCTGATCCACATCGTAAAAATATCGAGTTTAAATCAGGTAGTTATGTTTTCTTGAAGGTCTCTCCCTGGAAAGGGAAGATCAGGTTCGGAAAGAAAAGAAAATTGAGCCCAAGATTCATTGGACCATTTGAAGTACTAAGAAGAATCGAAGAAGTCGCGTACGAGGTAGCCTTACCTCCAGCACTCGAGAATGTCCACAACGTTTTCCATGTTTCTGTGTTACGACCCTACAAACCCGATTACAAGCATGTAATTGAATATGAACCCCTACATTTTGAGAAAGACTTATCTTACGAAGAAATCCCTGTCCAAATTGTTGACCGAAAAGAACAAGTTTTGAGAAATAAAGTAATACCTTCTGTTAAGGTAATTTGGAGGAATCACATTGCTGAAGAAGCTACGTGGGAACTCGAAGCGAATATGTTGAAGAATTATCCTCATTTATTTACTTAATTATGTGTATGCGATTCTGGGGACAGAATCTTTGTAAGGGGGGGGGGGAGAATGTAACGAGTCGAATTTATTGAGTCGTGATTCTGGGGACAGAATCCTTTTAAGGGAGGAAAGATGCGACGAACGAGAATTTTATAATTTAATTTTAATATTTATTGAATTAAATAAATATTTTCGATGATTTAATTATTATATTTAATAATTAATTGATGCAATTGTGGTAGATTAATTTAATTATATGTGTTATATTTATTAAATTAATGTGGAGAATTTTATTATTCGAAGTATGTGATTATGTGAGCTTATTGTACTAAAAGAAATATTTAATAAGCCATGTTATTTTAATTAATGCAATTATTAATCAGAGAGTTAATAATTTGAAATTATTTATTAATGAGTAATTTAATTGCGTGACTATGTGAAATTATGAGAAATTATTATATTTTATTTAAAGTAGATTAAATAAAATATTGGATCTATTTTATAAGGGTGTGACATGAATTAAATTATACAATAAAGCTTTATTAAATTAAATAGTTTTTAAATTATTTTCTTGCTAGCCAAACATGGCACTATGGGAAGTTGAGGGCAGTTACCCATGACTGGGTAACTGACCACCAACGCGTCAGTTGATTTCTATATTATACGCCTTCCTTTCCTTTCTTTCATTTTTTTTCTTCTAAGTTTGGCATAGCAGAGAGAGTTTCAGAGAGAGAGATTGTGAGGTGTTGATAGAAAATTGTTTGATTTAAGAAGAGTTGAGAAGAACCTCATTCCCTACTAATATATACTCATTCTCAGGGTAATATCCTCCTTCCCAATTTCTAAATTACGTCTTTTAGTTTTCATAAGATGGGTTTTATATTTTTAGTTTTAAACCTCTGTAATTGGGTGAGGAGTAATGATTATGAGTTATATATGTGTTATGTTATATCAAATTGTGGTTAATTATGTATATGTTATAAACCATAACATCAAATTCATTGAAACGTGTCGTATTATTGATGACTTGTTATTTCAAAATATACAGAGTTTGGGTTTTGGCCTTACGGCCTTATACGTCAAATTTTATGTAGTGATCGTATATTATCCCTAAATTTTACACTCCTACATTATTGTGCATGTTAATACGAAGAGACCAAACTTTAAATGAACGGATTTGGCTATATAACGAATCTGTGGCGTTGAATTTAAGGAATTTATGTTAAAAACTTCAAGAACATAAAGAACAGAGGAAAATTTTATGTTTTAATTCTTTCATTATATGTTTAATGGATTAAAATCGCTTTATAGATGTTGTATTATGATTATACATGAATTATAACATGTGGGTATGTCTAAATTCGTGTAGTAATAAATTAAATTGGAGTTTTTGGCTGTGTTCTGCAATTTTCGCGAATTGCAGAACAATTTCTGGTTCGCCGCGCCGCGACGCCAGACTCCCACCTAAACATCCGCGCCGCAGCACCATAGCGCTGCAGTGCCATGTGTCCGGCTGCAGCGCTACGGCGCCGCAGCCCGAAGATCAAGTATAATAGTGGCGCTGCAGGGCCACTCTCCAGAATGTCCAAAAATGTAATTTTTTTAAATGTTAAGTCTAGCAATGTGTTAGTAACTTAATGTAATGAACATGTAAATATGTTAGAAATATAATGAAATGGTGACATAGTTGTTTAACATGTAAATAACATAATTACATATGAATTGAATTATTGAATACATAATTAGCTTGATAATTCGTGAAGTGTAAATTATGTGACAAAGCGGTAAATTGATTAAGTATAGTCAATAATCAAAGTAGACAAAGAGAATGAGTTTATGATGATTAGTTAAGTTATGATTAACTAGTATTGTGAATGTGAATGGTATGTAGGATTTAATTCAAAGAACGTGCTTAGTTAAAGTGTAATCTACGCACGAGGCAAGTTTCCTAAACTTAAACTCTTAAATTTGAGCAAGTTCCCTAACCCTATTTGTAATTATTGTTCAAGCTTATTATTTACCTTGAATAAGCTATCGTTACTATTATTCAAGTTCAAATGATTTATTAAAGATTGATTGTCTTTACAAAGTATGATTTAGTTATACAATAATTATTCTATTGTATACTTCTTGAGATTATTATTCAAATTGAATATTATTATTGTTGAACTTTATTAGACTAGTGAAACCTTAATGATTCAACTAGTCCATAGTTGATGAGCGTTCTAAATTTCAGAACCTTTGAAGAATTATCCAAACCAAACTTCCTTTGGGGCGGACTCGAATGTCAAACTGAGATGAACAACCCTGTATAGGGGATTATTTACGCTTAGCATTAAGATATTGTGCACAGTATGGTACTAAGGGCTGATCACCCTAAGTACGAGAAGAAGGTCCACAGTCTTATGACTGTTAAAGGTTTCAAGTATAACCCTTGTTAACCTAGGACATAGTTTAAGGTCATATGACCCTCAGAATTCTTTTGATTCGTGTTATTCACTCTTGATTCAAAAGTTGAGCTTTTATTCAGATGTCTTTGATTTATTCGCAGGTTATTATACTGTTATTTTATTTTTATACTTGTGGGCATTTGTGCTCACTCTTGCTTAATAATAACATTGCAGTTAAGAACGAAAGAGCTGACGAACCTTCCACTAGTAAGGGCAAGGGCAAAGTTAGCAAATGATGGAGACTTGTTATTTGATATGACTTGCTATTTTATATAATGTATTTGTTTAAGACTTAAGTAAAAGATGTTGTTTAAGACTTATTTTTAGAATTCCGCACAGATGTTTTAAGGTTAGTTTAACCTGGGATTGTATTTATTATTCGGATGATGTAATCATTTTAAGGAGAAGATTTTAATTCTATCTATTGTATGGTTTGCATTTTTATGGGTAGATAGATAGATGATATTTGTGCAGTGAACACCAAATTCCGTGGAATCGAAGTACCCGGATTTGGGGGTGTCACATATGGATCATCCCACATATACCACTTGACGTCATGTAGAAATTTCTTTTTTCTGTTGTCGCGTCAGATCAGGGGGAAGGATGTTGCTTACCAAGTAATTGGAAAAATCCACATACCATGGAAATTCTGAGTTAACTCCAAAAAGCTATTCATCCGGGAATGACTCATTGATTATACACATATCTGCTCCATCTTTATCCAGATTGTCCAGCCTCAAAAGATGATCTGCAACTTGATTTTCTGTCCTCTTCCTATCCTTTATTCCCAAATTGAATTCCTGAAGGAGAAGGATCCATCTAATTAGTCTAGTCTTAGCATCATTCTTCGAAATTAAATAGCAAATCACCGAGTGATCTGTGTAGACCACTACCTTTGTCACAATCAAATATGCTCTGAATTTGTTAAAGGCATATACCACTGCAAGTAACTCCTTCTCGGTGGTTGTGTAGTTCAATTGAGCATCCATAAGGGTTTTACTTGCATAGTATATGGCATGGAATATTGTCTCTCGGTGTTGACCCAAAACATCTCCTACTGCATAGTCACTCGCATCGCACATTAATTCAAAGGGCATAGTCCAATCCTGTGCGACTATCACTGGGGCTGTAGTCAACTTCTTTTTCAACTGCTCGAATGCAATTTTACACTCCTCATCAAACCTGAATACTGCACCATTCTCTAAAAGACTGCATAGTGGTTTCGCAATCTTAGAGAAAATATTTATAAACCTTATGTAGAACCCGGCGCGTCCAAGAAAACTGCGGATTCCCTTTACTGAATTAGGTGGTGGAAGATTATCAATCGTGTCTAACTTTGCCTTATCAATCTCTAAACCTTTAGCAAAGACCTTGTGCCCAGAATTATCCCTTCTTTAACCATAAAGTGGCACTTCTCCCAGGTTAGTACCAAATTAGTTTCCACACGCCGCTTCAAGACCATGACCAAATTCTCTAGCCACTTATCAAAAGTGTTTCCATAGACTGAAAAGTCATCCACGAAAACTTCAACATATTTCTCCACCGTATCCGAGAAAATGGCCATCATACATTGTTGGAACATCATTGGTGCATTACATAACCCAAAGGACATCCTTCTAAATGCAAAGGTGTCATATGGGCATGTAATGGTGGTCTTCTCTTGATCCTCGAGAGCTATTATGATTTGGTTGTACCCCGAATATCCATCCAGCAGGCAATAATATTCATGTCGAGCTAGTCGGTTCAACATCTAATCAATGAAGGGCATATGAAAATGATCCTTCTAGGTTGCCTTATTTAACTTCCTGTAGTCCATGAACACTCTCCATCCGGTCACTATCCTCATCGGAATTAGCTCATTATCTTTATTCTTAACCACTGTCATTCCATCCTTTTTCGGCAGGCACTATACTGGGCTGACCCATGCACTGTCTGATATTGGGTAAATAATTCCCGCATCCAACCACTTTAGTATTTCTTTCTTTACCAATTCTTTCATGATTGGATTTAACCTTCTATGTTGTTCCACTATTGGCTTCACATCCTCTTCCATGAGAATTTTGTGCATGCAAAAGGAAGGGCTGATCCCCTTTATGTCGGCAATGGTCTAGCCTATTGCAGACTTGTATTCTCTCAAAATCCTTAGCAATTTACTTTCCTGTAGTTCGTTAAGTGTAGATGCAATAATAATAGGTAATGTATTAGAATCACCCAAATAAGCATACCTGAGGGGTTTAGGAAGCGGTTTGAGCTCAAGAGTGGGTGGATCCTCAAGTGAAGGTTTCATCCGAGCTGAAGCTTTTTCTTCCGTATGTAATGGCTCGAAAGGAACCTTGAATCTACTAACTCGAGGCAAAGCATCCAGCATGTGCAAGTAATCCACAAACTCTGGATCATCCGAATCCTCATCCCCCAGTAGTGTAGTTTCCAATAGATTATTGACCAAACCTTTTACCTTATCATCATTAACTATCCGGTCGATGACATTCACCTGGAAGCACTCCTCTTCATTAGTAGCGAACTTTATGGCTTTACATACATTAAACGTGACTTCTTGATATTGAACCCTCATGGTTAATTCTCCTTTTTGAACATCAATGAGAGTTCTACCCAGAGCCAAAATTGGTCTCCCTAAGATGATTGGGATGTTCTTATCTTCCTCATAATCCAAAATTATGAAATATGCTGGAAATATGAATTTATCAAGCTTAACCAAAATATCTTCCACAATTCCTCTTAGATACGCTATCGATCTATCTGCTAACTACAATGATATGTTCGTGGGCTTTGGAGCTGGTAAACCCAATTCGGTATAAACAGATAATGGCACGAGGTTTACACTTGCCCCCAAGTCACACAAACACTTTTTGAAGGCCATGTTACCAATCGTGCAAGGTATGGTGAAACTCCCCGGATCCTTCAACTTTGGAGGTAACTTTCTCTCTAAAACTGCGCTGCATTCTTCCATTAAAGCCACAGTTTCGTAATCTTCTAACTTTTTCTTCCTTAATAGAATACCCTTCATGAATTTGGCATAACTATGCATTTGCTCAAGGGCTTTTGCAAAAGGAATATTAATTTGAAGTTTCTTAAAAACTTCCAAAAATTTGACAAATTGCTTGTCTAATTTCTATTTTTGGACCCTCTGCTGAAACGGCAGTGGAGGATACATAACTTGCTCAACATCTGACTTGTTCTTGTCCCCTTTCTTTTTTATCATCATGTTTCTCTGCAACCACTTTGTCTTAATTCTCTTTGACATCTTTCTTAGCTGAATTTTATGCACTTTTTCCTTTCAAGATGCTTTCCATTCCTCAAAGTGATTGCTTGACACTGCTCATGATTTCCCTTCTAATTCTTTTATGTGTCACTAGGTAGAGTCCCTTGTGGCCTATTATTCAATGCTAAGGCAAGCTGTCCCATATGATATTCTAAGTTTTTGATGGCCACTGCTTGTGTTTTCATTGTCGCCTCGTTTCCCGATATATATTTCAATAAAAGCTCTTCTAAATATGTCTTATTCTCTTGATGCGAAGCTACTTGTTTATGCTAATTTTTGAACCCCGGGGGATAAGAAGTTCGTGGAGCCTGCTGATTTTGATTGTTACTCCAAGAAAAGTTGCGATGGTTCCTATTCCCCTGGTTATAGGCATTTTGATAGATTTTCTATGGAATCCTATTGTAGCTGCCCATAAACTAAACCAATGCTGGGCTGATGGCACATTGTTCTGTAGGATGTTCTCCTGCACATAATTCGCAAATATATGCCACCTTCTATGGTTGTGCACCTGTCAGAGTATCCATTTTCTTTGATAAGGTTGAAATATGTGCCGCCAATGCTGTTACCCAGTCTACCTCTAATACCCCAGTTACCTTGGGTTGTGTCATCCTCGTTGTAGGCCACTAGTAGTTATTAGCAACCATTATTTCTACTAACTCATATGCCTCCTCGTAGCTCTTAGCCATAAACTCTCCACCCGAAGCTGCATCTATGCTTGTCCTGAGATTCCCATTAAACCCGTTGTAAAACGTATTCATCTGCAGCCATTGGGGTTGTCCATGATGAGGGCGCTTTCTGAGAAATTCCTTATATCGTTCCCATGCCTCGTATAAAGACTCCCAATGTTGCTGCTCAAACATGGTGATCTCGTTTCTCATCTTTGCGGTTTTGGCTGGTGGAAAGAACTTAGCAAGGAACTTATGAGGAAGGTCATCCTAAGTAGTTATTGATCCCAACGGTAGAGAATGTAACCAACTATTCACCTTATCCCACAAGGTGAACAGGAATAAGCAAAGTCTGACTGCTTCATCTGACACCCCATTGTATCTGAATTTGGCACATATTTCCAAAAAGCTGACTAAGTGTTCATTCGGATCGTCGTTGGCTAGTCCCCCAAATTGAACTGAGTTTTGAATCATTTGAACCATCTCAGGCTTGATCTCAAAAGTATTTGCTGCATTAGCCGACCTGGTGATACTTGACTGAAGCTCAGTCACCTTAGGAATAGCAAAATCCCTTAGCACTTTTTGATCTTCAGCAACCATTATTTCTTCCTTCTCAGAGTTCTCAAAGTTTTCCCTTGTGTCTTTAATCCACTTACTTAGCCTTTGAAACCGTTTCTCGATATCGTCCTCGAAAGGAAGAAAGTCTGGCTTCTTAGACCAAGTTTGCATAAACTGACTCCAAGAACCTGAGACAAGAGAGAACAAAACAAAAGAAAAAAAATGTTTAAGTAAAACTAAACTAATTAAACTGATATTGAAAAATATTAAAATCTATATTAATCCCCGACAACGGCGCCAAAAACTTGTTAGTCAAAATCTAATTACGCTCACACGTAAGTGCACGTGGTCAACAAGTAATATAATGATAAGTTGAGTATCGTTCTCATAGAGAATAATATGAAATTAATATAACAATTGCCAGCTTTATATTAATCCAAATTTTATCAAACTATCCAAATCAATGTTTATAACTATTGAAACTAAAAAAATATGAAAATACCAAGTAATCAACACAACTAAAAACCTGTAATTTCAAGCAAATAATGGAGAATTAGGCTTATAACTTCACTTTAAGTCTCACTCTGGATATTACACCTTATTTCAGTTAAATTCACTAACCCAATTTATTAATCAATAACACTCAAGTAGAACTAGCCATCTCTCGATGCAATAAAACCATATTAACTTAAATCCATAAATTAGATAGAATTAAGCCAAACACCCTAATTAACTAATTCACTATATCTCTATGTGAATTACAATCAAATAAGGTTTAAGTTCAAGTTCTCTACCCAATTACATGCGATGTTAAGCATATCTCTACTGTAACATTCATCAGGATTCCATTCAATCACAAAATTCAAGAACACATGCTAAAGTGATAAAGTCTAGATTCATATATCATCTCTCGAGTCCATACAAATCCACATAGAATTGGTGATCAAGCAATTCATAAATTAAAGCACAAATCACAATAGATAAACTGAATGATAGATTATCAAACTGAAATTAAGGCTACAAAATCATCATTCAACCATAAAGATCCATCATAAGCCTAACAAGTAAATTAGTTCATCCCAAATGAAATAAAAACTGAAATCATAAAAGAAATCATCATCCCAGTTACAATAATTGAATTAAAGAAGTAGAATGAATACCAAGCCACCCTTCTCCTTAGCTCCAATCTGCAATTTTTCATGATTGTGACCTTCAATCCTTCCTCCAATGCATTTTCTCAAAATTAGGGCTTCAAATTGTTAATCGATTGTGTGTTGTTAATCTCCCCTCTTGTCTCTTGTTAATATCCAGCATAAGACACATATTTTGACTATAAACTCATGCTAAATACAGTTCCAACCATAACAACTTGATTCCTTCACGCCAATGCAGCATTACAATTGAAATAGGATTCTTGGTTTTGCCCCGTACCCCAACCCCGGCGGGGGTTTTTCTTCTATTGGTGCCCGCCCCGGCAGGGGATCATTCTGCAGAAGTCCAATTTTTACTCATTTTATGCCCAGTTTCGCCACGAAACCACCTTTTAAGCCACGCATGCTACACCACCACACTAAAACATAAAACAACAATAAACAAGTAAAACGAATCATAAAAATAAATAATTAACACTGTTTAAGCTCGAATTAGAGGTTGATTCGTAGGTATAAAACCCACTCATCAGCAACCTAATCAATTCCAGAATTCGTACCATCCGAACAATAGAAATCATCCCAATTTTAGTTGGAGTAACAATCAAAGTCCTCAATAACAACACCAACCTCAACAACAACATCAACCACAACAGTATGCTCCTAGACCATCTTACCCTCCTGGACATCAGCAACATCAAGATCCTCCTACTCCTGCTCCTCAGCAAAAAAAAATTTGAAATGGAGGAGATGATGTTGAAGTATACTGTGAACATCGAAGTGTTAATTAAGAGCCAAGTTATGGTAATTAAGAATCTGGAAAACCAAATGGGCGAAATGGCCAACATGCTAAATAACAGACCACAAGGAGCGTTGCCAAGCAATACAGAGGAAAATCTGAGAAGGGAAGGAAAGGAACAGTGTCAAGCTATCACTCTAAGGAGTGGGAAAAAACCTGCTGAGTCAGGTCCTGGCGCTGTAGCGTCCCAATAAGAAGGGAACATGGCGCGCCCACACCCATGTGGAGAGAATTATGAGCAAAGTTTGTCTGAGGAAGGTGATGTAAAGCATGTAGTTGAGACAAATTTGAAGGAATCAGGTGAGAACTCTAAGGATTTACCACCAGTTGTGTACCCCCTGTGCCATACCCTTAGAGACTTCTAAACCAAAACTTTAATAAACATATTGCTAAATTCATAGGGGTTTTTAAGAAGCTGAAAATTAACATACCTTTCACAGAGGCGCTGGAACAAATGTCAAGCTATGCTAAGTTCGTGAAAGGCATACTGTCGAGAAAGAAGAAATTGGAAGACTATGAGACAATTGCTTTGACTAAAGAGTGCAGTACGGTTTTGCAACACAACCTACCTCCTCAGCTCAAGGACCCCAAAAGTTTCACGATACCTTGCTCCATTGGGAAGCTGTCCTTCGATAAGTGTTTATGTAATTTGGGGACGAGCATTACTCTTATGCCGTTATCGGTGTTTACACAATTAGGATTGCCGGCTCCTAAGACGACAAACAAATCATTGTAGCTTGCTGATAGATCCATCACATATATCCGAGGGGTATTGTAGAAGATGTCCTGGTGAAAGTAGACAAGTTTATCTTCCCTGTCGACTTCATTATTCTTGACTATGAAAAGTATAAGAACATACCGATCATTCTGGGTAGACCTTTATTATCTACTGGACAAACTCTCATCGATGTGTAGAAGGGAGAACTTACAATGGGAGTTCAGGATCAAGAGGTTACATGTAATGTCTTCAAAGCTATAAAGTTCCCTACTGATGAAGAAGAATATTTTAGGGTTGATTCAGTCGACAGGGTATTGAATGAAAAGGTCTTATAAATGATGAGCAATGATCCTATAGAGAGTGCCTTACTAAGGAATTTTAACATGGAGGATATAAATGTTGTTGAGTATATGCAAATTCTGAACACAGTGCCACAAATGAGAAAATTCAAGAGTCCGGTTGAACCACTCGGCCACACAGGGGAGACATCAGAGCGTCTTAGACCTTCTCGGGAGATGCCTCCTATTCTTGATCTTAAGCCTCTTCCGAACCATATAAAGTATGCATTTTTGGGTGAAGCTTCCACGTTGCTGGTTATAATTGCCTCACACTATCATCTTGTCAGGAAAGTAAACTGCTGCGAGTTTTAAGGGGATTCAAGTCTGCTATTGGGTGGACCATAGCAGATATCAAGGGGATAAGCCCCTCATTCTGCATGCATGAGATACTTCTTGAGGAGGATAGTAAGCCGATAGTTGAGCAACAAAGGAGATTAAATCTTATAATGAAAGAGGTCGTCAAGAAATAAATCCTTAAGTGGTTGGATACTGACATCATATACCCAATATTAGACAGCTCATGGGTGAGCTCGGTGCAATGTGTATCGAAGAAGGGAGGAATGACTATAGTAGCCAATGAAAATAATGAATTGATTCCTACCAGGACAGTCACGGGATGGAGAGTCTGTATGGATTATCACAAATTAAACAAGGCGATAAGAAAGGACCAATTCCCTCTCTCATTCATTGACCAAATGTTGGATAGGTTGGCAGGACATGACTACTACTACCTCATAGATGGATATCCGGGGTATAATTAGATAGTTATAGACCCAGAGGATCAGGAAAACACTACCTTCACGTGCCCTTACAGAACTTTTGCGTTTAGGAGGATGTCTTTTGGCTTATGGACCGTTTCAGCCACATTTCAGAGATGTTTGATGGCAATATTCTCTGACATGGTTGAGTAGAATGTGGAAGTCTTCATGGATGACTTTTTAATCTTTGGGAATTCATTTGACATATGCTTGGAGAATTTGGTATTGATGTTCAAGAGGTATGTTGAGACCAATTTAGTGCTGAATTGGGAAAAGTGCCATTTCATGGTACAAGAGGGAATTATCTTAAGGCATATGGTTTCAGGGAAAGGATTGAAGGTGGATAAAGCCAAATTTCAGTTTATTGAGAGCCTACCACCACCAACTTTAGTTAAGGGGGTCCATAATTTTCTTGGTCATGCAGGATTCTATCGTCGATTCGTAAAAGACTTCTCGAAGATCACAAAGCCATTATGAAGTTTGCTTGAGAAGGATGTGTGAGACCACGAATTTGTATAAATGAAGTTGTATTTGATTTTTATAGTGTATTTTTCTGGCGACTCATAATGGGTGATGTATACCTATTTTTGGGAGCGTCACATTTGGTATCAGAGCTTAGGGATATGGTCGCTGGCGAAGATAAGAGTCTAAAACTCGGAGGGGAGAGACGAGTTATATACTTCGCTAGTGTGTGACTTACCTAAGCTGAAATTGTTTACTTGATAAATTGACAAATTGTGATAAGTCGATTAACCTTTGTTTTGAAGCTATATTTTAGAATAATATCTGAAATACAGGATATGAGAAATGGGAAAATCATGATATCGAGAAAATTACCGGGAAGGTACAATCTGAAAAGAAAGTAAGGTATTCTCATCTCTTCGAATATCAGGTACGTACGTAAATTTCGAGGGCAAAATTTTATAAGGTGAGGAGATTGTGAGACCCCGAATTTTTATGAAGTAAAAGTATTCAATTTTTCTATTTTTGTGAATAGTTAAATTGATAAAAATTTAAAGTTAAGGGTGACATTTGAAAATTTTTCAAAGTAAATGATAATGAAGTTCTGTTTTATTAGTATTATTAACGTAATAAAATAGAAATTTTTTTTATATAAAACAGAATACTTTTATAAAGTTATCTATTTTATTAGACAATAATTAGAATATATTATATTTTATTATGCATAGTGTTTGCATAGTGTTTACATAGTGCCTGTATAGTGTTTGCATAGTAAAATCTTTGATAAAGTTATTCGTTTTATTATATTATAAATAGAATATATTATATTTTATTTAAAAGGTTTTGCTTTAAATATGAACCGTCCGATTAAAAGTAAATCAATTTGGACCGTTCACGAATTAGATACTATGCAGTCCATTCTTCTATAAATAGAAGCTCATTCCTTCGTTACTTCTTACGAATTTATTGAAATTCTAGAGAGAGAAACTATAGAGAGAGTTCTTCTTCTATAATCTTGAGCGTATTTATCTAGAGTTTAAGAAAGCTTTGAGCGTAGTGAAAGTTTTCTTCGAGTATATCCTCGCCCTACCAGTCAGAATAATATTCTTTCAAATGTAAGGGATATAATTATTGTGTAAGGGGTATTATTTCTTTTTTATTCATGGAGATAACTTATGTTATTCCATTCTTTATTATTCTATTGAAATAACATGTATATGCGGAATACCCTATACTTGGTGACATTCTTCTATTATTCCGTCTTTATTATTCTGTTAGAATATCATGTCTGTGTATTTTACACCAGACCTGGTTCTGTCTTTATTATTCTGTTGGAATATCCTGTCTGCGTGTTTTACACCGGACCTGGTTCCGTCTTTATTATTCTGTTGGAATATCATGTTTGTGTGTTTTACACCGGACCTAGTTCCGTCTTTATTATTCTATTGGGAATAACCTGTCTGAGTGGTCTATATTGCATGCATGGTGAATCCTTTTGTTATTACATTATTTTATTATTCTATTGGAATAACTTCTCTATGTGGATTACCACATGCATGGTGAATGATCCTTTGTATTTCATTCCTTATTAAATTGTGAAAATAATCTATTTACGTTGATTATGACGAGAGTCATAATAAAAGCATTGGACTTATGAAAATCATAGGTTTATGTGATATTAGTAAGTGCTATGATGAGTTATGTTGGTTATTATGTGAAACCATGAAAGTTTCTTAGAAATCACAAGGGGTTGAAAAGTCAGATTTTGGTGAAAACAGAACATGAAATTCAATTGACCATATCTCCTATTATATTTCAAATTTTTGAGTGTGGTCAATTCTTAAAGTTAGATCTATGAGTTTCCTAACTTATCCAAGTTGAATCACTAGAAAAGGTGTTGTAAATTTTCGTGTGGACTGATTTTAGTAAAAGAGTCCAAAGCTGAAAAATAACAAAAAGCTACTATCCAGAGTTTTAAAAGGGCATTTTCGGCCACTTAATTTGTGAGAAAAATTCTGGTCTTTTGGGACACGAAAATATATGTTATAAAGTACCCGCTGTCCAAAAATGAGCTCATTTCGACTTAAAATGAGCAAGTTATGACCATTTCAATATTTAGATTTTTCCGACGAAAAATGGTATAACCGGAGTTCTATAACTCCGATGACCACAAAATTTAAACTGGAAGCTCATGTTAACATGTGTAAGATCCTGCCAATATTTGGAAATTTTTGGGAGTTAACCTTGAGGTAGCTAATTTCTTAAGGAATTAATTAGAAATTGATTTTTGAAAAATAGTAAATAAATTTTAAAAATGTCAAGAAAAATATATGTTCATTATGGGACTATATTATGCTTAATCCCAGAAAAGAATAATTTTTGGAACTGATTTAGTATTTTTCATGAAAATAGTTTAGTTACAAACATATGAGTTAAATATGTTATGTGAAGTAACAACGTTGGAAAAATAGGATTTTATGGCTTAGAAATCCTATATAAGGTATGTGCGGATTTTTGATGAGTAATTTAATCATTGGTGATGAAATCTTATGAGTATGGCATTTCTGAATGATTAAATGCATTATTTGGTAGAGTCTAAACAATTGAAATAAATTATTTATAAGTTTATGAAGTGATTAAAATATTGTTATGATATTAACAATATTAGATTATGAGTTTATTAAATGATGGATAATATTTGGATAAATTTAAAGTCTTTAATATTTTTCCTTGATTTCGTTTGATTAATGCTTATAATATTGTCATCATCCTCATGTTTATAATATGTTGAAAGTCATATGTGGCCTGTAGTGCATAGATGGACTTGGTATGATTATGACCAGGAATTATTCGGCATAATGATGACTGTAATGTTACAAATGATGTGGTAAAAGTCATCTTTGGCCCGTAGTGCATAGATGGACTTGGTATGATTATGACTAGGTGTTATTCGGTATAATCATGACCGTAATGTTACAAATGATGTGTTAAAGATCATCATTTGCCGTAGTGCATTGATGGACAGTTTTTGGTATGATTATGGCTATGGATTCTCTTCGGCCAAGGGTGCAAAGATGAATTATTTTATGGCATAATCAGGACCGTTGATGAAAACACAATTATCTTTGGTCGTAGTGCATGGATAATTCGTGGTCGTGATACTAAAGAATATCCTTGACTTGTAGTGCAGGGATGATTCGATGATGTGGATTAATTATTGAGCTGAGTCTCATCAATTAAATATTAATTCATGGATGTGATAATAATGAACATCTTTGGCCGTAGTGCAAAGATGATTTAATTAGTGTGATTATGAGCAAAAATTGTGATATGGTATAACCATGATTTTTGATGTTTCAGGTGATGATAGGTGATGAAAATTATCTTCGTCCTGGGTGTGAAAAGGAATTCAGAATAACAATTATGATTATGAGTTATTCATATGATTGTGGACATGAATTGTTGATTAATGTTAAAGGGATAAAACATTATTGGTGGACTTTTAACATGGAGAAGATAATAGACATGATGGTCTATTTAACTCTTTTAATGGATTGTTCGTTCCGCTGCAACTATGGTTGAAAAGTTTTATCATCTAGCATATGTTCTAAATCTCTGATTTATTATTGATAAAAGCTATTGATAATTTAATTATCTTTAGTTATGATATTCTTTATTGGGCTAGTTGTGCTCACCCTTTTGCTTCACAATTCCTTTCAGGTAATAAGAGTGTAGTTGGGTCGAGCGGGGATAACAGGGGAATAGAACGGTGGTCTATAGCTGTTGAGGTTCTCCCTAAATAAAATAGAAATAATTTTATTGAGAACTTTAGATAAGTGTGTCGTATTGTATATGTCATTTGATATTTAATTTTGGTGAACCAAATAGGGTGAGGTCAACCCAACTTTTGAAGGGTGTTTTGCCACTATCATACAAGATGTCTAATGTCATACAACCTCGTGTTATCATAAGACAGGGTTGTGCACATCCACTTGTTGAGTATATCTACGAGCACTACCTATATGATCTTAGAGTTTATGTGAAATATAATTTCCACTTGGAGACAGTGGAGATAGTTATATGCCAAGAGAAGACTCACCATTGGAAAGAAGATGATAGTAATCTTCTCGTTTTTCTTTGGGGACTATTGGGTCAACCAAGGATAATTCAGTGGACATATGATATCTATCATAACCTAGACGCATGGCCTCCCATGTACGAAGGTTTCCTTGATCACTTCCCAAATATTTTAATTTCTAAAACATTTTTTGACTGTACCTTTATGTAAGGTGCAATCATGACATGAGTCAGAGTTGGTATATGTATTTGTATTTAAACTCACAGTATACATGTCGTTGCATTTTGCACGACAGTTGTATAAATGAAGTTATATTTGATTTTTATAGTGTATCTTTCTGGCGACTCATAATGAGTGATGTATACCTATTTTTGGGGGCGTCACATTTGGAATCAGAGCTTAGGGATATGGTCGCTGACGGAGATAATAGTCTAGTACTAGGAGGGGAGAGACGAGTTATATACTTCGCTAGTGTGTGACTTACCTAAGCTGAAATTGTTTACTTGATAAATTGACAAATTGTGATATGTCGATTAACCTTTGTTTTGAAGCTATATTTTAGAATGATATCTGAAATACAGGATATGAGGAATGGGAAAATTATGATATCGAGGAAATTACCGAGAAGGTACAATCTGAAAAAAAAACAAGGTATTCTCATCTCTTCGAATATCAGGTACGTGCGTAAATTTCGAGGGCGAAATTTTATAAGGTGGGGAGATTGTGAGACCCCGAATTTTTATGAAATAAAAATATTTAATTTTTCTATTTTTGTGAATAGTTAAATTGATAAAAATTTAAAGTTAAGGGTGACATTTGAAAATTTTTCACAGTAAATGATAATGAAGTTCTGTTTTATTAGTATTATTAACGTAATAAAATAGAAAAACTTTTTATATAAAACAAAATACTTTTATAAAGTTATGTGTTTTATTAGACAATAATTAGAATATATTATATTTTATTATGCATAGTGTTTGTATAGTGTTTGCATAGTGCCTGCATAGTGTTTTCATAGTAAAATCTTTTATAAAGTTATTCGTTTTATTATATTATAAATAGAATATATTATATTTTATTTAAAAGATTTTGCTTTAAATATGAACCGTCCGATTAAAAGTAAATCAATTTGGACCGTTCAGGAATTAGTTACTATGCAGTCCATTCTTCTATAAATAGAAGCTCATTCCTTCATTATTTCTTACGAATTTACTGAAACTCTAGAGAGAGAAACTATAGAGAAAGTTCTTCTTCTATAATCTTGAGCGTATTTATTTAGAGTTTAAGAAAGCTTTGAGCGTAGTGCAAGTTTTCTTCCAGTATATCCTCGCCCTACTAGTCGGAATACTATTCTTTCAAATGTAAGGGATATCATTATTGTGTAAGGGGTATTATTTCTTTTTTATTCATGGAGATAACTTCTGTTATTCTATTCTTTATTATTTTGTTGAAATAACATGTATATGCGGAATACCCTATACTTGGTGACATTCTTCTATTATTCCGTCTTTATTATACTGTTAGAATATCATGTCTGTGTATTTTACACCAGACCTGGTTCTGTCTTTATTATTCTGTCTTTATTATTCTGTTGGAATATCCTGTCTGCGTGTTTTATACCGGACCTGGTTCCGTCTTTATTATTCTGTTGGAATATCATGTCTGTGTGTTTTACACCGGGCTTAGTTCCGTCTTTATTATTCTTTTGGGAATAACCTGTCTGTGTGGTCTATATTGCATGCATGGCGAATCCTTTTGTTATTACATTCTTTATTATTCTATTGGAATAACTTGTCTATGTGGATTACCACATGCATGGTGAATGATCCTTTGTATTTCATTCCTTATTAAATTGTGAAAATAATCTATTTACGTTGATTATGATGAGAGTCATAATAAAAGCATTGGACTTATGAAAATCATAGGTATATGTGATATTAGTAAGTGCTATGATGAGTTATGTTGGTTATTATGTGAAAACATGAAAGTTTCTTAGAAATCACAAGGGGTTGAAAAATCAGATTTTGGTGAAAACGGAACACGAAATTCAATTGACCATATCTCCTATTATATTTCGAATTTTTGAGTGTGGTCAATTCTTAAAGTTAGATCTATGAGTTTCCTAACTTATCCAAGTTGAATCACTGGAAAAGGTGTTGTAAATTTTCGTGTGGACTGATTTTAGTAAAAGAGTCCAAAGCTGAAAAATAACAAAAAGATACTATCCAGATTTTTAAAAGGGCATTTTCGGCCACTTAATTTGTGAGAAAAATTCTGGTCTTTTGGGACATAAAAATATATGTTATAAAGTACCCGCTGTCCAAAAATGAGCTCATTTCGACTTAAAATGAGCAAGTTATGACCATTTCAATATTTAGATTTTTCCGACGAACAATGCTATAATCGGAGTTCTATAACTCTGATGTGTACGAAATTTAAACTGGAAACTCATGTTAACATGTGTAAGATCCTGCCAATATTTGGGAATTTTTGGGAGTTAACCTTGAGGTAGCTAATTTCTTAAGGAATTAATTATAAATTGATTTTTGAAAAATAGTAAATAAATTTTAAAAATGTCAAGAAAAATATATGTTCATTATGGGACTATATTATGCTTAATCCCAAAAAAGAATAATTTTTGGAACTGATTTGGTATTTTTCATGAAAATAGTTTTGTTACGAACATATGAGTTAAATATGTTATGTGAAGTAACAAAGTTGGAAAAATAGGATTTTATGGCTTGGAAATCCTATATAAGGTATGTGCAGATTTTTGATGAGTAATTTGATCATTGGTGATGAAATCTTATGAGTATGGCATTTTTGAATGATTAAATGCATTATTTGGTAGAGTGTAAACAATTGAAATAAATTATTTATAACTTTATGAAGTGATTAAAATATTGTTATGATATTAACAATATTAAATTATGAGTTTATTAAATGATGGATAATATTTGAATAAATTTAAAGTCTTTAATATTTATCCTTGAATTCGTTTGATTAATGCTTATAATATTGTCATCATCCTCATGTTTATAATATGTTGAAAGTCATATGTGGCCTGTAGTGCATAGATGGGCTTGGTATGATTATGACCAGGGATTATTCGGTATAATCATGACCATAATGTTACAAATGATGTGGTAAAAGTCATCTTTGGCCCGTAGTGCATAGATGGACTTGGTATGATTATGACCAGGTGTTATTTGGTATAATCATGACCATAAAGTTACAAATGATGTGTTAAAAATCCTCATTTGCCTTAGTGCATTGACGGATAGTTTTTGGTATGATTATGGCTATGGATTCTCTTCAGCCAAGGGTGCAAAGATGAATTGTTTTATGGCATAATCAGGACCGTTGATGAAAACACAATTATCTTTGGCCGTAGTGCATTGATAATTCGTTGTCGTGATACTAAAGAATGTCCTTGGCCTGTAGTGTAGGGATGATTCGATGATGTGGATTAATTATTGAGCTGAGTCTCAGCAATGAAATATTAATTAATGGATGCGATAATAATGAACATCTTTGGCCGTAGCGCAAAGATGATTTAATTAGTGTGATTTTGAGCATAAATTATGATTTGGTATAACTATGATTTTTGATGTTTCAGGTGATGATAGGTGATGAAAATTATCTTCGTCCTGGGTGTGAAAAGGAATTCAGAATAACAATTATGATTATGAGTTATTCATATGATTGTGGACATGAAATGTTGATTGATGTTACAGGGATAAAACATTATTGGTGGACTTTTAACATGGAGAAGATAATAGACCTGATGGTCTATTTGACTCTTTTAATGGATTGTTCGTTCCGCTGCAACTATGGTTGAAAAGTTTTATCATCTACCATATGTTCTAAATCTCTGATTTATTATTGATAAAAGCTATTGATAATTTAATTATCTTTAGTTATGATATTCTTTATTGGGCTAGTTGTGCTCACCCTTTTGCTTCACAATTACTTTCAGGTAATAAGTGTGTAGCTGGGTCGAGCGGGGATAACAGGAAAATAGAACGGTGGTCTATAGCTGTTGAGGTTCTCCCTAAATAGTATAGAAATAATTTTATTGAGAACTTTAGATAAGTGTGTCGTATTGTATATGTCATTTGATATTTAATTTTGGTGAACCAAATAGGGTAAGGTGAACCTAACTTTGGAATGGTGTTTTGCCACTATCATACAAGATGTCTAATGTCATACAACCTCGTGTTATCATAAGACAGGGTTGTGCGCATCCACTTGCCGAGTATATCTACGAGCACTACCTATATGATCTTGGAGTTTATGTGAAATATAATTTCCACTTGGAGACAGTGGAGATAGTTATATGCCAAGAGAAGACTCACCATTGTAAAGAAGATGATAGTAATCTTATCGTTTTTCTTTGGGGTCTATTGGGTCAACCATGGATAATTATGTGGACATATGATATCTATCATAACCTAGACGCATGGCCTCTCATGTACGAAGGTTTCCTTGATCACTTTCCAAATATTTTAATTTCTAAAATAGTTTTTGATTGTACCTTTATGTAAGGTGCAATCATGACATGAGTCAGAGTTGGTATATGTATTTGTATTTAAACTCACAGTATACATGTCGTTGTATTTTGCACGACAGTTGTATAAATGAAGTTGTATTTGATTTTTATAGTGTATTTTTCTGGCGACTCAGAAATGGGTGATGTATACCTATTTTTGGGGGCGTCACATGATGTCCCATTTAAGTTTAACGAGAAGTGCCTGATAGCTTTTGAGCACTTAAAGAAAAAATTAACTACATTACCGATCATCACATCGCCTGACTGGTCTCTACCTTTTGAACTGATATGTGATGCAAGTGATTTCGATGTGGGAGTTTTTTTGGGTCAACGTAGGGAAAAGATTTTTCGCGTCATCTACTATGCTAGTAAGACCCTGATGGATACTCAACTAAATTAGACTACCACAGAGAAGGAGTTATTAGAAGTGGTGTATGCATTCGATAAATTATGTTAATAACTGATTGGCATAAGGGTAGTAGTGTATATAGATCGTGCTGCCATCTGGTATTTGATAGCTAAGAAAGATGCCAAACCCCGTCTCATTCGATGGATTCTTCTGCTGGAGGAGTTTGATTTGGAAATCAAAGATAGACATGGTACTAAAAACCAAGTAGCAGACCACTTGTATCGACTAGAGAACCAAGGGAAAATAAAGGATGATGGAGTTCTGATCAATGAGTCTTTCACTGATGCATAACTATTTGTGGTGCAAGGAGAAATCCCATAGTTTGTCGACTTTGCGAACTTCTTAGTGGGCAACATTCTCCCTCCGGATTTGACACGACCCCAAAAGAAAAAGTTTCTACATGATGTTAAATGATATATATGGGATGAGCCATATCTGTTAAGCAGTGCACAGACAGAATGATCAGAAGGTGTTTTCCTCACAGTGAGACAGAGAGCATACTTCAGGGTTGCCATGCATCAGTCTACGGGGGACACTGTGGGGGAGAAAGGACAATAGCCAAAGTGCTTCAAGCAGGATTTTATTGACCAACACTCTTTAAAGATGCTTATAATTTTTTGTAGAACTGTGATAGATGCCAGCGGGTAGGCAACATCTCCAAGAGGAATGAGATTCCATTGAACATGATATTAGAGGTTGATGTGACGCCCCCAAAATAGGTATACATCACCCATTTTGAGTCGCCAAAATATGGTACAGAAACAACTACAACTTTATTAATACCATTGTTGTGCAAAATACGACAACACACAAACTGTGAGTTAAAATACAAATATTATCTTCTAGACAATATCCACACTCAAATAAGTCCTTATTATAATTATTGATAAACTATTTCACAAAATAGTGAGGACTATTATAACAACTGCCTTAGAACATCACTCCACACCCCGACTACTTCCCGCTATATTCTCGCTTCCTGAGAAAAAAAATGGAACAAAAAGGAAAAATGGTGAGCTCAACTAGCCCAGTAAAGAATATTATGACTAAGATAATATAGAACAAACTATCGTTAGTCCTCAACAGGGAAAAATTTGATAGAATATAATAGACAACAAATTTTAAATCAACAACTGCAGCGGAAACAACAATCTATTAGAAGAGTTAAGTAGAGAACGAATTCTACTATATTTTAAGATTTAAATGTCCATCATCAATATTTTATCCCTGTACTATCAATCAATATACATCTTGAATCGAATATTCATCTTTGCACTATAAGCCAAAGATATTCATTTGTATCACCAGTTGGTCATGTTCATCTAAACACATGTTCATCTTTGCACTACGTGCCAAAGATATTCATCAGTTAATCATTCATCTTTATACTACAGGCCAAAGATATTCAATAATATCATCATTTAGGACTGAGGATGATGAAAAATATTTTTAAAAAAATGAATCCAGTGAGACAAAAGAACAAATATTAGGGATCCGTACTTCGGTTTATCCATATTCAAAAATACTCTATAATAAACCATTGTGAAGCAAAATCCAAGAATGAAGATGTAACACCCCAGTCCCACATCGAAAGATAGTGGAAAAATTTGTCTCCGTATAAGGAAATAAGTTACTATCAATAGTACCTTCATTTCATGACCTTTTAGGTGAGCCTGTGGTGGGCTAAGTTGACCCAAGAAGATACTATTGGGCTAGTAGTTTGAGACTTTATTTTGATGGATTAGATTTGTTTCGAACTCGTGAATTGACCTAGGTTGTTTAATATGGTATCAAAGCCGACTCTCGAAAGCTTGGGTCTGGTTATCCGATCGAGTTGCCGGAGGCGGGGACACAAAGGCTGGTGGTATTATCCCACAATGGAGAGATGGAGGTCCGGAGGTGGGGACACGAAGTCAGCCGGTATTATCCCACAATGGCTAGAGAGGCAAAGATCTTTGGGCTGTGTGTGTGATCGGTTCTGACGGGGACATCAGAAATTTAAGTGGGGGAGTTTGTAACACCCCAGTCCCACATCGAAAGATAGTGGAAAATTTTGTCTCCATATAAGGAAAAGTTACTACCAATAGTACGTTTATGTCATGACCTTTTAGGTGAGCCTGTGGTGGGCTAAGTTGACCCAAGAAGATACTATTGGGCCAGTAGTTTGAGGCCTTATTTTGATGGATTTGATTCGATTCGGACTTGGGATTTGACCCAAAATTTGTTCCGAACTCGGGATTTGACCCGGGTTGTTACAGAAGATCAAAATATGGATACAATCAAAGCTAGTAATCATAATAAACAACTTGGACAAAGATTTTTTTTTTAAAATTTTTATGTGAATAGTGTCGTATACGTGAATAGTAATCTCGACACCAAAAGACAAGAATTTCACAAGAAAAATATTACCAATATTCTGGCATAATGATATTGAAAGAAATAATATCATTTATAAAAAATATAACATCCCTTACCTCAAAAGAACAATACTTCTGACTTGAATACTATATATAGTGCTGAAGGAAACTTGCACCGTATAGCAACACTCAAAGTATTAAAATACTCACAAAAATATGCTCGATAATATAGAGAGAGAAAACTTCATTTTCTGGTGTGATTTTCAATTCTAACCTAAGCACCCTATTTATAGGAAAATGCTTAAAACACCAAAGCAGAAAATTTAATAAAATATTCATATAATTAAAAAAATTTCATGCCCACCTTAGACAAACTGATTTCAGCATGTTTACAACACTTGTGGGGCCCACCCAATTGCAAAAAAAAACGTTTTTATTAAAACAAATATTTAAAACTTCAAAAATCAATTACTTCGGAACTTGAATAATTCATAATAAATAGCCCTTTTATCAGAAAAATTCAAATCTTATGTCCATTACATAGAAATTCAATTCTCTACAACTTTGTAAGTTTAAGTTTTTCCAAATTCCAAACAGAAATTGATCGAAATCCAAATATGGACGATTTTACATGCTATAATCAAATTTCAGTCAAAAATTAGGCCCACCGACATGTTTAACATGTTTTTATCATTTATTACAACAAAAATACTCTTCCTTCTCATTTATTCATATATCACACATTCATCGTAAAAATAGCATCATTATTATATTATTAAAATATAATAATAAATTTAAATGAATTATTTTATCAGAAAAGATAAAATATCAATTTTCAACAATTGTCACTTTTCTAAAAATTTCTTCATTTATATCAACATAAATAAATATTTTCCTTATCATATAAATTAATAATTAATTATTCACAAATAATATTACAGAATCAGAATACTGGCAACCAGGCCGTTCTCAGGAAAGAAGGGGCTTTCCAAGAAGGATTTCTCCTTACTAACGCGCAATTAGGTGACCAAACCTCTCCTTAGACAGAACTTTCTAGACATTGCCAATAATGCTATCTAATAATATTATTAAAATAATATGAATTATTGATCTGATAATGAGAAATACTATGCAGTGACAATTATTGAACAACAATAATATAAAATATCAACGTAACAATTATTGAATCAATAAAATAAAATATTGAACAGTAATTACTGTAACAATTATTGAGTAGTGCCTTCTTACGTAAGAATCAATAATTGGTACAATACCATGTGCTACTGTGCAACACCGCGTATTACTGTGTTTTAACCACTGGGTATTCTAACAGTGTTAACGGTAACAACTACGCCGTTATTTATAAAAAACTCATACTTGTCGTTTTCTTCATCCAATCGCTTTCTGTTATGGGGCCCATACAAGGCTGCGCCATCGTACGACTATTCTCCAACAGTAAGAATATTTCACGTCCAAATGAATATTCCCCGATAATAATGAATATTTTATAACCACTTGCTTATTTAAGATATTTACGTATTTTACCCATAACTTACCACATTAATCAAATCAACCATTACTATTTCAAAATTATAAATGGAGGAACTTCACTTTCATTTATAAAAATTTGGGGTCTTACACTTGAGATTTTTGACGTTTGGCGTATTGACTTCATGGGGCAGTTCGTTTCATCATGTAGAAATCTCTACATTCTATTGGCGGTAGATTATGTGTCCAAGTGGGTTGAAGTGGCAGCTTTGCCAATGAATGAGGCTAAGGTACTCTTGCAATTTCTATAAAAGAATATATTCACAAGATTCGGGACACCTAGGGCCATCATCAGTGACAAAGGCACTCACTTCTGTAACAAACAGTTTTTAGCTTTATTTGCTATGTATGGAGTGAATCACCGTGTTGCCACAGCCTACCATACCCAAACTAATGGCCAAGTTGAGGTCTCCAATCGTGAAGTAAAGAGGATCTTGGAGAATATTGTCAATCCTACGAGGAAAGATTGGTCACTTAAACTTGATGATGTAGTGTGGGCATACAGAACTACGTATAAGACACCGCTGGGGATGTCACCTTATCAGTTGGTATATCTGAAAGCCTGCCATCATCCCATGGAACTTGAGCACAAGGCATACTGGGCCATTAAAAAGCTAAACTTTAACCTCAAAGCCGCAGGGGAGAAAATACTTCTTCAATTAAATGAGTTGGATGAATTCAAAATCCAGGCTTATGAGGATTCAAAACTATACAAGGAAAAGGTGACAAAGTGGCACGATCGTAAAATCATGGATAGGAAGTTTTATCCAGGGAAAGCAGAGCTGTTATTCAGTTCACGTCTTCAACTTTTCCTGGCAAACTCAAGTCGAGATGGGCGGGTCCATTCACAGTGAAAATCGTGTATCCACAAGGTGCAATTGAGATTTTTGGTTAAGACCCGGACAAGCCGTTTAAGGTTAATGGGCAGAGGTTGAAGCATTATTTTGGGGGCGACGTCTATCGGTAGAAGTCCTCCATGACCATTTCCAACACATGAGCATGTCTAAGAAAGTCAAGCTAATTGACTATAAACAAGCGCTCGATGGGAGGCACCCTATCGATTCTTTTCTCCCTCTTGTTTAATTCTTGTTACATATCTCTATTTCTCCCTCTTGTTTAATTATGGTTACATATCTTTATTCCCCCCCCCCCTCATGTTTAATTTTGAACAATTTTGAGTTAAGAGCATAGTGCATATAGTTTAGAAAGACATCACATATTTCATTTTTGATAATAGTTGCTTTTATCTTGCACAATTCAATTTTGAGGAATACATGTCTCATGTGTATCTGCTAGTTAGTAGCCAAGTTATATTCTACTGCAGCAAGTTCAGTACAGGAACCAGGGCAGCGCAGCCATGCCATCCTCAAGGCCAAATATAGTGCGCGCGCGCCATTATCCTTAGAGTTGTCCTGCCAAGCGCGCCCGCGCCATTTCCAAGGTAAAAAATGGCGCGCACACTTTAGCGCCCAGAAACTATCGGGTCTCACAGTTTTAAAAACTTGACCCATCTTTTATAACGTATGCACTTCGGTCAAAATTTGATAGAGAACATAACATATATAGACTCCTTATCCTAACCCACAATAACCTCTCCTCTCTTACTCATTTTTTGCAAATCGCCCAACCTCATAGTATAAATAAGATTTTGTTCCTAATTTCAACAACAAATTTGGGGGTTGTTTTTCATTATCTCTAGGGTTTGTGCAGAGCATATTTTAGAGGTCGATTTGGGGGTTTTCATCTTTTGGATTCAAAAATTAAAGGTTGCTTCAATTGTCTACAAAAAATTATGGGTCCAAAGATAGCGTGATTTGTCACTCCATCTTCTTCTTCTAACAGCAGCCATGACGAAACTGTTTTGGACACAACTAGGTTCATCAACCTATCAGTACAAACTTAGTAATATAAGTTGGTGACAAAATCATGTGTACGTGAAAGGGGGCTGAAACCAACCAAATCAGATGGCCGGATGTTAGATATAAACTTAGAAAGGGCATGGATTGGGGTTGTGGCGACACTTGTAGCTATACCATCTGCTATCGTTCGGGATTTCTATGCTAATGTCAGGGAGACACAAAGCAGAATTTCCTTCGTCCAGGGCATACAAGTTAACTATCTTCCACCGTCGATCCGTGAAGAGTTTCATCTACCTACTCTCCCGGCTGGTCAAGAAATTTAGGTTGTGGCTAAGAGGTTTGAGAATGATTTAGACCAGGTGATTACAGACTTATACATGTTAGGCAGCATTGGGCTATCAAGCCTGGTACTGATACAACGACAAATTTCCCACATGCAACACTCAATCGATATGATAAGGCCTAGAATAATTTTATATTTGCTAATCTGATGCCTTCCACTCACCAACATTATGCGACGGCTGACAGAGCCAATATGTTGTGGGGGATCGTCACGAGAAAATATATTGACATTTGACACTTGCTATATCAGTCCATGTTACGCTACATGTAAGGCAACACCACGGGTGGGATTCCACATGTTATAGTGGTGACGCAACTATGTGCTCTAGCTGAAGTTGAATGGGGTGATGAGCAGTTGCAGATGCCGAGCCAGGACATCACTCATGCCACGATCAAGAAATACACAGAATTGAATGTTGGTATAGTAGACCTGTGAGGCCGAGAATTTATATTTCCCACTCCTCCACAAGAGGCTCCACCACAGTCATTAGAGGCCGCAGAACCTCCTACAGCCAGTTTTGCGAGACAGTATCTCCAGATTAGGCACCTGCAGGCGAGGGTGAATGCTCTATATTTCAGCTTTGCGGCCTATACAGCTGGACTATCTCGTGCCATTGGGGAGGCGTTTGCTCAGCAGGGAACGATTGTGGAGTTCCCAGTGTTCAGATCAGCCATGCCTTATCCGTCGCATGATTCACCACCCGAGTCATAGTCGGGTGGCCATGCCGATGCTTAGGGGAGTTTTCTAACCCTTTATCTCCATTGAGGATAATGTATATTTTAACTTTGGGGGTATTTGGCTGTGATTAGTAGTATTGCATTATAGTAGTTTCATATTGCATTTAGTATTAGTGCATATTTAGGTTGCATGATAGTATGTATTTTAGAACTTTTGTTGTGTACTTTTATTTATTTACTCGTTATTTGTCTAATTGCATTACATTGCATGATCCCATGTTTGAGTCTGTTGAATTCAAATATGGCCAGTGATGATATTGAAATTTTATAGATGTTTGAACTCTGTTGATAGCTTAAGCTTAGTCATAGTTTGATATATGATGTAATCTTTACATGTTGCTTTGATGTTACCGGATAGCACGATTCTGTTATTATTAGCTTGTGGTTGAGATTAGTACATGTTTCTCTTCTGAAGGGAAAAAAATTATTTTTAAAAATAGAATTTTGTAGAAAATGAGTAATGACCATAATGACACAGAAGTTCAAGTTTGGGGGAAAACATTGGGTATGCATGCTATAAAAAAATAGAATAAACACTTTGGCTAGTTTAGTTATGTGACCTTTAATACTTGAGTAAGTATGCCCGTGGGGATGTCTCTACACATAGCACCCTAAAGCCTGACAGTTTGGGAGTCGTTAATTGAAAGCTCGCTAAGGGGTATCACTAAAAAGCCTAAGAGGACTAGACATTGCACAGTCAGGTGTAACCACGGGAATGTACGAAAATTGCCCTCGTGAGTGAATAAAAGCAGAATAAGCCCTTTGTTGACCCTTAGTTTGGATTGATGTGTTGGACTAGTTGATATTTCATATGTCTTAGTTTTCTAGATTTAAAGCCTTATTTTTCCTTCTTAGAAGCATATCATGTGGAATATCTACCTTTATCAAGCTTATTTATGGATATTAGAACACACACACATACACTACATCATTGTCAATAGGTTTGGATTTTCAAATTGTATATCTTTATGGCTTTAGCTTGGTTTGATGCTTTGTTTATAGATCTGGTAAATTATTTGAGGCAACTCCTATTGGAATTCATATGTGGCTAAAAATTTGGGATTCGTTGTCATAGTAGTTTGCATATCATGTAGATTTCATTTGTATTTGTTGCTTGAAGATAAGCAATAGTTCAAGTTTGTGGGTATTTGATAAGTAGGTTTTATACCTACTTATTGGCTATCTACTTGCTAGAACTATAGTTTAATTTCAAGTGTTTTAGTTACTTTTTATACGTTTTATCTTCATTTTGTAGATTGCATGGCGGAAACTCTATCTTAGCATCGTGGATGGATATGGCATGGATATGGCATGGAAATGGCATGTAGGCAAGCATTGGGGTGAAGCAAAGATGGAACTGGTGTATAACAGTGAGCATGGCAAGTGGAAGTAGCATGGAAGTGAGTAGAAGAAGGAAATTGAAGCTGCGACGCCCCCAAATTCAGACCACTCACGTCTCGAATTTAGTTCGCCATGTGCTACAAATCTAATGACTAAATAACATCTTATGCAACAAAAATAACAGAATAGATTACATTTATTTAATATAATCATTCACGTCCCAAGGTTTCGTAACATAAAACATCTCTTACATATCTTAAACATACTTAACATAGATTAGACATAACTAATACATAACACATTTTATGTCTTTACATATTCATAACACTTCTAAATAAATATAAAGCTACTCTGTAGCTTTGCCCTTGCCCTTATCTGTGACACCCCCAAATCCGGGTACTTCATTTTCACTGAATTTGGTGCTCACTATCAAAATAATTACATCTAACTACCCATAATAAAGGATAAAACATTAAATAACTTAAACAATAATCTTTCCCATTAAAAGGTTACATCTCATAAACAATCCCATGTAATCCAACCTTAAAATTATTATATCAGTTTGCGGAATACATCATAAAAGAAAACAAGTCTTATAACATCATGCATTTAAATAAATTCTAAATAATTCTTCATCACTTGGATATCTTGCCCTTTCCTTTGCTAGTAGACGACTCATCAACTTTCTCAGCTTTAGCTACAATGTTAAATGCAAGAGTGAGCAAACAATTGCTCAGTGATATAAAAAGTAGTAATAACAACATGAGAATGAACAACGAATGCTGAACAATAATGAACTTGTTCTACGAATCAAAAATAGAAAACAAGTTTGAACTTTAATATCTAAGGGACTTAAGACCACGAACTATGTCTTCGGTATTTAGGTATTATTACCTTAACCTTAACAGTCATTAGACTATACAGTCTTTTCTTAACGTACTTAGGAGGATCAGCCCTTTGTACCATGTATTGTGCACAAACATCTAAGCGTTACACGTACAAAATCCCCTATGTTAGGGTTGTTCGTCTCAATTTGAATTTAGAATTTCCGCACTAAAAAAAGTAGAGTTTGGAACTAGCTTGTCAGTGTTTCTAAAATTTTAGAACATTATTCAAATTCCATCAATAAAGGTTTGCTTACTACTTGAAGGTTTAATACAAGAGTGTATAACTGAACAATGCTATCAAAGTCAAAGATCGGATATTAACAATATAATTGAATAAACATGATACACATGCAAAGGGCTATATCCAAAAGAGTTAGAACAATCTCATTTGAATCAATGTATTAGAACAATATAAGCTTTGAATAACAATATCAAGATTTAGAAAATAAAACTCGCTCGAGATAATGAATTAGGTTACAAGAGCTTATTCAATCGTACATAAGGACAGAATCAATAGTCTTGCTCAATAAAAGTTTAGGAACTTGCATTCATTAATAAAAGAATGAGGTTAGGAAGCTTGCTCAATAATAACAGGATAGAATTAGAAAACTTGCTCAATGTAAAAAGATAGGTTTAGAAACTTGCCTCGTATGTAAGCTACACAAGTGTAAAATATTCCCAAATTACCCTATATATCATTAGAATCGCAATAACAATTAGTTGTATGAATATTATCTTTATGGGTATAACCCATCATTTAGGTCGTAACCTTAACCTAACATCTAACCACATTGGTTAACATCCTTAACGAATCTAAAATCTCATTACGATCCAACAAAACTTAATCGTTCATCTCTATCTTTGAAAACATCACATTCGGTTTCATTTTATAACTTATTTAGATAATTATTTAAAATCTTTACACTTTGCATTACAACACATTACAATCTATTATTATAGTTTATAGTATGTCTTAACATCATTAACATGCATGCTTAACCAACATAAGTCCATTACACATGACCTGCAAAGAAGCAGACTTTACTACCTTAGACCAGAGTATGGCATAGTTACGCTTGGGACCGGCGCAGCTGGGCCGTTTCTAGCCTTGGCACCGGCGCAGCTGCGCTAGTGCACAGACAGAACTAGAAATGCAACAATAGTGTTTCGTTTTTAGCCCAACTAACACAAATTTCACCCACAAAACAGTGAAATTGTGACAGCCCCAAATCCGGTACTTCCATTACCACAGGATTTGGTGTTCACTGTACAAACATCATCCATCTATCTACCCATAAATAAATGCAAACCATGCAATAGATAGAAATAATAATAAATCTCCGTTTATGGGGTTACATCAATTACATAATAGATAAATCCCAGGTTACTCTAACCTTCAATTCCTTCTTTAACTTCTCTATTTCTTCGGTCTTCTCCTCGGTTTGACCCTTCTCGTGGTCCAAATACCATTCTACATTTCCCAGTCGTGTGTGAAGAATCTCAACCTCCCTCTCCTTCTGCTCGAGAGTAATCTGCTGAATTATCGCCCGCTCAGTCAAATCTTGAACAGTGTCTCATAATTCTACGTTACGGTCATATAACACGTCGTACATCTCAGCATCAATGGAGTTCAGTGGGAACTCCTCTTCTTCCTCTTCCTCTTCCTCTTCAGGATCCTCCTCTGGATCAGTCTCTGGCTCATGCTCCTGACTAACAATAGTGATCAATGGAGATGACTCTCTATGAATCAACTGCTCCCTGACAACATGAATATCTCGGGGCTCCTCCTCAGTAGGCACTCGTGGTTCCTCCTCCCCAGCTCGACTAGCTCCTCCAACATCTGACATCCAGACAACATAGTTTTAAGTTTTAGTTACTAAGACGTACTAGTGAGCACATAATTTAACACATAAACACATAAAGTCTTTTATTATCTTCAATGAATTAAGAAATTCATCTCTTAGAACTCGATAAGAGTTTTCCTTCACTATGTTCTTCCTATAAGGCTACCCATAAATAAATGCATACCATACAATAGATATAAATAATAATAAATCTCCCCTTATGGGGTTACATCAATTACATAATAGATAAATTCTAGGTTACTCTAACCTTAAATCATCTGTACGGAAACATAAAAAAATAAGTCTTAAGTAACATCAATTCTACTTATCATTACATAACCACATAAATAATCAACCTTCATTACTTGCTAAGCTTGCCCTTGCCTTTACTAGTGGAAGGTTCGTCTACTCTTTCGTTCTTAACTGCAATGTTATTATTCGCAAGAGTGAGCACAATTGCCCACAATAATAATAATGAAAGTAACAATATAATAACATGCGAGTGAATCAAAGACTTGTGAAATAAAGCTCAACTTTTGAATCAAGAATGAATAACAAGAATCAAAAGAAATCTGAGGGTCGTAAGTCCTTGAACTATGTCCTAGGTTGTCAAGTGTTTATTCTTGAAACCTTTAACAATCATAAGACTATGGACTCTTCTTCTCGTACTTAGGGGGATCAGCCCTTAGTACCATACTGTGCACAATATCTTAATGCTAAAGCGTAAATAATCCCTTTACAGGGTTGTTCATCTCAGTTTGACATTAGAGTCCGCACCAAAAGAAGTTTGGTTTGGATAAATCATCAAGGGTTCTGAAATTTAGAACGCTCATCAACTATGGACTAGTCGAATTATTAAGGGTTCGCTAGTCTAACAAGGTTTAACAGTAAATGATATTTATAATGAATAACAATCTTAATAGGTATACAATAGAACAATTATTGTATAACATAATCATACTTTGTAAAGATAGTAAATCTTTAACATAATAATGAATATGATTTATAAACTTGAATAATGATAACAAGTAGGGTTAGGAAAACTTGCCTCGTGCGTAGATTACACGTTAATTAAACTTGTTCCTTGATTTAAATCCTACATATCATTTACGTTCACAATACCAGTCAATTATAATGTAACTAATCATATCAACATCATTCTTTTTGTCTAACTTTGGTTATGACTATACTTAATCAATTTATCACATTCATTGTCACATAATTTACACTTCACAAATAACAAGCTATTTATGTATTCAATAATTCAGTCCACATGCAATTATGTTATTTACATGTTAAGTATCTATTTTAACATATCATTATACTTCTAACATATTTATATGTTTATTAAATTAGGTTAATACCACATTGCAAGACTTGAACATTTAAAAAAAACTTGTTTCTGGACATTTTGCAGAGTGGCGCTGCGGCGCCACTTTTATACTTGTACTCGGCGCTGCGGCGCGATGGCGCTACGACCGGACTCTTGGCGTTGCGGTGCCGTGGCGCTGCGGCGCGAGACTTCAGTTTTGGAGTTGGCGCCGCGGCGCGAAACTCCAGATTTTAATTCCCAGTTCTCGAATAACACAGTGTTCAGCGAAATGGACACTACATGATCATTAATTTCACTAAATTAACACACCCACATGCTAGAATTTATACATAATCATTACCCAACATTTATAGAGTAATTTTAACCCATTAAAACACATATTTACATAATTAAAATATGCAAATTGTACTGTTCTTGATGTTCTTGAAGTGTTGAACATAAATTCCTAAAATTCAACGCCACGGATTCGTTATAAAACCAAATCCAACCATTCAATTTTTGTTTTGTTTGTTTTATCATGCATAATCATATATAAGTGGAAATTTTGTGGGAAATTTTTTTTAACATATTAAAATCACGTATAAGGCCATATGGCCATATAACATACCCTGTAATTTTTTTGAAATAACAAGTCATAATGAAATTGATGATATGAAATTATGCAATATATATAAAACATGCTTTACTACTCGAATTATTACATATAACCATATAACAACACAATCTCCAACTACAGAGATTTACAGAATGTATGAAAGCCATTTTATAAAACTAAATGATGTAACAATGAAAATTGGGTTGGAGAGAATTACCCTAGCGTAAAGCGTAGATGAATAAAAATGACAATTCTCACTACTTCAATCATTCTACTTCAATCACAGAGTTTCTCCCAATCTCTCTCAAAATTTCTCAAACTCTCTATCTATTTCTACTTTCTAGACTTAGAAGAATGAAGAAGAATGCGTAATAATAAAGAAAATCAACTGACGCGTTGTGGTCAGTTACCCAGTCATGGGTAACTTCCCTCAACTCCCACTAAGGCCACGTTTGGCTAGCATACTAGGTTTCAAAACTCTTTATTTTAATAAAACCTTTTATCATATAGTTAAAATAATGTCACACCCATTTCAAATATCTTATTTAATTTAACTTAAATAAAATATAATAATTTCTCATTAATTCACATAGTCACATACTTAAATTTCTCCTTTAATAATAATGTCAAATTATTAAATCTATAATTAATAAATAAATTAATTAAAATAACATTAGGCTTATTAAATATTTCTTTTAATACAATAAGCTCACATAATGACATACATCGAATAACAAAAATTCTCCACATTAATTTAATAAATATAACACATATTTTCATCAATTAATTATTTAATCTAATAATTAATTCATCGAAAAATATTTATTTAATCCAATAAATATTAAAATTAATTACAAAATCTTGGTTGTCACAGAAATTAACACATGTAATTGATATAAAACTAACACAAACATGTTTCCTCATATATTCATCAACTTAGAACAATTAAACATCAATTTAAGCTAATTTAATTCCTTAAATTTTATGTTTTCTCATGAAAACTCTGACACCATTAGCGAATTCGATCGCCATGCATTCGTTTCTTAAACATTTGACACGATTTAAACTATGCCGCCTTCATTTCTTCACATATTAACACAATCCAACTTCAATTTGCAGATTTTAACACATATAAGGCACAAAATTTGGTACTTTCTAAAGCTAATTTTCATGTATACCCACTGTTATATATTTTTCTCACTACAAACCTAAATTTCATGTATTTTTACAAACAAGCATCAACCATATATGATGATTAATATATTTTACAAAACTAATAAAACATATATATATATATATATATATATATACACACACACACACACACACACTACAATTCATGTGATTTTCAATCACACAGAATATATATATATATATATATATATATATATATATACCAAAACTAAAAGTTAAAATAGGGATAGTTTATACCTTGATTAGCAAAACAATTAGCCTACCCTTCTCTTCCACTTGATAAACACAGAAAATTCTCTCAAGCTCCCACTCTCAACCTCCCCTGTGTTTTTCTCTCTTATCTCTCTCCAAGCCCTCTCTGCTCTTCACTGGTAACTGGCCCTAGGGAAAAATATAAGACGCGTAGGAAATATAAACTGGCTACAATCCCACGTACATCAGTTAAAAAAAAAGAAAAAGGCTTCAGTTAGAAACAAGCCAAAGGCCGCAAGGCCTTGTTTAGCTAAGCACCTATTTCCCAAACTAAATTATTTTAATAATATTATATTATATGATTCCATGTGTCACACTCTAGTTAATCAAATAACTTTAGCTTAATTAATTTAAATAACTTGTAATGGTAATTAAAATAATTTCTATTATAATTATATTTATGAATAACAAATAATTATATATCTAATTTAATTAATAAATTATAAACATCACTTTATTTAATTTATTTATTTCCTTTAAATTAAACAATTCATTTAATTAAATTATTTCCTTAAATATTAAGCAATTGATTTAATTTAATTATTTTCTTAAATTAAATCCTCCAGATAAATTATCATTATTCAATTTAATTAACATTAATCAATTTAGTTATTAGATTAATTCACCATAACTCATCAATTATTTATTTTCCTCAATAAATAAATTATTTAAAATATTTATTTAATACAATAAATATTTAAATTAAATTATACATTTCTCGATCGTTACATTCTTCCCTCCTTAAAAGGATTCTGTCCCTAGAATCATAACTCGAAAAATTTATTCGTTACATTCTTCCCTCCTTAACAAGATTATGTCCCCAGAATCGCTATACAAAATTAGGCAAACAACTGAGGATAATTCTTCATCATAACGCTTTCAAGTTCCCACATAGCTTCCTCAGCATTGTGGTTCCTCCAGATTACCTTAACAGAAGGTATCACCTTATTCCTCAGTACTTGCTCTTTTTTGTCAACAATTTAGACAAAAACTTCCTCATATGACAAATCTTTCTCAAACTGTAAGGGCTCATATTCTATTACATGTTTATAATCAGGCTTATATGGCCTCAATATCGAGACGTAGAAAATATTATGAACATGCTCCAACTCTGGAGGTAAAGCTACCTCGTATGCCACTTCACCCACACGTCGAAGCACTTCAAAAGGTCCTATAAACCTAGGGCTTAATTTCCCTTTCTTGCCAAAATTAATTTTTCCCTTCCAGGGAGAAACTTTCAAGAACACATAACTACCAATATCGATTTCTCGATTTTGTCGGTGTTGATCAGCATATTTCTTCTGTCTATCCTGTGCAGCTATCAATCTTGCTCGAATAACTTTGATGATTTTGACGGTTTGTTGTACCAACTCTGGACCCAATAGTTGACGTTCACCTACCTCATCCCAGCATAATGGAGTTCTGTATTTCCTGCCGTATAACTCTTCGTAAGGCAGCATGCCAATACTCGCGTGATAGCTATTATTGTAGGAAAATTTCTACCAATGGTAGATGGTCGCCCCAATTTCCCTTGAAATCCATAATACACGCTCTGAGCATATCTTCTAGTGTTTGGATGGTTCTCTCACTTTGTCCGTCGATTTGAGGATGGTACGCTGTGCTCATTCTCAACTGAGTTCCCAAACATTCTTGTAAACGTTTCCATAAATTAGATGTGAAATGCGGATCTCTATCTCATATAATGCATACAAGTACACCGTGTCTTGATATAATTTCCTTCACGTATAGTTTTGCCAATTGATCTAGGGTAAATGTAATCTTCATTGGCAAAAAGTGTGATGACTTCGTCAAACGATCAACAATCACCCAAATGGCGTCATAACCTTGCTGAGTCTTTGGAAGACCTACCACAAAATCCATTGTGATATGCTCCCATTTCCATTCTGGTATCTCCAACGGTTGTAATAATCTGCTTGGCCTTTGGTGTTCAACTTTAACTTTCTAACACGTCAAGCACTTCACCACACACTCAGACACATCCTTTTCATATTCGGCCACCAAAAATTATGTCTAAGATCCTGGTACATCTTTGTACTTCAAGGGTGAATCGAATATCTTGAGTTATTTGCTTCACTCAGAATTTCCTCTTTAACTTCTGGTACTGGCGGAACCCAAATTCTCTCTTCGAATCGAAGTAACCCCTCGGAATCGATTTTGAATTTCTTTTCCTCACCTTCAAATATCTTCTGTTTTATCTTTTCGTATTCTTCATCCTGAAGTTGTGTATTTTTCAGCTTATCCACTAACCTTGAACTGTTTCCCACCTGGAATAATTTTTCATCGGATTCTGTCGGATATCTAATTTCCAACTCCATCTTAGTCATTTTCGACACTAGTTTCTCTTGAGTAGTTGACATCATTAACTTCTCCCGTCTCTTTCTAATTAAGGCATCAGCAACAACATTCGCCTTTCCGGGATGATAGAAATCTCGTAGTCATAATCTTTGATCAACTCCAACCATCTTCTTTGTCTCATATTTAAATCTTTCGGTGTAAAGATATACTTCAGACTTTTATGGTCAGTATATATCTCACAACTCTTTCCATAAAGATAATGTCTCCAAATTTTCAAGGCAAACACCACCGCCGCCAACTCCAAGTCATGAGTCGGATACCCTTTCTCGTAATCTTTCAACTGTCGTGATGAATACTCAATAACTCTGTCGTTCTGCATAAGCACACAGCCTAGTACTTTATGCGATGCTTCACTATACACCAAAAAATTTCCTGTATCATCAGGCAATGATAACACAGGTGCCGTACTCAACCTTTCCTTCAATTCTAGAAAACTTTCCTCACACTTCTCCGTCCAAACAAACTTAACTGCCTTCCTGGTTAAATTCATCAACGGGGTCGCGATCTTGGCAAAATCTTGAATAAAATGCCTATAGTAACCTTCCAATCCTAAGAAACTCCTTACTTCTGAAGGTGTCTTTGACTGATCCCAGTTTATCACAGCCTCAACTTTTGATGGATCTACCAAAATTCTATCCTTATCAATAACGTGGCCGAGAAACTGTACACGTTCCAACCAAAACTCACATTTTGCGAACTTAGCGTACAACTTCTTTTTTCTCAATGTATCCAACGTCACTCTTGAGTGTTCAACATGTTCCTCCTTGGTTTTGGAATATACCAATATATTATCAATAAACACCGCCACACATTTATCTAAGAATGGTTTAAACACCCCGTTCATCAAATCCTTGAACGCTACAGGCGCATTGGTTAAACCAAATGACATAACCAAAAACTCATAATGACCATACCGAGTTCTGAATGTCGTCTTCGGTACATCCTCTGGCCTCACATTCAACTGATGATAACCACTTCTCAAGTCTATCCTTGATAAATACCTAGCTCCCTTCAACTGATCGAACAGGTCGTCGATTCTAGGTAATGGATACTTATTTTTAATCGTGACCTTATTCAATTCTCAATAGTCAATGCAGAGCAGCATCGATCCGTCTTTCTTCTTAACAAACAACACCGGCGCTCCCCATGGCGAAGCACTCGGCTGAATATACTTCTTGTCGAGCAATTCTTGCAATTGCACCATCAACTCTTTTATTTCTATTGGGGCTATTCTGTACGGTGCTTTAGATATCGGGGTTATTCCTGGTACTAAATCAATCACGATCTCGATTTGTTGATTCGACAGAAGACCCGACAAATCGTTTAGAAATGCGTCTGCAAAATCTCTTATGATCAGTATCTCTTCTAACTCCGAACTCTTCTTCTGTGTATCGACTATGTAGGCTAAGTATCCTACACATCCTTGTCTCAATAACTTCTTGGCTTGCATCACCATCAGATAACTTGCTTGTTGAGGTGACTTACTACCACAAAACACAACAGTCAAAAAGTTAACACAAATCCTTTGGCAATCAATTACTGCTCCATAATTGAATAACCAATCCATTCTCAGGATATCATCAAACTCACCCAGTCAAATTGGTATCAAGTCTACCATCATCTCTTGACCCTTTGTAACCACTCTACAATTCTTATATATGAATCTAACAGGAATCACTTCCATATTCGCAATCTCTATGCCCAAAGGATAATCTAATTCTTCATGAGGCAAATCTAAATTCTGAGCAAATTCATCGGATATAAATGAACAAGTAGCACCCGAATCAAACAGTACATAAGCATTAATATCATTAATTGGAATGATACCTGACACCACATCCTTAGACTGTACAACATCCTGCACGATCATATTGAAAGTCCTTGCAGTAGGTCGGCTTGACTGTGTTGGTACAGTGATAGTCAATGCACCACCACTGTTGTTGTTTCCTTTTCCACCACTTGCACTTCCCGCTGGCTTCTTAGGGCAATCACGAGCCATGTTATCCTTGGAACCGCGGGTATAACATGCTCCTTTCTTCGGGCTAAAACAGTTCGGTGCAATGTGACCCTCCTGACCACAGTTGAAACACACCCGCTTTCCCTTCAAACATACCCCAGTATGGTTTTTTCCACACGTCACACAAGCTTCAAACTTTTTCTTCTGCTGATTTCCTTGTTGTCCTCCCGCAATCGAATTATTGCTCCACTTCCTCTTCTGTCTGTTACTTCCAATGTTACTTCCACCAGCCTTACTTTCATTCTCATTCTCCCTCTTCATCTGTTCTTGGTTGTACTTGGTCAAGGCATCACTTTCACCTTCCATGATAATTGCCTTTTCCAAAACAGATGCAAATGTATTCAGCTGGAACATTGAAACCTTACTATACTGCCAGTGTTTCAATCCTTGTTCGAACCTTCTAGCTTTACGCTCGTCGGTATTGACTTGATATGTGGCAAACCATGCTAACTCGTTAAACTTCGCAGCATATTCTTGCACCGTCATCGTTCCTTACCTTAACTCCATAAATTTCACTTCCAACTGATTCCGAGAACTCGCTGGAAAATACATTTCAAAGAATATCTCCTTAAATCTATCCCACACTATCACTCCTTGTCCTCCACGAACCTTATTTGCTTGCCACTAGTAGCTAGCTTCAGACTTCAGCATGAATGTTGCGAACGCGGTCTTATGATCTTCGTTAACTCTAGCAACGTCGAACACCTTTTCCATGTCCATAATCCAGATTTGGGCTTCCACTAGATTAATAGACCCTTGAAACTCGGGCGGTCCAACCGCTTTGAATTCTTTAAAGGTCGTGACTTGAGCTTGTGGTTGATTCGCAAGTGCTCCAGTCAACAAAGTCACCAACTGTTGAACCGGGTTAGCATTGGCCTCGTTATTATTATTAGTGGACCCCACAGGAGATGGTTGTTGACGTGGTTGTCTTCTTCTAGCAGGCATTTTCTGTTAAAATATACGCTTATTAGTTCATCACTCAACTTCTTGAGTATTTGAAGTTTAACTTAAACATACCAAAATGAAAGCTGTAACACATAACATTTCAAATAAACTTTTATTCATTCATAAAATTTTCAAACATATTAAAGATAGCATATCTGCTATAAACATCCACTTTCCTGAACTAGACAAGCTTCAGGATTACATTCTCATACTATCCCTTTATTCACCTCAAATAAGGGATTCACAATTTATTTATTCACATAATTAACCACATATTATTATCACTCCTATTCTATCTAGGCAGATTAAGACGTCGTAAGGCTTCTCGACGTTCCTCCTCTGTAATACGATGCGCTGTTCTATGATCCATCACGAACCACGGCGAATCCTCAAACTGAGGTGGGTAATAATAGACTCAATCATGGGCCCTATCAATCGCTGAATTAAAAGCATAATCCATCTCGTTCATCTTGGGTTTCTTCACTTAGACCTTAGCCTCAGCACGGTCTGCACGTTGAGTCACCTTCATCCAAGCATCCTCTACTCTTGCACGCTTAGTTGATTCATCTTTGAAGTCATCTTTTAATTTCTCTATGCCAGTCTTCATCTTCTCATTCACTGCCAACAAATCTTCATGCTGACCTTTCATTTGCACTAAGTCCCACTCCGTGGTTCCAAGGCGTGCGTCAAGTTTATGAATCTCTGCATCCTTTTGCTCCATCGTAGCGTGATGCATCTCAACTAACTCCTTCAGTTCCTTAACATTATCCTGCAACTCTATGTTTCGATCATACAAAGCATCATGCATCTCAGCTGATATGGAGTTTGGTGGAAACTCCACAGGATCATCTTCCTCCTCATCCTCCTCATCCTCCTCTATCTCCTCAAAACTAACCTCCTCGAGATCGGTCACAGGCTCATCCTCCTGATTCAACTATTCTCGCACAACTTGAATATCTCGGGGTTCGTCATGTCTAGGTACCTGAGGTATCACCTCCCTAGCTGGACTGGATCCTCCTTCGTTAGACATCTTGACAACAAAATATTTTAAGTTTTACTTAACATTATCGATACTCACAAGCACATAAGTTATTAACACATAGCACATAATGTCTTTTATCCTTAAAACTCGATAAGAGTTAAACACCACTATGTTTTTTGACTTCTTAAAGGTTAATTCCAAAGGTTTCTCCACCTAAGGTTCATAACCTAAAGCTCTGATACTAACCTGTGACACCCCCAAATTCGGGTACTTCATTTCCACCGAATTTGGTGCTCACTATCAAAATAATTACATCTAACTACCCATAATAAAGGATAAAACATTAAATAACTTAAACAATAATATTTCCCATTAAAAAGTTACATCTCATAAACAATCCTATGTAATCTAACCTTCAAATTATTACATCAGTTTACGGAATACATCATAAAAGAAAACAAGTCTTATATCATTATGCATTTAAATAAATTCTAAATAATTCTTCATCACTTGGACATCTTGCCCTTTCCTTTGCTAGTAGATGGCTCATCAACTTTCTCAGCTTTAGCTACAGTGTTAAATGCAAGAGTGAGCAAACAATTGCTCACTGATATAAAGAGTAGTAATAACAACATGAGAATGAACAACGAATGATGAACAATAATGAACTTGTTCTACAAATCAAAAATAGAAAACAAGTTTGAACTTTAATATTTGAGGGTCTTAAGACCACGGACTATGTCTTCGGTATTTAGGTATTATTACCTTAACCTTAACGGTCATTAGACTATACAGACTCTTCTTAATGTACTTAGGGGGATCATCCCTTTGTACCATGTATTGTGCACAAACATCTAAATATTACACGTACAAAATCCCCTATGTTAGGTTTGTTCATCTCAGTTTAAATTTAGAATTTCCGCACTAAAGAAAGTTTAGTTTGGAACTAGCTTGTCAATGTTTCTAGAATTTTAGAACACTATTCAAATTCTATCAATAAAGCTTTGCTTAATACTTGAAGGTTTAATACAAGAGTGTATAACTGAACAAGGCTATCAAAGTCAAAGATCGGATATCAATAATATAATTGAATAAACATGATACAAATGTAAAGTGCTATATCCAAAAGAGTTAAAACAATCTCATTTGAATAAATGTATTAGAACAATATATGCTTTGAATAACAATATCAAGATTTAGAAAATAAAACTCGCTCGAGATAACGAATTAGGTTACAAGAGCTTATTCAATTGTACATAAGGACAGAATCAATAGTCTTGCTCAATAAAAGTTTAGGAACTTTCACTCATTAATAAAAGAATGAAGTTAGGAAACTTACTCAATAATAACAGGATAGAATTAGAAAACTTGCTCAATGTAAAAAGATAGGTTTAGAAGCTTGCCTTGTATGTAAGCTACACGAGTGTAAAATATTCCCCCAATTACCCTACATATCATTAGAATCGCAATAACAATTAGTTGTATGAATATTAGCATTATGGGTAAAACCCATCTTTTAGGTCGTAACCTTAATCTAACATCTAACCACGTTGGTTAACATCCTTAACGAATCTGAAATCACATTACGATCCAACATAACTTAATTGTTCATCTCTAACTTTGAAAACATCACATTCGGTTTCATTTTATAACTTATTTAGATAATTATTTAAAATCTTTACACTTTGCATTACAACACATTACAATCTATTATTATAGTTTATATTATGTCTTAACATCATTAACATGCATTCTTAACCAACATAAGTCCATTACACATGGCCTGCAAAGAAGCAGACTTCACTGCCTCATACCAGAGTATGACTCAGCTGCGCTTGGGATTGGCGCAGCTGCACCATTTTCCGGCCTTGGCACCAGCACAGCTGCGCTAGTGCACAGACAGAACTAGAAATACAGCAACATGTTCCATTTTTAGCCCAACTAACACGAATTTCACTCACAAAACAGTGAAATTAACAAATGCAATTGATATAAAACTAACACAAACATGTTTCCTCACGTATTCATCAGCTTAGAACAGTTAAACATCAATTTAAACTAATTTAATTCCTTAAATTTTATGTTTTCTCATGAAAACTCTATTTTTGACACCTTTAGCGAATTCGATTGCCATGAATTCGTTTCTTAATTATTTGACACGATTTAAACTACGCCGCCTTCGTTTCTTCACATATTAACACAATCCAACTTCATTTTGCAGATTTCAACACATATAAGGCACAAAATTTGGTACTTTCTAAAGCCAATTTTCATGTATAACCACTGTTATATATTTTTCTCCCTACAAACCCAAATTTCATGTATTTTAACAAACAAGCATCAACCATATATGATGATTAACATATTTTGCAAAACTAATTGAACACACACACACACACACACACACACACACACACACACACACATATATATATATATATATATATATATATATACTACAATTCACATGATTTCCAATCACATAGAATATATATATACCAAAACTAAAAGTTAAAATAGGGATAGTTTATACCTTGATTAGCAAAATAATTAGCCAACCCTTCTCTTCCACTTGATAAACACAGAAAATTCTCTCAAGCTCCCACTCTCAACCTCCTCTGTGTTTTTCTCTCTTATCTCTCTCCAAGCCCTCTCTGCTCTTCACTAATAACTAGCATTAGGGAAAAATATAAACCGCGTAGGAAATATAAACTGGCCACAATCCCACGTACGTCAGTTAAAAAAAAGAAAAAGGCGTCAATTAGAAACAAGCCAAAGGCCACAAGGCCTTGTATGGCTAAGCACCTATTTCCCAAACTAAATTATTTTAATAATATTATATTATATGATTTCATGTGTCACACTCTAGTTAACCAAATATGTGATGCCCCCAAAATAGGTATACATCACCCATTTCGAGTCGCCAAATACGTGGTACAGAATACAAATACAAACCTAATTTATACAACTGTTAAGTATCGTGTAGAATACGACACAACATAAGCTGCGAGTTTTAATACAAATATTGTCTTCTAGACAATATTAAAACTCAAAATAAGTCCTTATTACATTTAGTATCACACTATTTCGCAGAATAGTGAGGACTACTAATTCAAACATCTGGACCGTCACTCCGTTCCTCGACTAGAACCAGCTATATTCTCATTTTCTGAAGAGAACAATGGAAGCAAAGGGTGAGCTCACCTATTTCAGTAAGAAATATTATGACTAAGATAATGTAGAATAAATTATCATTAGCCTTAAATAGTATTAAACTGATAAAATAATAAACATCAAGTTTAACTGCAGCGAAACAAGCAATCCATTAGAAGAGTCAAGTAAAGCATGATATCTACTATCTTCTATGATTTAAAAAGTTTATCAACAATTTTATCGTTGAGACTCAGCTTAATAAATAATCTACATCACCGAATCATCCATGCACTATGGGCTAAGGATATTCAATAGTATCACCAATGGTCATGATCATACCAACAACTGTCCATTAATGCAATACGGGCCAATGATGACTTTTATCACATCATTTATAACATTACGGTCATGATTACACCGAATAATCCCTGGTTATAATTATACCAAGTCCATCTATCCACTACAGGCCACAGATGACTTTCAACATAATATAAACATGAGGATGATGACAATGATATAAGAATTCAATAAAACAAGTTTAAGGATAAATTTTTAAAAATTTATAATTTAATTTATCTAGAAATCAATAGCGTCCAAATTGTCAACATGATACTGCTTTGTGGAGTAAAATTAAAGAATAATATTGTATCAAAAATAATTTGGACATAAAAAAAATCAATTTTTGTCACGAATAGTACCCAGTGAATAGTACTTCATAAATAGTACCCCGTAAATAGTACTCCGGCATTTAAACTTTAACAAGAATGTTCAGAAAAATATCCTTGTGAAACGATACTAGATGAAGCGCAAATTTTAAGGATATTTTACTAATTTCAAGGAGTATAGAATCAATACTTAACAACATGAGTGTATAATTCAGAATCTGAAACGATATAATATTACTCACATACTACAGAGTATGGAGAAAAATATTATTTCATACGAATATTGAACAAAAATAATATCCTTTACGAATACGAAAGAAATAATACACTTACCTTAGTGATTGGATACTGAAATAGTGTAGTAACATAATACACTTCTTCTTTCTCTCTGATTCTCTCTCTATAGAATTATCTTGTGAGTCGTAGTGAATTGGTGAGAATGAAAGAAGAAATAAGCTTCTATTTATAGAAGATTTCTAGCTTAGCCCTTACAATGTGAAAAGGCAAGTGGCTTGACGACTGGTGATGTGAAAAGAAAAGTGGTTTGACGCCTGCAATGTGAAACAATAATTGGTCGACGACTGTAATATGAAACGACAATTAGTCAACGCCTGTAATGTGAAACGACAATTGGTCGACGCCTGTAATGTGAAACGATAATTGGTTGACGCCTGTAATGTGAAACGACAATTGGTCAACGCCTGTAATGTGAAACCATAAGTGGTTCGACGCCTGTAATATGAAATGATAAGTGGTTCGACGCTTTTAATATGAAATGACAAGTGGTTCGACGTCTGGTAAAAGGAAATTACTATTGACGAAAGTGACTCATAGATGATGACATATGGGCCCCCATAGAATAAACCAAACTTACCATAAACGTCTCATCACAGACTTCTTATTTATATCAAATATTTAACAAATATTACCACAAATCAATTTATCTTCAATCAACACATTTTTAATCTTCCAACAATTATTCATCATTAATATTATAACTTACAATATTTAACAACCAGATCATTCCTATAAAAGAGGGGGCTTTCCGATAAGGATTTCTCCCTATTGGCGCGTAATTAGGTGACCAAACCACTCATCGACAGAACTTTCTAGACATTGTCAATATTGTAAAAGTAATAATATGAATAATTTTATCGTCTCAATTATTAATTTAATAATATAAAATATTATACAGATGATACTGTAACAATAATTGAATCAATAATATGAAATACTATGCAACAATTACTGTAGCAATAATTGAGTATCACTGAGTGATTTCTTACGTAAGCATCAATAATCAATACCGTGTGCTACTATGCAACCACGCGTATTACTGTACTTTTACCACCGGGTATTTCAACAGTTAACGATAAAACTTTCGCCGTTATTTTTATAAAAATATAATTTTTTCTTTTCTAACTCCGACAATAATTCTGTTGTGGGGTCCACCAATGATTGTGCCATCGTACGAATATTCCCCGACAAAAAGAATATTCCCTGACCAAATGAATATTTTATAACAACTTCCTTACTTTGTAAAATTTATAAATATTATCCACAACTATAGCATTATATCAAATTCACGCCATAATATTAAAATTGATATTTTGAAAAAAATAATCATTATTCATAAAAGTTGGGGTCTTACAACATCCCCTTCTTATGAAATTTCATCCTCAAAATTAGGATACATGCCTGGTATGTTGAAGAGATGAGAATACCTTGATTTAATTTCAGATTCTAACTCCCAGGTCATTTTCTCAATATCGTAGTTTCTCCACAACACTTTGACTTGAGGTATAACCTTGGAGCATAGAATATGTTCCTTCTTATCTAAGATTTTAACAGGAACCTCTTCGTACGTTAAATCTTCCGCTATCTCGTCTGGTTCTAACTAAATAATGTGGTTCGGGTCTTTCACATATTTACATAACATGGATATGTGAAAAACGTTATGAACACGAGACATACTTGGCGGTAAGGCGAGTCTATAAGCCACAGTTCCTACTCGATCGAGGATTTCGAATGGACCAATGAATCGAGGATTGAGCTTTCCTCTTTTTTCAAATCTTTTAACTTCTTTCCATGGAGAAACACATAACAATATATGTTCTCCAACATTGAACTCCACATCCTTTCGATGAAGATCATCATAACTCTTTTTGTCTATCTTGTGAGATTTTTATACGTTGTCGGATCATTTGAATCTTTTTCGTAGTCATACGTACCAACTCTGGTCCCAACAAAGTTGCTTCACCCACCTCATCCTAGCATACTGGAGAACGACACTTTCTTCCATACAACGCCTCAAATGGAGCCATGTCGATACTTGCTTGATAACCGCTGTTGTAGGAGAATTCCACCAATGGCAAGAACTTGTTCCAACTTCCTTTTAAGTCAAGGACACAGAGTCTTAATAGATCCTCCAGAGTTTGAATAGTCCTCTCTGACTACCCGTCCGTCTAAGGATGATAAGCCGAACTGAATCATAAATCCGTTCCCATAGCTTTTTGTAAACTAACCCAAAATCGTGAAGTGAATCTTGGGTCTCAATCAGAAACTATGGATACTGGCATACCATGCAGTCTTACAATCTCATTTATATAAATACGAGCAAGACGTTGAAGTGAATAAGTTTCTCGTATAGGTAAGAAATGAGCAGACTTGGTCAATCTATCTACAATGACCCAAATTGCATCTATGCCTTGAGAAACCTTAGGAAGACCAGTAATGAAATCCTTGGTGATGTGTTCCCACTTCCATTCCGGAATTTCAAGTGGTTGCAATGGACCTTTTGGCACTTGATGCTCCTCCTTGACATGTTGACAAGTTAAACATCTTAAGATAAACTCTGCGATCTCTCTCTTCATATTCCTCCACCAAAATGTATGTCAAAGATCACGATACAATTTGGTACTCCCAGGATGGATTGCAAACGGTGTGTTGTGCGCCTCCATCATGATTTTATACTTTAAATCAAGGTCGTTAGGAACACAAAGTCTAGAGTTGACTCGTAGTATTCCTTCTTCATCGATCCTTGCTTCTGGGATAGCACCTTCTTGCACTTTCTTCCTCATAATCATCAGCTCCAGGTCTTTAACTTGAGCAGCTTTAACTTTATCGATTAAAGTCCGTAAAGATCTCCACTTTCTCCCCATACAAGTAATGCCTCCAGATTTTAAGCGCAAAAACTACTGCTGCCAACTCTAGATCATGAGTAGGATAATTTCTCTCATATTCTTTGAGTTATCGCGAGACATAGGTTATGACTTTCCCATGTTGTATGAGAACACATCCAAACCCTTTGCCCGAAGCATCACTGTAGATGATAAATCCTTCCGAGCCAAATGGTATTGTCAGAACAAGTGCTAAAATGAGTCTCCTCTTAAGTTCTTGAAAACTCTTCTCACATTCATTGCTCCAACTAAATTTTGTATCTTTTCGAGACAGCTAAGTTAATGGAATAGCGATTCGAGGAAACCCTTCTACGAATCTCCGATAATAACCAGCTAAGCCGAGAAAGCTACGTACTTTGGTCACTCATTTAGGTTGCTCCCAGCTTTGAATAGCTTCAATCTTTGTCAGGTCAACAGATATTCCATCACTTGATACTATGTGCCCAAGGAATGCAACTTCCTCGAGCCAGAACTCGCTTTTCATTAACTTGGCATAAAGCATGTTTTCACGAAGCTTTTGGAGTATCAGCCTCAAGTGTTGCTCATGATCTTCACAGCTTTTGGAATATATGAGGATGTCATCAATAAAGACGACCACAAAGTGATCCAAATATTCCTTAAATACCCGGTTCATCATATCCATGAAGGCAGCAGGAGCATTAGTCAATCCAAAAGACATGACTACGAATTCATAATGTCCGTACCAAGTTTTGAAAGTTGTCTTTGGAATGTGTTCGGTTTTAATCTTCAATTGGTGATATTCGAAACGAATATCAATCTTTAAAAAGAATTTGGCGCCTTGCAACTGGTCAAACAGGTCATCAATGCGAGGCAACGGGTATCTATTTTTGACAGTGACATGGTTCAACTCCCGATAATCAATACAAAGTCGCATACTCCCATCTTTCTTCTTCACGAATAGAACAGGAGCACCCCAAGGAGACGTACTAGGACGAATGAAATCGATGTCTAATAGTTCCTGTAGTTGGGTCTTTAATTTCTGAAGTTCAATAGGAACCATTCAATATGGGGCTTTGGAAATGGGTTTTGTGCCGGGTTCAAGGTCGATAAAAAATTCAATTTCACGCTCTGGGGGTAGGCCAGGAAGTTCTTCAGGGAATACGACAGGAAATTTATTAACAATAGAAATATCATTCAAAACTGACGTATTGTTGTTTAAATCCGTGACATGAGCTAAGAAAGCTGGACATCCGTTTTTCAATAAATGATTAACTTTATGGCTTGAGATGGCAGTGATTGATTTTAATTGTTTGGTTGCTTGAATTCGCATAATAGGTTGGTTAGGAATATGAAAGCTAACAATCTTATGAAAATAATAAATTTTTGCATGACGAGTAGTTAACCAATCAATCCCCAGAATTACATCAAATGCAAGTATTTTCAATGAAATAAGACCGACAGGTAATGTGAGGGCATCGATTTGAACCAAACAAGACTTATAAACAGTGGATGTAATGAAGGTTTCTCCCAACGGAGTCTCAACAGATAAGTCAAAGTCTAAATTCTCTAGAGTCAAATTTAAACGTTGAGAGTAAGTAGGAGAAATAAAAGGATGGGTAGAACCGGTATCAAATAAGGCATAGGCTTCGCTAGAGTTTATGATTAGCTTACCCGTGATCACTTCGTTCGGATTCCTCGCTTTTTGGGAGGTTACGACAAACGTTCTCCCTTGAACTACTGGTTTTGTCTTGTCTGGGACTACCTTTGATGCCTCCATCCTAGCTGGACTTGACTTTGGTGCATGATAAAATCGGGCTAGGTGACCTTCTTTTCCACAATTATAACATGCGTTGGACTGCTACGTACAGTTTGGACTGATGCGTCCCTCCCCTCCATATTTGTGACATACGACCGGCGGTCGTTCTCCTTCCTTAAAAACAGGTGTTGGTGCTACTCTTCTTTAAATTTCCACTTCTATTATCTTGGCCATGATTACCACCGAAGTGGTTACCATTTTTGGCATATTGATTCCCTCCACGTTTGTTGTCACCGCTTCGATGACTACTACCACTGGTATTATCGATTTGCCGACTACTATCTCTTGGTTGTGTTGACTCATTATCACGTTCCAATATCTGAGCCCTATTTACAACATCTGAATACAAACACAGTTTGTGAGAAATTAGGTATTGGCGTATCTCAGGTTTCAATCCTCTAAGAAACATTCGCATCATTCTCTCCTCATTATCGACCAAGTGGGGCACAAACCGGGATAACTCGGCAAACTTAGCTTCATACTGCGACACGGTCATATTGTTTTGCTCTAGTTTAATGAACTCTACCTCTTTCATGTGACGAATACTTTCAGGAAAGTATTTGTCGTTGAATAGCTCTTGGAACTTATCCCAAGTCATCCTTAAGACGGCAGGTTGAGTACGCTTAACAGATTCCCACCAGTAATCTACCTGTGACGACCCCAAATTCTGACCTCCATTTGGTCACCCGAATTCGGTTTGTCACGTTCTCATGGAATCATCATAATAACTAAAATTATACATTCACAACGGAAAATATAGTTTAGAATAATGTACAACAATTTATTATAATTATTCCCCCAAGTCTCACAACCTAAAGTGGTTAATAGATTACATAATAATATCGAATAAAGACTTATTACATAATCCTATATAAGCTTAAACATAGTCTGGAAATAGTCTTAAAATAATATAATAGAATAAACATAAAAAGGGACAAGCTAGTCGGTAGCCTTGCCCTTGCCCTTGTCTGTAGAGACACGTCCCTGTTCTTCCTTAACTGAATGGTTTAAATTAAGCAAGGATGAGCACAAATTACCCAGCAAGTAATATACGACAAGGGGTAAGATATAATATCACAAGGTTTGAATTATCGAAGTGCCATTTCTAGGATAGTTCATGGTGTCAAAATATCATCACGGATAAGGAATATCAACAATTCTTGGAATAAGAATGACAATTCAATATAAATCAACAGATATATATGAATTCAACGACTAACAATGTATCCAACTGGATAAGCAATTTAGATTGAGCAGTCACTAAAGACTATTGAACTTCCACTAGAGTTACCAATATTAAAATGATAGCCCAAAATATCAAGTACTATAGATGATCAGTCTACAATACTTCACGTTATGTATAATACCACAGTAATAATATACTCATGTGTTGGGGTTTCCAACAACATACAATCCCCTTACCATAAGGGTTGTCCAACTCAGTTTTTAAGATTTCTGCACTAATCAATTGGTTTGGACAGTTTTATAAACATGCATATAGTCTAGCCGAATCAAATGGCATCGACTCTTTCACAATATTCAAGAACAATACTAAGTTTATTATGAATAATAATTTTCACAAGGGTTTAAGCATAATGGCTCATTTGAACGAGAAAACAATATAACTTGTACTCAAAGAGATAAGCTTACGGTATTCGTCGAATCAAGAATGCAAAGATACTTGCACAATAAGATATGTTTAGAAACTTGCCTTATGCGTAGTTTATCCTCGTTTAAGAATTCAACACTTTCGAATCCTATTTATAATGTATTATATGTTCAAGATGCTCATTAGCTAACATAGTCTTTAATCAAGCTTGACATGATACAAGTAGGCGTGTAAGGTACAAAATCAGTTTATACATCATCATAAATCAAATACTTAGTTACTTCATAAGCAAATCAAGAATGCTCAAGGTTATGACCTCCTTACTTATGGACTTTTCATTTCAATGCAACACCAACTTATCGACTAAGCATCACACGTATATATAGACATCTGTAGGTTTTAGATCACACTTAGCATTATAGGCATCGTACAAGTTACTGCCGAAAAGTCAGAACTCACTAACTGTGATTCCAGACTGGTGCGGTCGAGCCTGATTTGCACTGAGGAGACGCTCGGTCGCGCGGCTCCCAGTTCAAACTAGGGCTAAGCAGCTATTTGCTTGACCTAGCTTGTCCATCCTTGCATATATAACAGATATTAACATGTTAAGGGTCCTTTCACACTTGTCTAGTTTAATCTAGGTCTCGTCTTGCACAATACGGTTCTAAGTTGGACATTTCAACAATTTAATGCTATTTAAGGTTATAAAATCACAAAGTCCAACATGCTTAATTCTTAAACATATAAGGTAGTCATATAATTCATATTAGACATGCTTATAAGTATTCATATCACATACGTGTATTTAACAATGTTTTGTTTTGAAATATGCTTTGAAGCATGGTACATGTACATTTATGATACATGAGTGTGTGTCTAAGGATATCATCTAACATGTTCATAATCATCAGATTCTAACTTTCAAAGTATCACATTAACATTCATGTTCAAAGTTCACATTTTCATTAGCAACGCTTACTACTAAGTCTAACATGCTCATGCTTCAATATGAAGTCCATATACGTAAGTTAGTATGTCCGACATGCATTTCAAAACCATACTAGCATGCTTACAAGATCAGAATATGCATTATTCAAGTTTACCATTTCTAGCTTTTCTAACACTTGAAGTTTTCTTGAAAACTTAGCTAAAATCAAGCTAAAACAACATAACATTTTCAAAATAATATCTAACCACATGATAGGGTCATTTATAGGCTTAACCTAACTATCATAGCATGCTTAAAACAAATCAGAAACCTCAACTCAGCATCTAAGAACAGCGCCACGCGCGGCCGCACGGTACTAGGCTATAGAAGTGGCGCGGTCACGCCACTTCAATCAGAACCAAAAAAATGGCTCTGCTTTTTGCAAAGCCTTGACACATTCACTGCTAACTTGAAAGTAGACTAACAACAAAGCTCCCAGATATGCATACAAGCTCATATAACACCATGGCATGCTTGTCCATACTAATTAACAGGGAATTCAGTAAATTCTAGAATTTGAAATTTCAAGACTAAAACTCCATTTTTATAGAGAATGAAAATGGCAACAAGGAAAAAGGAGTTATACCTCTATAAATGTGAAAAGAACTTGCTCCAAATGAACTTCTAAGCTCTAGATTACTTCTATGCTCTCAACCTTACTACTTAGCAATTCTCAAACAATTTCCCAAATCACAAAGAATGAAAGGAAGGGTCTATTTTATAGGAAACTCATTAACCATGCCAATCTATTGTCCAAGAATTCAAACTCATGGATTAAGGGATTGCATGAAGTATAAGAAGGAGTTGGTAATTTAGTGGTTGGTTTGCATCATGAACACCACTCCCCCCCCCCCATGATCATTAGCTAGAAGCTTGGAAGAAAATAAGATAAATAGGCCATAGTCTTTTTGCTATTCACGTGACTGAGGTTTAGGAGTAATTGTGGCTCTCAATTTGGGACAATCCCATTTATCTCAGCATCATTGCAACACTTAACCCACATACTTATACACAACCCTTATTCTTATGTTATATTTTTAATACACATCTCAACCATATATTATAATTAAATGTCACACTTAATAATTAAGGTTTCAATGTAGTAGATGAAATATGGAAATGTAATATACATATAATCCATGTATATTTTATCACACTGGTATACTTTAATAGTTCATGGTATATTATTTTAATAGCTGCCCACATACATATTGTCACATAGATAATATATTTATAACATATAGTTCCAATATATTTAGTTACAATGCCCATACAATATAGTTTTATACAACCTAAGATATATAGTCGCACTGCACTATATAATATAGTTGTATATGCACATAACCGTTTATATAATACTATTATATTATTAACTTATTTATGTTAAATAAATAAATCATGCACCCCCTTAATTAATTAACACCAATATTAATTAATCCAACCATTGATTAATATATTTATGGGCTTCCATAATCATTATTCATCTTTATAATATATTGCAAATAATAGTAATCACACATTATTAGTTAATTACTAAAATTCAATCTTCTACCACAACCATCATCAATTAATTAATATAATCATTAATTAATCCTCATTATTAAATAATTAATCTACCACGCATCAATTAACAACTAATAGCATATTACAACAACAATTTACAATTAATATTACTTTATTGCTCATCTTACAATTTCTTCGCCAATTAACATTACTATTAGTATTTTCCATCACCATGCCACACAAGGCTTTCAACGAGTTTACCACAACCTCCACATATTCTCAACTATTCAATTACTCAATATAATTGAGTTATCTCATTTCATTACGTGAGATTGTTCATATTCAAATAATTATTTATTTCCATTAATATATTCACTTAAATAATACGAACAAATTCTCGGGTACTACACTGCCTCTCCTCGCAACATGAAGGTGGCAAAGAGAACCTTTTGCTCCTCAGAGCATCACAAGACGTCAAATATCTTGGTGATATGCTTTATCCACGTCTCCGACTTATGTGGTTTTGGCTCTCCAATAAACTCCGGTGGTCCCAGCTCCTTGAACTGCTTAGTGGTGACCATTTGAGAGTTGCCAGTGATTCCACCTGCAATTTGAATAGGAGTTTCTTTTGCCTGATGTTGCACGAATTGCAGAAAGTTCCTAAACATTCTGTCATTCGCCATTTGGTCAGTGTTGTTGTTCACCTGAGGATTATTGCCTTCTTGATGCACATTATCCTTGGTATTAACAAGTGGTGACTCAACAGTCTCATGTGCTCCATTGCTTAACTCAACATTTTTTGATGCCATTTTTAAACACTACCACAAAACAAGGGTTAATTGACATGCCACATATTATCCCTATATTATGACCAACTAATTAAATAACAAATAAAATTAGGTAGGTCATACTAGCGAAGGATTTACCCGTCTCTCTCCCCTAGTTCCAGTCCCACATCTTAGCCAATGATCATATCCCTAAGCTTTGATATCAACTGTAACGCCCCCAAAATCGGTATACATCACCCATTATGATTCGCCAAATACGTGGTACAAAATATAAATACAAACCTAATGTATACAAATGTTAAGTGTCGTGTAGAATACGACACAACATAAGCTGTGAGTTTTAATACAAATATTGTCTTCTAGAAAGTATTAAAACTAGAAATAAGTCATCATTATATTTATTATCACACTATTTCACAAAATAGTGAGGACTACTAATGCAAACATCTGGACCGTCACTCCGTTCTCTGACTAGTCCCAACTATATTCTCATTTCCTAAAGAAAACAATGAAAGCAAAGGGTGAGCTCAACTAGGCCAGTAAGAAATATTATGACTAAGATAATGCCGAATAAATTATCATTAGCCTTCAACAGTGTTAAACTGATAAAATAATAAACATCAAGTTTAACTGCAGCAGAACAAGCAATCCATTAGAAATTTAAGTAGAGCATGATATCTACTATCTTCTATGATTTAAAAAGCTTATCAACAGTTTTATCGCTGAGACTCGGCTTAATAAATAATCCACATCATCGAATCATCCATGCACTCTGGACCAAGGATATTCATTAGTATCACCAATGGTCATGATCATACCAACAACTGTCCAATAATGCAATACGGGCCAATGATGACTTTAACTACATCATTTATAACATTACGGTTATGATTATACCGAATAATCCCTGGTTATAATCATACCAAGTCCATTTATGCACTACAGGCCACAGATGACTTTCAACATAATATAAACATGAGGATGATGACAGTGATATAAGAATTCAATAAAACAAGTTCAAGGATAAATTTTTAAAGATTTATAATTTAATTATTCCAGAAATCAATAACGTCTAAATTGTCAACATGATACTGCATTGTGGAGTAAATTTCAAGAATAATATTGTATCCAAAATAATTTGGACAGAAAAGAAATTAATTTTAATCATGAATAGTACCCAGTGAATAGTAACCTGTGAATAGTACTTTCTGAATAGTATCTCGTGAATAGTACTCTGGCATTTAAGCTTTAACAAGAATGTTCAGAAAAATATAATTGTGAAACGATACTAGATGAAGTGCAAATTTCAAGGATATTCTACTAATTTAAAGGAGTATAGAAGCAATACTTAACAACACGAGTGTATAATTCAGAATCTAAAACGATATAATATTACTTACATGCTACATAGTACAGAAGAAAATATTATTTCATACGAATATTGAACAAAAATAATATCCTTTACAAATACGAAAGAAATAATACTCCTTACCTTAGTTATTGGATACTGAAATAGTGTAGTAACAGAATACTCTTCTTCTTTCTCTCTGATTCTCTCTCTAAAGAATTATCATGTTAGTCGTAGTGAATTGGTGAGAATGAAAGAAGAAATAAGCTTCTATTTATTGAAGATTTCTAGCTTAGCCCTTGCAATGTGAAAATGCAAGTGGCTTGACGACTGGTGATATGAGAAGAAAAGTGGTTTGACACCTGCAATGTGAAACAACAATTAGTCGACGCCTGTAATGTGAAACGACAATTGGTCGACGCCTATTATGTGAAACGATAAGTGGTTCGACGCTTGTAATATGAAACGATAAGTGGTTCGACGCCTGTAATATGAAACGACAAGTGGTTTGACGTCTGGTAAAGATAATTACTATTGGCGAAAGTGACTCTTAGATGATGACATATGGGCCCCCATAGAATAAACAAAACTTACCACAAACGTCTCATTACAAACTTCTTATTTATATCAAATATTGAATAAATATTATCACAAATCATTTTATCTTCAACCAACACATTTTTAATCTTCCAACAATTATTCATCATTAACATTATAACTCACAATATTTAACAACCAGATTATTTCCATGAAAGAGGGGGCTTTTCGATAAGGATTTCTCCCTATTGACACGCAATTAAATGACCAAACCTCTCCTCGACAAAACTTTCTAGACATCGTCAATATTGTAAATAATAATATGAATAATTTTATCGTCTCAATTATTGATTTAATAATATAAAATATTATGCAGATGATACTGTGACAGTAATTGAACCAATAATATGAGATACTATGCAGCAATTACTGTAGTAATAATTAAGTATCACTGAGTGGCTTCTTACGTAAGCATCAATAATCTATGCCGTATGCTACTATGCAACCACACGTATTACTGTACTTTTACCACCGGGTATTTCAACAGTTAATGGTAAAACTTTTGCCGTTATTTTTATAAAAATATAATTTTGTCGTTTTTTAACTCCAACAATAATTATGTTGTGGGGTCTACCAATGATTGTGTCATCGTACGAATATTTTTGACAAAAAGAATATTCTCCGACCAAACCAATATTTTATAACAACTTGCTTACTTTGTAAAATTTATAAATATTACCCACAACTATAACATTATATCAAATTCACACCATAATATTCAAATTTATATTTAGAAAAAAATAATATTTATTCATAAAAGTTGGGATCTTACAAAATAACTTTAGCTTAATTAATTTAAATAACTTGTAATGGTAATTAAAATAATTTCTATTATAATTATATTTATGAATAACAAATAATTATATATCTAATTTAATTAATAAATTAGAAACATCACTTTATTTAATTTATTTATTTCCTTTAAATTAAACAATTTATTTAATTTAATTATTTTCTTAAACATTAAGCAGTTGATTTAATTTAATTATTTCTTTAAATTAAAACCTCTAGATAAATTATCATTATTTAATTTAATTAACATTAATCAATTTACTTATTACATTAATTCAACATAATTTATCAATTATTTATTTTCCTTAATAAATAAATTATTTAAAATATTTATTTAATTCAATAAATATTTAAATTAAATTACAAATTTCTTGATCGTTACATTATCAGTGCCCGAGGGTCTGTCTTACTCTGCCGTAACTGAAATATTTTTAGGAAAAGCAAGAATGAGCAACAAGTTTACTCAACAAGTAATATAGCAATACGGGTGTTCAATATAGTTTTAAATTCTCAAGGGTACAACAATAATGATAGTTCGAGGATAGCAAGAAATATCGATGGTTCTCAACAATAGTCGCTAAGGACAGAAAAATATCAATAAGATTTAACGCTTAATCAATTCGAGATTTCAAATAATGAATACTGAGCAGTCGCTAAGGACTATAAACTTTTACTAGAATTAACAGTAATAAACTGATAATCCAATAAAAATAAGTACCACAGGTGATCAGCCTAAAGTTCACTACGTTATGCATAACATTTAATCATACTCTTGTGCACACGTCGGTCTCTCGACAATTATATAGTTTCCCCTTCAAGGATGGTTATTCATCTCAGTTAATTATAATTAGAGTCCGCACCAAGTTAATTTTGTTTGGATAGCTTTCTATCATACGATAATAGTCTAGCCGAATCAATGGCTTAGACAACTTTTATAATGCGTTCAAGACCTATGAGTTCAATGCTTGCAACAATCGTCAAAATATATCAATGATTTCAAAATAGTAATATATATTTGTTTGAAATAAATATGGTTGATATGGAAACAATTCGGATTATACAATGTAAAGAACTTAGGAACTTGTATGCCATATGTGAATCAAATGAAGTTCGAGAGCTTGCATAAAATCCAAAGTTGTTTAAGTTAGAGAACTTGCATAATCATAGATTCCTTGTATAAAGTAAATGCATAGGTTAGGATACTTACCTTTCGCGTCGATTAATAACTTATAGCTTAATACCACTCCAATGAACTATATTATCCTATTTATGTATAAACACATTAGTTATACAAGTTCAATATGTAAACATACTATCTTATACTGCCATGATACACATATGTAATTTACAGATACTAAACATATATTTTTAATCTTATATTAGTTTACACAATAGCTCATATTCTTACCACCTCAACGTTGTTTTTACTTTTAAAAGTTTAACATAGAAAACTTGTAAAATTTATTAGATTCTTGGTTCTATATCATGATTACATGCTTGAACACTTCAAACGTTATTCTAATCATGTATTACAACTTAATATGTTAATACACACATGTTGCAAGGTTCTGATTGCAAATAAAATAGTTAGACTGCTCCAGCATGTGGCGCGGTCGCGCTACATTTTGACCTGGGAGTGGCGTGGCCGCGCTGCTCCCTGATCAAACCAGACTTGAAGTTTTAATAGCATGGCTATAGTTTAGTATATAGCATAAACAAATCATGATACACACGTTAAAAGGTTCTGGACTTAGTTTTATGTACCTTAAGCTAATATCAAGATTATTTTTCAAATCTCATAGTTTCATCCCGAAAGTTTCCATTTAATGAGGTTAAGAGAATTCATTATGCAAAAGGGTGATCCTATTGCTCAATATATCACATATTGATACTAAACCATTCTTATTACGCATGTTAGCATGTATTTAGATTACTTACACATAACTAGTATAGTCCGTTACTCGGTACCTTCTTTGAAGCCTGCTTGACTAGTCTATCTTACGCTTAACAAGTTGAATGGACATATAAACCATGCTTAGAGTCATAAAAGATGTTTTTATGTTTGTACATATAGTCAAAATGTGATTCACATCATGCTTTTCAAAATTAGTTCTCAAACCTACATGAACCCACTATGCAACCTCCTTTATACAAGACAACTTAAAATAACATCTTATGCTTATTGTACACATATTCAAGCTATGTTCAAGTGTTTAAAAGTCAGAACTTAAAGGAAATTATGATCATCATTTTGAAAATCTATAAGTTTCCTTTTTAAAACTCATGCTAAATCAAGCTAATACATAAGGCAACTTTATAATACACTTCATATCCATATGTTCACACAAGTAAGACATATATATATATATAGACTAAAAAGATCATAATATAAAATACCCTAAGTTCATCATGATTCACTTTTTCAAAACTTAAAATTTTCTTTAAAATTCATACTAAAACAACCTATCATATGTAAATCCATTTCGAATCATATTCCACACTCATTGTGCGCATAATTAATCCATATATACATCTTAAAAATATCTGCACTCGAATGACACAAGGTTTATCAAGTTTGGTTTTTGACTTCTAAATTTCCTTCCAAAAAGGCTACTAAACTAAGCTTTAATGACTTACCACCAAACAACCTTAATCCATATGTTAGGGTCATTTATATACATAATCAAACCAAAATAACAAGCCAATGACAACACAAGCCAAATAAAATTAGTATCCAAGACTGGCAGTCGGCGCGGCCGCGCAGTCTTGTACTATAGAAGTGGCGTGACCGTGTCACTTCGAGCAGTAGCAAGAAAAATGGCTCTGCTTCTGCAGAGCTTTAACATAAGCAACACAAGCATTGTTAAACCTAAAACCCAGACCAACTACAATACTTCTAAATATGCATATAAGCTCAGATAACACATGAATAACAGTTACAAATCCAATTAGCAAGAATTCATGCACATTCAAATATTAATCAAAATTAAATTAGGAATACAATGTTATGTTATACCTTTACATTGAATTGGATAGAGCTTATCCTAAAAATCAGATTACTCCCTCAACACTCTATATAGCAACACTCATTCTCTAATTATACTTATTAAATAATTTTCTAGCAAATGAGAAATGAGGGAATGAGCTACCATTTATAGAAGATGGATTACACAGTCCATGATTTTGCCCATCATATACAAACCAACGGGAAAGAGAATACGCCATTAGATTGAGAGGGTTTGGTGAAAAGATTTCACCAACTCCTTCTCCTCCATCTAAACTCATCATCACAACAAATTTCTAGCAGGCTTGAGTTCACGCAACTAAGATTAGGCTACTGTTGAGCACTGTTTCGGTCACTCAAATTGGGATAAGAAGTCTGATTGTTACGTAATAACCAAAAAGGTAGCTAATTTACTTAAGTTTTAATTTCCTTTGAGTATACATCACAATTTTAATGAGGTAATATTACTACATTGTGTTAAGTTAGGGTATGTATCCATACCCATATTTATATAATCTATATACATTTTATAATACTAAATATAATCTAATTGGGTATCATCTAACCACATCATCATAAACTTTTTTATTCCATTTACACTTGCTTATTGAAATAATTACTAATTTGCAAATCATCGATTTATTCTAATTTAATATTACATAAAGTACATCTTTAATGTTCTCACACATACATATTGTCACATAAGCCTCATTTATGTAACTTATAATCCATTCAATTTTACTATATAGTTTTATATATTATATACTCACATTAAAGTGTCACATTACACTTCCTTTTTAAGTGAATGTAGGTACTATATATTATCACATATCTTGAACACAACCATTAATTGAATAAATATAAATATTATTATACTAGTTATTTACTCATTAATATTCTATTACTCATAATAACAATTAATTAAAAATATGATATTAATTAATCATTCACTTATTAATTAATTCATTCCTTAATTTAATTAAACCGTCAAAATTTCTATTCCCGTGCCACACAAGGCATTTCACAAGTCTCATTATATTTTACCACATTTTCTCAATTAACATAAATTCAATTTAATCTAATTAAGCTACTCATCTCATGACACATAAATATTTATATAAAATAAATATTCACATTCTTATTAATATCATTATTAATTTTTATTCATAAAATTCACGGTTCTTACATCCTCCCCCTTATAAAAATTTTGTCCTCGAAATTGTTACGAGATTACTCAAACAGATGGGGATAGTCCCTCGTAATCCTGTCCACTAATTCCCACGTGGCCTCCTCGACGTCGTAGATCCACCAAAGTACTTTTACATAAGATAAAATTTTATTTCTTAATGTCTGCTCTTTCATATCTAATATCTGGATAGGAATTTCTCCATACGCCATATTCTTTTCCACTTAAATGGGCTTGTAGGAAATCACGTGTTTGTAGTTAGGCTTGTACGGTCGTTACACGGAGATATGAAACACGTTGTGGATGTTCTCCAACTTAGGTGGTAATGCAACTTTGTATGCCACTTTGCCCACTCGCTTCAATATCTGTAAAGGTCCTATGAACCTCATACTCAATTTTCCCTTCTTGTCGAATCGTATTTTTCCCTTCCAGGGAGATACTTTCAAGAAAACGTAACTTCTGACTTCAAAGTTGCGGTCTTGATGATGTAAATCTATTTTTTCTGGCGATCTTGTGTAGCTACCAGTCTGGCTCTTATCATTGTCACCATGCCTGCGGTTTGCTGCACTAACTCTGGTCCCAACATTCGTCATTCTCCAACTTTGTCCCAACATAACGGTGTTCGACATTTTCTCACGTAAGCTTCGTATGGTGGCATGCCGATACTCGCATGGTAACTATTATTATAGGCAAATTCCACTAGGGGTAGGTGATCATCCCAATTTCTCTTGAAGTCCATCACGCAAGTCCTAAGCAAATCCTCTAGTGTTTGTGTCGTTCGCTCACTTTGTCTGTCTGTCTGTGGATGATAAGCAGTACTCAACCTCAGCTGTGTTCCCATCCTCTCTTGCAAGCTTTTCCAAAACTTTGACTCGAAGCGGAGATCTCGATCAGAGATAATTGACACCGGCACTCCATGTTGTGAAATAATTTCCTTTACGTAAATGCTTGCTAACTGATTCAAATTATATCGGATCTTAATCGATAGAAAATGAGCCTTGTTCGTTACTCTATCTGCGTTAACCCAAATGGCATCAAAACCTTTTTGGGTGACTGGAAGTCCTACCACGAAGCCCATGGTAATGTGCTCCCATTTTCACTCTGGTATTTCCAACGGTTGAAGTAGACCACTCGACCTATGGTGCTCTGCTTTGACCCGTTGGCAAGTAAGACATCTACTAACACACTCAGCGATTTCTCATTTCAGATTGGGCTACCAATAATGTTGCCTCAAATCTCGGCACATCTTTGTGCCTTCTAGATAAACAAAATACGTCGTATTGTGTGCCTCGTGCAAAATTTCTTCCCTCAACTCGGTTAGCGCTGGTACCTACATTCTCCCTTTGAGTCTCAAAATACCGTATTGATCCATTTTAAATCTATCTTCTTCATTTTTTGGGATCTTCTTCTTAATTTTCTCGTATTCTTCATCCTTTCTTGTGAATCCTTTACTCTGTCCAACAAGGTTGGACGAGCTTCCAATGCAAATAATTTTTCTTCAGACCTCTCCGATCCCTTTACTTCTATCTCCAATTTCTCCATTTCCCTTATTAACTCCTCCTGAGCTGTCAGTTGAAATAACTTCTCCCATCCATTCCTGCTCAGCACATCGGCTACTACGTTTGCCATTCCCAGTTAATAAAGAATATCACAGTCATAATGCTTGATTAATTCTAACCACCTTCTTTAACGCATGTTCAACTGCTTCTGTGTGAATATGTATTTCAAACTCTTGTTGTGACTCCCCCAAAATAGGTATACATCACACATTCTGAGTCGCCAAATACATTGTACATAACTTATATACAAACTTAATTTATACAATTGTTAAGTGTCGTGCAGAATACGGCAAAACATAAGATGTTAGTTTTAATACAAATATTGTCTCTTAGACAATATCCAAACTCAAATTCAATCTTTATTACAATTATTATCACACTATTTCAAAGAATAGTGAGGACTACTAAAGCAACCATCTGAATCGTCACTCCATTCCCTGACTAGTCCCTGCTATATTCTCATTTCTTGAAGAGAACAGTGAAAGAAAACGGTGAGCTCAACTAGCCCAGTAAGAAATATTATAACTAATATAATGCAGAATAAATTATCGTTAGCCTTCAACAGTATAACAACAGATAAAATACAATAGACAACAAATTTTAGATCAACAACTGGAGCGGAATAAGCAATCCATTAGAAGAGTCAAGTAAAACATGATATCTACTATCTTCTATGATTTAAAAGTTTATCATTAATTTTATCGCTGAGACTCAGCTTAATAAATAATCCACATCACTGAATTATCCATGCACTACGGGCCAAGGATATTCATTAGTATCACTGTAATAACCAGATATTTTCTATATAATTAAATAAGAAATTTTGCATATAAATTTTTTTTGAAGCAAATGTGGGAATATGTGCAAGGTAAAGTGTGTGTATATATGTGACAAATAAAACTTTATTTATTACATGAATAATTATAGATAAAATTTTTAGAATTATTGATCATTATAAATTATATTCTTATAAAAAATTAATTTTGTAGTAGAAATGATTTTATTTTATTTTTTTCATGAAAATAGGTTTTTATATTATTAAAATAATATATGATATGATTATAGAATTATTATAAAAATTATTTTGTTATATGAATTTATTTCAGATTAATTAAGTTAATTATTATAACTTAATTAGTAATGGTATGTATATGAAAGATAAATCAGATATGGAATCCAAACCCTAATTCTGGACTTTGACAAAGGGATGAGAATAATAATATCATATTAATTATATTTCAGTGCTATAAATATGTATTGTATGTATAGACTGATAATGGTTGGTCAATTATGGTGTAACATGACAAAACCCTAGTTTTGCTGATAAACCCTAATTCAAAAAGTCAAATATGACTTTAAGAACTTGTTAAGTCATTATGTAGTCGTGTTAATGTATATAATGTCAGATATTATACTTAACTAGGAAAAATCCTAATTATTAGAGACACTAAATTCTAAAATTAGAAACCCTAATTATTATTTAGAAACCCTAATTATCAAATTGTAATCCTTAACTACTAAATTAGTAATCTTAATTATAATATGTGAAGCTTAAACCTAATTTCCATGTTCTATGTATTTAGAAAACTAAATCAATTTAGATACCCTAATTTATAATTTAGAAACTAAAATTTTTATTTTAAACCCTAAATTGAAATCCTAGAAACTAAAATTCTAAAACCCTAAGGGTTGGAATAGAATGTCAAGTTTGCCATTAAAATTGGGATCAAATTGACCATAATACCCTTTTTGAATTATTTAGTAGGAAACTTGTATAACTTGCTAAACCTTTAGTGGTTGAACAACCCTTGACTTGCCAATGTATTAAAAATCTATACAAATCAGCCACTTATTGACAGCAACATCAGATTCATGCATTGCATTCAAATTATAAATAGAATTGGAAAGAGAAAAGTGTAAATTCATGCTCATTTGTTCAACCTATACCCAACCAACTCTCTCTCTCTCTCTCTAAACCCACGAATTCTCGTAGTAAATCAGTCCCAAAAACAAACCCCACTATCACTTATAACAAATCAAAAAGCTAGAATCAAGAATTTGTTCATAGAAAGGTATAAACTTAATTTAGAATATGATCCTTGTAGCTATGTTAGATGTTATGATTTTGTGGTAAGACATGTTGTATAAGGTGTAAATAGATGATTTGGGTTACTAGATGTTAGATCCATAACATCTATAGGCTCGGATTTGATGTTTTTCAAAATCTGGAATATTTTTTTTATGTTGTTTGACAACGAATGTCAGACCCCATAGATTCTTCTTTGTTCATGATTTTGTATGATTTATGTTTTGGACTTGTAGTATGCTATAAGATCTTTGATCTGGAAGTTGAATCAAGGTTAGAGCATGAACAGATTGCAAGTTATGGGTGGTCAAACCCCATTGACCGATCATGATTGATCATGTTCTGGGTAAACCCAGAACTTGCCCAGAAAGCTGACAACAAGTTCATGGGCCCAGATCTTTCATGTTTTACTTGATTTGTGTTTTTTTGGTGTATCTAGTTTGTAGTTTGGTATATGTACTGTAGATTCATGCTATTAGAACACCTAAACCTCAAACAGGATTAATACAGTGGTCCGTCAAACTAGGCAGAAGGATCACAACATACACTTTCTAGGTAACCCGTAAAGCTTATGAATGTGACTTCTGACTTGGTTTGACCGAACCGTATCTGGAAAGTTTAATGTTGTTATAGTGATTTTCTGTGATAGATCTCTTCCTTTACATGTTGGCTACAACCTAAAACCATTAGATCATTAAAACATGACATGAACAGCAAGTTGTGGAAGCCCAAAAGTGGCTACTCGAACTATTCTTCATTTCTGGGTTCTGATAGCTACTTTGCATGCTTAGATCTCCTTTGTGTTATGATTGTTGACCTTGTTTGTTGTTGGATCTTGTAGGGTTACATTAGTACTACAATATCTAACAATTATCTTGCCTAGAAACAACGTATACAATAAATTAATGTTGGTCAAAGTAGCTAACTCGATCACTGCACATGAGTGTTCTTCAGCCTCAAGAACACTGTAGGCGACGGTTTCTGTCGCTAAAGGCCATAGCGACAAATTCAATAATTTTAATTAATTTAATTTCTAAAAATCATTTAAAAATAGTAAATAATTTCAGAAAATTTCAAAAATTATTTTAAGTTATAAAAATTAATTTTTAATAATTTGACATATTTTTCATAAATATTAGTACTTATTTGAATATTATTGATATTTAATTTATTTAATAAATTCATTAAATAAAATAATTAAAAATGATTTTATTATATTAAAAATTATTTTAAATGATAATAAGGTATTTAAAAATATTTTAAGTTATAAAATATAACTTTTAATATTTTAAAGCAAATTTCATTAATTATTTAATATTAATGATATTAGATTTTGATTTATTTAATAATTATATTAAATTAATTAGTTTAAAAATGATTTAATGTTATAAAAATCATTTTAAATGAAAATAAAGAGTTTAAAAATATTTGAAGTTATAAAATATAACTTTCAATATTTAAAGGTAAATTTTATTAATAATTTACTAATAAAGATATTAAAAATATTAAATAATTATATTAAATAAATAGTCTAAAAATGGTTTTATTAATTTAAAAATTATTTAAAAAGGAGATAAATGTAACGACCGAGAAATTCGGTTCTTATTATAAAATAATTTTATTAAATTAAATATTAATAAAATCTTATTCTATGTGTTATCAAGATGGTTGTTGTGATATAACCTATTAATGTTAGAATGTCGTAGTATTTGAGCTACGTGGATGAATTAAAGTGTTTAAATTTCCAAGATGAAAATAAAAGTTTTCCGAAAAATTTTCTGAAAAAAAAACACTATTCATCGGGATTTGCTCGGGATATAATTTTGAATTTCTGAGAAATACGTAATGATGGAATAACAAGGTAAGATGGATTATGTAATAAAAATCTATTTATGGAAAATGTAATATTTCGCTTGTGGACTTAATTTATAAACGTTAAGGAAGTCGAAATAGTAATGAATAAGTAATGAAAAGAGTATAATACGAAGTATTATACGAGTTAGTATGAAGAATTAATTATCATATATAAATTCTATATGAATTGGAATATGAAAATAATACATAAATTATATGTACTAGATAATGTTAATGGACTTAGAATATTGATTAACAATTATTAAAGTCCAAGTAAATTAAATGTTAAGGCCCAATTATTGGTTAATAAACAAGTTAGTGTTTGTTAATGTAAAGTCCAATGATTTATTTAATCCAAGCCCAAGCTAGAATCCATGAGTGGTATGACCCATAGGGCAAACCAGATTTATATGGTTGAATGTGGTGACCAAGTAATGTGGTGACCAAGTTAAGGTGGTGACCAATTAATAAGAGTAATGGCCAAGCATAGGATAAATGTTGTGTTATACAAGTAATGAATAGTAAGGAGGTGGGATTGTTTTAAGGACCAAACTACCCTAACTTTGCAAATTCTATAAATAGAGAAGGCTTGCTAGTCATTTAACACTTGTTCAAATAATCCAACCTATTACAAAGTGCTTAAGTGTTAAAGAGATTAAGTTACAAATAAGTCACTTCCATAAGTAAGAAGAAGAAGAAGAATCTACTTACTAAGACTTCAAAAGTAAGATTTCTTCTCCATTATCTTCTATCTCTGCCATGATAGGTTAATAAGAAAAGTTTGGATTAAGGAACATGAATGTTAAAAAGTAAGAAGAATGAATAAGCCATGAACTTAAGTCACATAAGTTGGTAATAAGTCATTTAAGCTAGCATAAGTTATAAACTTATGTGAAAGTATTATGAACTTGTAATGAGTTTACTAAGAGAAATGATATGAATGTAAAAGAAATTGTATTATCATATGTATCATGTATACATAAGTAAAGTTATATGTTAAGAACATATAAGGTATGATGACTAAGAAACTTTAATTGTCATAAGTCATGAACAATGAAATCTTAAGAAGTTTATAATTTAATAAAGTTATAAGCTCATGAAGAAATAAATCTAAAATCCAACAATGCATATAAGTTGTTGTAATAAGTATGTTAAGATGTTCACATGATGAATAGAATTCATTGGTAATGTGGAACAAATCATAAGACTGAAGATTTGCCGGAAATTGCACGATTGGACGATAATCGTCGAATTCGTGAAATTCTCGAAATAAAAGTCAAATTTTGTGTTTAAACTCGAAATCATTGTTTTCTAATGAAGACAAGTCATATTTGGCATTTAAGAGTTGCGGACTGAAAAATGACCGGATTCCGACTTAGAACGAAGAAACGAGCGTTGAACATTCACGAACGTTTATCGGTTTCGTTAAAAATGAATCGCTAGGTGAAGTTTTAGAAACCAAAGTTAAATACATAAAATTCTTGTATGAATGCGTAGATTACATAATTGTGAATCGTAGGCTTTTGAACGAGCCAATTCGCACTTATAGCGTCCGGGAAGTTCACAAAATATAAAAACTGAAATTATTTTCTGGTGCACAGTGTTGGCGCCGCGGCGCCAACCCTAGGCTAAATGAGTCGCACCGCAGCGCGTAACAGTAGCCGAGCACACTGTAAGAGTTCACCGTAGCGCGAATCGTAGTACAATTTGTGGCGCCGCAGCGCCATGTACAGTACGAAAAGTTTATGGAGTGTGGCGCCGCAGCGCGGCCCATTAAGTAAGGACTCGCGCCGCAGCGCCATGTCCAGGACAATGCGAGTATAAGGCTCGTGCCGCAGCGCGAGATGTAAGCATAAAGCTGGCGCTGCAGCGCCAGTCTCAGAATAAAGATAGTAATGAATATTTCTAAGTACACAGAAATGAAAGCTAATTGTTTTAAAAGTAAACACAACTTAAGGAATGTAATGTAATTTTGTTTAAACTTTGTTAAACCTTAAGGATGTTGTATAAAAGTTGAGATAACTTAGTCGAATATAAATGCAAGGATAATGATAACCCGGAATGAATAATAACTGAATCTAATACACAATTAGATTAAGAAGAAGGCTAAGATATAGTTATATACATATTTGATTATATGTGACCTAATGTAAGGCATTATGTGATCATGAATTGTAGAGACTTGAAAGACTTAAACATAAAGTTAATTTACGGTAGTAGACGCTAAAGGAAAGTATTCTCACTCTTGTCTCAGTTCAATCTGAACAAGTTTTTGAGGTTCATGTATTCTTTCGCATGAATTAAGGTATGTTGAAGTTAAAGCTAATCCATTGGCTAGACTTAGTAATTTATTCATCTATTATCAAATGATGTTTTCTTTTGTCAACTACTCAATATGGTTTTCAAAAGAAGACTGAAATGTTAAACAAATGTTTTGTTGGTAAAACGACAGGCATGTGAGGTTGCCAAATGATTAAACGTACATACGTTTAATGGATGTAGTGTTGATCAACATAGAGTACAATAGGATGATCACCTAGAAGTGCCCGTAAGTAATATCGGGCTTACGGACTTGTTTCCGGGTTGTCCTTTTTCAATAAAGAATGAATACTCGAGGTCTTTGACCGGAGTAAATGTTTTACTAAATATTGTTATGATTATAAAACATTTTGAAAGAAAAGATGAAGTGCTATTTTGAATTAATAATAGTACTTCATAACTATTGTTCAGTTATTAAAGATATACGATTCGTATGTGTCAAGCATGTTGTTATTGAATTGTTATACTTGCTGAGCTAGTTATGCTCACTCTTGCTTGAACCATATGAATGCAGCTAAGACTGAACGTCCCGTAGGATCGAAAAAGGATAGAGGAAAAGCTAAGGCAGATTGTTAAGCTGTCTTGTAATAGAATATGTCTAATGTTGTATGTAACTAATATTATGACAAATAACCTTTGTAATGGGTATAGAACCTGGGAAATGTAAATATTACTTTAAATATATAGAAGTTATGCTCGTTCTTTGAGACTTTCAATTGAATGAATATATGAATGATTGTACAGTATATCACCATCTATCGGGTTAGAAGATAGCCAGATTTGGGGGCGCTACAAGTTGGTATTAGAGCCTAGGTTATGAAACTTAAGAGGGAAAATAAAACCTTAAGTCATAACCTTTAAAGAAGTAAAAGATGGAAAGTAACTCTATAAAAATGCATTATATTATGTTATGTGTTTCTATTATTTTACTGACGTGTACTAATCAAACTATATTGTTTTATTGTAGATGTCAAGAGAAAATGATATGTATAGAGACATACATGTAGTCAGCGAGGATTCGGTTAATCGGGTAGAGATACTACCAAATCCTGTAGCCGTAGAACCAGAGGTGGTGACAATCGAGTCTGAAGATTCAGACGATTTATACTACATGTCTATATTTGATGGTATGCTAGAGGAGGAGGTGGACGTGATGTCCTTTGATCAGGTTCCACCTACAGAGGAATTGTCTACGGGGGAATCGATGAAGGCATTGTTTATGTCAGTATTGGATAGGAATATCCATTACTGCCAAGAAGTTAAGGAGTTAAAAGAGGAACTCTAAGCTGTCCGTGAGGACAAGACTAGCATGGAGTGAATGTGGGAAGAGGAGCACGATGATAGAATTATAGCTAAGGACAAGGTCCGAGATCTAAAATGTGAAGTCTTTGAGCTCAAGCAGTAGCTAAAGACTAAACAGTAGAAGTTAGAGAGGATGTCCTATATACATAGGAGTTCTCATGTAGATTTCCAGCAGCAGGTAGCTGGGTACCCGATAGAAGCAGGACAGACCCGACATACTATCAGTAGAGATGTTATTGCCGGTCTGGCCAGCAAAGATTTTGAAAATGCCCTAAGGCAGATGTAACCTAGCAATTGCTAGAGTAGCTTAGATATGTAAATATTATGTATCTAGTAGTGACGTAAAACCCTCTTCTGTATAACAAAGGGTAGTCTTTTGTAAAATCCCAATTTTTGGAAAGTAATTGCGGGATGGTAATGTAATCAGCTAAGGTTGAGTAATGTAAATAAGGTAGTGTTGTACTACAAGTTATGAATCAATATAAGTCTTTTTATGGAATATATTAAGTAATGAGTATGAGTTATTGTTTTATTACAAATAATAACAAACCAACAAGAATAAAGTAATAATGAGGTGTTGTTTTCTTAACATCAAAATGCCGCCAAGAAGGAGACAACGAAATCAAGGCACTAATGTTAACCAACCGGAGGGTGGTCCAATTAATCCAATGCAGGAGTTCGTTAATCTTTTAACGACTACATTTAATAGAACAAGGGCTAATTTACCTGTGATTCCGGGAGTAATACGAGCTACTACTTTTAAGGATTTTAAAAGTGTAGGTCCGCCGGAGTTCAGAGGAACTACGGACCCTATAGAAGCCCAGAATTGGGTAAAAGAAATCGAGAAAGCATTTATAATAGCAAATGTTGAGGAGGGTCAAAAGGTTGCCTTTGCAACCTATTTGATGAAAGGAGAGGCCAACTTCTGGTGGGAGGCAAACCAGGCTAGGGGCGATATAGGAAATTTGACGCGAGAGAGGTTTAAGGAGATTTTTTTCGAGAACTATTTTCCCACGAGTATGCAAGGGAGGATGGAAATGAGGTTTCTTGAATTGAAATAAGGGGATATGACAGTTCCCCAGTATGCTGCCAAGTTTAATGAACTGGCGTGATTTGCTCCACATCAAGTGGACACTGAAGTTAGAAAGGCTAGAAGGTTCGAGCAGGGCTTGAAACCCTGGCTCTATAGCCGAATTTCTATGTTCCAAAGTACTTCCTTTGGAACCATATTAGAGAAGGCAATAATTGCCGAAGGTGGGAATGAGGCTCTCAGCTAGTACCACAAGGATAAGAAAAACAAGGGCAAGGTTGATGGAGGAATCAAGACCGAGGGAGCCAGTGAAAGTGGCAACGGTCAAAAGAGGAAGGGCTTTAACTCTGGGAATACCAGAGTAAAACAAGGGGATTCTAAGAGAAGGATGGAGGCCTGTAAAACCTGTGGGAAGACTCAATTAGGAGTCTGTCTCAAAGGAAAGGCAATATGTTATAATTGTGGACATGAAGGGCACATTTCGCCTAACTGTCCAAATCTGAAGAAAAATCACAGATGTTTTGTATGTGGATCAACTGACCACATAGAGAAGAACTGCCCGAAGAAGGGGATGGAAGGAAATAAGGAAACTAATAGCGGTAAGTTGGCTATTAGTGGTCCATCTCAGCCGGGTAAATCAATGGCTCGCACTTTTAATATGACGGTCCAAGATGTTGTGGCATCAAGGGATGTAGTTGCAGGTATTATTCTGATCAATAATATAAATGCATACGTGCTTTTTGATTCGGGTGCTACTTGTTCGTTTATAGCATGTGATTTTGCTAGACGACTAGAATTACTTCCCAAAAAATTACCTATACCTTTGAACATTAAGGTAGCAAATGAATAGATAATTTATGTTGAAAATATTCATAGGAGTTGTTGCATAGATGTACGGGATTGTAAGTTATTGATATATTTAATACCTATAAAGTTAGGAGAATTCGACGTAATTCTCGGAATGGATTGGTTAATTAATCATGGAGCAATTATAGATTGCCAAAAGAAGTGTGTGAGCATCAAGACGTTGAAGCAACCTCTTGTAGTATTTTACGGTAGTTAGTTGTCGGGACGTCCGTGTTTCCTTACGATGACACGAACTAGAAAATTATTAAGGAAGGGTTGTGTAGGTTACCTATGCCATGTTGTGGATACCCAGAGAATGGGAGCAACCACGGAATAAATACCTATAGTAAATGAGTTCATGGATGTATTTCCAAGTGAGTTATCGGGGTTACCGCCGGATAGGGAGATCGAATTTGTGATAGACGTTGTGCCATGAGCGGCACCAGTCTCAAGGGCACCATACCGTATGGCGCCTGTGGAAATGAAAGAACTAATGGTTCAGCTACAGGAACTATTGGACAGAAAGTACATTCGACCAAGTGTTTCTCCGTGGGGGGCACCAGTGTTGTTTGTCAAGAAGAAAGACGGATCGTTGAGACTTTGTATTGACTATCGGGAGTTGAACAAGTTAACGATAAAGAATAAATACCCATTGCCCAGGATCGATGATCACTTTGATCAATTAAAAGGGGCAAAGTATTTCTCTAAAATAGATTTGCGGATGGGGTATCATCAATTGAAGGTCAGAAAGGAAGATATACCAAAAATGACATTCAGGACTCGTTATGGTCATTACGAGTTTATGGTAATGTCATTTGGATTGACGAATGCACCAGCTGCATTTATGGATATGATGAATGGAGTGTTCAAACCATATTTGGACAAGTTCGTCGTTGTGTTTATCGATGATATTCTAGTCTATTCTAAGACGCCAGAAGATCATGCCGAACACTTAAGATTAGTGCTGGAGACACTAAAGAAAGAGAAGTTATATGCGAAATTCACTAAATGTGAATTTTGGCTGGAAAAGGTGCAGTTTTTAGGTTATGCCATTGACCAAGAGGGGATTTCAGTAGATCCAGCGAAGGTAGAAGCAGTGATGAATTTGGAAAAGCCAAAAACGCCGACTGAGGTGCGGAGTTTCCTAGGGTTAGCAGGGTACTATCGCTGATTTATCCAAGATTTTTCGAAGATAGCTACCCCGTTGACTAATTTAACAAGGAAGACGGTGAAATACATATGGACGGATAAATGTGAAGATAGTTTTCAAGAACTGAAGAAAAGATTAAGTGAAGCGCCTGTTTTGTCATTGCCAGATGACACAGGAAATTTTATAGTGTATAGTGATGCTTCGCATAGGGGACTTGGTTGTGTGCTTACACAGCATGGTAAAGTCATTGCGTATGCGTCACGGCAGTTGAAGGATTATGAAAAAGTTTATCCTACTCATGATCTGGAACTGGCCGCAGTAGTGTTTGCCCTAAAGATATGGAGACATTATCTTTATGGGAAAAAATGTGAGATATATACGGACCATAAGAGTCTAAAGTATATATTCACTTAGAAGGAGTTGAATATGAGGCAGAGAAGATGGCTAGAGTTGATAAAAGATTATGATTGTGAAATCCTGTAACACCTTGGAAAAGCCAATGTAGTTGCCGACACCTTAAGTCGGAAGGGTCGGGAAAAATTGTCTATGTTAACAGCTCAAAATGAGTTAATAACAGAGATGGCTAGGATGGAGATAGAAGTAAAGATGCCGAGTAATAGTAGACATATACGCTTTACGATGGAAATGCAACCTTTCATTGTAGAAAGAGTCAAGGAGGTACAACTCAAGACAGACGAGTGTAACCAAATGAAGAAGCGGTTATCCGAGAAGGAAGATACTAAGTATAGTCTTGATAATGTGGGATTATTAAGATTTGAAGGAAGAAATTGGGTTCCGAATGAGACGGAATTAAAGGAGCAAGTGTTACAAGAAGCTCATAGTTCGAGGTACTTGATACATCCTGGTAGCACTAAGATGTATCAAGACCTTCGACAGAGTTTTTGGTGGCCAAACATGAAGAGAGAAATCGCAGAGTATGTGAGTAGGTGCTTGACTTGTCAAAAAGTTAAGGCCGAACATCAACGACCTAGTGGCTTATTACAGTCATTGGAGGTTCCAGAATGGAAGTGGGAGCATATTATGATGGATTTCGTGGTGAGACTTCCGACGACAAATAAAGGGTACGATGTAATTTGGGTAATAGTGGACCGGTTGACGAAGTCGGCTCACTTTTTGCCAATCAGGGTCAAGTATAACTTAGACCAATTAGCTAAACTTTATGTTAAGGAAATCATTTCCAGACATAGAGTACCGGTATCGATTGTGTCTGATCATGATCCACGATTCACATCGAACTTTTGGAAGAGTTTGCAAGAACAGTTGGGAACACAGCTGAAGTTAAGCACAGCCTATCATCCTCAGACTGATGGGCAGAGCGAGAGAACAATTCAGACGTTAGAAGACGTATTGAGGTCTTGCGTCATGGATTTCAAGGGTAGTTGGGATGATCATCTACCGCTAGTAGAATTTGCGTATAACAACAGTTATCATGCAAGCATAGGTATGCCGCCTTATGAAGCTCTGTATGGAAGAGAAAGTGTAGAACACCGTTGTGTTGGGATGAGGTGGGAGAACGTCGTATGCTAGGACCACAATTGGTGCAGCAGACAGCGAATGTGGTAAAGTTAATTCGAATGTGTCTCGTCACAGCTCAGGACAGACAGAAGAAGTATGCGGACTCACATAGACTAAGTCGAGAGTTTGAGGTGGGCTCGTATGTGTTTCTAAAGGTATCTCCTTGGAAATGAAAGATACGTTTTGGAAAAAAAGGAAAGTTAAGTCCAAGGTTTATAGGACCTTTTGAAGTATTAAAACGGGTGGGAGAGGTAGCTTATATGATAGCATTACCTCTAGAACTAGAACGTATACGTAACGTGTTTCACGTATCGGTATTATGTCCATATAAGCTAGACTATAAGCATGTAATCGAGTATGAGCTGATTCATATCGAGAAGGACTTAACATATGAGGAATCGCCGATACAAATCATTGATAGAAAGGAACAAGTTCTGAGGAACAAGGTATACCATCAGTAAAGGTATTATGGAAAAACCACGTTGCTGAGGAAGCAACGTGGGAGCTAGAAGAACAGATGAAGAAAAATTTTCCCCATCTATTTGGTTAGAGTAGGACGAGATTCTGGGGACAGAATCTTTATAAGGGGGGAAGAATGTAACAACCGAGAAATTCGAATCTTATTGTAAAATGATTTTATTAAATTAAATAATAATAAAATCTTATTCTATGTGTTATCAAGATGGTTGTTGTGATATAACCTATTAATGTTAGAATGTCGTAGTATTTGAGCTACGTGGATGAATTAAACTGTTTGAATTTCCAAGACGAAAATAAAAGTTTTTCGAGAAATTTTTCGAAAAAAAAACAATATTCAACGGGATTTGCTCGGGATATAATTTTGAATTTTCGAGAAATACATAATGATGGAATAACAAGGTAAGATGGATTATGTAATAAAAATCTAATTATGGAAAATGTAATATTTCGCTTGTGGACTTAATTTATAAATGTTAAGGAAGTCAAAATAGTAATGAAAAGAGTATAATACGAAGTATTATACGAGTTAGTATGAAGAATGAATTATCATATATAAATTCTATATGAATTGGAATACGAAAATAATACATAAATTATATGTACTAGATAATGTTAATGGAGTTGGAAGATTGATTAACAATTATTAAAGCCCAAGTAAATTAAATGTTAAGGCTCAATTATTGGTTAATAAACAAGTAAGTGTTTGTTAATGTAAAGTCCAATGATTTATTTAATCCAAGCCCAAGCTAGAATCCATGAGTGGTATGACCCATGGGGCAAACCATATTTATATGGTTGAATGTGGTGACCAAGTAATGTGGTGACCAAGTTAAGGTGGTGACCAATTAATAAGAGTAATGGCCAAGCATAGGATAATTGTTGTGCCTTACAAGTAATGAATAGTAAGGAGGTGGGATTGTTTTAAAGACCAAACTACCCTAACCTTGCAAATTCTATAAATAGAGAAGGCTTGCTAGTCATTTAACACTTGTTCAAATAATCCAACTTATTACAAAGTGCTTAAGTGTTAGAGAGATTAAGTTACAAATAAGTTACTTCCATAAGTAAGAAGAAAAAGAAGCTACTTACGAAGACTTCAAAAGTAAGATTTCTTCTCTATTATCTTCTATCTCTGCCGTGATAGGTTAATAAGAAAAGTTTGGATTAAGGAACATGAATGTTAAAAAGTAAGAAGAATGGATAAGCAATGAACTTAAGTCACATAAGTTAGTAATAAGTCATTTAAGCTAGCATAAGTTATAAACTTATGTGAAAGTATTATGAACTTGTAATGAGTTTACTAAGAGAAATGATATGGCTGTAAAAGAAATTGTATGATCATATGTATCATGTATACATAAGTTAAGTTATATGTTATGAACATATAAGGTATGATGACTAAGAAACTTTAATTGTCATAAGTCATGAACAATGAAATCTTAAGTAGTTTATAATTTGATAAAGTTATAAGCTCATGAAGAAATAAATCTAAAATCCAACAACGAATATAAGTTGTTGTAATAAGTATGTTAAGATGTTCACATGATGAATGGAATTCATTGGTAATGTGGAACAAATCATAAGAATGAAGATTTCCGGAAATTGCACGATTGGACGATAATCGTTGAATTCGTGAAATTCTCGGAATAAAAGTCAAATTTTGTGTTTTAACTCGGAACCGTTGTTTTCCAATGGAGAGAAGTCATATTTCGCATTTAAGAGTTGCGGACTCGAAAATGACCGGATTCCGACTTAGAACGAAGAAACGAGCGTTGAACGTTCACGAACATTTATCGTTTTCGTTAAAAATGAATCAATAGGTGAAATTTTAGAAACCAAAGTCAAATAGATAAAAATTCTTGTATGAATGCGTAGATTACATAAATTGTGAATCGTAGGCTTTTGAACAAGCCAATTCGGACTTATAATGAAGAAGTTATGCGTTAGGGAAGTTCACAAAATTTAAAAACTGAAATTGTTTTCTGGTGCACAGAGTTGGCATCGCGGCGCCAACCCTAGGCTAAATGAGTCGCGCCACAGCGCGTAACAGTAGCCGAGCACACTGTAAGAGTTCGCCGCAGCGCAAAACATAGTACAATTTATGGCGCCGCAACGCCATGTACAGTACGAAAAGTTTCTGGAGTGTGGCGCCACGGCACGACCCATTAAGTAAGGACTCGCGCCGCAGCGCCAAGTCCGGGACAATGCTAGTATAAGGCTCGCACCGCAGCGCGAGATGTAAGCATAAAGTTGGCGCTGCAGCGCCAGTCTCAGAACAAAGATAGTAATGAATGTTTCTAAGTACACAGAAAGGAAAGCTAATTATTTTGAAAGTAAACACAACTTAAGGAATGTAATGTAATTTTGTTTAAACTTTGTTGAACCTTAAGGATGTTGTATAAAAGTTGAGATAACTTAGTCAAATATAAATGCAAAGATAATGATAACCCGGAACGAATAATAACTGAATCTAATACACAATTAGATTGAGAAGAAGAGTAAGATATAGTCATATACATATTTGATTATATGTGACCTAATGTAAGGCATTATGTGATCATGAATTGTAGAGACTTGAAAGACTTAAACATAAAGTTAATTTACGGTAGCAGACGCTAAAGGCATTATGTGATCATGAATTGTGTTTTGATAATGTTATGGTAACCATGTTGTAGCCTGTATAATGGACTATAGATCTGGGTCTTTCGAGCTATTAAAACATCAACATAATGATTGGATTAGGTTGTCAAACTAGGCAACTAGACCCTGATTTGCAGTTTCTGGAATTTCCAGAAACGGGAAGAGCATTGATTTTGACAAACTTTAACCAAGTGATAAATTATGGATATGTTGTTTTTGGACTGAGATCTTGACATCTCGTTGTTCCTTGTCATGAATACTACATGTATGAATACTAAAACCACTAAAACAATGATCAGAACTTAGATTAATTTGTACCGGAAAGTGGCTAGTCGAAGTTATGGGTTTCTGGAGGAACCCAGGTAATGTCTGACACGATGTTTCGCAACTCAGATTTCGTTGTTGTGTTGATGTGTGACCTATCTATTGGTTGATAGTTGTAGTGGTGCATACGTACTACAAGATCAACGTTTAAACATGACCCAAAAACATTTCGAGATGAGATTAAAATTCGGTCAAACAGGGCACCTCGAACACTAACTTGTCAGTGTTCTTGAGGCCAAGAACACCTAAGACGATAGATAAGTGTCGCTATAGGCTTTAGCGACGGTTTCTATTTATTTTAATTTTTGAATATTCCGAAAATTATTTAAAAATAGAAATAAATTATTAAAATTACCAGAAATGATTTTAAAAATCATTTTAAATTCTGAAAAAATAACTTTTAATTATTTGGGGTATTTTTCATTGATAATATTAATTATTTGAATAAAAATGATATTTAATTTAATTAATTAGTATATTAAATAAATTTAATAAAAATGATTTAATATTATGAAAAATCATTTTAAATAAGAAAAATGTATTTAAACATATTTTGAGTTATAAAATATAACTTTTAATATTTTTGAAGAATTTTCATTAATAAATTAATATTAATGATATTAGATTTATTTAATTTTTAAATTAAATAAATAAGATAAAAATAATTTTATTGATTTAAAAATCATTTTAAATAAGAATAAAGTGTTAGAAAATATTTTGAATTAGAAAATATAATTTTCAATATTTTTGGAGAGATCTCATTAATAAATTAATATTAATGACATTAGATTTATTTATTAAATAAATGAATTAAAAATGATTTTATTTATTTAAAAATGAGAAAAATGATTTAAAAATATTTTAAGTTATAATTAATGACTTTTAATATTTTGATGATAATTTTATTAATATTTAAATATTAATGGTGATGGTTTAAATGATTTTTAAAATAATTAAAATCATTTTTAAACCATCACCATTAATATTTAAATATTAATGAATTTATTATCAAAATATTAAAAGTCATTAATTATAACTTAAAATATTTTTAAATCATTTTTCTCATTTTTAAATCATTTTTAAATCAATAAAACCATTTTTAATTCATTTATTTATTATAATAATTACATAAATCTATTATCATTAATATTAAATTATTAATGAAAATTACTCAAAAATATTAAAAGTTATATTTTATAACTCAAAATATTTTTAAACACTTTATTCTTATTTAAAATGATTTTTATAATATTAAAATTATTTTTCTCTAATTTATTTAATACACTAATTTAAAAAAATTAAATATCATTAATATTCAATTAATTATAAATATTAATGAAAAATATCCCAAATAATTAAAAGTTATTTTTCATAATTTAAAATAATTTTTAAAACTATTTTTGTAATTTTTTTAGAATTTATTTCTATTTTTAATTAATTTTCAAAAAATTAGAAAATAGAAATTAAATAAACCATCGCTATAGCCTATAGTGACGCTTTCTGTCGCTGTAGGTGTTCTTCAGCTCAAGAACACTGACAACCGGCTTAACAAGGGTCAATGTTTGACCGTTCATGATTTTCAATCCGTTGTGTTTCTAGGCTACCTTGTGCATCGATCTTGTAGTATCGATAGAGTACTTGTAATGACCCCAAAATTCATATAATTTAATTCTCGACTTCGATCGTTAATAATACATTCAATGTGACGAACGAGAATTTTGTAATTTATTTTAATATTTATTGAATTAAATAAATATTTTTCGATGATTTAATTATTGGATTAAATAATTAATTGATGCAATTGTGGTAGATTAATTTAATTTTATATGTTGCATTTATTAAGTTAATGCGGAGAATAATTATTATTCAAATATATAATTATGTGAGCTTGCTGAATTAAATGAATTATTTAATTAAGCATGATGTTATTTAATTAATGTAATTATTAATTAGAGATTTAATAAATTGTCATTATTTAGTAATGAGATATTTAATTATGTGACTATACGAAATTATGAAAAATTATTATATTTTATTAAATTAAATAAGATATATGGATTATTGTGCAAGTGGACGTGACATTAATTAAACTATATTGTAAAGGTTTTTATTAAATTAATTGGTTTTGTAATATATTAAGCATAGCCAAACATGGCCTTAGTAGGAGTTGCCACCAGTTACCCATGACTGGGTTAACTGGCCATGATGCGCGTCTGTTCTTGGCTATATTATGCGTATGCTCCTTCTTTTCTATTATTCTTCTAAGTCTGATAAAAACATCACAGAGAGAAAGTTTGAGAAATTGTTGAGTGAGTTTGCTTGGTGTGTAAGAATTTTTGAGGAAGGCTTTAATTCATCTCCTATTACTTTATCTGCGCTTGGGTAATCCCCTCAACCCAATTATTATATTTACGTCTTTTAAAATTTCCATGAGTATGGCTTAAGTCTTCTGTGAATCTCTGTAATTGGTTTAGGAGTAATGTTTATGGGTTATATGTGTGTTATGTTATATCAAATTGTGTTTAATTATGTATATGTTGTAAACCATAACATCAAATTCATGAAAACATGTCGTATATGATTTCTACAAAATTACAGAGTATGGGTTTTGGCCTTATGGCCTTATACGTGATATTTTATGTAGTGATCGTATATTATCCCTAAATTTTACACTCCTATATTATTATGCATATTGATACGAAGAGACCAAGCCTTAAACGAACGGATTCGGTGTTATAACGAATTCGTAGTGTTAAATTTATGATTTTGTTCATTAACTTCAAGAACATCAAGAACAGTCAAATTTTACATGATTTAATTCTGTAATTAGGTGTTTTAAATGGTTAAAATCACTTTACAAAGGTTGGGTTATGTTTATATATAAATTATAACATATGGGTATGTGTAATTTGGTGAAATTAGTGTTAAAAATATGTTGATTTTGCTAAATTCTGTGTTCTTCGCGAACTGGAAACTCAAAGTCTGGGGTTTCGCGCCGCGGCGCCAACTCCCAGTTTATTTCTCGTGCCGCAACGCCACCGTGCCGCAACACCAAGTACCAGGCCGCAGCGCCAATACTCAATACAAAAGTGGCACCACAGCACCACTTAGCAGAATGTCCAGAAATATATTTTTTTATGATAAGTCTAGCAATGTGTTAGTAACTTAATGTAATGAACATGTAAACATGTTAGAAATATAATGAAATGATGACATAGTTGTGTAACATGTAAATAACATAATTACATGTGAATTGAATTATTGAATACATAATTAGCTTGATTATTTATGAAGTGATATTATGTGACAGTTAATGTGATAAATTTATTAAGTATATTCAATAATTAAATTAGACAAAAAGAAAGAGTTTATAATGATTAATTAAGCTATAATTAACAGGTATTGTGTATGTGAATCGTATGTAGGATTTAATTCAAAGAACGAGTTTAGTTAAAGTGTAATATACGCACGAGGCAAGTTTCCTAAACTCAAACTCTTAAATTTGAGCAAGTTCCCTAATCCTACTTGTCATTAGTGTTCAAGCTTATTATTTATCTTGAGTAAATTATCATTACTATTATTAAAGTTCAAATGTTATATTAAAGATTTATTATCTTTTCAAAGCATGATTCAGTTATACAATAATTGTTCTATTGTATACTTCTTGAGATTATTGTTCAAATTGAATATCATTATTGTTGAATCTTATTAGACTAGTGAAACCTTAACGATTCAACTAGTCCTTAGTTGATGAGCGTTCTAAATTTTAGAACCCTTGATGAATTATCCAAACCAAACTTCCTTTGGTGCGGACTCGAATGTCAAACTGAGATGAATAACCCTGTATAGGGGATTATTTACGCTTTAGCGTTAAGATATTGTGCACAGTATGGTACTTAGGGCTAATCCCCCTAAGTACGAGAAGAAGGTCCATGGTCTTATGACTGTTAAAGGTTTCAAGTATAACCCTTGTTAACCTAGGACATAGTTCAAGGTCTTATGACCCTCAGAATTCTTTTGATTCTTGTTATTCACTTTCGATTCAAAAGTTGAGCTTTTATTCAGATGTCTTTGATTTATTCACATGTTGTTATACTGTTATTTCATTTTTATACTTGTGGGCATTTGTGCTCACTCTTGCTTAATAATAACATTGCAGTTAAGAATGAAAGAGCTGACGAACCTTCCACTAGTAAGGGCAAGGGCAAAGTTAGCAAATGATGGAGACTTGTTATTTGATATGACTTGTTATTTTATATGATGTATTTATTTAAGACTTAAGTAAAAGATGTTGTTTAAGACTTATTTATTTATAATTCCGCACAGATGTTTAAGGTTAGTTTAACCTGGGATTGTATTATTAGTCAGATGTTGTAACCCTTAAGGGAAAGATTTTATTTCTATTTAATGCATGGCTGCATTTATTATGGGTAGATAGATAGATGATATTTGTATCGTGAACTCCTAATTCTGTGGAACTGGAAGTACCGGATTTGGGGGTGTCACAGGTTGGTATCAAAGCTGTAGGTTATGAACCTTAGGTGGGGGATCAACCTTAGGTAGTAACCTTATAGAAAGAAGATAGTAAAGGAAAATTCTTATCGAGTCTTAAGAAATGAATTTTTGGGTAATTCATTGAAGATAATAAAATACATTATGTGTTTATGTGTTAATTTATGTTCTCATTAGTACGACTTAGTAACTAAAACTTAAAATTTTGTTATCAGGATGATGAATGTTGGAGAAGCTAGTCAAGCTGGGGAGGAAGAACCCCGATTACCTATAGTACCTACAGAGGAGGAGCCCCGAGACATACATGTTGTTAGGGAACAGTTAGTTCAGAGGGAGTCATCTCCATTGATCACCGTTGTTGGTCAGGAGCTTGAGCCCGAGACTGATCCTGAGGAGGAGTTTGATGAGGAAGAGGAAGAAGAGGAGTTACCACGGTACACCGTTGATGCGGAGATGTATGACACGTTATACGACCGTAACGTGGAATTACAAGACGAGGTTCAGGAATTGACTGAGCGAGCGACTGTTCAGCAGTCTACTTTAGAGGAGAAGGAGAGGGAGATTTCGACTCTTCACACGCGATTGGGAAATGTAGAATGGGATTTGCTCCATGAGAAGGGTCAAACCGAAGATAAGACTGAGGAGATAGAGAAGCTGAAAAAGGAACTGAAAGAAACCTCCGGAAGACTGAAAATAGCAGAGGAAGGATGGGTAAGAGAATCACGTCGAGCTGATTGTGCAGAAGATGATAGTCGCGCAAAGAAGGCAAAGCTTGAAGAGACATACTCCGCATTTAATCATGCAATGGATGAGGCTCAGGAACGAGTTTTGAGATACCCCATCCAGTTTAAAGGACTTCCGTCGTATATGCTGGATCGCAGGACGATGTCTTGTATCATGGATGAGGAGCGTGGCAAGGCTATTCAGCACCTTGATAGACATGACTAGAATCTATTTAATTATGTGAAAGACTCAATTAGTTTTTATATGTAAATTCCGATGTGTTTATAAACGAAGGAATATGTTAATATTTTAAATCATGTGGATTCTTTATTCCAGGATAGTTGATGTAAATAACAGTTATGCTATAGTTTGATGTTAAAACTTTGAGTTGAATTAAATATATTAAGTTGTTTGAAATGATGTGATAAATGAGTACGTCAAATTGTTGAGTAATGCCTTAACTATTTAGAGAAATAAATAAAGTCCTAATAAGCGTTTATTTTATCAGAAATATGTAGCCAAGGAGAAGACAACAACGTCAACCGGCTCAGGAAGAGTCAGCCAATAATAACAACAACGCCAACGCTAACGCTAATCCTGTTCAGCAGTTGGTGAACTTACTGACGGGAGCAATGAACAATCAACCTCAAGCTCCACCAAACACAACATTTAAAGACTTCAAGGCGGTGGGACCGCCAGAGTTCAAAGGTTCCAGGAACCCAATCGAGGCTCAAACGTGGGTCATGGAAATGGAGAAAGTATTCGACATTCCTAGGGTTAAAGAAGACCAGAATACCGCTTTTGCAACGTTTATGCTGAAGTCTGAGGCCAGCTACTGGTGGCAAGCAAACAAAGTGCGAGGAGGTGAAGGTGTAATTACGTGGGAGAGATTTAAAGAAATGTTTTTCGAAATATACTTCCCAACTAGTTCGCAGAATCAGATGAAAATTCAATTTTTGGAACTGAAGCAAGGAAACATGAGCGTACCTGAATACACAGCTAAATTCGATGAGTTGGCAAGGTTTGCCCCATACCAAGTACACACTGACGAAAGAAAGGCCAGAAGATTTGAACAAGGACTAAAGCCTCGGGTTTACAGTAAGGTGTCAATGTTTCAGATAAACACATTTGCCGGAGTACTGGAAAAGGCCATCCTCACTGAAGGTGGGAGCGATGCGGTGACCAAGTACAATCAAGAGCAGAAGAAGAAGAAGAGTGAAGGTGAAGGAAATAACAAGACTGGTGGGAGTAACACTAGGAGTAGTCATAATCAGAAGAGAAAGTGGACGGATAACTCGTCAGCTGGAAGTCAACAAGGAGGGCAGAAGAAGAAAATTGAAGCGTGATCAAACAGTGGAAAAGCTCATCTGGGAGTTTGCATGAAAAGGAAGCGAGTGTGCTACAATTGTGGTCAAGAAGGCAACATAGCACTAAACTCTCCAAACCCAAAGAAGGGTGCTTGTTTTAACTGTGGTTCTAAAGATCATCTAGCAAGAGATTGCCCTAAGAAGGGATCAGGAGGAGCAGTACCAGGAGGTAACCGTGAAAATAACAGTGAAAATGCCTTAACCATCACCGAACCAGCCGCAACAAACCGACCGACCGCCAGAACTTTCAATATGACAGTGCAAGACGCAATCCAGTCTCGTGAGGTGGTGTCAGGTATCATTCCGATCAATGAAATTAATGCTTATGTTTTATTTGATTCGGGTTCTACTTGTTCCTTTATATCCGAAGACTTTTCTACTAGTTTAGATTTACTTATGGATGAGTTGGAATATCCCATGAATATAGAAATTGCGAATAGATAGATAATTCCTGTTAAGTACGTGTTTAAGAACTGTAGGGTTGATATTAAGGGTAATATCATGAATATAGATCTTATCCCTATTCGGCTTGGAGAATTTGACGTTATTTTGGGTATGGATTGGTTATCCAATTATGGGACGGTAATTGACTGTCAGAATAAGCGTATTAACCTTATGACTCCGTCAAAGGTTGTGTTTTATGGTAGCAAGTCACCTAGACAAGCGAGTTGTCTGACGATGATGCAGGCCAGGAGGTTGTTAAGACAAGGTTGTGTAGGATATCTAATGGAGATTGATGAGAAGTTATTTCAGATGCAATCTGGTACAACTCTACTTGATAAAGTGAAGGAGGCTCAGCTTCAGGATGATGAATGCAAAAAGGTGACAAAGAAGATATCTGAAGGAACCGAACCGAGATTTAAGATGGATAAGGAAGGAATACTGAGATTTGAGAGTAGAATTTGGGTACTGCCAGTAAAAGAGATTAAGGAAGATATTTTAAGTGAGGCTCATAGTTCACGATATTCGATTCACCCTGGTAGTACCAAGATGTACCAAGATCTTAGACAATATTTTTGGTGGCCGAATTTGAAACATGATGTTGCAGAATGTGTTGCCAAGTGTCTGACCTGTCAGAAGGTAAAAGCCGAACATCAGAGACCAAGTGGATTACTTCAACCGTTGGAAATCCCAGAATGAAAATGGGAACATATTACAATGAATTTCATGGTTGGCCTTCCGACGACTCAGAAAGGCTACGACGCAGTATGGGTTATCGTTGTCCGACTGACAAAATCTGCACACTTCCTTCCGATCAAAATAAGATTCAACTTAGATCAGTTGGCCAGGCTATACATAAAAGAGATTGTTTCGAGGCACGGAGTTCTGGTATCAATTGTTTCAGATAGGGATCCGTACTTCACATCAAATTTCTGGAAACGTCTTCAGGAATGCATGGGTACGCAATTGCGAATGAGTACAGCTTACCACCCTCAAACAGACGGACAGAGTGAGAGAACAATTCAGACATTAGAAGATATGCTAAGAGCCTGTGTGATGGACTTAAAAGGAAATTGGGATGATCACCTACCATTAGTAGAGTTCGGCTATAACAACAGTTACCACGCTAGTATTGGCATGCCGCCTTATGAAGCTTTTTACGGCAGAAAGTGCAGAACTCTGCTTTACTGGGATGAAGTTGGTGAGAGACAATTCCTAGGGCCAGAATTGGTATAGCAGACAGCAGAAATAGTCAAAGTGATCCGAGCACGACTAGTAGCGGCTCAAGATCGACAGAATATATACGCTGACCCACATCGTAAAAATATCAAGTTTGAATCAGGTTGTTATGTTTTCTTGAAGGTCTCTCCCTGGAAAGGAAAGATCAGATTCGGAAAGAAATGGAAATTGAGCCCAAGATTCATTGGACCCTTTGAAGTACTGAGAAGAATCGGAGAAGTTGCGTATGAGGTAGCCTTACCTCCAGCACTCGAGAATATCCATAACGTCTTCCATGTTTCTATGTTACGACCCTACAAGCCTGATTACAAGCATGTAATCGAATACGAACCCCTACATTTTGAGAAAGACTTATCTTACGAAGAAATTCCTGTCTAAATTATCGACCGAAAAGAACAAGTTCTGAGAAATAAAGTTATACATTAAGTTAAGGTAATTTGGAGAAACCACAACGCTGAAGAAGCTACGTGGGAACTGGAAGAGAATATGATGAAGAATTACCCTAATTTATTTACTTAATTATTTGTAAGCGATTCTGGGGACAGAATCTTTGTAAGGGGGGAAGAATGTAACGGGTCGAGATTTATTGAGTCGTGATTCTGGGGACAGAATCCTTTTAAGGGGGGAAAGATGCGACGAACGAGAATTTTGTAATTTATTTTGTAATTTATTGAATTAAATAAATATTTTTCGATGATATAATTATTGGATTAAATAATTAATTGATGCAATTGTGGTAGATTAATTTAATTTTATGTGTTGCACTTATTAAGTTAATGTGGAGAATAATTATTATTCAAATATATAATTATGTGAGCTTGCTAAATTAAATGAATTATTTAATTAAGCATGATGTTATTTAATTAATGCATTTATTAAGTTAATGTGTTATGTTATATCAAATTGTGTTTAATTATGTATATGTTGTAAACCATAACATCAAATTCATGAAAACATGTCGTATATGATTTCTACAAAATTACAGAGTATGGGTTTTGGCCTTATGGCCTTATACGTGATATTTTATGTAGTGATCATATATTATCTCTAAATTTTACACTCATATATTATTATGCATGTTGATACGAAGAGACCAAGCCTTAAACGAACGAATTCGGTGTTATAACGAATTCATAGTGTTAAATTTATGATTTTGTTCATTAACTTCAAGAACATCAAGAACAGTCAAATTTTACATGATTTAATTCTGTTATTGGGTGTTTTAAATGGTTAAAATCACTTTACAAAGGTTGGGTTATGTTTATGTATAAATTATAACATATGGGTATGTGTAATTTGGTGAAATTAGTGTTAAAAATGTGTTGATTTCGCTGAATTCTGTGTTCTTCGCGAACTGGAAACTCAAAGTCTAGGGTTTCGTGCCGCGGCGCCAACTCCCAGTTCATTTCTCGCGCCGCAGCGCCACCGCGCCGCAACACCAAGTACCAGGCCACAGCGCCAATACTCAGTACAAAAGTGGCGCCGCAGTGCCACTTAGCAGAATGTGCAGAAATGTATTTTTTTTATGATAAGTCTAGCAATGTGTTAGTAACTTAATGTAATGAACATGTAAACATGTTAGAAATATAATGAAATGATGACATAGTTGTGTAACATGTAAATAACATAATTACATGTGAATTGAATTATTGAATACATAATTAGCTTGATTATTTATGAAGTGATATTATGTGACAGTTAATGTGATAAATTGATTAAGTATAGTCAATAATTAAATTAGACAAAAAGAAAGAGTTTATAATGATTAATTAAGTTATAATTAACTGGTATTGTGTATGTGAATGGTATGTAGGATTTAATTCAAATAACGAGTTTAGTTAAAGTGTAATCTACGCACGAGGCAAGTTTCCTAAACTCAAACTCTTAAATTTGAGCAAGTTCCCTAACCCTACTTGTCATTATTGTTCAAGCTTATTATTTATCTTAAGTAAATTATCATTACTATTATTAAAGTTCAAATGTTATATTAAAGATTTATTATCTTTTCAAAGCATGATTCAGTTATACAATAATTGTTCTATTGTATACTTCTTGAGATTATTGTTCAAATTGAATATCATTATTGTTGAATCTTATTAGACTAGTGAAACCTTAACGATTCAACTAGTCCTTAGTTGATGAGTGTTCTAAATTTCAGAACCCTTGATGAATTACCCAAACCACACTTCCTTTGGTGCGGACTCGAATGTCAAACTGAGATGAACAACCTTGTATAGGGGATTATTTACGCTTTAGCGTTAAGATATTGTGCACAGTATCGTACTAAGGGCTGATCCCCCTAAGTACGAGAAGAAGGTTCATAGTCTTATGACTGTTAAAGGTTTCAAGTATATCCCTTGTTAACCTAGGACATAGTTCAAGGTCTTATGACCCTCAGAATTCTTTTGATTCTTATTATTCACTCTCGATTCAAAAGTTGAGCTTTTATTCAGATGTCTTTGATTTATTCACATGTTGTTATACTGCTATTTTATTTTTATACTTGTGGGCATTTGTGCTCACTCTTGCTTAATAATAACATTGCAGTTAAGAACGAAAAAGCTGACGAACCTTCCACTAGTAAGGGCAAGGGCAAAGGTAGCAAATGATGGAGACTTGTTATTTGTTATGACTTGTTATTTTATATGATGTATTTATTTAAGACTTAAGTTAAAGATGTTGTTTAAGACTTATTTATTTATAATTCCGCACAGATGTTTAAGGTTAGTGTAACCTGGGATTGTATTACTATTCAGATGTTGTAACCCTTAAGGGAAAGATTTTATTTCTATTTAATGCATGGTTGAATTTATTATGGGTAGATAGATAGATGATATTTGTATCGTGAACACCAAATTCTGTGGAACTGGAAGTACCGGAGTTGGGGGTGTCACAAACAACATCACAAATGTCAGATTTATCACGGTCAAACTACCTGTCAGAAAACGCATTTGAAAATGCTGGGTTACCCAGATTTCTTCTTCCGGCAGTTCTGTCAACCTACTTCGACCTTAAATAATTTCATTCATGTTCATGATTTGGGTGTTATAACGACTTTTATGTGTAGCCACATACCAGTTTACAAAGTTTAAACAATAACATGACCTAAAAATCAAAGAGAAGCAAGATCAATGACCTGGAAATACACTGTTAGAGTTTCTGGGTTTCTGGGTTTGCCCAGATTCCAGAAGTCGTGCTCGGTCAACGTACTTTGACTGTCTATAAAACGAAATCCAGACATGCTATGACCCTGTTTTCAATTTCAGATCGTAGACCACATGAAATAGAACAGATCTAAAGCATAAAACACACAAAATATCGAACACATAAAGATCTAGAGGGCCTGAAATATGGCTGTCAGACGACTTTTTCCAACTTTTCCAAATTTGATAAAATGATAATTTCGAGCATCTAGATGTTATGGATCCATGATCCAACAACCCAGATCACTTATAGACACCTTATAACACATATTTAACCAACAACTAAAATTAAACAATATAAGATCAAAGGATTTCTAGGATTAGGGTTTATACCTCCTTTAAGGCTAAAATCTTGAATCTGACTTTTGGATCCTGATCTTGGAAAGTTAAAAACTGATAATGGTTTATCTCCTCACTCTCTCACACTCCCCATTCCCGAATTTTAGAGAGAGAATGTCTTGGGATAAAATGAAAATTAAAGTAGCTCTTTCTCTCTCCTTAATCTATTTATTTGATATGATTCAATGTATTGGATTGCAATATATGGCTGATAGATGACACATATCTAGGGCTAGGGCTATTGGTTAGTTCACCAACCCAGTATATAACAAGATTTTCAAGTAACCTCATAAAAATCTAAGAAGGGCATTATAGTCATTTTGATTTTTGTTTTAATGGCATAAATGTCAATTAGCCAAACCTTTAGGGTTTAGGGTTTGGGTTGGGGTGTAGGGTTTGAACCTTTAGATTTTGCAATTTAATTTCTAACATTTCCGAATTTCGGTTTTAAAAATAGAAAATTAATATTTCTAAATTAGAATTAGAATTTTCTAATTATATTAAAATTTCTTAATCAATATTTAAATCTCGCTAATTAGGATTAGTATTTCCTAATTAAAATCGCTAATTTAGCAATTATGGTCGTAATTGTTCATTTAGAGTTTTAAACCCAGAATTAGTTTTTCTAATAGAAAATTAATTTTCTAATTAAGAAATTAGATTTCGTAATTAGATTAGGGTTTGCTAATTACTTAAGTTTTACCATAACTAATCTTATAATTATTTACACTTACGCCATTAAGTTCCCAATTTAGGGTTTCATACACCGAATTAGGGTTTTGGATTTCCGGAACTAAAATTAAGGTTTCCAGAACCAGTTTTTAGGGTTTCTTGTTAATTGTTAGGGTTTTCTAACCGAACGCTGACGTTCTTAATATATACTTAGGGTTTGTTACAGATATCGTTTATCTGGTCAACCCTTGACCCTTAATCACATACTGAACATACATACACATAACATATTCACGTATATCCTTAATCCTGAAAAATTAACCTAAATCCTTCCAAGAATTTTGAAATCCTCAAAATTCTATCTTAAAAATGTGACAACCCCAAAATAGGTCCGTTCCATCAAACCTATTCTGAGTCGCCAAATACATGGTACAGAAAACAACTACAACTTTATTAAAATAATTGTCGTGCAAAATACAACAACACATATGCTGTGAGTTTGGATACAAATATATACCAAATGTGACTCATATCCCAATCGTGGACAGCACCTCACAATGACACCTTACATAAAGGTATAGGCAAAAATTGTTTTAGAAATTAGAATCTTTGAGAAGTGCTCAAGGAAACCCTTGTACATGGAAGGCCATGCTTCTAGGTTGTGATAGATATTATATGACCACAGAATTATCCTTGGTTGACCCAATATACCCCAAAGAAAAACGAGAAGATTACTATCATATTCTTCACAATGGTGAGTCTTCTCTTGACTTATCATTATCTCCATTGTCTCTAAATGAGAATTATACTTCAAACAAACACCAAGATTATATAGGTAGTGCTCGTAAATATACTCAGCAAGTGGATGTGTACAACCCTGTCTTATGATGACACGAGGTTGTATGTCATTAGACATCTTATATGACAGTGGCAAAACACCCTTCTAACATTGGGTTCGCTTCACCCTAGATGATTCACCAAATATAACTACTAAATGATGACCACCATTCTATTCCACTGTTACCCCGCTCGACCCAGCCACACTCTTATTACCTGAAAGTAATTGTGAAAGAAAATGGTGAGCACAACTAGCCCAGTAAAGAATATCATGACTAAAGATAAATATATTATCAATAGTCTTCATCAATAATAAATCAGAGATTTAGAACATATGGTAGATGATAAAAATTTCAACCATAGTTGCAGCGGAACGAGCAATCCATTAGAAGAGTCAAATAGACCATAAAGTCTATTATCTTCTCCACATTAAAAGTCCACCAACAATGTTTTATCCCTGTAACATTAATCAACAGTTTCTTTCCACAATTATATGAATAACTCATAATCATAATTATAATTCAAAATTCCTCTTCGCATTCGGGACGAATATAATTTTCATCGCATGTCTTTACCTGAAATATCAAAGATCATGGTTATACCAAATCACAGTTCCTGTTTATAATCATACTAACAATTTCATCTTTGCACTACGGCCAAAGATATTCATCAACAGACCATCTTTGCACTACAGGCCAAAGATACTCATCAACAATTCATCTTTCCACTACAGGCCAAAGATATTCCTCAACAGTTCATATTTGCACTACAGGCCAAATATATTCATATCTCAAATATATAATAATTTCAGAATTTATATAAACAATAATTATAACCATGTTAATCAATTCATCTTTACACTTAAGCTAAAGATATTCAATTATAAATTTAATGGTCATGATCATACCAGTTAACAATTCATCTTTGCACTACAGGCCAAAGATATTCGTCACCAGTTCATTTTTGCACTATTGGCCAAAGATATTCAACGTTAGGTCATCTTTGCACTACGGGCCAAAGATATTCATCAACAATTCATCTTTGCACTGTTGGCCAAAGAGAACTCATAGTCATGATCATACCAACATTCTACCCATCTTTACACTCAAGTGAAAGCGAATTTCAACATCAGGGTTATAAAAATATTATATATGATAATAAAAACAATATGATCAAAATATAAATTTAATCTCAAAAGTAATATTCATAAATCAACTATAATTTGGTTAGAAAAAGAAACCAATTTTGTCGTGAATAGTAACTCGTGAATAGTAACTCATGAATAGTAACTTGTGAATAGTAACTCATGAATAGTAACTCGTGAATAGTAACTCATGAATAGTAACTCCTGAATAAGAACTCATGAATAGTAACTCGTGAATAGTAACTCATGAATAGTAACTCCGACACAAAAAGATAGAAATTTCACAATAAAATTTATACCAATATTTTGGTATAATGATATTGAAAGAATAATATTTCTTAATCTTATAAACAATTTATTTTAATTGTTTACACTTTACTAAATAATGCATTTAATCATCCTAAAATGCCAAACTCATAAGATTTCATTACCAATAACGAAAAGCCTCATCAAAAATCTGCATATACCTCATATAGGATTCTCAAGCCATAAAATCCTATTTTACAATTTTCTTACTTCACATAACATATTTAATTCATTTACTCATAACTAGTACATTTTCATGAAAAATACCAAATCAGTTCCAAAAATATTTTTTTTCTGGAATTTAGCAGAATATAGTCCCATATTGAACATATATTTTTCTCAGAATTTTTAAAACTTATTTACTATTTTTCATATGGCCAAAACCTTCGAATATTTAGACATTTATCATAAATTATACTTTTATCCAAAAATTCCGAAATTCACAGAGTACACTAATATTATATAGATGTACTCCCAATAAAAATTTCATCAATTTTCGAGTTAACCACAAGGAGTTATAAGCAGTTACTTTTAAAATAGTCTTTTCTCATAAAATTCATAACTCTTAATCTATACATCCAAAAATCATCATTTTTGGACACAATCAATAAAACTCATCAAAATATCATTTCAAATTTTTCCAGAATTTTCTGAAGGTCAGAAGAGGTATGAACTGAAAAACATAATAACCCTTAAAATCCCTTACTATCCCTTACCTCAAAAGTGCAGTATTTCTGACTGGAATGCAAAGCCGAAGGAAATTTTTACTGAATAGCAACTCTCAAAGTATCTACATACTCACAAAATATGCGTCATAATATAAAGAGAGAAAGAGAAAAAGCTTATGTTTCTGGTGTGATTTTCAATTCTAACTTAGCCCTCTATTTATAGGAAAATGTTAGCACGCCGAAGCAGACTTAACCTGTAACCTGATGAATTTACCTGCTACTATTATCACCCACCACATTTAAATAAAAATCTCAGCACGTTTCTTCACCAACCAAGAGTGGGACCCACCAATTCTAGAATTTTCTACCAAAATGATTAATTCCAAAAATTCAACAATTTCTGAACTAGTCATCTAATAAAATTCATAACAAATCATACGTTTATTTTTAACGGTTCAAAATTTGTGGACATATAATCAACTTATATATGTATAACATATTCAAATATTACCACGATCCAACGGTCGGATTAAAAATTATAACCCTCGCAAAATATGTCAAAAACCCTAATTTGATTTTTAATACCTCCGTTCCGACAAAAATACAGATAAAATACCTCAATATTAACTCCTTCATTTTTAACCACAAAAATATATCCCTCATTTATATCCACATAAAATAAATATTTCCTTATCATATGAATCAATAATTAATTATTCACAAATAATATTACAGAATCACATTTATGACAACCAGGCCGTTCCCAGGAAATAGGGGGCTTTCCAATAAGAATTTCTCCTTACTGGCGCGCAATTAGGTGACCAAACCTCTCCTTAGACAGAACTTTCTAGACATTGCCAATAATGTTATCTAATAATATTATTCAAATAATATCAATTATTGATCTGATAATGGAAAATACTGTGCAGTGACAATTATTGAACAACAGTAATATAAAATATCAATACAGCAATTATTGAATCAATAAAATATTGAACAGTAATTACTGTAACAATTATTGAGTAGTGCTTTCTTACGTAAGAATCAATAATTTCAAAAATACTGTGCAATACCGTGTGCTACTGTGCAATAACACGTATTACTGTATTTTAACCATCGGGTATTCCAACAGTGTTAACGGTAACAACTACGTCGTTATTTGTAAAAACTCAATTTTGTCGTTTTCTCTATCCAATCGCTTTTCGTTATGGGGCCCACACAAGGCTGCGCCGTCGTACGAATATTTCCCGACAGCAAGAATATTCCACGACCAAATGAATATTCACCGACCAAAAATGAATATTTTATAACCACTTGCGTATTTTGAAAAAAATCATATATCACCCTTAACTTTAACATTTATCAATTTAACCATTTACTGAATTGTAATTATAAAAAAAATTGAATACTTTTATTTCATAAAATTTGGGGTCTTACAATCTCCCCTCCTTATGAAATTTCGTCCCCGAAATTTACGTACCTGGTATTTCAAAGAGTTGAGAATACCTTCCTTTCATTTCAGATTCCATCTTCCCTGTCATCATAATTTCTCCATTGCTCATCTCCTGTATTTCAAATATCATTCTAGAATACATCTTCAAAACAAGGGTTAATTTAACAAATTAACATATCACATAATAGCCCGATATTATGACTGACCAACAAATAAGCTTAGGTAGAACACACTAGCGAATGATTTACTCATCTCTCCCCTCCTAGTTCTATTTCCCGATCTTCGCCAAAGATCATATCCCTAATCTCTGATATCAACTGTGACAACCCCAAAATAGGTCCATTCCATCCAACCTATTCTGAGTCGCCAAATACATGGTACAGAAAACAACTACAACTTTATTACAATAATTGTCGTGCAAAATACAACAACACATATGCTGTGAGTTTGGATACAAATATATACCAAATGTGACTCATATCCCAATCGTGGACAACACCTCACAATGACACCTTACATAAAGGTATAGTCAAAAACTGTTTTAGAAATTAGAATATTTGAGAAGTGCTCAAGGAAACCCTTGTACATGGAAGGCCATGCTTCTAGGTTATGATAGATATCATATGACCACAGAATTATCCTTGGTTGACCCAATATACCCCAAAGAAAAACGAGAAGATTACTATCATATTCTTCCCAATGGTGAGTCTTCTCTTGACTTATCATTATCTCCACTGTCTCTAAATGAGAATTATACTTCAAACAAACACCAAGATTATATAGGTAGTGCTCGTAAATATACTCAGCAAGTGGATGTGCACAATCCTGTCTTATGATGACACGAGGTTGTATGTCATTAGACATCTTATATGACAGTGGCAAAACACCCTTCCAACGTTGGGTTTGCTTCACCCTAGATGATTCACCAAATATAACTACTAAATGATGATCACCGTTCTATTCCACTGTTACCCCCTCTCGACCCAGCTACACTCTTACTACCTAAAAGGAATTGTGAAACAAAAGGATGAGCACAACTAGCCCAGTAAAGAATATCATGACTAAAGATAAATAAATTATCAATAGTCTTCATCAATAATAAATCAGAGATTTAGAACATATGGTAGATGATAAAAATTTCAACCATAGTTGCAGCGGAACGAGCAATCCATTAGAAGAGTCAAATTGACCATAAAGTCTATTATCTTCTCCACATTAAAAGTCCACCAACAATGTTTTATCCCAGTAACATTAATCAACAGTTTCTTTCCACAATTATATGAATAACTCATAATCATAATTGTAATTCTAAATTCCTCTTCGCATCCGGGACGCAGATAATTTTCATCACATGTCCTTACCTGAAATGTCAAAGATCATGGTTATACCAAATTACAGTTCCTGTTTATAATCATGCTAACAATTTCATCTTTGCACTACGGCCAAAAATATTCATCAACAGACCATCTTTGCACTACATGCTAAAGATACTCATCAACAATTCATCTTTGCACTACAGACCAAAGATATTCCTCAACAGTTCATATTTGCACTACAGGCCAAATATATTCATATCTCAAATATATAATCATTTCAGAATTTATATAATCAATAATTATAACCATGTTAATCAATTCATCTTTACACTTAACCTAAAGATATTCAATTATAAATTTAATGGTCATGATCATACCAGTTAACAATTCATCTTTGCACTACAGGCCAAAGACATTCGTCACCAGTTCATCTTTGCACTACTGGCCAAAGATAATCAACATTAGGTCATCTTTGCACTACGGGCCAAAGATATTCATCAACAATTCATCTTTGCACTGTTGGCCAAAGAGAACTCATAGTCATGATCATACCAACAATCTACCCATCTTTACACTCAAGTGAAAGCGAATTTCAACATCAGGGTTATAAAAATATTATATATGATAATAAAAACAATATGATCAAAATATAGATTTAATCTCAAAAGTAATATTCATAAATCAACTATAATTTGGTTAGAAAAAGAAAACCAATTTTGTCGTGAATAGTAACTCGTGAATAGTAACCCCTGAATAGCAACTCGTGAATAGTAACTCGTGAATAGTAAATCAAGAATAGTAACCCATGAATAGTAACTCCTGAATAGTAACTCGTGAATAGTAACTCATGAATAGTAACTCCGACACAAAAAGATAGAAATTTCACAATAAAATTTATACCAATATTTCGGTATAATGATATTGAAAGAATAATATTTCTTAATCTTATAAACAATTTATTTTAATTGTTTACACTTTACTAAATAATGCATTTAATCATCCTAAAATGCCAAACTCATAAGATTTCATTACTAATAACCAAAACCCTCATCAAAAATCTGCATATACCTCATATAGGATTCTCAAGCCATAAAATCCTATTTTTCAATTTTCTTACTTCACATAACATATTTAATTCATTTACTCATAACTAGTATATTTTCATGAAAAATACCAAATCAGTTCCAAAAATATTTCTTTTCTGAAATTTAGCAGAATATAGTCTCATATTGAACATATATTTTTCTCAAAATTTTTAAAACTCATTTACTATTTTTCATATGGCCAAAACCTCCGAATATTTAGACATTTATCATAAATTATAATTTTATCTAAAAATTCCGAAATTCACAGAGTACACTAATATTATATAGATGTACTCCCAATAAAAATTTCATCAATTTTAGAGTTAACCACAAGGAGTTATAAGCGGTTACTTTTAAAATAGTCTTTTCTCATAAAATTCATAACTCTTAATCTATACATCCAAAAATGATCATTTTGGGACACAATGAATAAAACTCATCAAAATATCATTTCAAATTTTTCCAGAATTTTCTGAAGGTCAGAAGAAGTATGAACTGAAAAATATAATAACCCTTAAAATCTCTTACTATCCCTTATCTCAAAAGTGCAGTATTTCTGACTGGAATACAAAGTCGAAGGAAACTTGCACTGAATAGCAACTCTCAAAGTATCTACATACTCACAAAATATGCTTCATAATATAGAGAGAGAAAGAGAGAAAGCTTATGTTTCTGGTGTGATTTTCAATTCTAACTTAGCCCTCTATTTATAGGAAAATGTTAGCACGCCGAAGCAGACTTAACCTGCAACCTGATGGCTTTAGCTGCTACAATTATCACCCACCACATTTGAATAAAAATCTCAGCATATTTCTTCACCAACCAAGAGTGGGACCCACCAAATCTAGAATTTTCCACCAAAATAATTAATTCTGAAAATTCAACAATTTCTGAACTAGTCATCTCGTAAAATTCATAAAAAATCATACGTTTATTTTTAACGGTTCAAAATTTGTGGACATATAATCAACTTATATATGTTTAACATATCCAAATATTATCACGATCCAACGGTCGGATTAAAAATTATAACCCTCACAAAATATCTCAAAAACCCTAATTTGATTTTCAATACCTCCGTTCCGATAAAAATACAGATAAAACACCTCAACATTAACTCCTTCATTTTTAACCACAAAAATATATCCCTCATTTATATCCACATAAAATAAATATTTCCTTATCATATGAATCAATAATTAATTATTCACAAATAATATTACAGAAACACATTTATGACAACCAGACCGTTCCCAGGAAATAGGGGGCTTTCCAATAAGAATTTCTCCTTACTGGCGCGCAATTAGGTGACCAAACCTCTCCTTAGACAGAACTTTCTAGACATTGCCAATAATATTATCTAATAATATGAATTATTGATCTGATAATGGGAAATACTGTGCAGTGACAATTATTGAACAACAATAATATAAAATATCAATACAGCAATTATTGAATCAATAAAATATTGAACAGTAATTACTGTAACAATTATTGAGTAGTGCCTTCTTACGTAAGAATCAATAATTTCAAAAATACTGTGCAATACCGTGTGCTACTGTGCAATAACGCGTATTACTGTATTTTAACCACCGGGTATTCCAACAGTGTTAACGGTAACAACTACGTCGTTATTTGTAAAAACTCAATTTTGTCGTTTTCTCCATCCAATCGCTTTCCGTTATGGGGCCCACACAAGGCTGCGCCGTCGTACGAATGTTCCCCGACAGCAAGAATATTCCACGACCAAACGAATATTCACCGACCAAAAATAAATATTTTATAACCACTTGCGTATTTTGAAAAAAATCATATATCACCCTTAACTTTAACATTTATCAATTTAACCATTTACAGAATTGTAATTATAAGAAAAATTGAATACTTTTATTTCATAAAATTTGGGGTCTTACAATCTCCCCTCCTTATGAAATTTCGTCCCCGAAATTTACGTACCTGGTATTTTAAAGAGTTGAGAATACCTTCCTTTCATTTTAGATTCCATCTTCCCTGTCATCATAATTTCTCCATTGCCCATCTCCTGTATTTCAAATATCATTCTAAAATACAGCTTCAAAACAAGGGTTAATTTAACAAATTAACATATCACATAATATCCCGATATTATGACTGACCAACAAATAAGCTTAGGTAGGACACACTAGCGAATGATTTACTCATCTCTCCCCTCCTAGTTCTATTTCCCGATCTCCGCCAAAGATCATATCCCTAAGCTCTGATACCAACTGTGACAAACCCAAAATAGGTCCATTCCATCCAAGCTATTCTGAGTCGCCAAATACATGGTACAGAAAACAACTACAACTTTATTACAATAACACATATGCTGTGAGTTTGGATACAAATATATACCAAATGTGACTCATATCCCAATCGTGGACAGCACCTCACAATGACACCTTACATAAAGGTATAGTCAAAAACTGTTTTAGAAATTAGAATCTTTGAGAAGTGCTCAAGGAAACCCTTGTACATGGAAGGCCATGCTTCTAGGTTATGATAGATATCATATGACCACAGAATTATCCTTGGTTGACCCAATATACCCCAAAGAAAAACGAGAAGATTACTATCATATTCTTCCCAATGGTGAGTCTTCTCTTGACTTATCATTATCTCCACTGTCTCTAAATGAGAATTATACTTCAAACAAACACCAAGATTATATAGGTAGTGCTCGTAAATATACTCAGCAAGTGGATGTGCACAGCCCTATCTTATGATGACACGAGGTTGTATGTCATTAGACATCTTATATGACAGTGGAAAAACACCCTTCCAACGTTAGGTTCGCTTCACCCTAGATGATTCACCAAATATAACTACTAAATGATGATCACCGTTCTATTCTACTGTTACCCCCGCTCGACCCAGCTACACTCTTATTACCTGAAAGGAATTGTGAAATAAAAGGGTGAGCACAACTAGCCCAGTAAATAATATCATGACTAAAGATAAATAAATTATCAATAGTCTTCATCAATAATAAATCAGAGATTTAGAACATATGGTAGATGATAAAAATTTCAACCATAGTTGCAGCGGAACGAACAATCCATTAGAAGAGTCAAATAGACCATAAAGTCTATTATCTTCTCCACATTAAAAGTCCATCAACAATGTTTTATCCCTATAACATTAATCAACAGTTTATTTCCACAATTATATGAATAACTCATAATCATAATTGTAATTCTAAATTTCTCTTCGCATCCGGGACGAAGATAATTTTCATCACATGTCTTTATCTGAAATATCAAAGATCATGGTTATACCAAATCACAGTTCCTGTTTATAATCATGCTAACAATTTCATCTTTGTACTACGGCCAAAGATATTCATCAACAGACCATCTTTGCACTACATGCCAAAGATACTCATCAACAATTCATCTTTGCACTACAGGCCAAAGATATTCCTCAACAGTTCATATTTGCACTACAGGCCAAATATATTCATATCTCAAATATATAATCATTTCAGAATTTATATAATCAATAATTATAACCATGTTAATCAATTCATCTTTACACTTAAGTTAAAGATATTCAATTATAAATTTAATGGTCATGATCATACCAGTTAACAATTCATCTTTGCACTACAGGCCAAAGATATTCGTCACCTGTTCATCTTTGCACTACTGGCCAAAGATAATCAACATTAGGTCATCTTTGCACTACGGGCCAAAGATATTCATTAACAATTCATCTTTGCACTACTGGCCAAAGAGAACCCATAGTCATGATTATACCAACAATCTACCCATCTTTACACTCAATTGAAAGAGAATTTTAACATCAGGGTTATAAAAAAATTATATATGATAATAAAAACAATATGATCAAAATATTGATTTAATCTCAAAAGTAATATTCATAAATCAACTATAATTTGGTTAGAAAAAGAAACCAATTTTGTCGTGAATAGTAACTCGTGAATAGTAACTCATGAATAGTAACTCGTGAATAGTAACCCATGAATAGTAACTCATGAAGAGTAACTCATGAATAGTAACTCGTGAATAATAACTCCGACACAAAAAGATAGAAATTTCACAATAAAATTTATACCAATATTTCGGTATAATGATATTGAAAGAATAATATTTCTTAATCTTATAAACAATTTATTTTAATTGTTTACACTTTACTAAATAATGCATTTAATCATCTTAAAATGCCAAACTCATAAGATTTCATTACCAATAACCAAAACCCTCATAAAAAATCTGCAAATACCTCATATAGGATTCTCAAGCCATAAAATCCTATTTTTTAATTTTCTTACTTCACATAACATATTTAATTCATTTACTCATAACTAGTACATTTCCATGAAAAATACCAAATCAGTTCCAAAAATATTTCTTTTCTGGAATTTAGCAGAATATAGTCTCATATTGAACATATATTTTTCTCAGAATTTTTAAAACTCATTTACTATTTTTCATATGGCCAAAACCGCCGAATATTTAGACATTTATCATAAATTGTACTTTTATCTAAAAATTCCGAAATTCACAGAGTACACTAATATTATATAGATGTACTCCCAATAAAAATTTCATCAATTTTCGAGTTAACCACAAGGAGTTATAAGCGGTTACTTTTAAAATAGTCTTTTCTCATAAAATTCATAACTCTTAATCTATACATCCAAAAATCATTATTTTTGGACACAATCAATAAAATTCATCAAAATATCATTTCAAATTTTTCCAGAATTTCTGAAGGTCAGAAGAAGTATGAACTGAAATACATAATAACCCTTAAAATCTCTTACTATCCCTTACCTCAAAAGTGCAGTATTTCTGACTGCAATACAAAGCCGAAGGAAACTTACACTGAATAGCAACTCTCAAAGTATCTACATACTCACAAAATATGCTTCATAATATAGAGAGAGAAAGAGAGAAAGCTTATTTTTCTGGTGTGATTTTCAATTCTAACTTAGCCCTCTATTTATAGGAAAATGTTAGCACGTCGAAGCAGACTTAACCTGCAACCTGATGGCTTTACCTGCTACTATTATCACCCACCACATTTGAATAAAAATCTCAGCACATTTCTTCACCAACCAAGAGTGGGACCCACCAATTCTAGAATTTTCTACCAAAATGATTAATTCCGAAAATTCAACAATTTCTGAACTAGTCATCTCGTAAAATTCATAACAAATCATACGTTTATTTTTAATGGTTCAAAATTTGTGGACATATAATCAACTTATATATGTATAACATATCCAAATATTATCACGATCCAATGGTCGGATTAAAAATTATAACCCTTGCAAAATATCTAAAAAACCCTAATTTGATTTTCAATACCTCCGTTCCGATAAAAGTACAGATAAAACACCTCAACATTAACTCCTTCATTTTTAACCACAAAAATATATCCCTCTTTTATATCCACATAAAATAAATATTTCCTTATCATATGAATCAATAATTAATTATTCACAAATAATATTACAGAATCACATTTATGACAACCAGACCGTTCCTAGGAAAGAGGGGGCTTTCCAATAAGAATTTCTCCTTATTGGTGCGCAATTAGGCGACCAAACCTCTCCTTAGACAGAACTTTCTAGACATTTGCCAATAATGTTATCTAATAATATTATTCAAATAATATGAATTATTGATCTGATAATGGAAAATACTGTGCAGTGACAATTATTGAACAACAATAATATAAAATATCAATACAGTAATTATTGAATCAATAAAATATTGAACAGTAATTACTGTAACAATTATTGAGTAGTGCCTTCTTACGTAAGAATCAATAATTTCAAAAATACTGTGCAATACCGTGTGCTACTGTGCAATAACGCGTATTACTGTATTTTAACCACCGGGTATTCCAACAGTGTTAACGGTAAAAACTACGTTGTTATTTGTAAAAACTCAATTTTGTCGTTTTCTCCATCTAATCGCTTTCCGTTATGGGGCCCACACAAGGCTGCGCCGTCGTACGAATATTCCCCGACAGCAAGAATATTCCACGACCAAACGAATATTCACCGATCAAAAATAAATATTTTATAACCACTTGCGTATTTTGAAAAAAATCATATATCACCTTTAACTTTAACATTTATCAATTTAACCATTTACAGAATTGTAATTATAAGAAAAATTGAATACTTTTATTTCATAAAATTTGGGGTCTTACAATCTCCCCTCCTTATGAAATTTCGTCCCCGAAATTTACGTACCTAGTATTTCAAAGAGTTGAGAATACCTTCCTTTCATTTCAGATTCCATCTTCCCAGTCATCATAATTTCCCCATTGCTCGTCTCCTGTATTTCAAATATCATTCTAGAATACAGATTCAAAACAAGGGTTAATTTAACAAATTAACATATCACATAATATCCCGATATTATGACTGACCAACAAATAAGCTTAGGTAGGACACACTAGCGAATGATTTACTCATCTCTCCCCTCCTAGTTCTATTTCTCGATCTCCGCCAAAGATCATATCCCTAAGCTCTGATACCAACTGTGACAACCCCAAAATAGGTCCACTCCATCCAACCTATTCTGAGTCGCCAAATACATGGTACAGAAAACAACTACAACTTTATTACAACAACACATATGCTGTGAGTTTGCATACAAATATATATCAAATGTGACTCATATCCCAATCGTGGACAACACCTCATAATGACACCTTACATAAAGGTATAGGCAAAAATTGTTTTAGAAATTAGAATCTTTGAGAAGTGCTCAAGGAAATCCTTGTACATGGAAGGCCATGCTTCTAGGTTGTGATAGATATCATATGACCACAGAATTATCCTTGGTTGACCCAATATACCCCAAAGAAAAATGAGAAGATTACTATCATATTCTTCCCAATGGTGAGTCTTCTCTTGACTTATCATTATCTCTACTGTCTCTAAATGAGAATTATATTTCAAACAAACACCAAGATTATATAGGTAGTGCTCGTAAATATACTCAGCAAGTGGATGTGCACAACCCTGTCTTATGATGACACGAGGTTGTATGTCATTAGACATCTTATATGACAGTGGCAAAACACCCTTCCAACATTGGGTTCGCTTCACCCTAGATGATTCACCAAATATAACTACTAAATGATGACCACCATTCTATTCCACTGTTACCCCCGCTCGACCCAGCTACACTCTTATTACCTGAAAGGAATTGTGAAAGAAAATGGTGAGCACAACTAGCCCAGTAAAGAATATCATGACTAAAGATAAATACATTATCAATAGTCTTCATCAATAATAAATCAGAGATTTAGAACATATGGTAGATGATAAAAATTTCAACCATAGTTGCAGCGGAACGAGCAATCCATTAGAAGAGTCAAATAGACCATAAAGTCTATTATCTTCTCCACATTAAAAGTCCACCAACAATATTTTATCCCTGTAACATTAATCAACAGTTTCTTTCCACAATTATATGAATAACTCATAATCATAATTATAATTCAAAATTCCTCTTCGCATTCGGGACGAATATAATTTTCATCACATGTCTTTACCTGAAATATCAAAGATCATGGTTATACCAAATCACAGTTCCTGTTTATAATCATGCTAACAATTTCATCTTTGCACTACAGCCAAAGATATTCATCAACAGACCATCTTTGCACTACAGGCCAAAGATACTCATCAACAATTCATCTTTGCACTACAGGCCAAAGATATTCCTCAACAGTTCATATTTGCACTACAGGCCAAATATATTCATATCTCAAATATATAATCATTTCAGAATTTATATAAACAATAATTATAACCATGTTAATCAATTCATCTTTATACTTAAGCTAAAGATATTCAATTATAAATTTAATGGTCATGATCATACCAGTTAACAATTCATCTTTGCACTACAGGCCCAAGATATTCGTCACCAGTTCATTTTTGCACTAATGGCCAAAGATATTCAACATTAGGTCATCTTTGCACTACGGGCCAAAGATATTCATCAACAATTCATCTTTGCACTGCTGGCCAAAGAGAACTCATAGTCATGATCATACCAACAATCTACCCATCTTTACACTCAAGTGAAAGCGAATTTCAACATCAGGGTTATAAAAATATTATATATGATAATAAAAACAATATGATCAAAATATAAATTTAATCTCAAAAGTAATATTCATAAATCAACTATAATTTGGTTAGAAAAAGAAACCAATTTTGTCGTGAATAGTAACTCGTAAATAGTAACTCATGAATAGTAACTTGTGAATAGTAACTCATGAATAGTAACTCGTGAATAGTAACTCATGAATAGTAACTCATGAATAGTAACTCGTGAATAGTAACTCATGAATAGTAACTCCGACACAAAAAGATAGAAATTTCACAATAAAATTTATACCAATATTTCGGTATAATGATATTGAAAGAATAATATTTCTTAATCTTATAAACAATTTATTTTAATTGTTTACACTTTATTAAATAATGCATTTAATCATCCTAAAATGCCAAACTCATAAGATTTCATTACCAATAACCAAAACCCTAATCAAAAATCTGCACATACCTCATATAGGATTCTCAAGCCATAAAATCCTATTTTACAATTTTCTTACTTCACATAACATATTTAATTCATTTACTCATAACTAGTACATTTTCATGAAAAATACAAAATCAGTTCCAAAAATATTTTTTTTCTGGAATTTAGCAGAATATAGTCCCATATTGAACATATATTTTTCTCAGAATTTTTAAAACTCATTTACTATTTTTCATATGGCCAAAACCGCCGATCATTTAGACATTTATCATAAATTATACTTTTATCCAAAAATTCCGAAATTCACAGAGTACACTAATATTATATAGATGTACTCCCAATAAAAATTTCATCAATTTTCGAGTTAACCACAAGGAGTTATAAGCGGTTACTTTTAAAATAGTCTTTTCTCATAAAATTCATAACTCTTAATCTATACATCCAAAAATCATCATTTTTGGACACAATCAATAAAACTCATCAAAATATCATTTCAAATTTTTCCAGAATTTTCTGAAGGTCAGAAGAAGTATGAACTGAAAAACATAATAACCCTTAAAATCCCTTACTATCACTTACCTTAAAAGTGCAGTATTTCTGACTGGAATGCAAAGCCGAAGGAAATTTTTACTGAATAGCAACTCTCAAAGTATCTACATACTCACAAAATATGCGTCATAATATAAAGAGAGAAAGAAAGAAAACTTATGTTTCTGGTGTGATTTTCAATTCTAACTTAGCCCTCTATTTATAGGAAAATGTTAGCACGCCGAAGCAGACTTAACCTGTATAATGATGGCTTTACCTGCTACTATTATCATCCACCACATTTAAATAAAAATCTCAGCACGTTTCTTCACCAACCAAGAGTGGGACCCACCAATTCTAGAATTTTCCACCAAAATGATTAATTCCAAAAATTTAACAATTTCTGAACTAGTCATCTAATAAAATTCATAACAAATCATACGTTTATTTTTAACGGTTCAAAATTTGTGGACATATAATCAACTTATTTATGTATAACATATCCAAATATTACCACGATCTAACGGTCGGATTAAAAATTATAACCCTCGCAAAATATCTCAAAAACCCTAATTTGATTTTTAATACCTCCGTTCCGGCAAAAATACAGATAAAACACCTCAACATTAACTCCTTCTTTTTTAACCACAAAAATATATCCCTCATTTATATCCACATAAAATAAATATTTCCTTATCATATGAATCAATAATTAATTATTCACAAATAATATTACAGAATCACATTTATGACAACCAGGCCGTTCCCAGGAAATAGGGGGCTTTCCAATAAGAATTTCTCCTTACTGGCGTGCAATTAGGTGACCAAACCTCTCCTTAGACAGAACTTTCTAGGCATTGCCAATAATGTTATCTAATAATATTATTCAAATAATATGAATTATTGATCTGATAATGGAAAATACTGTGCAGTGACAATTATTGAACAACAATAATATAAAATATCAATACAGCAATTATTGAATCAATAAAATATTGAACAGTAATTACTGTAACAATTATTGAGTAGTGCCTTCTTACGTAAGAATCAATAATTTTAAAAATACTGTGCAATACCGTGTGCTACTGTGCAATAACACGTATTACTGTATTTTAACCACCGGGTATTCCAACAGTGATAACGGTAACAACTACGTCGTTATTTGTAAAAACTCAATTTTGTCATTTTCTCTATCCAATCGCTTTTCGTTATGTGGCCCACACAAGGCTGCGCCGTCGTACGAATATTCCCCGACAGCAAGAATATTCCACGACCAAATGAATATTCACCGACAAAAATGAATATTTTATAACCACTTGCGTATTTTGAAAAAAATCATATATCACCCTTAACTTTAACATTTATCAATTTAACCATATACTGAATTGTAATTAAAAGAAAAATTCAATACTTTTATTTCATAAAATTTGGGGTCTTACAATCTCCCCTCCTTATGAAATTTCGTCCCCGAAATTTACGTACCTAGTATTTCAAAGAGTTGAGAATACCTTCCTTTCATTTCAGATTCCATCTTCCCCGTCATCATAATTTCTCCATTGCTCATCTCCTGTATTTCAAATATCATTCTAGAATACATCTTCAAAACAAGGGTTAATTTAACAAATTAACATATCACATAATTTCCCGATATTATGACTGACCAACAAATAAGCTTAGGTAGAACACACTAGCGAATAATTTACTCATCTCTCCCCTCCTAGTTCTATTTCCCGATCTTCGCCAAAGATCATATCCCTAATCTCTGATATCAACTGTGACAACCCCAAAATAGGTCCATTCCATCCAACCTATTCTGAGTCGCCAAATACATGGTACAGAAAACAACTACAACTTTATTACAATAATTGTCGTGCAAAATACAACAACACATATGCGTGAGTTTGGATACAAATATATACCAAATGTGACTCATATCCCAATCGTGGACAGCACCTCACAATGACACCTTACATAAATGTATAGTCAAAAACTGTTTTAGAAATTAGAATATTTGAGAAGTGCTCAAGGAAACCCTTGTACATGGAAGGCCATGCTTCTAGGTTGTGATAGATATCATATGACCACAGAATTATCCTTGGTTGACCCAATATACCCCAAAGAAAAACGAGAAGATTACTATCATATTCTTCCCAATGGTGAGTCTTCTCTTGACTTATCATTATCTCCACTGTCTCTAAATGAGAATTATACTTCAAACAAACACCAAGATTATATAGGTAGTGCTCGTAAATATACTCAGCAAGTGGATGTGCACAATCCTGTCTTATGATGACACGAGGTTGTATGTCATTAGACATCTTATATGACAGTGGCAAAACACCCTTCCAACGTTAGGTTTGCTTCACCCTAGATGATTCACCAAATATAACTACTAAATGATAATCACCGTTCTATTCCACTGTTACCCCCTCTCGACCCAGCTACACTCTTACTATCTAAAAGGAATTGTGAAACAAAAGGATGAGCACAACTAGCCCAGTAAAGAATATCATGACTAAAGATAAATAAATTATCAATAGTCTTCATCAATAATAAATCAGAGATTTAGAACATATGGTAGATGATAAAAATTTCAACCATAGTTACAGCGGAACGAGCAATCCATTAGAAGAGTCAAATAGACCATAAAATCTATTATCTTCTCCACATTAAAAGTCCACCAACAATGTTTTATCCCTGTAACATTAATCAACAGTTTCTTTCCACAATTATATGAATAACTCATAATCATAATTGTAATTCTAAATTTCTCTTCGCATCCGGGACGATTATAATTTTCATCACATGTCTTTATCTGAAATATCAAAGATCATGGTTATACCAAATCACAGTTCCTGTTTATAATCATGCTAACAATTTCATCTTTGCGCTACGGCCAAAGATATTCATCAACAGACCATCTTTGCACTACATGCCAAAGATACTCATCAACAATTCATCTTTGCACTACATGCCAAAGATATTCCTCAACAGTTCATATTTGCACTACAGGCCAAATATATTCATATCTCAAATATATAATCATTTCAGAATTTATATAATCAATAATTATAACCATGTTAATCAATTCATCTTTACACTTAAGTTAAAGATATTCAATTATAAATTTAATGGTCATGATCATACCAGTTAACAATTCATCTTTGCACTACAGGCCAAAGATATTTGTCACCAGTTCATCTTTGCACTACTGGCCAAAGATAATCAACATTAGGTCATCTTTGCACTACGGGCCAAAGATATTCATTAACAATTCATCTTTGCACTACTGGCCAAAGAGAACCCATAGTCGTGATCATACCAACAATCTACCCATCTTTACACTCAATTGAAAGAGAATTTTAACATCAGGGTTATAAAAATATTATATATGATAATAAAAATAATATGATCAAAATATTGATTTAATCTCAAAAGTAATATTCATAAATCAACTATAATTTGGTTAGAAAAAGAAACCAATTTTACCGTGAATAGTAACTCGTGAATAGTAACTCGTGAATAGTAACCCATGAATAGTAACTCATGAATAATAACTCATGAATAGTAACTCGTGAATAGTAACTCCGACACAAAAAGATAGAAATTTCACAATAAAATTTATACCAATATTTCGGTATAATGATATTGAAAGAATAATATTTCTTAATCTTATAAACAATTTATTTTAATTGTTTACACTTTACTAAATAATGCATTTAATCATCCTAAAATGCCAAACTCATAAATTTCATTACCAATAACCAAAACCCTCATCAAAAATCTGCATATACCTCATATAAGATTCTCAAGCCATAAAATCCAATTTTTCAATTTTCTTACTTCACATAACATATTTAATTCATTTACTCATAACTAGTACATTTTCATGAAAAATACCAAATCAGTTCCAAAAATATTTCTTTTCTTGAATTTAGCAGAATATAGTCTCATATTGAACATATATTTTTCTTAGAATTTTTAAAACTCATTTACTATTTTTTATATGGCCAAACCCGCCGAATATTTAGACATTTATCATAAATTATACTTTAATTCAAAAATTCCAAAATTCACAGAGTACACTAATATTATATAGATGTACTTCCAATAAAAATTTCATCAATTTTAGAGTTAACCACAAGGAGTTATAAGCGGTTACTTTTAAAATAGTCTTTTCTCATAAAATTCATAACTCTTAATCTATACATCCAAAAATCATTATTTTTGGACACAATCAATAAAACTCATCAAAATATCATTTCAAATTTATCCAGAATTTTCTGAAGGTCAGAAGAAGTATGAACTGAAATACATAATAACCCTTAAAATCTCTTACTATCCCTTACCTCAAAAGTGCAGTATTTCTGACTGGAATACAAAGCCGAAGGAAACTTGCACTGAATAGCAACTCTCAAAGTATCTACATACTCACAAAATATACTTCATAATATAGAGAGAGAAAGAGAGAAAGCTTATGTTTCTGGTGTGATTTTTAATTCTAACTTAGCCCTCTATTTATAGGAAAATGTTAGCACGTCGAAGCAGACTTAACCTGCAACCTGATGGCTTTACCTGCTACTATTATCACCCACCACATTTGAATAAAAATCTCAGCACATTTTTTCACCAACCAAGAGTGGGACCCACTAATTCTAGAATTTTCTACCAAAATGATTAATTCCGAAAATTCAACAATTTCTGAACTAGTCATCTCGTAAAATTCATAACAAATCATACGTTTATTTTTATCAACTTATATATGTATAACATATCCAAATATTATCACGATCCAACGGTCGGATTAAAAATTATAACCCTTGCAAAATATCTAAAAAATCCTAATTTGATTTTCAATATCTCCGTTCCGATAAAAGTACAGATAAAACACCTCAACATTAACTCCTTCATTTTTAACCACAAAAATATATCCCTCTTTTATATCCACATAAAATAAATATTTCCTTATCATATGAATCAATAATTAATTATTCACAAATAATATTACAGAATCACATTTATGACAACCAGGCCGTTCCTAGGATAGAGGGGGCTTTCCAATAAGAATTTCTCCTTATTGGCGCGCAATTAGGTGACCAAACCTCTCCTTAGACAGAACTTTCTAGGCATTGCCAATAATGTTATCTAATAATATTATTCAAATAATATGAATTATTGATCTGATAATGGGAAATACTGTGCAGTGACAAATATTGAACAACAATAATATAAAATATCAATGCAGCAATTATTGAATCAATAAAATATTGAACAGTAATTACTGTAACAATTATTGAGTAGTGCCTTCTTACGTAAGAATCAATAATTTCAAAAATACTGTGCAATACCGTGTGCTACTGTGCAATAACGCGTATTACTGTATTTTAACCACCGGGTATTCCAACAGTGTTAACGGTAACAACTACGTCGTTATTTGTAAAAACTCAATTTTATCGTTTTCTCCATCCAATCGCTTTCCGTTATGGGGCCCACACAAGGCTGCGCCGTCGTACGAATATTCCCTGACAGCAAGAATATTCCACGACCAAACGAATATTCACCGACCAAAAATGAATATTTTATAACCACTTGCGTATTTTGAAAAAAAATCATATATCACCCTTAACTTTAACATTTATCAATTTAACCATTTACTGAATTGTAATTATAAGAAAAATTGAATACTTTTATTTCATAAAATTTGGGGTTTTACAATCTCCCCTCCTTATGAAATTTCGTCCCCGAAATTTACGTACCTAGTATTTCAAAGAGTTGAGAATACATTCCTTTCATTTCAGATTCTATCTTCCCTGTCATCATAATTTCTCCATTGCTCATCTCCTGTATTTCAAATATCATTCTAGATTACAGTTTCAAAACAAGGGTTAATTAAACAAATTAACATATCACATAATATCCCGATTTTATGACTGACCAACAAATAAGCTTAGGTAGGACACACTAGCGAATGATTTACTCATCTCTCCCCTCCTAGTTCTATTTCCCGATCTCCGCCAAAGATCATATCCCTAAGCTCTGATACCAACTGTGACAACCCCAAAATAGGTCCATTCCATCCAACCTATTCTGAGTCGCCAAATACATGGTACAGAAAACAGCTACAACTTTATTACAACAATTATCGTGCAAAATACAACAACACATATGCTGTGAGTTTACATACAAATATATACCAAATGTGACTCATATCCCAATCGTGGACAGCACCTCACAATGACACCTTACATAAATGTACAGTCAAAAATTGTTTTAGAAATTAGAATCTTTGAGAAGTGCTCAAGGAAACCCTTGTACATGGAAGGCCATGCTTCTAGGTTATGATAGATATCATATGACCACAGAATTATCCTTGGTTGACCCAATATACCCCAAAGAAAAATGAGAAGATTACTATCATATTCTTTCCAATGGTGAGTCTTCTCTTGACTTATCATTATCTCCACTGTCTTTAAATGAGAATTATACTTCAAACAAACACCAAGATTATATAGGTAGTGCTCGTAAATATACTCAGCAAGTGGATGTGCACAACCCTGTCTTATGATGACACGAGGTTGTATGTCATTAGACATCTTATATGACAGTGGCAAAACACCCTTCCAACGTTGGGTTCGCTTCACCCTAGATGATTCACCAAATATAACTACTAAATGATGACCACCGTTCTATTCCACTGTTACCCCCGCTCGACCCAGGTACACTCTTATTACCTGAAAGGAATTGTGAAATAAAAGGGTGAGCACAACTAGCCCAGTAAATAATATCATGACTAAAGATAAATAAATTATCAATAGTCTTCATCAATAATAAATCAGAGATTTAGAACATATGGTAGATGATAAAAATTTCAACCATAGTTACAGCGGAACGAGCAATCCATTAGAAGAGTCAAATAGACCATAAAGTCTATTATCTTTTCCATATTAAAAGTCCACCAACAATGTTTTATCCCTGTAACATTAATCAACAGTTTCTTTCCACAATTATATGAATAACTCATAATCATAATTGTAATTTTAAATTCATCTTCGCATCCGGGACGAAGATAATTTTCATCACATGTCTTTACCTGAAATATCAAAGATCATGATTATACCAAATCACAGTTCCTATTTATAATCATGCTAACAATTTCATCTTTGCACTACGGCCAAAGTTATTCATCAACAGACCATCTTTGCACTACAGGCCAAAGATACTCATCAACAATTCATCTTTGCACTACATGCCAAAGATATTCCTCAACAGTTCATATTTGCATTATAGGCCAAATATATTCATATCTCAAATATATAATCATTTCAGAATTTATATAAACAATAATTATAACCATGTTAATCAATTCATCTTTACACTTAAGCTAAAGTTATTCAATTATAAATTTAATGGTCATGATCATACTAGTTAACAATTCATCTTTGCACTACAGGCTAAAGATATTCGTCACCAGTTCATCTTTGCACTACTGGCCAAAGATATTCAATATTAGGTCATCTTTGCACTACGGGCCAAAGATATATTCATTAACAATTCATCTTTGCATTACTGGCCAAAGAGAACCCATAGTCATGATCATACCAACAATCTACCCATCTTTACACTCAATTGAAAGAGAATTTCAACATCAGGGTTATAAAAATATTATATATGATAATAAAAACAATATGATCAAAATATAAATTTAATCTCAAAAGTAATATTCATAAATCAACTATAATTTGGGTAGAAAAAGAAACCAATTTTGTCGTGAATAGTAACTCGTGAATAGTAACTCGTGAATAGTAACTCGTGAATAGTAGCTCATAAATAGTAACTCATGAATAGTAACTCATGAATACTAACTCCGACACAAAAAGGTATAAATTTCACAATAAAATTTATACCAATATTTCGGTATAATGATATTGAAAGAATAATATTTCTTAATCTTATAAACAATTTATTTTAATTGTTTACACTTTACTAAATAATGCATTTAATCATCCTAACATGCCAAACTCATAAGATTTCATTACCAATAACCAAAACCCTCATCAAAAATCTGTATATACCTCATATAGGATTCTCAAGCCATAAAATCCTATTTTTCAATTTTCTTACTTCACATAACATATTTAATTCATTTACTCATAACTGGTACATTTTAATGAAAAATACCAAATCAGTTCCAAAAATATTTCTTTTCTGGAATTTGGCAGAATATAGTCTCATATTGAACATATATTTTTCTCAGAATTTTTAAAACTCATTTACTATTTTTCATATGGCCAAAACCGCCGAATATTTAGACATTTATCATAAATAGTACTTTTATCTAAAAATTCCGAAATTCACAGAGTACACTAATATTATATAGATGTACTCCCAATAAAAATTTCATCAATTTTAGAGTTAACCACAAGGAGTTATAAGCGGTTACTTTTAAAATAGTCTTTTCTCATAAAATTCATAACTCTTAATCTATACATCCAAAAATCATTATTTTTGGACACAATCAATAAAACTCATCAAAATATCATTTCAAATTTTTCCAGAATTTTCTGAAGGTCAGAAGAAGTATGAACTGAAACACATAATAACCCTTAAAATCTCTTACTATCCCTTATCTCAAAAGTGCAGTATTTCTGACTGGAATACAAAGCCGAAGGAAACTTGTACTGAATAGCAACTCTCAAAGTATCTACATACTCACAAAATATGCGTCATAATATAGAGAGAGAAAGAGAGAAAGCTTATGTTTCTGGTGTGATTTTCAATTCTAACCTAGCCCTCTATTTATAGGAAAATATTAGCACGCCGAAGCAGACTTAACCTGCAACCTGATGGCTTTACCTGCTACTATTATCACCCACCATATTTGAATAAAAATCTCAGCACATTTTTTTACCAACCAAGAGTAGGACCCACTAATTCTAGAATTTTCCACCAAAATAATTAATTCCGAAAATTCAACAATTTCTGAACTAGTCATCTCGTAAAATTCATAACAAATCATACGTTTATTTTTAACGGTTCAAAATTTATGGACATATAATCAACTTATATATGTATAACATATCCAAATATTACCACGATCCAATGGTCGGATTAAAAATTATAACCCTCGCAAAATATTTTAAAAACCCTAATTTGATTTTCAATACCTCCGTTCCGATAAAAATACAGATAAAACACCTCAACATTAACTCCTTCATTTTTAACCACAAAAATATATCCCTCATTTATATCCACATAAAATAAATATTTCCTTATCATATGAATCAATAATTAATTATTCACAAATAATATTACAGAATCACATTTATGACAACCAGGCCGTTCCCAGGAAAGAGGGGGCTTTCCAATAAGAATTTCTCCTTACTGGCGCGCAATTAGGTGACCAAACCTCTCCTTAGACAGAACATTCTAGACATTACCAATAATGTTATCTAATAATATTATTCAAATAATATGAATTATTGATCTGATAATGGGAAATACTGTGCAGTGACAATTATTGAACAACAATAATATAAAATATCAATGCAGCAATTATTGAATCAATAAAATATTGAACAGTAATTACTGTAACAATTATTGAGTAGTGCCTTCTTACGTAAGAATCAATAATTTCAAAAATACTGTGCAATACCGTGTGCTACTATGTAATAACGCGTATTACTGTATTTTAACCACCGGATATTCCAACAGTGTTAACGGTAACAACTACGTCGTTATTTGTAAAAACTCAATTTTGTCGTTTTCTCCATCTAATCGCTTTCCGTTATGGGACCCACACAAGGCTGCGCCGTCGTACGAATATTCCCCGACAGCAAGAATATTCCACGACCAAATGAATATTCACCGACCAAAAATGAATATTTTATAACCACTTGCGTATTTTGAAAAAAATCATATATCACCCTTAACTTTAACATTTATCAATTTAACCATTTACTGAATTGTAATTATAAGAAAAATTGAATACTTTTATTTCATAAAATTTGGGGTCTTACAAAAAATATCAAACGCATACACTTATTTTCTGTCTAGGTTCTAATTTTGAACCCTAAATTAATTAATAATATTTTTAAAAATATTCAAAATTCTCGGGTTGTCACATATCCATATATACCGGATAGCTCCACTTACAATTCAACATCATGTTACATTCAAAATATTAAATACATTTCTCCTAAAACATAAGGAATCTTCAAGTATCATGTCAGATTCATAACTTTCAGGTAACAAGTAGCTTTACCTTGAAATCTTGACCTGCAAAAATGGTTATTTGCAAGGTTGAGCTCAACATCCCAGCAAAATCTAACAGTTTTCATGTAACACGTAGCATATAATATCATGCTCAACATATATCTCTTAAACATTGAACTATCATAACATACGTGCTACAGTTCATATAACAAATATAAAGATTGAGTTTCTTACTCAATCGGCATGCTTTACTTAGTTAATGTAGTCATAAGTTGACTTTGACGTTTTATGCTTTCACATAAATATAACACATATCATGTTATTTAAAATAAAGACTTAAAACAATTAATCATCAAGTTCACGTAGCAAATAGGAACTGAAAGACTTGCCTGGTTCGTAGATTACCAATTACCAAAAACAGCTTAAATGCTTTGCGTACCTCCTATAATAGTTCAAAGGTTCATCATCACATGCATTAGTTACACATATAATGAAACCACAATGACTCTTAGTTTTAATCTTTTATAACTTGCATCTCTTTGAGACTTAACACATATCTTCAGGTGTTTACTCCTCTTCGTATGACACTTATCATTACATAATCTCATTTTATGTTTCTTTAAACTTCTTTCGAAATCAACACTTAACGTTCATTAAAGTCGTCATAGACTCCATTACCTTATATTAGATTTATTACACTTGTTGACAACAACTAGGAATTACATTATCTATTAGATATGCTAACATACCATAACATGTACATTTCTAGCTAAACTTACTATTTTAGCACAAGTCTTTCTTTACCATTTACATTTCAGAAATTCTAAGTGTTTACTTCGCAACACTTATCTAACATTCATTGTGTACACTAAGTTATCACATAACGCGTTCAAAATTTACTAATCATTTTTACCACTTTGAATTCACTAACCCCGTAACATAACTTTGTTTTAGCCTTGTTGTTACGTGTTGAACACATTACCATAACCTTTAGCTAGCTACAAAGAACGACCAAACTCTGCAGAAATAGCAGACTTCAGTGTCTGAAAATGGGCACTCGCGCGGCCGCACGAGTTTTTGACTGGGAAGATGCGCGCCCGGGCCTAAGGGCTACGCGCCCGTGCGACACACATAACTCAGTTTTGCAGAATGTGTTTCGGCACCGTTTTTAGGCCAACTAACACAAATTTCACCCATAAAACAGTGAAACCAACATCTATAATTGATATAAAACTATCACAAACATATTTGTGAACATATTCCACCGATTAAAACAATTTAACAACAATTTAAGCTAGGTTAATTTCTCAAGTTCCATGATTTTCATATAAAACTCAAATTTTGATTTTCATCCCAAAAATCATCACTGTGAATTCAATACTTGGCCAAATCACTCCATTCAAATTACGATATGCTCGTTTCTTAATGAACTAACATAATCAAGATCCGATTTACAATTTCACATACTAATTGGCCACTACAATTGATACTTTTCATGAATCATATGAAAATACATATACTGACATTATTTTCTTTCTACTGTCAACCGAAATTAGCATGCAATTCTTAATTAAACATAATCTTTAATCATCATAAACACATGTAATCATCATAGTTGGATTATATAGCAACAATTCTAGACCTATAAAATTCACAGAGTATGAAACTTCATGTCGTACAACATATTAGAACATATATGTATATGAAATACTAAGATTATGAACATACTTTCAATTTGCTAACATAATACTTGCTAACTGCTGAAAATTGCTCACGTTCTCTCTCAAATTTTCTCTAAAATCCTCTGTAACTTCTTTTCTTTTCTTTTCTCAGTATAAGAGTTAAGCTACTAAGCGTAAACTAACTGATAGGCTAGCCAACGAAAAAAATAATAATACGCCTACTAATGACCTTATTAAAAATATCAGTTACCAAACACATAACGTATAGATTATAATTATATTAAATTCATTTTATTTTATTTAAATTCAAAAAATAGAAATCCAAAAGTCATAAGGCTTTGTTTGGCAAAAACCCTTTAAAATTAAAGACTTAATATATTAAAGCCTTGCTTGGTTAAACTCAATTAAAACTACTTTAATTTATTTTAATACTCCTTATAATATAGTTATTTTCCACACTATATTTAATCAAGCTTTCATGCTTAATTTAATTAATTCAAATAACAATTAATTAAATAAATCATTCAATCACATAACTCAATACAAATAATTAACCATCAATTTGAAATATCAACATAATAATAATTTCCTTAACTCATTAATTATTTATTTAACAAATAATTAACCAAATAAAATCAAAACAATTAAACAAATATTTATTCAATGATAAACGCATCCATTAAATATTTATATAATTCAATAAATATTTAATATTCTAATTAAAATTCTGGAATGTTACATCATTCCCTCCTTGCAAGGATTCTGTCCCTAGAATCACAACTCTCTAAATTATAAATTAATTTAATTTATAATATTATCTAGTCATAAATATTTACTAATCATATCAATAAAATATTTATTTCACTTAATAAATATTTTAAATTATAATTACTAAAATCTTGGATTGTCACAGTACTACAATTACCAATCATCACCAGAGTCTTAATTTAACAATCTAGCAAGATCCAAAGCCCCAAAGTAGCTGTCAGAAGCTTTTGGGCTTTCTGGGTTACCCAGAAACCCAGACAGCTTTGACTGCCTACTTTGTGGTTCGATTTTCTTCCAGATCTGGTCATCACTTAAGTGGTTTCTTGGTTAATTCACATAGTACTCATGCCATACAACATAACTAGAATAATAGATCAGTCCAAAAATAATAACATCACCAGATATAGCTCGGTCAAAGGCTGTCAGAAATGGTGTTCATCCGGTTTCTGGAAATTTCAGAAACTACAAGTCAGTGTCGAGTGGTCTAGTTTGACCACCCACTACTTCGATCCTGTTTGTGATATAGGGGATCTTAACGCATGGATCTATAGTCCAGACAATACACTACGATCTGGCTACAACAACATCAACAATACACAACAAACCTGATAGATCAAGGCCTTACAAAAAGTTATCAGACACTGAAAACGAGTTTTTGGGTTGCCCAAAAACTCTTGGTCATGCTCGGTCAATGGGTTTTGACCAAGAATAGCTTACAATCTGGACATGGAATGGCTGTGATTTCACTTCCAGATCATAGACCTCATACCAGACTATGAATTTAAACCATAAAACAAGAAAAATCGTAAACATGCAGAGATCTACGGCCACTGACATTAGCTTGTTAGACAACTTTAGGGTTCAAGAACAGTTTTTGAAAAAAATCATTTTTAAGGCCTTTGACGCTATGGATCTATTATAGGTCATCATAAAACATCCTTTCGCATAAATCTAAACACATAAACATAAATTTATTTTTAGCATACAAGATCAAAAGGTGAGATAGGGTTTATACCTCTCTTGTCCAATCTTTGATATTAGCTCTCCAAATCTGATCTAGGTGTTCTAAGAGGTGTTTTAGGAACTGATATACTTGTATAATTCAGAGGTTAGGAGAGAAAATGAGTTTTTTGAGAGGTTGAGAGAAAAATGACTAAGTTTAGTAACTTTCTCTCTCTTATCTCTTATAATCCTTAGATGCAATGCATGTTGCTGATATAGCTGTCAATAAATGGCTGAGTTTGCTGAGATTTTTAGTCACAAAGTCAATAATAGTTGGTCACCAACTCTCAATTTGGTAAGATTTACAAGTAACTTAATAAAAAACACAAAAAGGGTATTTTGGCCATTGTCCTTGTAATTTTAATGGCATACTTGACTTTTGTCCAAACCCTTAAGGTTCTAACCATTAGGTTCTAACCCTTAGGTTTTACAACATTAGATTCTAAGATTTTCTAATTAGGGTTTTTAAAATAGAAAATTAAGATTTCAAATATATAATTAGGGTTTTCTAATTATATTAAAGGTTACTAATCACATTAAAATTTACTAATCACATTAGGGCTTGCTAATTAGGATTAGAGTTTCCTAATTGGAGTTTAGAATTCTCGAATTTAAAAATTAGGGTTTCTGACTTTCGATTAGGGTTCATAACTATACGTTAGGGTTTCTAAATCTGATATTAGGGTTTCTAATCTCATATTAGGGTTTACGAATATTGCACCATACCCGATCAATCATTGATCAAAATTTCTCTGCAGTACAAACACGTACTCATCATTATAATTATTTTAATTATATTTTTCTATCGAATCCCTATCTGGACTTAGGGTTAGGATTTCTAAATTTGATAAGCACAACTCTACTCTTATTTTCTCAGTCAATACATAAATTGACTACTTCTCGAGACTCGTATCACAGATACTCGTCACAAAATTGATAATCAATATTAATATTAAAAAAAAATATTCGTAAAATTTGGATTATTCGAAATACCGAGTTATCACATTTATTCACTATATAATAGTCATACTAACTAATCATTTAAAGATTATAAATATTTCTATTTAACATTCAAGGCTAACACTTAAGCTATGCTAATATTTCAACATAACTTATCTTATTCTTCCTTAATCAACTTGATTAATTATTGATCGTAGTTAATTTGAAATAACTAAATTAAATATCTCGTTTAATTTATATCTCATAGCACATATTCACTTATAAACGAAAAAAAATATTTATTCGTAAAAATTTAAATATATAATTATATAAAGTTCTCAGTCCTTACAAGTAGTATAACACCTATATACTTACAAACCCAGAATCATCAACAGTAAAACATTATGCTGAGGTGAAAATGACCTCTAAGCCTTGACCAAACTATTTTTCAGAAATGAAGAACACCTATAGCAACACTTTATGTCGCTATAGGACTTTAGCGACAGACAGTAAATAAAAATTTAATAAATAAATTAATAAAATTAGAAATATTTAATAAATAATTATAAAAACAGTTTTAAAAATTATTTAAGTTATAATAATTAACTTTTAATATTTTAACATAAATTCAATAAATATTTTATTTATTTAAATATTATTAATAATTAAGTTATTAATAATTTAACTAGAATAATCATTTATAAATAATAAATAATTATTTAAAAATGATATTAATGGTTTAAAAATCATATTAAAAGGTTATAAATTATTTAAAAAATAATAAACAAGATTTTAATAATATTCTAAGTAAATATTAATAATTTAGAAATAGAAATAAATGATTTACAAATTATTTAATGGATAAATAGATATCTAAAAAATTATTATAAGCTTTCAGAAATTATTATAAGGAATAAATAAATTTTTTAAAAATATAAACAAAGCTTATAATTAAAGTTTAACCGCGATATTAACTTATTAATTATTCAGTAAAGTCTTAGGACACCGAAATCATATCAAAATTAACCCGAACATGAATAGTTTGTATATTTGAGTATTGTTATCAATACTAATGTGTTAGACATATATGAATGAACATCTTAGGTGTTTATAAACGAATTGAGTAGCATTGTTTAATCGATCTTCGCTCAGGCAAGTTCTCTAACCTTAATCTATTATTTAACAAGTTTCCTATACCCTAACCTTAATTACTTATGCAAGAACCCTGCTTATTCGTTGAACAAGATTCCTATCTTGATTTGCTTTTGATATATTATACCAAACCAAACTAGATTGCCAATTATTGTAAAGTTATCGCTATAGCTTCAACATAACTAAGAAATGAAATGTTTATTCATATGTTATTATTGTTTATCAAGCATAAACTGTCGTGTCAAACCAAATTACTTTGGTAAGACATCCTATACTGAGTTGTATATCCCATAAAGGATAAATGTGTGTCAATAAAATTTGACACTTAGTGAAAGTTGGGCAGGATTAGGATGATGTGACGACCCGAGAATTTGAATATTTTTAAAATCTTAAAATATTGGATTAAGGTTAAATAATAAACCTAGACAAAAAATAAATGAATAGATTTAAGATTTTCGAGAAGGAATTTTGTGAATTTAAAATCTTTGTGGGGAATTATTCAGGATTAAGTATATAAGTGTATATGTTCTGTATGTATGGTTATTTATATGTACAGTATGTGGTTCAGGGTCAAGGGTTGACCAAATAACCCTTATCAGTGGCAAACCCTACTATTATACAAAGAACGTCAACGTTGAGTTAGAAAATCCTAACGACTGATAAGAAACCTTAAAACCGATTCTGAAACCCTAATTTCAGTTCTGGGGATTTTGAAACCCTAATTCAGAATGTGAAACCCTAATTTGGTAGCTTGGATATAAGTATAAAGGTTTTTATGTTATTGATTATATATTTAATTAGGGATAATCCTAATGAATTTTTCCGAAAAACCCTAATTGTTCCGTTTGAGACCCTAATGTACAATTATGGACCTAATTGCTAAATTAACAATTTTAATTAGGATAAATTGATACTAATTAGCAAGCTTGAATTTATGATTAGGAAATCTTAGTACAATTATAGAATCCTAATTATAATTTAGAATTATTAAATTTCTATTTTAAGACCTAAATTGGAAATTAAAAAAAAAACAAATTTTGAGAACTTTAGGTTTTAACCCTAAGGGTTAAACCCTAAGGGTTGTAGCCAATGTCTATTATGCCATTAAATTTATAAAATAAATGACCAATTTACCCTTTGTACATTATTGGAGGAAACATGTGAATCTTGCCAAGATATTGGGTGTTGACCAAATCTAGCTACCCCATATGACCGAATTCAGCAAATATTAGCCCTCATATCAGCCATTACATTTCATCCAACATATGTATAGATTAAGGAGAGAGAAAGTTCATAATATTAAGTCATTTTCTATCCAACACTCAACCATACAATCCTCTCTCTAGACCCACGAAATCCTTAAGTTATTCAGTCCCTTATATGATCCATACCAAGTCATGATCAGATCATGAGGATCAGAATCAAGATCAAGCATGAATAACGTATAAAAACCCTAAATCTTAAAAATATTATGATCTGATGTTAGATGTTGTTACTTATTGGTTAAAGTAGTGTTATAGGATGTCCTTTAGTGATCTGGGTTGTTAGATCAATGATCTATAACATCTAGATGCACGATTTTGAAGTTTTGAAAATCTGGAAAAAAACTTTGAAATGTTGTCTGACAGTCAAATGTCAAGGCTTCTAGATCTGTGTGTGTTAGGTGTTATGTGTGTTTTATGTTATGAATTTGTTCTTTGCTATGTAGGCTTCAATCTACAACTGGAATAATGGTCATAACATGTCTAAATCTCTTGATATGAGCAGTCAAACTGCGTTGACCGGCCACAAAATCTGGTTTCTGGGTAACCCAGAAATCACTGACAGTGTTTTTGCAGGCTCTTTATCGTGTTGATCTTTGTTAGTTAAGTCATGTTGTTGGTTGAATCTTGTAGCCTGACATTAGTTCTACACATCCATGCTTTTATATTACTTAGATCGTAACCAGAATGCGATTTAATCATAGTCAAACTAAGTTGACCGAACTGCCTGAAGAATATTCTGGAAAACCCAGATTTGTTCATAAACACGTTCCTGACCTCTACTTTGACCAGCCAAAATCATTAAAACATGATGTTGTTATGTTGATCTGTTGATGTATTATTGTTCCTTGGCATCAAGACTACAAGACTGAACCCTTAAAACACAGTTACTAAGCCTGGAACGCGATGATTAAAGGCTCAGAAAGCAGATCCTCGAACTGTTCTTCATTTCTGGGTAACCCAAAAATGAAGAACAGCTTTGACAACATTTTCTGGAGCATAGATCTTGCGGGTTGATTATGTTTTGACCATGGAATTTGTTTGGGGTTGTAGTATTACATCAGTACTACAACATTACCACTATAACCAGCCCATATAACAACTAAATCTAAGTTTTAATTGTGGTCAAGGTGAGTACCTAGTAGTCTGACATGAGGTTCTGGAAATTGCTAAAGAACACCTATAGCGACGGTTCTGTCGCTATAGGGCCCTTTAGCGATAGTTATTTTCTAAAAAAATAATTATTTTATTTAATAAATGAAAAAAAATGGTTTTTAATTATTAAAAATTACATAATAAATTTCTAAATATTTTTTAAAGCTTGAAAATTAGTTTTTTGTTATTCTGATTATATTTCATAAATATTTAAAATTTTTGGAATAATAATGGTATTCAATTTATTAAATTATAATATTAAATAAATTATTTAAAAATAATTTTAATACATTAAAAATCATGAAACATTATATTATTGTATATGAAAATATTTTAAGTTGTTTTTGATGACTTTTAATATTTTGTGATGAAATTCATTAATTAATTAATATTAATGGTGATTAATTTACTTAATAAATATATTAAATAAATTATGAAAAAATAGAATTAATGATTTAAAAATCATATAAAAATGATTTAAGTGTTATATAAATATTTTAAGTTCTAACATGTAACTTTTGATATTTTGACATGAAAATATTAATATTTTAATATTAATAGCAATTAACGGATAATGAATTTAATTGTTTAAAAATTATATAAATATGATTTTAAAATATTAAAAATACTTTGATATATTATAAATACGTTATGATTTTCATTAATATTTAGTATTAAATAAATATTAATGATAAAGGAATTATATGGTATTTAATTCATATAAATACGATATTAATGATTAAAAATTCATGATAAATGATAATAGTTATCTTAAAATTTTTACGAGCTTATGAAAAATATTTTGACTGATATTATAATTATCTAAGATAATTATGAAAGTGTTAGGCATAGTTTAATTGAACTTAAACTCGATATTTATCCGATTAAGCCGTCGGGATGTCAAAATTGTACCAAACTCAACTCAGACTGTAAAGGTTTAACTTGAGGTTAAGTTTTATGTGTGTTATAGACTGGTAGGGTTATGTGTTAATGTGTTTAGGTTATTTTAAATATTGTGATGATATTATTCTAACTTAGAAATAAATATTATTAATATTTGGTCCGCAGAAAAAGCTTATTAAATTACATAGCGGTAGTCAACGGTTCAAGAAAGTTTTCTTTGACTCAACTTTGAGTTGCTTCATTCAATTATACTTGTGGTTAATCATTACTGATTTCCATGTCTAAGAATCATTAAATCGCACTCTGTGCATACTGCATGTCCTCATCAGGTATGAAATGCTGATCACCTTCATTACCATTCGGTCCAGATATATATATTTGTTCATGTTCAATGTTTGTTCAGCTATGTAAAAATTTATTCATGCTAGTTCGCAATTATATTGTCGAACTGTATCCAGCTTTTGTTCAATTCTTTCAATTATGATATATCCTTAATTTATTGAACTTAAACTTGCTGGGCAAACTTATTGCTCACCCTTGCTATATCATGATAAACATTGCAGATTAAGAAGCATACGTCGAATATAGGAAAGGATAAAGCCAAGTTCAGCTTGGGATTTTATGTGCAGCTTAATTGTAATAGAATATTATGATAATAATGTTATTGTAAGTCAAATAAGTTGTAATTTATGTATTAAGTAAAGGTTCTCGACCTTGGGGAAATAATGTGTATGTTTATTGTATAAACAATGTATGTTTATATCTTCCGCAATAGTTATAGAATTAGCATACCAAGATCCGTGGTGATTTAGGACCCGAATTTGGGGATGCTACAGTTGGTATCAAAGCTGTTGGTTGTAAACCTTAGGTAGGGTTACCTGAGATTAATAACCACAGTGATTAGGATAAGAACTAACTTAAATAGAGTTAGTGTGTCAGTAGGATTCAAAGACGAATCTCGATGAGTTATAAAGATACGGAGTTCCCTAACTCTGTTAATAAAATTGAACAGTAGTGGTGAATAGATAGAGTCTAAAAGACTAAAAGAATCAGGATAAGAGATCGTAAAACAAAACGATCAAGGCATAGAAATAAATCGTAAAATATACGATGAGATCACCCCGTGATCTGATAAGGTAATAACAGGAAAAAGAATCATGCGAATGATTGAAAAGTTTACAGTAAGATTGCTGAGTGTCAGTTGTACTATGAATTGGTACAGATTCAGGAAAGGATTATGAATACGGATTAAATAAAATTCGTATTAAGAAGGGAGTTAGTATTAAGTGGGGATTTCAATTGAGGACTCTTGTCAGCAGCTAAGTTATATGATTCTTTGTATGGGAGGGAAATTGTACTTGGTGTAACAACCACTTAGCTTCTTACACTGATAATTATTGAAATGTCTGTGTCGCGCTATTTGTTGTATGCGTGTTGAGAAGGTGATTCTTTTCTCACGTGTATAACAGATAGATAGGTTATAGGTAGAGAATATAAGGTTAAGTACGAGTTCTTAAAACTCATACTTATGGTACGTTTGTGACTCATAATTATATAAAATATATATGAACCCCTCAGCGAATGGACGCCAAAGGTCTATCTAGGACAAGTTCTTAAACTCATATGATTGTGGCAAGTTCCTGAACTCGTAAGTGTGGCAATTTTGATGAACTGGGTATAGTTTGGTGTGAATAGAGTTTTGAGGATAATAGGAATAGATAGATTGACTAGGTAATGGATTATTAGTGGGGACATAGGTTTTTCAAATCTCCTAGCTATGCTAGACTCAAAAGTTTTGACATCAAGCTAAAAACGCACTATGTGTATTTTTTTAAATGAATTTTTATTCTCAACTCAGGGTGACCATTGTGTATGAGTGAACTTCGAGCCACCGACACATCGTTACCTGTTGAGGAAATAAAACAGATTTGTAATGATTTTGAACGATTTAAAGAATAGTCTATGCTACTTGTTTCAGCTAGATGATAATGATTTGAAATATCAAAACATATTTTTATTTATCACTTATGTACCATGTAACTTGGTGCAGAGATGATAAAAAGTTGATGGAGTTGTAAATGCAGGAATACTTAGTATTGAATTTGATCTAAAATCGTTAGTCCACTATTGTATGATGTGTTATGACAAAGTTACTCGATGACGGCATCCTCAAACGGGCTGTTAATATAGTACGACATCATGTCGTCATTTTCAAACTAATTTTAAAATTTTAATTTGCCAACGGGGTTTTGGCTACACACGTTCATATTTCGATTGAAGTTGATTATTGATATTAGTCCAAGCTATTCAATTCGGTTAGACCATTTTTATGAAAACTCTAAGCGTTCTTTGAAAATTATCCCGAACCAAATTTTTTGGTGCGGATTCCAATAAAGACTGAGGTAAGAAAAAGTTTATGCGCCCAAGGCGGATACGAGAAACAGATCAGACCAGCAGTACTTAATAAGTACAGGGAATAACGGGCTAATTACCCACTATGTCCGTAAGTTAAGATGGTTTGCGGATGAATTTCCATAAAATCTTTGTGAAAATGACAGACAATAGTCTATATAACTCCTCAGCAATATTTGAAAATTTTTACTCTTGTGAGGAATGTATTGGGTAGCTTGTGATGATGAGAATGAATGGTGTATGGTGCATGGTATAAGGTGTAAGGTAAATTTCGGGGACGAAATTTTTAGAAGAAGGGGTGAATGTGACGACCCGAGAATTTGGACATTTATAAAATCTTAAAATATTGGATTAAGGTTCAATAATAAACCTAGACAGAAAATAAGTGAATGGATTTGAGATTTTCGAGAACGAATTTTGTGAATTTAAAATATTTGTGGTGAATTACTCAGGATTAAGTATATAAATGTATATGGTCTGTATGTATGATTATTTATGTGTACAGTATGTGGTTGAGGGTCAAGGGTTGACCAGATAACCCTTATCGGTGGCAAACCCTACTATTATACTAAGAATGTCAACGTTAAGTTAGAAAACCCTAACGACTGATAAGAAACCCTGAAACCGGTTCTGAAACCCTAATTTTAGTTCCGGGGATTTCAAAACCCTAATTTGAAATATGAAACCCTGATTTGGTAGCTTGGATATAAGTATAAAGGTTTTTATGTTATTGATTATATATTTAATTAGGGATAACCCTAATGGATTTTTTCAAAAAACCTTAATTGTTCCGTTTGAAACCCTAATGTACAATTATGGACCTAATTTCTAAATTAGCAATTTTAATTAGGATAAATTAATCCTAATTAACAAGCTTGAATTTATGATTAGGAAATCTTAGTATAATTATAGAATCCTAATTATAATTTAGAATTATTAAATTTCTATTTTAAGACCTAAATTGGAAATTCAAAAAAAAAAGATTTTGAGAACCTAAGGGTCAAACCTTAAGGGTTGTAGCCAATGTCTATTATGCCATTAAATTTAGAAAACAAATGACCAATTTTCCCTTTGTGCATTATTAGAGGAAACATGTGGATCTTATCAAGATATTGGGTGTTGACCAAATCTAGCTACCCCATATAACTGAATTCAGTAAATATTAGCCCCTCATATCTGCCATTACATTTCATCCAACATATATGTCGATTAAGGAGAGAGAAAGTTCATAATATTAAGTCATTTGCTATCCAACACTCAACCATACCATTGTGACGCCCCCAAAATAGGTCCACACGACCCATTCTGAGTCGCCAGATATCACACTATAAAAATCAAATACAAACTTCATTTATACAACTGTTGAACTGTCGTACAGAATACGACCACAGTTAAACTGTGAGTTTCAATACAAAATCTATGTAACTCTCATGGTGCCTCGACTACAACACCTTACAAAGGTACTTTACATAAAAGTACAATCAATAACTGTTTTAGAAATTAAAATCTTTAGGAAGTGCTCAAGGAAACCTTCGTACATGGGAGGCCATGCGTCTAGGTTATGATAGATATTATATGTCCACAGAATTATCCTTGGTTGACCCAATAAACCCCAAAGAAAAATGAGAAGATTACTATCATCTTCTTTCCAATGGTGAGTCTTCTCTTGACATATAACTATCTCCATTGTCTCCAAGTGAAAATTATATTTCAAATAAACTCCAAGATCATATAGGCAGTGCTCGTAGATATACTGAACAAGTGGATGTGCACAACCCTGTCTTATGATAACACGAGGTTGTATGTCATTAGACATCTTGTATGATAATGGCAAAACACCCTTCCAAAGTTAGGTTCACCTCACCATATTCGGTTCACCAAAATTAAATATCCAATGACGTATACCATACGACACACTTATCTAAAGTTCTCAATAAAATTATTTCCATACTAATAAATGCTATAGACCACCGTTCTATTCTCCTGCTATCCCCGCTCGACCTAGCTACACTCTTATTACCTGAAAGGAATTATGAAGCAAAAAGGGTGAGCACAACTAGCCCAGTAAAGAATATCACGACTAAAGATAATTTACATCATCAATAGCCTTCATCAGTAATAAACCAGAGATTTAGAACATATGGTAGATGATAAAACTTTCCAACCATAGTTACAGCGAAACGAGCAATTCATTAGAAGAGTCAAATAGATCATAATGTCTATTATCTTCTCTATGTTAAAAGTCCACCAACAATTTTTTATCCTTGTAACATCAATTAACAATTCCTGTCTACAATCATATGAATAACTTATAATCATAATTGTGATTCTAAATTCCTCTTCGTACTCAGGACGAAGATAATTTTCATCACCTATCTTCACCTGAAACATCAAAAATCATGGTTATACCAAATCATAATTTCTACTCATAATCATACTAATAAATTCATCTTTGCACTACGGCCAAAGATATTCATTAACAATTCAACTTTGCACTACAGGCCAAAGATATACAACTGTATGTTAGAAGAGTCAAGTAGAGCATGATATCTACTATCTTTTATGATTTAAAAAGGTCTTTCATCACTTTTATCGCTGAGACTCAACTTAATAAATAATCCACATCATCGAATCACCCCTGTGCTATGGCCAATGATATTCGTTAATATCACATCCATGAATTAATATTTCATTGCTGAGACTCAGCTCAATAATTAATCCACATCATCGAATCATCCCCGCACTACAGGCCAATGATATTTGTTAATATCACGACCACGAATTATCTATGCACTACGGGCCAAAGATAATCGTGTTTTCATCAACGGTCCTGATCATGCCATAAAACAATTCATATTTGCACCCTTGGACGAAGAGAATCTATAGCCATAATCATACTAAAAACTGTCCATCAATACACTACGGGCCAATGAGGACTTTTACCACATCATTTGTAATATTACGGTCATGATTATATCGAATAATCCCTGATCATAATTATACCAAGTCCATCTATGCAGTACAGGCCACTGATGACTTTCATCATAATATAAGCATGAGGATAATGAAAATGATATAAAGAATCAATCAAATGAGATAAAGGATAAATATTAAACATTTATAATACAATTTATCCAGCGTTCAATAATAACCAAATGTTATTAATCACTTAATAATCTCATAATCTAATATCATTAATATTATAACAATATTTTAATCATTTCTTAAACTTATAAACAACTTATTTCAATTGTTTACACTTTATCAAATAATGCATTTAATCATTCAAAAATGACATACTCATAAGATTTCATCATCAATGATCAAATCCCTCATAAAAAATCAGCATATACCCTATATAGGATTCCCAAGCCATAAAATCATATTTTTTAATTTTATTACTTCACATAACATATTTAATTTATTTACTCATAACTAGTTCATTTTCATAAAAAATACCAAATTAGTCCCAAAAATATTTCTTTTATGGGATTTAGCATAATATAGTCCTATATTGAACATATATTTTTCTCAAAATTTTCAAAATTCATTTACTATTTTTCATATGGCTAAAACTGCCGAATATTTAGATATTTATCATAAATTGTACTTTTGTCCAAAAATTCTGAAATTCGCAGGATATACTCCTGTTATATACATGTACTCCCAATAAAAATTTCACGAAATTTGGTGTTAACCACAAAGAGTTATTAGGGTTTACTTTTAAAATAGTATTTTCCTATAAAATTCATAACTCATAATCTATACATCAAAAAATTGCCATTTTTGGACATAATCTAGAAAACTCATCAAATTATCATTTCAAATTTTTCCTAAATTTTTGATGGTCAGAAAAATTACGAAACTGTCCCTGGCAGAAACCCCTTTTGAATAAAAATACTATTCATATGAATACGAAGGATCATTCACCATGCATGTGGTAATCCACATAGACGGGTTATTTCAACAGAATAATAAAGAATAGAATAACAGAAGAATTAGCCATGCATGTGATAGACCGCACAGACAGGTTATTCCAACGGGATAATAAATAATGGAACCAGGTCATGCGTAATACGCACAGACATGATATTCTGACAGAATAATAAAGAATGGAACCAGGTCATGCGTAAATGCACAAACAGGATATTCTGACAAAATAATAAAGAATGAAATAATAGAAGAATTTCACCATGTATGCAGTATTTCGCATAGACAGGTTATTCTAACATAATAATAAAGAATAGAATAACAGAAGAATTTCACCATGTATGCGGTACTTCGCATAAACAGGTTATTCCAATATAATAATAAGGAATGGAATAACAGAAGAATTTTACCATGTATACGGTACTTCGCATATACAGGTTATTCCAACAAAATAATAAAGAATGGAATAACAGAAGTTCTCTTCATGAATGTAAAAGAAATAATACCCTTTACCTTATAAGAAAATGGATATAGGAGTAGTAAAGTAGTAGAATACTTTTCTTCTTTCTCTCTATAGCTTCTCTCTCTAGTTTCAGTAATTCGTAAGAAATAATGAATGAATGAGCTTCTATTTATAGGAGAATGGGCTGAATAGTAACTAATTCATGAACGGTCCATATTAATGAACTTTTAAACGGACGGTCCATATTGATTTACTATGCAATATTAATAAAATATTCTAATAAAACAAAAATTTTTAAATAAAATATAATATATTCTATTTATAGTCTAATAAAATGAATAACTTTATAAAAGTATTATGTTTTATATAAAAAGATTTTACTATGCAAACACTATGTATAATAGAATATCATATATTATATTTATAGTTTAATAAAATAAATAACTTTATAAAAATATTCTGTTTTATATAAAAAGTTTTTTGTTTTATCACATTTATAATAATAATAAAACAAACTTAATTATCATCATTATAATTCACACTATTAATCGACCAGGTCGTTCCCAGGAAAGAGGGGGCTTTTCAATTAGGTGACCAAACCTCTCCTTGGCAGAACTTCTAGACATCATTGTTATTGCAAATAATAATATTAATAACTTTGATATCTCATATATTGATTTAATAACATATAAAATATCGACAATAATTGAATCAAATAACATGAGATACTATGCAACAATTACTGTAGCAATAATTGAACAAAAATGAGTGTCTTCTCACGTAAGCATCAATAATTAATATCGTGTGCTACTATGCAACCACGCGTATTACTGTACTTTTACTACCGAGTAGTTCAACAGTTTTAACGGTAAAACTTTCGCCATTATTTTCATAAAAATATTTCTGTCATTTTCTCAATCCGACAATAATTCCGTTGTGTGGTACACCAATGATTGTACCGTTATATGGATATTCTCCGACAAAAAGAATATTCCTCGACTAATCGAATATTCCCTGACACAACGAATATTTTATATCAACTTGCTTACTTTGAAAATTTTTCACATATTACCCTTAACTTTAAACTTTTATCAATTTAACTATTTACCAAAATAGAAAAATTGAATACCTTTATTTCATAAAATTTGGGGTCTCACAACCATCCTCTCTTTAGACCTATGAAATCCTTAAGTTATTCAGTCCCTTGTATGATCCATAGCAAGTCCTGATCAGATCATGAGGATTAGAATCAAGATCAAGCATTAATAAGGTATAAAAACCCTAACTCTTAAAAATATTATGATTTGATGTTATATGGTGTTGCTTATTGGTTAAAGTAGTGTTGTATGATGTCCTTTAGTGATCTGGATTGTTAAATCAAGGATCTATAACATCTAGATGCACGATTTTAAAGTTTTGAAAAATCTAGAAAATAACTTTGAAATGTTGTCTGACAGTAAAATGTCAGGACTTCTAGATCTTTGTGTGCCAGGTGTTATATGTGTTTTATGTTATGGATTTGTTCTTTGCTATGTAGGCTTCAATCTGGAATTAGAATAATGGTCATAACATGTCTAAATCTCCAGATATGAGCAGTCAAACTGCGTTGACCGGCCACAAAATCTGGTTTCTGGGTAACCCAAAAATCACTGACAGCGTTTTTGCAGGTTCTTTATCTTGCTGATCTTTGTTAGTTAAGTTATGTTGTTAGTTGAATCTTGTAGCCTGACATGAGTTCTACACATCCATGTTTTTATATAACTCAGATTGTAACCAGAATGGGATTTAATAATGGTCAAACAAATTTGACCGAACTGCCTGAAGAACAATCTAGAAAACCCAGACTTGTTCATGAACACGTTCCTGACCTCTACTTTGACCAACCAAAACCGTTAAAAAATGATGTTGCTATGTTGATATGTTGATGTATTATTGTTCCTTGACATCAAGACTACAGGATTTCTAAGTCTCTGTGACTGATAGAAATGGTTGAAATAAAAATTCCATAAATGGTAAACAACACTTAGTTGAGAAAAGTTTTGAACCGTTATATTTCTTCAAATCCTATATTGTGTTATAAATATAAAACCTACTGAGCATGTCATTTCCCATTCTTGCAAACCATTCCCTTTGAAGTATTAAATGGTAACCCTGGCACATCTGGAGTGAACAATGGAAAGCAACCTTGCTTAGATTAGTTTAAATTATTGTCTAGCTTAAACTTTTATAATAAGAAAATTCTTTATGAAGAATCATATAATCGAACCTTTATATATGATATAATAACATCCTTTATTTTCACAAACGTGTTTCCTTTACATAAATAGATGTAAATAGAACTTTTGATTTATTTTGAGATCTTTGGGAACTATACATCTGAGTGAGGGTATTGGCAATATGGACTGTTCATGTTATTGTTGATACTCTAAATTTCAGATAGATAGGTACTATCGATACGATAGAGTAATCCACAAGATATAGTCTGTACATCTGAGTGAGGGTATTGGTAATATGGTTTGTTCATGTTATTACTAATACTCTGAATTTCGAATAGATTGATATTATTCGTAGATATAGTCTATTCATCCAAATGAGGGTATCCAAACACAACGATAGTTCTATGGAGAATTATTATCTGTTATGGGATACTGTGAACCTTGGATCGATGGGAATTGTATCTTGTTATATATGTATAGTAGTTTGATTAAGTATAAACACCAAATCGAACACCACAGGTGTATAGAATTGGATGCATTATATTAATTGATTAGTTATGAACGCCAAATCGGATACCGTAGGAGTATTGATTTGGGGGTGTCACAAGTTTGCTATCAAAGTAATAGGATATAGATCTAAGGAAGAGGTATCTTAGTATATGGTCTTCAAATCCGTAAAAATATTAAATTACACATAAAATAACATTAAACACTTTATGTTCTGTGTAAAATTTTGTAATATAAGTAATAAAGAAGTTCTTTTTATAGGATGGCTGTAAGACCCCAACTTTTATGAATAAAGATTAATTTTTCTCGAAATATATTCTTGAATATTATGGTGTGGATTTGTTATATTATTATAGCTGTGGGGAATATTTATAAATTTTGCAAAGTAAGCAAGTTATTATAAAATATTCAATTGGTCGGAGAATATTCGTTTTAACAGGGAATATTCGTACGACGGCTCAATCATTGGTGGACCCCACAACGAAAGTATTGTCGTAATTAGAAAACGACCGAATTATCTTTTTATAAAAATAACGACGAAAGTTTTACCGTTAAATTGTTGAACTAACCGATGGTAAAAGTACAGTAATACGCGTGGTTGCATAATAGCACACAGTATTGATTATTGATGGTTACGTGAGAAGTCACTCAGTTATACTCAATTATTGCTAAAGTAATTGCTGCATAATATCTATCATATTATTGATTCAATTATTGTCACAATATCATCTGCATAATATTTTTTATTATTAAATCAATAATTGAGATGACAAAGTTATTCATATTATTTTTTGTAATATTGATAATGTCTAGAAAGTTCTATTGAGGAGAGGTTTGGTCACCTAATTGCGCGCCAATAGGGAGAAATCCTTATTGAAAAGTCTCCTTTTTCCTTGGAATGATCTGGTTGTTAAATATTGTGAGTTATAATATTAATGATGAATAAGTTCGTTTTGATTAAAGAAGAAATTGATATTTTTATTGTGTTGGGATTATTAGTGTTAATAGAAATCGACATCTATTTTGATAATAATTGATGTCTGGAGGTTATATTGACCAATCGGGTAATTAATCGGATAAATGAGCAATTAATTGCTATTAATTCACATGTTTATAACTATTTGTTCACATGTGTGTACTATTGATTCACATGCATGTACTATTAGGGGAGGTGGTGCAAGATTGATAATACTTGCATGACTAAATTAAAAATGAAGAAAAAATGAAGGTATTATACTGTAATATTTTGATCCACAAAACGTGCAATTATCGAAACTATATTTTCCTATAAATAGAAGCTCATTCTTCTTTCATTCTCACCAATTCACTCAGACTCACAAGAGCGATTATAGAGAGAGAAGCTATAGAGAGAAAGAAGAAGAGAAGTCTGCTACCTCACTATTCCAGTATCCAGTCTTCTTCTGCGGTAAGGGATATTATTTTTGTTTAGTATTCATAAGGAATAATATTTTCTTCCATACTCTGTAGTATGTGAGTAATATTATTTCGTCTCGTATTCCTGATTATACCCTCATTTTGATAAAGTATTACTTCTATACTCCATGAAATTAGTAGAATATCCTTGATATTTGTGCTTCATCTAGTATCTTTTCATGGAAATATTATTTTGAGCATTCTTGATAAGCTTTAACCTTTTTATGTCGGAGTACTATTCACGGGTACTATTCATAAAGTACTATTCACAGATACTATTCACAAAGTACTATTCACGGGTACTATTCGTAAGTATTATTCACAAAGTACTATTCATGGGTACTATTCACAAAGTACTATTCATGTGGTACTATTCACTCGGGTACTATTCACCTGGGGTACTATTCATGAGAAAAATTGATTTCTTTGATGTCCAAATCATTTTTGATACAATATTATTCTTGAATTTTACTCCACAAAGTAGTATCATGTTGACAATTTGGACATTATTGAATTCTGGATAAATTAATTTATAAATCTTTAAAAATTTATCATTTGCTTTCTTTTAATTGAATTCTTATATCATTGTCATCATCCTCATGCTTCTATTGTGATGAAAGTCATTTGTAGCTTACGTGCATAGACGGACTATTGATTGGTATGATTATGACCAGGGATTATTCAATATAATCATGACCGTAATGTTACAAAATGATGTGGTAAAAGTCCTCATTGGCCCATAGTGCATTGATTGATAGTTGTTGACATGATCATGACCATTGGTGAAAACACGAATATCCTTGGCCCGTAGTGCATGGGTAATTTATGGTCGTGATACTAATGAATATACTTGGCCCTTAGTGCATGGATAATTCAGTGATGTGGATTATTTATTAATCTGAGTCTCAGTGATAAAATTGATGATAAACTTTTTAAATCATAGAAGATAGTAGATATCACGCTTTACTTGAATCTTCTAATAAATTTCTTGTTCCGCTGCAGTTAAACTTGATGTTTATTATATTTTATCAGTTTAACACTGTTGAAGGCTAACGATAATTTATTCTGCATTATCTTAGTCATAATATTTCTTACTGGGCTAGTTGAGCTCACCCTTTTGATTTCATTGTTCTATTCAGAAAATGAGAACGTAGCCGGGACTAGTCGGGGAATGGAGTGACGGTCTGAGATGGTTATTTTAGCAGTCCTCACTATTTAGTAGGATAATAAATTTAATGAGGATTGAATTTGAGTTTGGATACTGTCTAGAAGACAATATCCTAGTTAAAACTCTCAGCTCATGTTGTATAATTAAGTTTGTATTTGTATTCAGTACTATATATTCGGTGACTCAAGATGGGCGATGTATACCTATTTTGGGGGCATCACATTTGGTATCAAAGCTTAGGGATATGATCCTTGACTGATATGTGAGACAAGAACTAGGAGAGGAGAGACGGGGAATTCCTTCGCTAGTATGACCTACTTAAGTTTATTTGGTATTTAATTGGTCAGTCAAAGTATAGGGATAATATGTGACATGCCAATTAACCCTTGTTTTGTGGCAGTGTTTGAAAATGACATCTGAAAATGTTGAGATCAGCAATGAAACATATGAGACCGTTGAGTCACCAACGATCAATACCCAGGATAATGTGCAACATGAAGACCATAATCCTCAGGTAAACAATAACATCGATCAAATGATGAAAGATGGGATGTTCAGAGGCTTTATGCAATTCATGCAGCATCAGGCGAGAGAGGCTCCTATTCAAAATACAGGTGGAAACACTGGCAACTCTCGGATGGTCACCGCTAAATAGTTCAAAGAGCTAGGATCACTTGAGTTTTTGGGAGAGCCAAAATCACTTAAGGAGGAGACGTGGATAAAGAAGATCACCAAGATATTTGATGTATTGGGATGCTCCGAGGAGAAAAAGGTTCCCTTTGCCACCTTCATATTGCGAGAAGAGGCAGATTACTGGTGGGAATCTTTAAAGCGTACTCAACATGCCGCACTGAAGATGTCTTGGGAGAAGTTTCATGAACTGTTCAACAACAAGTACTTTCTTGATAGTATTCGTCACATGAAGGAGGTAGAGCTTATCAAGCTGGAGAAAAACAATATGACCGTGTCACAGTACGAAGCTAAGTTTGTCGAGTTGTCCAGGTTTGCGTCCCAATTGGTTGATAATGAGGAGAGAATGACGCGAATGTTTCTAAGAGTTTTGAAACCTGAGATACGTCAATACCTAATTTCTCACAAACTGTGTTTGTATTTAGATGTTGTAAATAGGGCTTAGTTATTGGAGCGCGATAATGAGTCAACCCAACCAAGAAAGAGCAACTGACAAATCGATAATACCAGTGGTAGCAGTCATCGAAGCGGTGACAACAAACGTGGAGGGAATCAACATGCCTGAAATGGTAACCACTTAGGTGGTAATCATGACCAAGATAATAGAATTAGAAATTTCAAGAAGAAGAAATTCAATAACGATGGAAAGACGTCAGCACCAGCACCTGTTGTTAAGGAAGGAGAACGACCGCCGGTCCTATGTTACAAATGCAGAGGAGAGGGACACATCAGTCCAAACTGTACGCATCAGTCCAAGGCATGTTACATTTATGGAAGAGAAGGTCACCTAGCCCAATTTTGTTGTGCACCGAAGTCAAGTCCAGCTGGGATGGAGGCATCGAAGGCCGTCCTAGACAAGACAAAACCGGTAGTTCAAGGGATAACATTTTTCGTAACCTCCCAAAAAGAGAGGAATCTGAACGAGGTGATCACGAGTAAGCTAATCATAAACTCTAGTAAAGTATATACCTTATTTGATACCGATTCTACCCATTCTTTTATTTATCCTACTTGCGCTCAACATTTAAATTTAACTATAGAGAAATTAGACTTTGACTTATCTATTGAAACTCAGTTGGGAGAAATCTTCATTACATCCACTGTTTATAAGTCTTGTTTAATTCAAATCGGTAACCCAACGTTAGTTGTCGATCTTATCTCTTTGAAACTACTTGCATTTGACGTGATTTTAGGGATTGATTGGTTAACTACTCATCAAGCTAAAATCAATTATTTTCGTAAGGTTGTTAGCTTTAATATTCCTAACCAACCTATTATGCGAATTCAAGCAACCAAATCACTAAAGTCAATCACTGTCATATCAAGCCATAAAGCTATTCATTTATTGAAAAACGGATGCCAAGTTTTCTTAACCCATGTCACGAATTTAAATAAAAATACGTCAGATTTGAATGATATTTCTATTGTTAATAAATTTCTTGACGTATTCCCTGAAGAACTTCATGGCCTACCCCTAGAGCGTGAAATTAAATTTTGTATCGACCTTGATTCCGGTACAAAACCCATTTCTAAAGTTCCATATCGAATGACTCCTATTGAACTTCAGGAGTTAAAGACCCAACTGCAAGAATTGTTAGACATCGATTTCATTCGTCCTAGTACGTCTCCTTGGGATGCTCCTATTCTATTCGTGAAGAAGAAAGATGGAAGTATGCGACTCTGTATTGATTATTGGGAGTTGAATCATGTCAACATCAAAAATAGGTACCCGTTACCTCGTATTGATGACCTTCTTGACTAGTTGCAAGGCGCCAAAATTCTTTTTAAAGATCGATATTCGTTCTAGATATCGTCAATTAAAGATTAAAACTGCTGACATTCCAAAGACTACTTTCAAAACTCGGTACGGGCATTACGAATTCCTAGATATGTCTTTTGGATTGACTAATGCTCCTGCTGCCTTCATGGATATGATGAACCGAGTATTCAAGGAATATTTGGATCGCTTTGTGGTCGCCTTTATTGATGACATCCTCATTTACTCCAAAAGCTGTGAAGATCATGAGCAACACTTGAGGCTGATACTCCAAAAACTTCGTGAAAATAAGTTATATGCCAAGTTGAAGAAATGCGAGTTCTGGCTTGAGGAAGTAGCATTCCTTAGGCACGTGATATCAAATCATGGAATATCTATTGACCCGACAAAGATTGAAGCAATTCAAAGCTGGGAGCAACCTAAGTCATTGATCGAAGTACGTAGCTTTCTTGGCTTAGCTGGTTATTATCGGAGATTCGTAGAAGGGTTTTCTCGAATTGCTACTCCATTAACTCAGCTGACTCAGAAAGATAGAAAATTCTGTTGGAGCGAGGAATATGAGAAGAGTTTTCAAGAACTCAAGAGAAAACTCATTTCAATACCTGTTCTAACAATACCATCTGGCTCGGAGAGATTTGTCATCTATAGTGATGCTTCAGGCAAAGAGTTAGGATGCGTTCTCATGCAACATGGGAAAGTCATAGCCTATGCCTCACGACAACTCAAAGAATATGAGAGAAATTATCCTACTCATGATCTAGAGTTGGCATCTGTCGCTTTTACGCTTAAGATTTGGAGGCATTGCCTGTATGGAGAGAAGGTGGAGATCTATATGGATCATAAAAGCCTCAAATATTTCTTCACTCAAAAGGAACTCAACATGCGGCAATAACGTTGGCTTGAGTTTTTGAAAGATTACGATCAAATCATTCAATACCATACTGGAAAAGCGAACGTAGTAGATGACGCATTGAGTAGAAGATCATATGCGGGTATGAGTGCGATATTGTCAACGCAAAGACCCATTTTATATGACTTACGAAGGATGGAGATAGAGTTAAAGACTCCAGGAACCCATGTGATGATAGCGAATATATGAGTAGAACCGACTTTAATTGATAAAGTTAAAGCTGCTCAAGCTACAGACATAGAGCTGATGCGTATGAGGAAGAAAGTGCAAGAAGGTGCTATTCTGGAAGCAAGAATCGATGAAGCAGGTGTGACGCCCCCAAATTCAGGTACTTAAAACCTGAATTCAGTGCTTCACGATACCATTTTTTTGAGCGGAATACTAAAAATATTGTCATAAATATCAGACTTAATTTATATATCAGAGTTGTCTAAATCTCAGGTACGCGACCTTAAAACATTCATTACATAATACTTAATAAATATTATCATCTTATTTAAGTCTAGCTATTACATATGTTAACACAACTTATTCTGACAGCTTTCATTTCCCTTTGTTCCTGGCAGAGCCCTCTAGTTGATCATACTTAACTAAAAATATTTAAATTAAGCAAGGATGAGCATTTGAGTGCCCAGCAAGTAACAACAATTATAAATATTAGCTGAAAGGATTAAATGTTTTCTTTGTACTACCCTTCTACAACGAATCAATAGTTGTGAAGTAATCTGAACCGATAATAATAACATAACAATTCTGTATCAAATTTTTAAAACTACATACTGACTATAAATAGGGTTAAGGTGGCATACTATGAACATTGTTTTTAATTTTCGAATAGGTTTAGCAGAACTTCATCCGCAAACCGTCATATCTTACGGGCACGGGGGGTGATCAGCCCGTTATGCCTTGTATTGATCAATACTACATGCCAGAACGATATTCTCGTTCATCATATCCGTCTCAGGCGCACAAAAGTTTTCCCATGTTCGGGATGTTCATACTTAGTCGGGAATCCGAACCAAAGCAATTTGATTGGATACAAAAAGGTTTTATCATATTCAACGATATTTCTAAATCTGTGTCTAGCAGATCAAATAGCTTAGACGACTTTTACTTAACCTATACATACTGAAAATCAATAGTTATATATATATATATATATATATATATATATATATATATCAACATATGATTAAATAAAATAATTATCCAAGTGGGGACACTTGTATAACCATATATATAGAAATTAACGAACAGAATAAATATCTTAAATATAATATAATAGCATGTTCATAATCAATGATCGGATATAATATATATAACAACAGGGTTAATAATCTGGTACAATAATAATATAATTATAAAACTTTCTTACTTATGTCCATTGCATAAAGAAATTGCAAAGATAGGATACTTGCTTAATAAAAGTAGAGTTCAAGAAACTTGCATGAATACTATGATTAATAACAATAAAGCTTAAAAACCCGTATAACTGGAATATAATTCAATAACTTATTTACATAGGTTTATTACATAGATAGATATAAAGAGTAAAGATACTTGCATTCAAAGAGATAAGCTTACGATATTTGTTGAATAAAGTAAAGCAAGGATTTAGGATACTTGCACGATAAAGGTACGGTTCGGATACTTGCTCAATATATATTTGAGTATGGTTAGAGAACTTGCCTTAAGCGTAGTTTACAAAAATTTTGCTTATCAATACTCTTTCGAATCCTAACACAATATAATACGCGTATAGGATATTCATTAGTTACATATGCTCATACATGATATATAAGTGTAAATGCATACATAAACATCTAAGTTAGTTGTATACTCCTTATATATACCTTATACTTATTTTATCACATTAGTTATACAAGTTTAACATGCACACCTATTTTCTTAATTTACTAACATACACAAGCGAAATTTATCAATGCTAACATATAGTGCTAGTCTTCCAGTCGCATAATCTTATACGTATGCCCTCACATGAAAATTAGTTTATAATACAACATTTCATAGTTGAAATCACAATTTGACTTTAAAGTCGTAAACACTTATTCATTATAGGATCCTATCAACAACATTCTTATTAACACATGAATACTACAATGGACATGGATTACAGATTAGAGTAACAACTTAGGCATTTATGAAACCACAGAACAACTACACAAATCTGATCCTACTACAGGGTGGCGCGGTCGCGCCTTATTTGTACTGAGGAGACGCGCGGTCGCGCGGCTCCCAGTTCAAACCAGGACATGGCTGCTCCTATAGAAAACTAGTGAACACATGCCTTGTACAAATTCGAATAATCATGCAAAACACACATGTTAGTATATGGATAACTAAGTTTGACTTTCTATCCTAACATTAGCATATGCCATCATCTATTTTTATTTAATTAAGACTTTAAGTGTTAAATTCCTAATTTTCTTACGTTTAATCGTTAAACACATGCTATGTGGTCAATAGGTTTCTACTACACATGCTTGCATTAGTTAAATCATGTATGTCAAGTTGTGGAGTTCTACTTCATTCATTTAGACTTGATCTAACCATTCCCAACTACTTTGTAACGCATACAATTAGCTAGAATGCTTGCAAATCTTGTCTACATGTATGACACACCTAATCATGATGTCAAATGCTAGAATACTCGTAACATTGACAAAACTAGATTTCAAGGTTCCTTGTGAAAATCCCATGTTAAGCCATCAAGCATGCAAAGCCACTTTACTTACTATGCATCATATTTTCACATATGTATAGATAGAACATATAAACATGCTCAAAAACTCCTAACTCAAGCGTATATAGTTTATCCAGTTTGTTTTTGAAACTTTAAGTCTCCATTAATAAAGCTTATTCAAGTATGCAAGATAAGTTCACATATTCTATAGCACGCTTTCGTACTCATTTATGCACATACTCAAGTTATTTACATAAGCTATAATGATCAGAATTTTAAAACATAATGCTCATCATACTTTGTTTTGCAAAACTACAAGTTTTCCTTTAGAAAAATCTTTTGAAACCAAGCTAGAAAACTCTATTATACACCAAACCAGTTCATACCTTATGTTATACTCATGTACGTACATACCTAGATTATTTACACATGTTCACAAAATCAGAATATACATTCTTCCAAGTTTACCATTTCTAGTTTTTTCCAAATCTTGAAGTTTTCTTAAAAACTCAACTCAACTCAAGCTAAAAAAATGCACTATGTTCAAGGAAATATCTAACCACAAGCTAGGGTCATTTATACGCATAAGCTAACTTAAGTAGCATGCTCATGACATTTAAGGAATCAACAGCAGTAATTGTGATAGGCAACCCGCGCGGTGAAGGACTAAATAAGTGGTGCGGCCGCGCCACTTCGTCCAAAGGCAAAAATATGGCTCTGTTTTTGCAGAGCCTCAATCACCTGCCTTGCCAACATCTTATGCTGCAACGTAGACTACTACTATACATGCCTACACACTTAATTAACACAATGGCATGCTATCATCTACCAATTATAGAGAATTCAAGTAATGGCAAGGATTTAACAAAACTTAAACTGAAGAACACAAACAAAGTTTATACCTCTTTGAAGATTAGTTTGCTTAATTACTTCCTTCTGAGATTGTTAGACTCCTCTTTAAGTAACAGACACTCACTCTCAACTTATCAGTGTTGCAACATACCAAAATAAAAGCAACGTAACTCTGTGAATTGGACTGCTATTTATGGAAGAAGCTTGGACTGGACATTAATTTAGAATCCATGGTGTTGAAGGAAAACACAATGGTTTAATAAGAGTGGTTCAATAACCACTTCTCAGCCATCTCTATAGCCATTAGCTTGGTAATGATCACCTAGCTTAGCCACTGATTATACTTGGAGGTTACGTAAATAGAGTGTAAGCTACTGCTCATTGTCTTAGGAAGGTCACTCATTTTGGGACAAAGGAAAAATCCCAACAACTTGATCATCTAAGGCTTGGTTTGATTCTTGAAATTCCTATAATGTAATATTAATGTACAATTATTACCATATTAGGAAATTAGGGGTCATTTATATACTCGCATCATATAGTCCATGTACCTTAAATACACGCATTAAAACCACGCAGTCAGGTATTCTTGTCTCGGTAGTTCCATAATTATCTCTACTACTCACATAACCATATTATAATATTATTATATTATTTACTCAAATAGTCATAAAATATATATTAATGCACTATATATACACATTACATTGCCTTTTTATTAAAATAATAGTTTACAATATGCTCATGGTATATTATTTTAATATATACCCACATACCTATTGTCACATACACCTTTCATGATGTATTTATATCATAGTTTCAATAAACCTTAATATATGGTTAATATATATAGTATAGTCACATAAGTGTCGTACTACACTATATAGTGTAGTTGCAATCCATATAGTATATTTAATTATTGCACACTTGCACATAACAGTCAAAGTAATCTTATTTTATTAATAACTTACTTATTTGCTTTATGTCAACTAGATAAATTATTTATTGATTAATTAACAATAATATTAATTAATCCAATCCTAATTGATTAATGTAATTATTAACCTCCATAACCACCATTATTAATTAAGTTAAAATAATTAACTTAACTAATATAATAAAAATACATAACATAATAATCCTTATACTCATATATTCACGAAAATAACTAATACTCTTATTATTACAAAATTAATTTATTATATGAATATAATCTATAATGATCAATAATTCTTAAAAAGAAATGATTTATAATTATTCATGTAATAAATTAGTTTTATTTGTCACATATATATATATACGCTGCTTTGCACATATTTCCACCTTTATATATATATATATATATATATATATATATATATATATATATATATATATATATATATAAATTATATGCAAAATTTATTATTTAATTATATTAAAAATATTGGATTATTACATTCACCCTCCCTTATAAGGATTCCGTCCCCGGAATCACCGCTTTAAAACTTATAGACACTAGGGCAAATAGCATACACAATAACTTCAAGTAGATCCCGATCAGATTCGATCGGACTGATCTTTAACTATTCAACATAAAACTTATCTATCTGATCATACGGAAACTTGATTTCTAGCAGAACTCAAATTTCTCCTTCAAAATTTCTTTATAAAATAATTTACTATATATATACGAAAATCATATATAAGAAAATAAAATTGATTTGAATAATACCTGGAGTTCTATCCCCGGCTGATACGGTATCCTGAACGGTCATATTGAAGACTCTTGCGGTTGATTTTGTTGAAGTTGGTCTCGTTATTGTCAGTGTTCCACTGCCTTTTCCCGCATTTATGCTTCCTATATCCATTCTCCTTTTTGGACAGTTCTTCACCTTATGCTCCGTTGATCCACACAGAAAACACTAATTACTTATCCTAGGATTGGGGCAGTTAGGAGATATATGTCCTTCCTGCCTACACTTATAGTATACGAACTTACCACTAAGACACTCACTTGAATGATTCTTCCCACAATTCTTACACAGTATTGCCTGCTTCTTCAGACCTTCCTGTTTGACTTGGACATTTCCAAAATTATTCCACTTTCTTTTTCCATTCCCACTACCACTACCTGCTTTCTACCTTTAGTGCTCCTTCAACCTTAACCTTATTCTTTTTCTCCTTATTGTAGAGGCTCATGGCCTCACTTCCCCCTTCAGTTATGATAGCCTTTTCTAATAGTGCGGTAAACGTATTGATTTGCAACCCCGCCACCGTATTGTAGAGCCAGGGTTTTAGACCTAGCTCAAACCTTCTTGCCTTTCTAGCCTCCGTATCCACTTGGTGCGGAGCGAACCTAGCTAATTCATTGAACTTTGCGGCATATTTTGCAACTGTCAAGTTCTCATGCTTCAATTGCAAAAACTTCACCTCCATCCTTGCCGAGAAATAGTTCTCAAAGAACAACGTCTTAAACCTAGTCCATGCTATCGCTCCTTCTCCTGCCCTAGATTGATTTGCCTCCCACCAAAAATTCGCCTCTCCTTTCATCATATAGGTGGTAAAAGCTATCTTTTGCCCCTCATCTACCCTAGCGACTACAAATGCTTTTTCTATTTCCTTAACCCAAGTTTGGGCTTCTATCGGGTCAGTGGTACCTCTAAATTCTGGCGGTCCTATAACCTTAAAATCTTTGAAGTTAGTAAATCGATTGTCTAGTTGATTTCCAACTACTGGTATTCCATTCTGCATGGCTTGCGCTACCATGTTCGCGAAATTCTGCATCAGGTCTGGTTGTTGCACTCCAGCATTGTTGACAGACTCTTCTGCCCTTTGGTTTCGAGTTTGACGTCTTGGCGGCATTAACATAATCTATATTTTATTAACTTACTTTCTATACCTTATCGTATAAGTTTAATATTTCAAACTTATTCCTTTAATCAAACATAGGTTCATATTCATTCGACTAATTCATAGTACATATCATAAAACATATTGCTTTAAACATTCGATATCCCTTTGTGACCACAAAAGTCGGGAATCGTTACCACCACTTATACAAAAGTGAAAATGTTACACCAACATACTTATCATAGAACACACATATTAAAATCGTACTTATACTACTTATTCACTACGCCTTCTCCTAATCCTGGATAACCTTTCACTTGATGACCTTCCAATCCACAAGTAAAACATGCACCTAGCTTAAAGTTGGGACAATGATGAGAGATATGTCCCTCTTGTCCGCAAATGTAACATATCTTTCTCCCTTTCCTGCATACTCCTTCATGTTTCTTTTTATAGTTTGTACACTTTTCTATTTTGCTAGCGTTTTCTTGGTTATTATCGGAATTTCCTAAGTCGCAGTCTTTCATCTTTCTTTTCCCTTTCTTTCTCGGAGTTGCACACGATATGTTGCTTTTGGCTCCCATCTAATCAATTTGGATCTTAAGCTTATCTTGTTCTTCCATCGTTTCGATTAATGCCTTTCGCAATTTACTATTTAGTAGCTTTTCTATCTCCCACAACTTCTCCAGAGAAGAAACCTTATTCCTCAGATTCTGCACTTCAGTTGATGCTTCATCAGCTCCAACTTCGGTGTCCGAATCACTATCTATTAGTTCCACTATTTCTGGGTCCGGTACTATATTTTCCAAAATGATCACCTGATTGAGGTTATCTTCAACATGAGCCTCTATTTCAACTATTGACTTCAATATTGGTTCGGTTATGGAGATTGACTCCTTCTTTACGACCCGAAGGTATCCCAATCCTCTTCATCCTAACATCTACACATAATTTATTTATATTAGTATATAACATATACACACAACAAAAAATAATTTTATATAAGTTATCTTTTATTTGATTTGTCGATGAATTTATTCAATTCATCTCCCTTAAAACTCTATACGAGTTATTTGTATTTTAAAGGTTTTCCTCTGCTCTAAGGTTATAGCCTAAGGTCTAACCCCACCTATTGTTTCTAACCCTAAAGCTCTGATACCAACTTGTGACGTCCCAAAATTTAGGTACTTGAAACCCGAATTCAGTGCTTCACGATACTATTTCTTTGAGCGGAATAATAAAAATATTGTCATAAATATCAGACTTAATTTACATATCAGAGTTGTCTAAATCCCAGGTACGCGACCTTAAAACATTCATTACATGATACTTAATAAATATTATCATCTTATTTAAGTCTAGCTAGTACATATGTTAACACAACTTATTCTGACAGCTTTCCATTCCCTTTGTTCCCGGCAAAGCCCTCTAGTTGATCATACTTAACTGAAAATATTTAAATTAAGCAAAGAGGAGCTTTTGAGTGCCCAGCAAGTAACAACAATAATAAATATTAGCTTAAAGGATTAAATATTTTCTTTGTACTACCCTTCTACAACGAATCAATAGTTGTGAAGTAATCTGAACCGATAATAATAACATAATAATTCTCTTTCAAATTTTTGAAACTACATAATGACTATAAATAGGGTTAAGGTGACATACTACGAACATTGTTTTCAATTTTCGAATAGGTTTAGCAGAACTTCATTCGCAAACCATCATATCCTACGGGCACGGGGGGTGATCAGCCCGTTATGCACTATATTGATCAATACTACATGCCAAAATGATATTCTCGTTCATCATATCCGCCTCAGGCGTACAAAAGTTTTTCCATATTCGGGATGTTCATATTTAGTCCGGAATCCGAACCAAAGCAATTTGATTGGATACAAAAAAGTTTTATCATATTCAACGATATTTCTAAATCTGTGTCTAGCTGATCAAATAGCTTAGACAGCTTTTACTTAACGTATACATACTGAAAATCAATATATATATATATATATATATATATATATATATATATATATATATATCAACATATGATTAAATACAATGATTATCCAAGTGGGGACACTTGTATAACCATATATATAGAAATTAACAAATAGAATATATATCTAAAATACAATATAATAACATGTTGATAATCAATGATCAGATATAATATATATAACAAAATGGTTAATAATCTGGTACAATAATAATATAATTATAAAACTTTCTTACTTCTGTCCATTGCATAAAGAAAATGCAAAGATAGGATACTTACTTAATAAAAGTAGAGTTCAAGGAACTTGCATGAATACTATGATTAATAATAATAAAGCTTAAAACCCCGTATAACCGGAATATAATTCAATAACTTATTTACGCTGGTTTATTGCATAAATAGATATAAAGAGTAAAGATACTTGCATTTAAAGAGATAAGCTTACAATATTCATTGAATAAAGTAAAGCAAGGATTTAGGATACTTGCACAATAAAAGTAGGGTTCAGATACTTGCTCAATATAGATTTGAGTAAGGTTAGAGAACTTGCCTTAAGCTTAGTTTACCAAAATATCGCTTATCAATACTCTTTCGAATCCTAACATAATATAATACGCGTATAAGATATTCATTAGTTACATATGCTCATACATGATATATAAGTGTAAATGCATACATAAACATCTAAGTTAGTTGTATACTCCTTACATATACCTTATACTTATTTTATCACATTAGTTATACAAGTTCAACATGCACACCTATTATCTTAATTTACTAACATACACAAGCGAAATTTATCAATGCTAACATATAGTGCTAGTCTTCTAGTCGCATAATCTTATACGTATGCCCTTACATGAAAATTAGTTTATAAGACACCATGTCATAGCTGAAATCACAATATGACTTTAAAGTGGTAAAAACTTATTCATCATAGGATCCTATCAACAACATGCTTATTAACACATGAATACTACAATAAGACATGAATTACAGATTGGAGTAACAACTTAGGCATTTATGAAACCACAAAATAACTACACAAATCTGATCCTACTGCCGGGTGGCGCGGCCGCGCCTGATTTATACTAAGGAGACGTGCGGCTGCGCGGCTCCCAGTTCAAACCAGGACATGGCTGCTCCTGTAGAAAACCAGTGAACACATGCCTTGCACAAATACGAATAATCATGTAAAACACACACGTTAGTATGTGGATAACTATGTTTGACCTTCTATCCTAACATTAGCATATGTCATCATCTATTTGTATTTAATTAAGACTTTAAGTGTTAAATTCCTAATTTTCTTACGTTTAATCGCTAAACACATGCTATGTGGTCCATATGTTTCTACTACACAGGCTTGCATTAGTTAAATCATGTATGTCAAGTTGTAGAGTTCAACTTCATTCATTTAGACTTAATCTAACCATTCCCAACTACTTTGTAAGGCATACGATTACCTAGCATGCTTGCAAATCTTGTCTACATGTATGACACACCTAATCATGATGTCAAATGCTAGAATACTCGTAATATTGACAAAACTAGATTTCAAGGTTACTTGTGAAAATCCCATGTTAAGCTTGTTAGGTTTGTAATATTCATAAACGCAATCATATTGCACAAAATAAGTGGAAACGTAAAAAATCAGAGTTTTAAAATTTTACAAACCATATACCCGGATCATCCTTTATGCACAATTATTATTTCAATTAAAAGATAAAGAACAAGAATCATACCCTTGAAGATTCGAGCTTCCTCAGGTACGAGTTCACCCCCAAATCTTTTTCGCGTTCAACTTGAATCCACCAGATTTGGTTCCTTCCTTTGATCAACGCTAGCCACCCAAGTGTTTGGCCTCTAGAGGTGATCCACCAAGGAAGAAGAAATATTCAAGAAGAAGGGTGGTTGGCTAAACCCTAGTTTTCTATCTCTATAGAAAAAGAACACACTCTCCAAACTATTGAAATTATGTATATCTGATATATAATATAAGACTCCTCTTATAATAATATCACGTAACCCTATTTAATTAAAAATAAGGTATTATTTATTTAATTAAAATATTTTAATTAAATGGGCTCCCTAATCTTATTAGGGATAATTAATTAAACTCCTTTAACTAATTTTCCCTCCAAATCCTATTAGGAATAAATGAGAGTACTTATATTAAATTAATTCCTAAACTCTTTTAGAAATTAAAATAATAATAATTGTAATAATATTAATAAGATTTCTCTTATTAATTTATATTTAATATTTTTAAAATATTAAATAATAAATATTAAGCTATTTAATTTATTCTATCACTATAGATTAAATTAAATATACTTAACATATTATTATGATTATGCCATTAACTTCTTAAATAATTATTCTTCCTGCTATGGTGTGACCCTTTAGGTTTTCCATATTAAACCGGTTGTGAATGAATCAACTAGAACAATTCTAATCTTATTTAAATAAATAAATTAAACAATTAATTAATTTAAATAAATAATATTTATTCTACAATAGGGATAAGCCTCCCTAGCGATCAACGACTTTCCAGATAATATAGATTTTAACATTTATCATAAAAGAACCTTTGTGTAAATAGTTACTGTACAATTCAATCCTTCCACGATACAATGTCCCAATTAAATATAAGACATGAAATTACTATCAAGTCTTATTTTATTTAATTATATGTATTTCGACTCTTAAATGCACAACTCCAAATAATACAAATTAGAAAATCCTTTCTAATTTTATTTTACCTTGGCCAAGGACTACTGGGTTGTCATTTATCGAATCACATAGGACATTTCTTTTCTTTTACTAGAAGTGGTAGATTCTTTATTGATCATACATTATCTCCATGTACGACTTATTATACCCAAGCATATCCTTTGATATACCCTAAGGGTCTTAAGGAATAAGTCAAAGTATAACTCATCATACATAAGATACTATGATGATCTCAAGTCTAAGGATCACTTGTACTACTATCACTACAAGAATTCCTATTGACAGGTAAGTAAAACTCCATTAGGTATTCCTTAGCGAGTCACGTTCAGTGAACTTATTCTCTAATAAACACCTACATGCTTGCTTTAGTGTCTCCACACAAATGATCATGAGATCAATCATCCTCATCCAATGAGCAAGCAACGTATGCACCAATCTATCCGAATTCACTAATACCCAATTTAGTAATCCAACGATTGGGAACTATTTTAGTTTTAAGCTTTCTAAGAATTTAGATCTCATTAGAATGATCATCATTATCATTCTAAAAGCATTGCTTAAAACTATGTGTTTATCACATATTATAAAACAACATCATGTAGATAATTCTAAGCCTTTAATAAATTAATACTTTTTATTAATAAATGAATAAGATTGTTACAAAGTATATGCTTTATCATCAAACATGATTGGCTTGTGAGCATACTACTTTCAGTCTCCCACTTGCACTAAAGCCAATTGTCATAGTATCTCATACTATTCTTCTCTAAGTGATGATTATCCTGCTGTTGGATAAGCTTCAGTAAATGGATATGTAATGTTGTTCTTGAGAGTCCACTATCTCTATAGTGATTCCCATCTTTCAATGATTCTTATAATCAAATGAAGGTGCCACAACACATGTTTAGATCCAAGATTAGACGTAAGAACTATTCCTAGTTCTGTAATAAACTTTTCATCCAAACAATCAACTTGCAGCTTCATTTATAGCTATATACTTTGTCTTTATCACTAATCCAGCAACTCTTTGCTATTTGGAACCTTTCCAATTTACTGTACCATCGTTCAAGGTAACACTTTACCTTAAAGTGGATTTTTCTGTCGTATTGGTCTTTTTGAAAAACTTGAGTCTGTTAAGCCCTCTAATTTTAATTTAGACCCACCATGAATATGATCACATCCTTAGTGTCGGTTAGATACTTTAAGATATTTTTCACTGACTCATAGTGAACTTCTCCAGAATATGACTGATCAACATCAGGTCCCGTACATTTCATTGCATACATGATTGTTACTTATGCGATCTCTCTTTTATGAGTCTATGGGGACTATAAAGAGAGATAAACTTCAGGGCTCATCAACATGAGACATCTCTTGGAGTTTGCCATGCTAAACAACTTTAGCATCAAATGAATATACGTTCTTTGGGTTAAGCCGAGCATCCTTTTAAATCTATCTATATAGATTTGTATACCCAATTAAGATACTCTTCCCAAATCATTCATGGAGGAATGTTTAGACAATTTTATCTTTACTGATTGTAGCATTAGTATGTCATTCCTTATCCATAGTATATCAATATATAATATTAGGAATGTCACGACGCTCTCATTGACCCTTTTTGCACACACTATAACTCTTACCTCATCGTATGTAACTCTGGATCATCATCTTCTATGATATGTACCTCATCATCATCATCTATGATGAATCCATACCTCCCAGGTATCTTCGGTACTATTCCAAATTTACGATTCGGTTGTGGTACAATAGGTCTATCCACAGGTTCCTCTTATTTGACTTATAGTGTTTTGTGGTTCTTGAACTCTTCAAGATCTATTATCCTCCCACTAGCCCTTTTAATGATAAACACATTTATCTTAGAAGGTAGCATGTTTCGCAACAAACACATTTTGCTAAGTAGGATTATAGAACATATACCCTAAACTTACTTTAAGGATGTCCCACAAATTGACACTTGTCAAATCTTGTCCCAAGCTTATCCTTTGAAACCTTTTCACATAAGTTGGACAACCCCTTATCTTAATATACTTAAGATTAGGAATCCTCCCTATCCATAACTCTTATAGAGTCTTGGGGCCGAATTTTGAGGTTACCTTTTTCGTAGATATACAGCCATTTCTAGGGTATGACCCCAAAAGGATACTGGAATGTCGGTAAAATCATTATGGATCGCACCATGTCCAACAAGGTATGATTTTTCCTTTCAGATACATCAATCAATTATTATGTATCAGGAGACGTCCATTATGAGAAAACTATTTGAGATGATTTAGAAACTCATTGTACAAGTATTCCTTCCTTGATCCGATCAAAGAAACATAATACTTTTCAATTTGTTTCACTTATGAATTCTTTGAACATTTCAAATAATTCACACTTGTATTTCAGAAAATACAAATATTCAAATCTTTGAATGATCATCTCCTTTTCTTATACTAATTTATTCAATATGCAAATTTATTTTTTCACGTAGGTCAAGTATACAAAATCCATTAAGTAATATTTCAGTTCTATACTAAACATTATTATTATAAATAAAACAACAATTGTTCTTAATTATAATACCAAAGATTTGATTATCCAATAACAAAATAGAAATAATATTTCCAACGAGAACTGAAATACAATAACAACTTATTGACTTAATAGACTTGCCCGTAGGCAATACTAAATAAAAAGTTCCTATGACTAATGTAGCAATCTTTGCTTCATTTCCCATACATAGGATTACTTATCTTTGTTTAGCTTTCTACTTCTGTTTGGTCCTTTCATAAATCTATATTTATGATAACCAAAGTCCGTATCCAATACCCAAGTAGAACCTTGACTTAAAGAAAAATTTATTTTAAGTCATGAACAAATTTATATTTGTAACCGAAACTTCACTAAGCTTCTTTGGTTAGACTCTACAGGATGCTTCTCGTAGTTTCTATCCAGTGTCCAGGCTTATTACAGTGGAAGCAAACTCCTTTGCTATCCATATCAGTTTTGTTCTTATTATCCTTTGTTTTTATCTTTCTATTTACCTTCTTATAATCGTTCTTCTTTTAGAAGATCCTTTGGCCCCTACCAGTAAAACATGGTCTTTCTTGGTTGGAAAGTGACTCTCAACATTTTTTAACATGTTAAGAAAATCAGCGAGGCTGATATTTAGCTTCTTCATATGAAAAATTCACAACAATTGTGAAAGGAGTCCGGGAGTGAGTGCAAGATCAAATCTTGGCTCAAGTATACATCCATAACAAAATCCATTGTCCTATTTGATCAATCAAATTGATTATGTTAAGGAGTTTTATCTGTACTGTAGTGTCATCGGTCATTCTAGATTGGAAGAGCTCCTTAGATATCTGATATCTATTAGTCCTACTTTCCTCACCATCAACTACTTGATGTGTATTAGTATAGTAGGAGCATCCATAGTTTCATGCTGACGCTGAAGCTCGTTACTCATGGATGAGAGCATAATGCATTGAGCCAACTGTGCATCATCTTGCCACTTTCTAAAAGTAGCAATCTCTTCCTCAGAGGCATTGTCTGCAACCATTGCAGGGATAGGCGTACTAAGGACATAACATGGCTTTTCCGCCATGAGAACTATTCTCAAATTCCTTAACCAATCCTTTTAATACGGTCCAATTAAATAGTATCTAATATGCTTCACAGTGATAGTAATTTAGACATTTTAAAATTCTGTAAATGAATTTATAATTGACAACATTTTAACATACATTCTTTTATTAATTACCAAAATAAAGTAGGTCTTGTTTTAAATTGGTATCTTCCACTATTTTCTACAAACTATATTACCCTCAATTATATAGTTCAACAAAATCTAATTAAAGATTTGCTAGTGAGAATAAGGATTCCATTTCAAATGTATATAGCCTTGTGGTGACACAACAAACTATATATAAATAAATAGGTAGACAACTCTTGTCAATTACATCAACTATTCAACTCTTTTAGCGCCCCCAAATCCGGGTATCTTCCAACCCGACAGATGGTGCTATACTGTACAATCATTCATACATTCATTCAATTGAAAGTCTCAAAGAACGAGCATAACTTCTATATATTTAAAGTAATATTTACATTCCCCAGGTTCTATACCCATTACAAAGGTTCTTTGTCATAATATTAGTTACATTACAACATTAGACCTATTCTATTACAAGACAACTTAACAATCTGACTTAGCTTTTCCTTTATCCTTTTTCGATCCTTCGGGACGTTCAGTCTTTGCTGCATTCACATGGTTCAAGCAAGAGTGAGCATAACTAGCTCAGCAAGTATAACAATTCAATAACAACATGCTTGACACATAGGAATCGTATATCTTCAATAACTGAACAATAGTTATGAAGTACTATTATTAATTCAAAATAGCACTTCATCTTTTCTTTTAAAATATTTTACAATCATAACAATATTTAGTAAAACATTTACTCCGGTCAAAGACCTCGAGCATTCACTCTTTATTGAAAAAGGACAACCCGAAAACAAGTCTGTAAGCCCGATATTACTTACGAGCACTTCTAGGTGATCAGCCTGTTGCACTCAATGTTGATCAACACTACATCCATTAAACGTATGTACGTTTAAACATTTGGCAACCTCACGTGCCTGTTGTTTTACCGACAAAACATTTGTTTAACATTTCAGTCTTCTTTTGAAAACCATATTGAGTAGTTGACAAAAGACAACATCATTTGATAATAGATGAATAAATTACCAAGTCTAGCCAAGGGATTGGCTTTAACTTCAACATACCTTAATTCATGCGAAAGAATACATGAACCTCAAAAACTTGTTCAGATTGAACTGAGACAAGAGTGAGAATACTTGCCTTTAGCATCTGCTACCGTAAATTAACTTTATGTTTAAGTCTTTCAAGTCTCTACAATTCATGATCACATAATGCCTTACATTAGGTCACATATAATCAAATATGTATATGACTATTTCTTACCCTTCTTCTCAATCTAATTGTGTATTAGATTCAGTTATTATTCGTTCCGGTTTATCATTATCCTCGCATTTATATTCGACTAAGTTATCTTAACTTTTATACACCATCCTTAAGGTTTAACAAAGTTTAAACAAAATTACATTTCATTCCTTAAGTTGTGTTTACTTTCAAAACAATTAGCTTTCCTTTCTGTGTACTTAGAAACATTCATTACTATTTTTGTTCTGAGACTGGCGCTGCAGCGCCAGCTTTATGCTTACATCTCGCGTTGCGGCGCGAGCCTTATACTAGCATTGTCCCGGACTTGGCGCTGCGGTGCGAATCCTTACTTAATGGGCCGCGCTGCAGCGCCACACTCCAGAAACTTTTCGTACTGTACATGGCGCTGCGGCACCACAAAATGTACTACGGTTCGCGCTGCGATGAACTCTTGCAGTGTGCTCGGCTACAGTTATGCGCTGCGGCGCGACTCATTTCAGTTTTTAAATTTTGTGAACTTTCCGGACGCATAACTTCTTCGTTATAAGTCCGAATTGGCTCGTTCAAAAGCCTACGATTCACAATTTATGTAATCTACGCATTCATACAAGAATTTTATCTATTTTACTTTGGTTACTAAAACTTTACCTATTGATTTTTTTTTAACGAAAATGATAAACGTTCTTGAACGTTCAACGCTCGTTTCTTCGTTCTAAGTCGGAATCCGGTCATTTTTGAGTCCGCAACTCTTAAATGCCAAATATGACTTGTCTCCATTGGAAAACAATGATTCCGAATTTAAACACAAAATTTGACTTCTATTCCGAGAATTTCACGAATTCGACGATTATCGTCCAATCGTGCAATTTCCGGCAAATCTTCATTCTTATGATTTGTTCCACATTACCAATGAATTCCATTCATCATGTGAACATCTTAACATACTTATTACAACAACTTATATTCATTGTTGGATTTTAGATTTATTTCTTCATAAGCTTATAACTTTATCAAATTATAAACTACTTAAGATTTCATTGTTCATGACTTATGACAATTAAAGTTTCTTAGTCATCATACCTTATATGTTCTTAACATATAACTTTACTTATGTATACATGATACATATGATCATACAATTTCTTTTACATCCATATCATTTCTCTTAATAAACTCATTACAAGTTCATAATACTTTCACATAAGTTTATAACTTATGCTAGCTTAAATGACTTATTATCAACTTATGTGACTTAAGTTCATTGCTTATTCATTCTTCTTACTTTTTAACATTCATGTTCCTTAATCCAAACTTTTCTTATTAACCTATCATGGCAGAGATAGAAGATAATGGAGAAGAAATCTTACTTTTGAAGTCTTGGTAAGTAGTTTCTTCTTCTTCTTCTTACTTATGGAAGTGACTTATTTGTAACTTAATCTCTCTAACACTTAAGCACTTTGTAATAATTTGGATTATTTGAACAAGTGTTAAATGACTAGCAAGCCTTCTCTATTTATAGAATTTGCAAGGTTAGGGTAGTTTGGTGTTTAAAACAATCCCACCTCCTTACTATTCATTACTTGTAAGGCACAACATTTATCCTATGCTTAGCCATTACTCGTATTAATTGGTCACCACCTTAACTTGGTCACCACATTACTTGGTCACCACATTCAACCATATAAATATGATTTGCCCCATGGGTCATACCACTCATGGATTCTAGCTTGGGCTTGGATTAAATAAATTCTTAGACTTTACATTAACAAACACTAACTTGTTTATTAACCAATAATTGGGCCTTAACATTTAATTTACTTGGACTTTAATAATTGTTAATCAATCTTCCAAGTCCATTAACATTATCTAGTACATACAATTTATGTATTATTTTCGTATTCCAATTCATATAGAATTTATATATGATAATTCATTCTTCATACTAACTTGTATAATACTTCGTATTATACTCTTTTCATTACTTTGTACAATGCCTAAGTATCATACTATTATTACTTATTCATTACTATTTCGACTTCCTTAACGTTTATAAATTAAGTCCACAAGCGAAATATTACATTTTCCACAATTAGATTTTTATTACATAATCCATCTTACCTTGTTATTCCATCATTACGTATTTCTCAGAAATTCAAAATTATATCCCGAGCAAATGCCGATGAACAGTGTTTTTTTTGAAAAATTTCTCGGAAAACTTTTATTTTCGTTTTGGAAATTCAAACACTTTAATTCATCCACGTAGCTCAAATACTACGACATTCTAACATCAATAGGTTATATCACAACAACCATCTTGATAACACATAGAATAAGATTTTATTATTATTTAATTAAAAAAAATCATTTTACAATACGATCCGAATTTCTCGGTCGTTACATTCTTCCCCCCTTATAAAGATTTTGTCCCCAGAATCTCGTCCTACTCTAACCAAATAGATGGGGAAAAGTTTTCTTCATCTGTTCTTCTAGCTCCCACGTTGCTTCCTCAGCATCGTGGTTCTTCCATAATATCTTTACTGATGGTATTACCTTGTTCCTCAGAACTTGTTCCTTTCTATCAATGATTTGTATCGACGATTCCTCATATGTTAAGTCCTTCTCGATATGAATCGGCTCATACTCGATTATATGCTTATAGTCTGGCTTATATGGACGTAATACCGATACGTGAAACACGTTATGTATACGTTCTAGGTCTGCAGGTAATGCTATCATATAAGCTACCTCTCCCACCCGTTTTAATACTTCAAAAGGTCCTATAAACCTTGGACTTAACTTTCCTTTCTTTCTAAAACGTATCTTTCCTTTCCAATGAGATATCTTTAGAAACACATACGAGCCCACCTCAAACTCTCGACTTAGTCTATGTGAGTCCGCATACTTCTTCTGTCTGTCCTGAGCTGTGACGAGACGTATTCGAATTAACTTTATCACATCCGCTGTCTGCTGCACCAATTATGGTCCTAGCATACGGCGTTCTCCCACCTCATCCCAACACAACGGTGTTCTACACTTTCTTCCATACAGAGCTTCATAAGGCGGCATACCTATGCTTGCATGATAACTGTTGTTATACGCAAATTCTACTAGCGGTAGATGATCATCCCAACTACCCTTGAAATCCATGAAGCAAGACCTCAACATGTCTTTTAACGTCTGAATTGTTCTCTCGCTCTGCCCATCAGTCTGAGGATGATACGCTGTGCTTAACTTCAGCTGTGTTCCCAACTGTTCTTGCAAACTCTTCCAAAAGTTCAATGTGAATTGTGGATCACAATCAGACACAATCAATACCGGTACTCCATGTGTGACAACCCGAGAATTTTGAATATTTTAAAATTTTTATAATATAATTTTAGGGTTCAAAATTAGAAACTAGACAGAAAATTAGTGTATGCGTTTGATACATTTAAGATGGAATTTTGAAGATTTCAAAATTTTGTGAAGGATTTAGGTGAATTATTCAGGATTAAAGAAAACGTGATTATGTTATGTGTATATGTGTACAGTATGTGGTTAAGGGTCAAGGGTTGACCAGATAATTGTATTCTGTAACAAACCCTAAGTATATATTAAGAACGTCAACGTTCGGTTAGAAAACCCTAGTGTTTAACAAGAAACTCTAAAACCGGTTCTAGAAACCCTAATTTCAGTTCTGAGAATCCAAAACCCTAATTCGGTGCATGAAACCCTAATCTGGGAATTTAAATGATTATTATATTGCATAAGTGTTATTTATTATAATATTAATTAGGGAAAAACTTAATTATTAGCAAACCCTAATTTCACAGTATTGAAAACCCTAATTTCTGGGTTAAAAAACCCAAATTTCATAATTCGGGAAAAACTAAGTGTTAATTTAGTGATTTAATGTTAATTAGGAAATATTAATCCTAATTTTATAGTTGTAAGTAATTAGAAAACCCTAATCTAATTACGAAAATTTAATTTCTATTTAAAAAATAATAATTTTTCTATTAGGAACCCTAATTTTGGGTTGTAAACCCTAATCCGTGATATTGACCCTAGTTGCGTAGTTAGCGATTATAATTAGGAAATACTAATCCTAATTAACAAAATTTAATTAGTGATTAAGAAATTTTAATATAATTAAAAAATTCTAATTATAATTTAGAAATATTAATTTTCTATTTTTGAAAACCGAAATTTGAAAATGTTAGAAATTAAATTGCAAAATTAAGGGTTAAATCCTAAACCCTAAATTTTCCCAAACCCTAAACCCTAAGGATTTGGTCAATTGTCCAAAATGACCATTCTAGAAATAAAAATGGTATGGAAATGACTAGTTTGCCCTTGGTCACATTCTTTAATCGTTAGCTTGTAAATCTTGGTATGATTTTAAGTTGGTGAACTACCCTAGCCCTAGCCCTAGCCATGTGTCCAAAATCAGCCACAATTGCCAACTAGATACATTGAATCAAGTTGAACAAAGACTTAAAGTAAAGAAAAATCCTACTTTACTTCTCATTTTTGCCAAGCCACTCTCTCTCTATATTTCGGGTTTAAGAGTGAGAGGGGATGCTAAACAAAGTCAGAATCAGTTCTTAGCAATACAAAAACAGATTCATAGATCATAATCAAAGATCAAGCTTCAAAGAGGTATAAACCTTCAAAATTCGAAATCTCATGATTTGTTGTTAGAAGTTGTAATTTGTGGGTTAGATATGTGTAATAGAGTGTCATTTGATGATCTGGGTTGTCAAAACTCATTCTATATCATCTAGATGCTCGAATCTAAAGATTTATCAAATCTGGAAAATTAGAAATTTTCTTCTGACGAGCAAATGTCAGGGTTAATAGATCGGTGTCTGGTAATGTTTTTAGTGTCTTAGATGTTTCTATTGGTAGTGTAAGGACTTTGATCTGAAACTTGAATCAAGTCCAGAGCATGTGTAGATCGAAAGATATAAGCAGTCAAACCGCGTTGACCAGTCACGAAAATGGGTTTCTGGGCAACCTAGAAACCCAGATCTTGTCTGACATCATTTTTGTAGGGCTTAAATCTTGCTCCTGTTAAGTGTTTTAGTTCTGTTGTTGATTTCATATTGTAGCCCGACATGTAATCTACATACTCAAGCCATTAGATCACCTGGATCTTGCTCAGAACAAAAGTAATCAGTGGTCAAACATGCTTTGACCAACTGTCCGGTTGAATTTCTGGAAAACCCAGAATTCACCAAGAACAGTTTCTAACCATACGTTTGACCGGCCTTAATTTCTTAGATTCAGTGTTGTAAGGATGTTATAATTTTATGTCGTTATACCCTGTCATGTGGTCTACAAGACTGAACTAATTTATTACACAAAACACATCCAAGATGTTATGATTTAATGCAGCAAAGTAGGTACCTAGGCTGTTCTTCATTTCTGGGTAACCCAGAAAATGAAGAACAAGCCTGACAAGCTTTTTGAATGACCAGATCTTCATGATATGTTATGTTATGACTCATATAATGATTACAACTTGTAGTATTATATACTTACTACAAGATCAAGGTTCAAACAGACCTAGAAACTAAATATACTGTGAATTACACCTGGTCAAACCACCCCTAGCTCACTGACATGCATTTCTGGGCTTGATGAAGAACAGGTCAAGAACACCTATAGCGACGGTTCTGTCGCTATAGGGCCCTTTAGCGACAGTTTATTATTATTATTTTCCGGAAATTAATTAAAAATAGAGAAAAATAGTTTTTAATTATTAAAAATAAAAAATAAATTATGAAAAATAGTTTTTTACTATTTTGAGTATATTTCATAAATATTTAATATTTTTCGAATATAAATGGTATTTAATTTATTTAATTATAATATTAAATAAATAATTTTAAAATGATTTAAATACTTGAAAAATCATGAAAAATAATATTAGGGTATAATAAAATAATTTAAGTTATTTTGAGTGACTTTTAATATTTTGTGATGAAATTCATTAATAAATCAATATTAATGATAATTAGTTTATTTAATAAATATATTAAATAAATTATGGAAAAATAGAATAAATGATTTAAAAATCATATGAAAATGATTTAAGGGTTATAAAAATATTTTAAGTTATAAAATATAACTTTTGATATTTTGTCATGAAAATATTAATATTTTAATATTAATAGCAATTATCGGATAATGAATTTAAGTGTTTAAAAATCATATTTAAATGATTTTAAGGTATTAAAAATACTTTGTGATGTTATAAATATATTATAATATTATGTGATGTATTTCATTAATATTTGATAATAAATAAATATTAATGATAAAGGAATTATGTGGTATTTAAATTATTTAAATACATGTTTAATGATTGAAAATTTATGATAAATGATAATAATTATTTAAAAATTATTACGAGATTATGAAGAATATTTTGACTGTTAATAAAATTATCTGAGTTAAATGTTAAGTGTTAAGTCAGAGTTTAATTAAACTTAGACTCGATAAAAGTCCGACTAGACCGTCGAGATGTTAGAATTGTGTCAATTTCAACTCGGACTTAAATAGTCTGACTTGATACTAAGTTTTATGTGCTGAATAGACTGATAGGGTATGTGCTATGTGTGTAGGTTATTCTATGTATGTCAATATATATAATAGTATTATATTGTGATGATATTATTCTAATATTGGAGATCTATATTACTAATATTAGGTATTCGGAAAAAAGCGATATAAATTGCGTAGCCGTAATCAACGGTTCAGGCAAGTTTGTTTTTACTTAACTCTACTAAGAGTGTTTCATTCGAATAAGCTTATGGTTAATCATTACTGGTTGCCATGAATTGTACTCTAAACATATTGCATGTATAAGTCAGGTATGAAAGGCTGATCACCTTCATTACCAGTTGGTTCAGATATATTTGTTCATGTATAATACTTGTTCAGTCATAAATTTGTTCCTGCTAGTTCACAATTATATTGTTGAATTATAGCCAGCTTGTTATTCAAAATCTTTTAATCATGCTATATCGTTATATTGTTGAAATTAAACTTGCTGGGCAACTTTCATGCTCACCCTTGCTATATCATGATAAAACATTGCCGATTAAGGCGAATGCGTTGGATACAAGGAAAGGTTTAAGACAGTTCCAGCGTTAGGATATGTGTGCAGCTAAATTGTATAAGTATTGTATGTTAATAATGTTACATGTTAGAAAAGTTATGAAAAGTGTATTAAGTTAAGGTTACTCAACCTTGGGGAATAGTGTGACACCCCCAAATCTAGGTACTTCGATTCCACGGGATTTGGTGTTCACTGTATATATATCATCTATCTATCTACCCATAATAAATGCAAACCATGCAATAGATAGAAATAAAATCTTCCCCTTAAGGGTTACAACATTTGAATAATAATAATACAATCCCAGGTTAAACTAACCTTAAACATCTGTGTGGAATCATAAACAAATAAGTCTTAAACAATAACATTATCTCAAGTCTTAAACAAGTACATCATCATATAAAATAACAGGTCTTCGTCACTTGCTAACTTTGCCCTTGCCTTTACTAGTGGAAGGTTCATCAGTTCTTTCGTTCTTAACTGCAATGTTATTATTAAGCAAGAATGAGCACAAATGCCCACAAGTATAATAATGAAATAACAGTATAATAACATGCGAATAAATCAAAGACATCTGAATAAAAGCTCAACTTTTGAATCAAGAATGAATAACAAGAATCAAAAGAATTCTGAGGGTCATGCGACCTTGAACTATATCCTAGGTTAACAGGAGTTATACTTGAAACTTTTAACAGTCATAAGACTATGGACCTTCTTCTCGTACTTAGGGGGATCAGCCCTTAGTACCATACTGTGCACAATATCTTAATGCTAAAGCGTAAATAATCCCCTATACAGGGTTGTTCATTTCAGTTTGACATTCGAGTCCGCACCAAAGGAAGTTTGGTTTGGATAATTCATCAAGGGTTCTGAAATTTAGAACGCACATCAACTATGGACTAGTTGAATCATTAAGGTTTCACTAGTCTAATAAGGTTCAACAATAATGATATTCAATTTGAATAATAATCTCAAGAAGTATACAATAGAACAATTATTGTATAAGTAAATCATACTTTGAAAAGATAATCAATTTTTAATATAACATTTGAACTTGAATAATAGTAACGATAACTTATTCAAGGTAAATAATAAACTTGAACAATAACGACAAGTAGGGTTAGGAAACTTGCTCAAATTTAAGAGTTTAAGTTTAGGAAACTTGCCTCGTGCGTAGATTACACTTTAATTAAGCACGTTCTTTGAATTAAATCTTACATACCATTAATATACACAATAACAGTTAATTATAATTTAACTAATCAACATAAACTCATTCTCGTTGCCTACTTTAATTATCGACGATACTTAGTCAATTTATCTCATTATCACATAATTTGCACTTCATGAATAATAATCTAATTATGTATTCAGTAATTTAAATAACATGTAATTATGTTATTTACATGTTTAAACAACTATTTTTATCATCACATTATACCTCTAACATGTTTACATGTTCATTACATTAATTCACTAACACATTGTTAGGCTTAAACATTTTCAGTATCTCATTTCTGAATTTTTTGGGAAGTGGCGCTGCGGCGCCATGTTTGTACTGGCTCTTAGCGCTGCGGCACCTTGGCGCTACGGCCTGACACTTGGCGCTGTGGTGCCGCGACGCGAGACCCCAGATTCTGTTTCCCAGTTCGCAAAGAACATAGAGTTTGGCGAATTACACATTTCATGGTTATTAAACTCACTAATTTAACATACCCACGTGTTAATATTCACATATAATCATTACCCAACCTCTATAGTGTGATTTTAACCCATCTAAACACTTAATAACAGATTTAAATCATGTAAAATGGGACTGTTCTTGATGTTCTTGAAGTTGATGAACAAAATCATATAATTTAATACTACGGATTCGTTATAACACCAAATCCGTTTGTTTAAGGCTTGGTCTCTTCATATCAACATGCATAATCAAATAAAACTGTAAATTTTACGAAAACCTTTATGTTTGACATACTAAAATCACGTATAAGGCCTTAAGGCCAAACCCAAACCCTGTAATTTATTTTGGAATAGCAAGTCATCAGATTACGAAACTTAGGATATGGAATCATGCAATATATATATAAGACATGTTATGCTACTCGTATTATTACATATATCTATATAACAACATAATTTCTCAATTACAGAGACATAACAGAGGTTTTGAAAGCCATATTTCTATGAAAACTAAAAGACGTAAATTATAAATTTGGGAAGGAGAATTACTCAGAGTATAACTAATGGAAGAGACGATCAGTGGTGATTCTTTCACAAGCAATTGATAATTATACACTCAAACTTTCTCTCAGACTTCTCAAACTCTCTAATTCTCTCCCTCTCTAATTTGCACACTTAGAAATAATAAGGAATGAGAAGAAGACGTCGTAATAAAAGACTGGCGCATTGTGGTCAGTTAACCCAGTCATGGGTAACTGATCCCAACTCCGAATAAGACCTTATTTGGCTAGTTAAATAAATTACAAAACCATTTAATTTAATAAAACCTTTACCATATAGTTTAAATCATGTCACACCCACTTGTACAATAATTCATATATCTTATTTAATTTAATATAAATAAAATATAATAATTTCTCATGATTTCGCATAGTTACATAATTAAAGCTTCATAAGGCGGCATGCCAATACTAGCGTGGTAACTGTTGTTGTAGCCAAACTCTACTAATGGTAGGTGATCATCCCAATTTTCTTTAAAGTCCATCACGCAGGCTCTTAACATATCTTCTAATGTCTGAATCGTTCTTTCACTCTGTCCATCTGTTTGAGGGTGGCAAGCTGTACTCATTCGCAATTGCGTACCCATGCATTCCTGAAGACGTTTCCAAAAATTTGATGTGAAGCACAGATCCATATCTGAAACAACTGATACCGAAACTTCGTGTCTCGAAACAATCTCTTTTACGTATAGCCTGGCCAACTGATCTAAGTTGAATCTTATTTTGATCGGAAGGAAGTGTGTAGATTTCGTCAGTCGAACAACGATAACCCATACTGTGTCGTAGCCTTTCTGAGTCGTCGGAAGGCCAACCACGAAGTCCATTATAATATGTTCCCATTTCCATTCTGGGATCTCTAACGGTTGTAGCAATCCACTCAGTCTCTGATGTTCCGCTTTCACTTTCTGACAGGTTAGACACTTGGCAACACATTCTGCAACATCACGCTTCAAATTCGACCACCAGAAATATTGTCTATGATCTTGGTACATCTTGGTACTACCAGGGTGAATCGAATATCGTGAACTATGAGCTTCGCTTAAAATATCTTCCTTAATCTCTTGTACTGGCGGTACCCAAATTCTACTCTCAAATCTCAGTATTCCTTCCTTATCCATCTTAAATCTCGGTTCGGTTCCTTCAGATATCTTCTTTGTCACCTTTTTGCATTCATCATCCTGAAGCTGAGCCTCCTTCACTTTATCAAGTAGAGTTGTACCAGATTGCATCTGAAATAACTTCTCATCAATCTCCATTAGATACTTCACTTCAAATTCTAGTTTCTCCATTTCCAGAATTAGCTCCTCCTGAGCAGTAAACATCATCAATTTCTTACGACCCTTTCTACTTAAGGCGTCGGCAACTACATTCGCCTTACCCGGATGGTATAAAATCTCACAGTCGTAATCCTTGATTAATTCCAACCATCTTCTTTGACGCATATTTAAGTCCTTTTGTGTGAAAATATATTTCATACTCTTGTGGTCCGTATATATTTCACACTTCTCCCCGTAGAGATAGTGCCTCCAAATTTTCAAAGCAAATACAACTGCAGCTAACTCCAAATCATGGGTCGGATGCCCCTTCTCGTAGTCCTTCAACTGTCGTGATGCATACGCAATGACTTTGCCGTTTTGCATCAGCACACAGCCAAGTCCTTTATGTGACGCATCACTAAAGATAATAAAATTTCCTGTATCATCCGAAAGGGATAACACAGGTGCCGTACTCAATCTCTTCTTTAATTCTTGAAAACTTTACACTTATCCGTCCAAACAAATTTAACAGCTTTTCGAGTTAAATTCGTTAACGGAGTTGAGATCTTAGAAAAATCTTGAATGAATCTTCTATAATATCCCGCCAACCCAAGAAAACTTCTTACTTATGACGGCATTCTCGGCTGATCCCAGTTAATCACGACTTCGACTTTTGATGGATCTACCGAAATTTCGTTTTTATCAATCACGTGACCAAAAAATTGTACTCGCTCAATCCAGAATTCGCATTTGGAAAATTTAGCGTACAACTTCTCCCTTCTCAATACTTCCAACGTTAATCTCAAATTTTTTTCGTGTTCTTCTTTGGTTTTGAAATATACCAGAATGTCGTGTATAAATACCACCACGAATTTGTCCAAAAACAGTTTGAACACACCATTCATTAGTCCCATAAATGCTGCTGGAGCATTCGTTAGACCAAACGACATTACTAAAAATTCATAGTGACCGTATCGCGTTCTGAACACTGTCTTCGGTACATCCTCTGGCCTCACCTTCAGTTGGTGATAACCACTAATCAAATCTATCTTGGAAAAGTATCTTGCTCCCTTTAATTGATCAAACAGATCGTCGATTCTTGGTAATGGATATCTATTCTTAATCATGACCTTGTTCAATTCTTTGTAGTCGATGCAGAGCCGCATCGATCCGTCCTTCTTTTTTCACGAATAACACCGGCGCTCCCCATGACGATACACTCGGTTGAATGTACTTCTTGTCCAACAATTCTTGTAGTTGGACCATCAGTTTTTTCATATCTATTGGTGCCATTCGGTATGGTGCCTTCGATATTGGAGTGGTTCCGGGCGCCAATTCGATCACGAAATCTACCTCTCTATCTGGTGGAAGTCCTGGCAAATATTCTGGAAATACATCGACGAAGTCCCTCACAATCGGTATTTCTTCTATCTTCGAATTCTCTTTTCGACTGTCGACTATGTAAGCTAAGTATCCTACACAGCCTTGTCTTAATAACTTCCTGGCCTGCATCATCGTTAGACAACTCGCTTGTCTAGGCGACTTGCTACCATAAAATACAACCTTTGACGGAGTTATAAGGTTAATACGCTTCTTCTGGCAGTCAATTGCAGCCCTATAATTGGATAACCAATCCATACCCAAAATAACATCAAATTCCCCAAGCTGAATAGGGATAAGATCTACGTTCATGATATTACCCTTAATATCCACCCTACAGTTCTTAAACACGTACTTAACATGAATTATCTCTCTATTCGCAATTTCTATATTCATGGGATATTCCAACTCATCCATAAGCAAATCTAAACTATTAGCAAAGTCTTCAGATATAAAGGAACAAGTAGCACCCGAATCAAATAAAATGTAAGCATTAATTTCATTGATCGGAATGATACCTGACACCACATCACGAGACTGGATTGCGTTCTGCACTGTCATATTAAAAGTTCTGGCAGTCGGTCGGTTTGTTGTAGGTGGTCCGGTGATGGTTAAGGAATTTCCATTGCTATTTCCACGGTTACCTCCTTGCACTGCTCCTCATGAACTCTTCTTGGGGCAGTCTCTTGCTAGATGATCCTTCGAACCACGGTTGAAACAAGCACCCGTATTTGGGTTTGGACAATTTGGTGTTATGTGGCCTTCCTAACCGCAATTGTAACACACTCGCTTCCCTTTCATGCAAACTCCCAGATGAGCTTTTCCGTAGTTTGAGCACGCTTCAATTTTCTTCTTCTGCCCTCCTTGTTAACTTCCAACTGACGAGTTATCCATCCACTTTCTCTTCTGATTATGACTACCCCCAGTGTTACTCCCACCAGTCTTGTTATTTCCTTCACCTTCACTCTTCTTCTTCTTCTGCTCTTGATTGTACTTGGTCACCGCATCGCTTCCACCTTCAGCGAGGATGGCCTTTTCCAGTACTCCGGCAAATGTGTTTATCTGAAACATTGACACCTTACTATAAACCCAAGGCTTTAGTCCTTGTTCAAATATTTTGGCCTTTCTTTCGTCAGTGTGTACTTGGTATGGGGCAAACCTTGCCAACTCATCGAATTTAGCCGCGTAATCAGGTACGCTCATGTTTCCCTGCTTCAGTTCCAGAAATTGAATCTCCATCTGATTCTGCGAACTAGTTGGGAAGTACATTTCGAAAAACATTTCTTTAAATCTCTCCCACGTAATTACACTTTCACCTCCTCGCACTTTGTTTGCTTGCCACCAGTAGCTAGCCTCAGACTTCAACATAAACGTTGCAAAAGCGGTCTTCTGGTCTTCTCTAACCCTAGCAACGTCGAATACTTTCTCCATTTCTATGACCCACGTTTGAGCCTAGATTGGGTTCTTGGAACCTTTGAATTCTGGCAGTCCCACCGCCTTGAAGTCTTTAAACGTTGTGTTTGGTGGAGCTTGAGGTTGATTGTTCATTGCTCCCGTCAGTAAGTTCACTAACTCCTTAACATGATTAATGTTGGCGTTATTGTTATTATTAGTTGACTCTTCCTGAGCCGGTTGACGTTGTTGTCTTCTCCTTGGCGGCATTTTCTGTTAAATACACGCTTATTAGAACTTTATTTATTTCTCTAAATAGTTAAGGCATTACTCAACAATTTAACATACTCATTTATCACATCATCTCAAACAACTTAATATATTTAATTCAACTCAAAGTTTTAACATCAAACTATAGCATAACTGCTATTTACATCAACTATCTTGGAATAAATAATTCACAGGATTTAAAATATTAACATATTCCTTCGTTCATAAAGATATCAGAATTTACATATAAAAACTAATTAAATTTTTCACATAATTAAACGGATTCTAATCCTGTCTATCAAGGTGTTGAATAGCCTTGCCACGCTCTTCATCCATGATACGAGACATCGTCCTGCGATCCAGCATATACGATGGAAGTCCTTTGAACTGGATGGGGTATCTCAAAACTCATTCCTGAGCCTCATCTATTGCATGATTAAGTGTGGAGTATGTCTCTTCAAGCTTTGCCTTCTTTGCACGACTATCATCTTCTGCACGATCAGCTCGACGTGATTCTCTTACCCATCCTTCCTCTGCTATTTTCAGTCTTCCGGAGGTTTCCTTCAGTTCCTTCTTCAGCTTCTCAATCTCCTCGGTCTTATCTTTGGTTTGACCCTTCTCATGGACCAAATCTCATTCTACATTTCCCAATCGTGTGCGAAAAGTCGAAATCTCCCCTCCTTCTCCTCTAAAGTAGACTGCTGAACAGTCGCCCGCTCAGTCAATTACTGAACCTTGTCTTGTAATTCTACGTTACGGTCATATAACGTGTCATACATCTCCACATCAACCGTGTACCATGGTAACTGCTCTTCTTCCTCTTCCTCAACAAACTCCTCCTCAGGATCAGTCTCGGGCTCATGCTCCTGACCAACAACGGTGATCAATGGAGATGACTCCCTCTGAACTAGCTGTTCCCTAACAACATGTATGTCTCGGGGCTCCTCCTCTGTAGGTACTATAGGTAATCGGGGTTCTTCCTCCCCAGTTTGACTAGCTTCTCCAACATTCGTCATCCTGACAACAAAATTTTAAGTTTTAGTTACTAAGTCGTACTAACAAGCACACAAATTAACACATAAACACATAATGTATTTTATTATCTTCAATGAATTACCAAAAATTCATTTCTTAAAACTCGATAAGAGCTTTCCTTTACTATCTTCTTTCTACAAGGCTACTACCTAAGGTTGTTCCCCCACCTAAGGTTCATAACCTACGGCTCTGATACCAACCTGTGACACCCCCAAATCTAGGTACTTCGATTCCACGGGATTTGGTGTTCACTGTATAAATATCATCTATCTATCTACCCATAATAAATGCAAACCATGCAATAGATAGAAATAAAATCTTCCCCTTAAGGGTTACAACATCTGAATAATAATAATACAATCCCAGGTTAAACTAACCTTAAACATCTGTGCGGAATCATAAACAAATAAGTCTTAAACAATAACATTAACTCAAGTCTTAAACAAATACATCATTATATAAAACAACAGGTCTTCGTCTTTTGCTAACATTGCCCTTGCCTTTACTAGTGGAAGGTTCATCAGTTCTTTCGTTCTTAACTGCAATGTTATTATTAAGCAAGAGTGAGCACAAATGCCCACAAGTATAATAATGAAATAACAGTATAATAACATGCGAATAAATCAAAGACATCTGAATAAAAGCTCAACTTTTGAATCAAGAATGAATAACAAGAATCAAAAGAATTCTGAGGGTCATACGACCTTGAACTATGTCCTAGGTTAACAAGGGTTGTACTTGAAACCTTTAACAGTCATAAGACTATGGACCTTCTTCTCGTACTTAGGGGGATCAACCCTTAGTACCATACTGTGCACAATATCTTAACGCTAAAGCGTAAATAATCCCCTATACAGGGTTGTTCATCTCAGTTTGACATTCGAGTCCGCGCCAAAGGAAGTTTGGTTTGGATAATTCATCAAGGGTTCTGAAATTTAGAATGCACATCAACTATGGACTAGTTGAATCATTAAGATTTCACTAGTCTAATAAGGTTCAACAATAATGATATTCAATTTGAATAATAATCTCAAGAAGTATATACAATAAAACAATTATTGTATAACTAAATCATACTTTGAAAAGATAATCAATTTTTAATATAACATTTGAACTTGAATAATAGTAACGATAACTTATTCAAGGTAAATAATAAACTTGAACAATAATGACAAGTAGGGTTAGGGAACTTGCTCAAATTTAAGAGTTTAAGTTTAGGAAACTTGCCTCGTGCGTAGATTACACTTTAACTAAGCACGTTCTTTGAATTAAATCCTGCATACCATTTATATACACAATACCAGTTAATTATAATTTAACTAGTCAACATAAACTCATTTTCGTTGTCTACTTTAATTATCGACGATACTTAGTCAATTTATCTCATTATCACATAATTTGCACTTCATGAATAATAATCTAATTATGTATTCAATAATTTTAATCACATGTAATAATGTTATTTACATGTTTAAACAATTATTTTTATCATCACATTATACCTCTAACATGTTTACATGTTCATTACATTAATTCACTAACACATTGTTAGGCTTAAACATTTTTAGTATCTCATTTCTGAATTTTCTGGGGAGTGGCGCTGCGGCACCATGTTTGTACTGGCTCTTGGCGCTGCGGCGCCGTGGCGCTACGGCCTGACACTTGGCGCTACGACCTGACACTTGGCGCTGTGGCGCCGTGGCCCTGCGGCTCGAGTCTTGGCGCTGTGGCGCGGTGGCGCTGCGGTGCGGGACTTCAGTTCTGGAGTTGGCGCCGCGACGCGAGACCCCAGATTTTGTTTCCCAGTTTGCGAAGAACACAGAGTTCGGCGAATTACACATTTCATGGTCATTAAACTCACTAATTTAACATACCCACATGTTAATATTCATATATAATCATTACCCAGCCTCTATAGTGTGATTTTAACCCATCTAAACACTTAATAACAGATTTAAATCATGTAAAATGGGATTGTTCTTGATGTTCTTGAAGTTAATGAACAAAATCATATAATTTAATACTACGGATTCGTTATAACACCGAATCCGTTTGTTTAAGGCTTGCTCTCTTCATATCAACATGCATAATCAAATAAAAGTGTAAATTTTACGAAAACCTTTATGTTTGACATACTAAAATCACGTATAAGGCCTTAAGGCCAAACCCAAACCATGTAATTTATTTTTGAATAGCAAGTCATCAGATTACGAAACTTAGGATATGGAATCATGCAATATATATATATATATATATATATATATATATATATATATATATATATATATAGGGTCAGGATCAGGTAAGGGATCCCTTATTTTATTAAAATAAGGGACTTTTTTTTTGGCTTTTTTTTTGCTTTTTTTTTTAAACAACTAAAAAAAAAGTTTAATATTTTATGGAATTGAAATTTTTTCATAATACAGTGTTTTGAGTGTGATTTGGGTACGCATAACAAAACATGTATGTACAGTCTGGGCAGACTGTACCACCACTTTTTGGTATAGGTATTTAAAACACGCCCAAAACATTGTATTATGAAAAAATTTCAGTTCCATAAAATATTAAACTTTTTTTTTTAGTTGTTTTAAAAAAAAAAGCAAAAAAAAAGCAAAAAAAAAGGTCCTTATTTTAAGAAAGTAAGGGATCCCTTACTTGATCATTTCTATATATATATATATATATATATATATATATATATATAAAACATGTTATGCTACTCGTATTATTTCATATATCCATATAACAACATAATTTGTCAATTACAGAGACATAACAGAGGTTTTGAAAGCCATATTTCTATGAAAACTAAAAGTCGTAAATTATAAATTTGGGAAGGAGAATTACCCAGAGTATAACTAATGGAAGAGATGATCAGTGTTGATTCTTTCACAAGCAATTGATAATTATACACTCAAACTTTCTCTCAGACTTCTCAAACTCTCTAATTCTCTCTCTCTCTAATTTGCAGACTTAGAAATAATAAGGAATGAGAAGAAGACGTCGTAATAAAAGACTGGCGCATTGTGGTCAGTTAACCCAGTCATGGGTAACTGATCCCAACTCCGAGTAAGACTTTGTTTGGCTAGTTAAATAAATTACAAAACTATTTAATTTAATAAAACCTTTACCATATAGTTTAAATCATGTCACACCCACTTGTACAATAATTCATATATCTTATTTAATTTAATATAATAATTTCTCATGATTTCACATAGTCACATAATTAAATATCTCATTAATAAATAATGACAATTTATTAAATCTCTAATTAATAATTACATTAATTAAATAACATCATGCTTAATTAAATATTTTATTTAATTCAATAAGCTCACATAGTCACATACTTGAATAATAAAATTTCTCTACATTAATTTAATAAATGTTACACATATAATTAAATTAATCTACCACAATTGCATCAATTAATTATTTAATCCAATAATTAAATCATTGAAAAATATTTATTTAATTCAATAAATATTAAAATTAATTTACAAAAATCTCGTTCGTCACAAATAGTGTGTAAAATGTAGTGTATAAACAATTTATGTTTATATCTTCCGTAAATAGTAATAGTTGTATAGAATGATCGAACCGGATCCTAGGTGATTTAGGACCTAGATTCGGGGCCCTCACAGTTGGTATCAGAGCTGTTGGTTATGAAGCTTAGGTAGAAATACATGAGACCAATAACCGCAGTGCTTAGGATAAGTACTAACTCACATATAGTTAGTTGGGTCGGTAAGATTCAAAGATGAATCTCGACGAGTTATAAGATACAGAGTTCCCTAACTCTGATAATAAAGTTGAACATTAATGGTGAATAGATAGAGTCTAAAAGACTAAAAGTGCAGTGATAGGATATCGTAAAACAAAACGATCTAGGCATAGAAATGAATCGTAATGTATACGATAAGATCACCCCGTGATCTGATAAGGTGATAACAGGAAGAAGAGTCAATCTAATGATTGAAAAGTTACAGCAAAGTTTGATGTGTGGCAGTTGTACTATGAAAACTCATAAAAGAGTTATGGATTATGAATACGAGTTAAATGAAATTCGTATTGAGAAGGGTGTTAGTGTTAGGTGGGGATTCAATTGAGGACTCATGTCAGCAGCTGAGTTGTATGATTCCTTGTATGGGCGGGGAATTGTACTTGGTGTAAAAACTACTTAGTTTCTGGCAATGATAATCATTGAAATGTTTGTGTCGCGCTATTTTCTATATGCATATTAAGAGGGTGATTCCTTTCTCATGTGTATAACAGATAGATAGGTCATAGGTAGAGGATATAAGGTTAAGTACGAGTTCTTAAAACTCATACTTATGTGACATTCTTGATTCATAGTTATATGAAATGTTTATGAACCCCTCAGCGAATGGACGCCAAAGGTCTAACTAGGACAAGTTCTTAAACTCATATGATTGTGGCAAGTTCATGAACTCATAAGTGTGGTTTGACGAACTGGGTATAGTTGTGTGTAAATGGAGAATTGAGGATTATAGGAACAGATAGATTGTTAAGCAAATGATTATTAGTGGAGACATAAGTTTTCCAAAACTCCTAGCCATGCTAGACTGCGAAATGATTGACATCAAGCTAAATATGCACTATGTTCTTTTAAAAAAAAATGTAGACTCGTAATCATTTTTGAAACGGTTTAAAGTCTAGTCTATGCTACTTATTTCATCTAGACGCAAATGATTTGAAATATCAAAATATATTTTATTTATCACTCATGTACCATGTAACCTGGTGCAGAGATGATAAAAAGGTGATGGAGTTGTAAATACAGGAATACTTAGTGCGAATCCGATCAGAAAATCAGTGTTCCACTATTGTATGATGTGTTATGACAAAGTCATATAATGACGGCATCCTCAAACGGACTGTTAATACAGTACGGCATCATGACGTCATTCTCGAAAATGTTTTCAAAAGTTTAATTTACCAACGGGGTTTGGCTATACCTAAATAATTCGATTGAATTGAATTATTGATATTGGTCTATGCTATTCGATTCAGCTATACTAAAGTTTATGAAAACTCTAATTGTTCATTGAAAGAAATTTCCCGAACCAAATTATTTTGGTGCGGAATCCTATGATAAGTCTGAGGTGAACAACTCTGAAAATGGGGACATACTAATTGGATAAAATATTCCAATCTAAGAACGCATATAGTCATTTCGATTACTAAGGTACAATAGATTGATCATCTAAAGTACCCGCATTGGTAGTTTACCTTCTTTGTGATTATAAACATACTGTTAACCTTTGTACGGGGTAGAATACCTTTTTCTTAATTGAAATAGGTAGCAGATAGTAATACCTATAAACCTAAGTAGTTCATGGTCTATATGACCCCTCAACATAATTTGAAAACTTTTACTCTTGTGAGTGGTGTATTGGGTAGCATGTGATAATGTGTGTGAATGGTGTAAGCAGTATGGTGTATGGAGTATGGTGTAATGTAAATTTCGGGGACGAAATTTTTAGAAGAAGGGGTGAATGTGACAATCCGAGAATTTTGAATATTTTAAAATTTTTATAAAATAATTTTAGGGTTCAAAATTAGAACCTAGATAGAAAATTAGTATATGCGTTTGATACTTTTAAGATGGAATTTTGAGGATTTCAAAATTCTGTGAAGGATTTAGGTGAATTATTCAGGATTAAGGAAAACGTGATTATGTTCTGTGTATATATATACAGTATGTGGTTAAGGGTTAAGGGTTGACCAGATAATTGATATTTGTAACAAACCCTAAGTATATATTAAGAACGTCAACGTTCGGTTAGAAAACCCTAGTGTATAATAAGAAACCCTAAAACCAGTTATGGAAACCCTAATTTCAGTTATGGGAATCCAAAACCCTAATTCGGTGCATGAAACCCTAATCTAGGAATTTAATTGATTATTATATTGCATAAGTGTTATTTATTATAATATTAATTAGGGAAAAGCTTAATTATTAGCAAACCCTAATTTCACATTTTTGAAAACCCTAATTTCTTGGTTAGAAACCCTAATTTCATAATTTCGGAAAAACTAAGTGTTAATTTAGTGATTTAATGTTAATTAGGAAATATTAATCCTAATTTTATAGTTGTAAGTAATTAGAAAACCCTAATCTAATTACGAAAATTTAATTTCTATTTTAAAAAAATTAATTTTTCTATTAGGAACCCTAATTTTGGGTTGTAAACCCTAATCCGTGATATTGACCCTAATTGCGTAGTTAGCGATTATAATTAGGAAATACTAATCCTAATTAGCAAGATTTAATTAGTGATTAAGAAATTTTAATATAGTTAAAAAATTCTAATTATAATTTAGAAATATTAATTTTATATTTTTGAAAACCGAAATTTGGAAATGTTAGAAATTAAATTACAAAATTAAGGGTTAAACCCTAAACCCTAAATTTTCCCAAACCCTAAACCCTAAGGGTTTGGTCAATTGTCCAAAATGACCATTCTAGAAATAAAAATGGTATGGAAATGACTAGTTTGCCCTTTGTCACGTCTTTAATTATTAGCTTGTAAATCTTGCTATGATTTTAAGTTGGTGAACTACCCTAGCCCTAGCCCTAGCCATGTGTCCAAAATCAGCCACAATTGCCAACTAGATACATTGAATCAAGTAGAGCTAAGATTTAAAGTAAAGAAAAATCCTACTTTACTTCTCATTTTTGCCAAGCCACTCTCTCTCTATATTTCGGGTTTAAGAGTGAGAGGGGGATGATAAACAAAGTCAGAATCAGTTCTTAGCAATACAAAAATAGATTCATAGATCAGAATCAAAGATCAAGCTTCAAAGAGGTATAAACCTTGAAAATTCGAAATCTCATGATTTGTTGTTAGAAGTTGTAATTTGTGGGTTAGATATGTGTAATAGAGTGTCATTTGATGATCTGGGTTGTCAAAACTCAGATCTATATCATCTAGATGCTCGAATCTAAAGATTTATCAAATCTGGAAAATTAGAAATTTTCGTCTGACAAGCAAATGTCAGGGTTAATAGATCGGTGTCTGGTAATGTTTTTAGTGTCTTAGATGTTTCTATTGCTAGTATGTTGTAAGGACTTTGATCTGAAACTTGAATCAAGTCCAGAGCATGTGTAGATCGAAAGATATAAGCGGTCAAACCGCGTTAACCAGTCACGAAAATGGGTTTCTGGGCAACCCAGAAACCCAGATCTTGTCTGACATCATTTTTGCAGGGCTTAAATCTTGTTCCAGTTAAGTGTTTTAGTTACGTTGTTGATTTTATATTGTAGCCCGACATGTAATCTACATACTCAAACCATTAGATCACCTGGATCTTGCTCAGAACAAAAGTAATCAGTGGTCAAACATGCTTTGACCAACTGTCCGGTTGAATTTCTAGAAAACCTAGAATTCACCAAGAACAGTTTCTGACCATACGTTTGACCGACCTTAATTTCTTAGATTCGGTGTTGTTAGGATGTTATAATTTTATGTCGTTATACACTGTCATGTGGTCTACAAGACTGAACTAATATATTACACAAAACACATCCAAGATGTTATGATTTAATGCAGCAAAATAGGTACCTAGGCTGTTCTTCATTTCTGGGTAACCCAGAAAATGAAGAACAGGCCTGACAAGCTTTTTGAATGACCAGATCTTCATGATATGTTATGTTATGACTCATATAATGATTACAACTTGTAGTATTATATACTTATTACAATATCAATGTTCAAACAGACCCAAAAACTAAATATACTGTGAATTACGCCTGGTCAAACCACCACCCTAGCTCACTGACATGCATTTATGGGCTTGATGAAGAACAGGCCAAGAACACCTATAGCGACGGTTTTGTCGCTATAGGGCCCTTTAGCGACAATTTATTATTATTATTTTTTGAAAATTAATTAAAAATAGAGAAAAATAGTTTTTAATTATTAAAAATAAAAATTAAATTCTGAAAAATAGTTTTTTACTATTTTGAGTATATTTCATAAATATTTAATATTTTTGGAATATAAATGGTATTTAATTTATTTAATTATAATATTAAATAAATGATTTAAAAATGATTTAAATACTTGAAAAATCATGAAAAATAATATTAGGGTATACTAAAATATTTTAAGTTATTTTGAGTGACTTTTAATATTTTGTGATGAAATTTATTAATAAATCAATATTAATGATAATTAGTTTATTTAATAAATATATTAAATAAATTATGGAAAAATATAATAAATGATTTAAAAATCATATGAAAATGATTTAAGGGTTATAAAAATATTTTATGTTATAAAATATAACTTTTGATATTTTTTCATGAAAATATTAATATTTTAATATTAATTGCAATTATCAAATAATGGATTTAAGTGTTTAAAAATCATATTTAAATGATTTTAAGGTATTAAAAATACTTTGTGATGTTATAAATATATTATAATATTATGTGATGTATTTCATTAATATTTGATAATAAATAAATATTAATGATAAAGGAATTATGTGGTATTTGAATTATTTAAATACGTGTTTAATGATTGAAAATTTATGATAAATGGTAATAATTATTTAAAAATTATTACGAGCTTATGAAGAATATTTTGACTGTTAATAAAATTATCTGAGTTAAATGTTAAGTGTTAAGTCAGAGTTTAATTGAACTTAGACTCGATAAAAGTATGACTAGACCGTCGGGATGTTAGAATTATGTCGGTTTCAACTCGGACTTAAATAGTCTGACTTGATACTAAGTTTTATGTGCTGAATAGACTGATAGGATATGTGCTATGTGTGTAGGTTATTCTATGTATGTCTATATATAATAGTATTATATTGTGATGATATTATTCTAATATTGGAGATCTATATTACAAATATTAGGTCTTCGGATAAAGCGATATAAATTGCGTAGCGGTAATCAACGGTTCAGGCAAGTTTGCTTTTAGTTAACTCTACTAAGAGTGTTTCATTCGAATAAGCTTATGGTTAATCATTGCTGGTTGCCATGAATTGTACTCTGTACATATTGCATGTATAAGTCAGGTATGAAAGGCTGATCACCTTCATTACCAGTTGGTTCAGATATATTTGTTCATGTATAATACTTGTTAAGTCAGAAATTTGTTCTTGCTAGTTCACAATTATATTGTTGAATTATAACCAGCTTGTTATTCAGACTCTTTTAATCATGATATATCGTTATATTGTTGAAATTAAACTTGCTGGGCAACTTTCATGCTCGCCCTTGCTATATCATGATAAAGCATTGCAGATTGAGGCGAATGCGTCGGATACAAGGAAAGGTTAAAGACAGTTCCAGCGTTAGGATATGTGTGCAGCTAAATTGTATAAGTATTGTATGTTAATAATGTTATATGTTAGAAAAGTTATGAAATGTGTATTAAGTTAAGGTTACTCGACCTTGGGGAATAGTGTGTAAAATGTAGTGTATAAACAATTTATGTTTATATCTTCCGTAAATAGTAATAGTTGTATAGAATGATCGAACCGGATCCTAGGAGATTTAGGACCTGGATTCGGGGCCGTCACACCATGTCTGGAAATGATTTCTTTAACATAAAGTTTAGCTAATTGGTCTAAGTTATACTTGACCCTAATTGGAAAAAAGTGAGCCGACTTCGTCAACCGGTCCACTATTACCCAAATTGCATCGTACCCTTTATTTGTCGTCAGAAGTCCCGCCACGAAATCCATCATAATATACTCCCACTTCCATTCTGGAATCTCCGATGACCGTAATAAGCCACTGGGTTGTTGATGTTCGGCCTTAACTTTTTGAAAAGTCAAGCACCTACTCACATACTCTGCTATTTCTCTCTTCATGTTTGGCCACCAAAAACTCTGTCGAAGGTCTTGATACATCTTAGTGCTACCAGGATGTATCAAGTATCTCGAACTATGAGCTTCTTGTAACACTTGCTCCTTTAATTCCGTCTCATTCGGAACCCAAATTCTTCCTTCAAATCTTAATAATCCCTCATTATCAAGACTATACTTAGTATCTTCCTTCTCAGATAACCGCTTCTTCATTTGGTTAGACTCGTCTGTCTTGAGTTATACCTCCTTGACTCTTTCTACGATGAAAGGTTGCATTTCCGTCACAAAGAGTATCTGTCTACTATCACTCAGCATCTTTACTTCTATCTCCATCCTAGCCATCTCTGTTATTAACTCATTTTGAGCCGTTAACATAGACAACTTTTCCCGACCCTTCCGACTTAAGGCGTCGGCAACTATATTGGTTTTTCCAAGGTGATACAGGATTTCACAATCATAATCCTTTATCAACTCTAGCCATCTTCTCTGCCTCATATTCAACTCCTTCTAAATGAAGATATACTTTAGACTCTTATGGTCCGTATATATCTCACATTTTTCCCCATAACGATAATGTCTCCATATCTTTAGGGCAAACACTACTGCAGCCAGTTCCAGATCATGAGTAGGATAAACTTCCTCATAATCATTCAACTGCCGTGATGCATACACAATGACTTTGCCATGCTGCATAAGCACACAACCAAGTCCCTTGTGCGAAGCATCACTATACACTATAAAATTTCCTGTGTCATCTGGCAACGACAAAACAGGCGCTTCACTTAATCTTTTCTTCAGTTCTTGAAAACTATCTTCACATTTATCCGTCCATACGTATTTCACCGTCTTCCTTATTAAATTAGTCAACGTGGTAGCTATCTTCAAAAAATCTTGGATAAATCTGCGATAGTACCCTACTAACCCTAGGAAACTCTGCACCTCAGTCGGCATTTTTGGCTGTTCCCAATTCATCACTTCTTCTACCTTCGCTGGATCTACTGAAATCCCCTCTTGGTCAGTGACATGACCTAAAAACTGCACATTTTCCAGCCAAAATTCACATTTAGTGAATTTCGCATATAACTTCTCTTTCCTTAGTGTCTCCAGCACTAATCTTAAGTGTTCAGCATGATCTTCTGGCGTCTTAGAATAGACTAGAATATCATCGATAAACACAACGACGAACTTGTCCAAATATGGTTTGAATACTCTATTCATCATATCCATAAATGCAGCTGGTGCATTCGTCAATCCAAATGACATTACCAGAAACTAGTAATGACCGTAACGAGTCCTGAATGCCGTTTTTGGTACATCTTTCTTTCTGACCTTCAACTGAAGATACCCCGTCCGTAAATCTATTTTAGAAAAATACTTTGCCCCTTTCAATTGATCAAAGAGATCATCGATCCTGGGCAATGGGTATTTATTCTTTATCGTTAACTTGTTCAACTCCCGATAGTCGATACAAAGTCTTAACGATCCGTCTTTCTTCTTGACAAACAACACTGGTGCCCCCCAAGGAGAAACACTTGGTTGAATGTACTTTCTGTCTAATAGTTCTTGTAGCTGAACCATTAGTTCTTTCATTTCCACAGGTGCCATATGGTATGGTGCCCTTAAGATTGGTGCCACTCCTGGCACAACGTCTATCACAAATTTGATTTCCCTATCCGGTGGTAACCCCGGTAACTCACTTGGAAATACATTCATGAACTCATTTACTATAGGTATTTGTTCCATGGTTGCTCCCATTCTCTGGGTATCCACAACATGGCATAGGTAACTTACACAACCCTTCCTTAATAATTTTCTAGTTTGTGTCATCGTAAGGAAACACAGACGTCCCGATAACTTACTACCGTAAAATACTATAGGAGGTTGCTTCAACGTCTTGATGTTCACACACTTCTTTTGGCAATCTATAATTGCTCCATGATTAATTAACCAATCCATTCCGAGAATTACGTCAAATCCTATGATAAGTCTGAGGTGAACAACCCTGAAAATGGGGACATACTAATTGGATAAAATATTCCAATCTAAGAACGCATATAGTCGTTCCGATTACTAAGGTACAATAGATTGATCATCTAAAGTACCCGCATTGGTAGTTTACCTTCTTTGTGATTATAAACATACTGTTAACCTTTGTACGGGGTAGAATACCTTTTTCTTAATTAAAATAGGTAGCAGATAGTAATACCTATAAACCTCAGTAGTTCATGGTCTATATGACCCCTCAGCACAATTTGAAAACTTTTACTCTTGTGAGTGGTGTATTGGGTAGCATGTGATAATGCGTGTGAATGGTGTAAGCAGTATGGTGTATGGAGTATGGTGTAAGGTAAATTTCGGGGATGAAATTTTTAGAAGAAGGGGTGAATGTGACAATCCGAGGATTTTGAATATTTTAAAATTTTTATAAAATAATTTTAGGGTTCAAAATTAGAACCTAGACAGAAAATTAGTGTATGCGTTTGATACTTTTAAGATGGAATTTTGAGGATTTCAAAATTCTGTGAAGGATTTAGGTGAATTATTAAGGATTAAGGAAAACGTGATTATGTTCTATGTATATATATACAGTATGTGGTTAAGGGTTAAGGGTGGACCAGATAATTGATATTTGTAACAAACCCTAAGTATATATTAAGAACGTCAACGTTCGGTTAGAAAATCCTAGTGTTTAATAAGAAATCCTAAAACTGGTTATGGAAACCCTAATTTTAGTTATGGGAATCCAAAACCCTAATTCGGTGCATGAAACCCTAATCTGGGAATTTAAATAATTATTATATTGCATAGGTGTTATTTATTATAATATTAATTAGGGAAAACCTTAATTATTAGCAAACCCTAATTTCACATTTTTGAAAACCCTAATTTCTGGGTTAGAAACCCTAATTTCATAATTTCGGAAAAACTAAGTGTTAATTTAGTGATTTAATGTTAATTAGGAAATATTAATCCTAATTTTATAGTTGTAAGTAATTAGAAAGCCCTAATCTAATTACGAAAATTTAATTTCTATTTAAAAAAAATTAATTTTTCTATTAGGAACCCTAATTTTGGGTTGTAAACCCTAATCCGTGATATTGACCCTAATTGCGTAGTTAGCGATTATAATTAGGAAATACTAATCCTAATTAGCAAGATTTAATTAGTGATTAAGAAATTTTAATATAGTTAAAAAATTCTAATTATAATTTAGAAATATTAATTTTCTATTTTTGAAAACCGAAATTTGGAAAGGTTAGAAATTAAATTGCAAAATTAAGGGTTAAACCCTAAATCCTAAATTCTCCCAAACCCTAAACCCTAAGGGTTTGGTCAATTATCCAAAATGACCATTCTAGAAATAAAAATGGTATAGAAATGACTATTTTGCCCTTTGTCACGTCTTTAATTGTTAGCTTGTAAATCTTGCTATGATTTTAAGTTGGTGAACTACCCTAGCCCTAGCCCTAGCCATGTGTCCAAAATCAGCCACAATTGCCAACTAGATACATTGAATCAAGTAGAGCTAAGATTTAAAGTAAAGAAAAATCCTACTTTACTTCTCATTTTTGCCAAGCCACTCTCTCTCTATATTTCAGGTTTAAGAGTGAGAGGGGGATGATAAACAAAGTCAGAATCAGTTCTTAGCAATACAAAAATAGATTCATAGATCAGAATCAGAGATCAAGCTTCAAAGAGGTATAAACCTTCAAAATTCGAAATCTCATGATTTGTTGTTAGAAGTTGTAATTTGTGGGTTAGATATGTGTAATAGAGTGTCATTTGATGATCTGAGTTGTCAAAACTCAGATCTATATCATCTAGATGCTCGAATCTAAAGATTTATGAAATCTAGAAAATTAGAAATTTTCGTCTGACAAGCAAATGTCAGGGTTAATAGATCGGTGTCTGGTAATGTTTTTAGTGTCTTAGATGTTTCTATTGCTAGTATGTTGTAAGGACTTTGATCTGAAACTTGAATCAAGTCCAGAGCATGTGTAGATCAAAAGATATAAGCGGTCAAACCGCGTTGACCAGTCACGAAAATGGGTTTCTGAGCAACCCAGAAGCCCAGATCTTGTCTGACATCATTTTTGCAAGGCTTAAAATCTTGCTCCTATTAAGTGTTTTAGTTATGTTGTTGATTTCATAATGTAGCCCGACATGTAATCTACATACTCAAACCATTAGATCACCTGGATCTTGCTCAGAACAAAAGTAATCAGTGGTCAAACATGCTTTGACCAACTGTCCGGTTGAATTTCTAGAAAACCTAGTATTCACCAAGAACAGTTTCTGACCATACGTTTGACCGACCTTAATTTCTTAGATTCGGTGTTGTTAGGATGTTATAATTTTATGTCGTTATACCCTGTCATGTGGTCTACAAGACTGAACTAATATATTACACAAAACACATCCAAGATGTTATGATTTAATGCAGCAAAGTAGGTACCTAGGCTGTTCTTCATTTCTGGGTAACCCAGAAAATGAAGAACAGGCCTGACAAGCTTTTTGAATGATCAGATCTTCAAGATATGTTATGTTATGACTCATATAATGATTACAACTTGTAGTATTATATACTTATTACAAGATCAATGTTCAAACAGACCCAAAAACTAAATATACTGTGAATTACGCCTGGTCAAACCACCACCCTAGCTCACTGACATGCATTTATGGGCTTGATGAAGAACAGGCCAAGAACACCTATAGCGACGGTTTTGTCGCTATAGGGCCCTTTAGCGACAATTTATTATTATTATTTTTTGAAAATTAATTAAAAATAGAGAAAAATAGTTTTTAATTATTAAAAATAAAAAATAAATTCTGAAAAATTATTTTAAATTCTGAAAAATAGTTTTTTACTATTTTGAGTATATTTCATAAATATTAAATATTTTCGGAATATAAATGGTATTTAATTTATTTAATTATAATATTAAATAAATGATTTAAAAATGATTTAAATACTTGAAAAATCATGAAAAATAATATTTGGGTATAATAAAATATTTTAAGTTATTTTGAGTGACTTTTAATATTTTGTGATGAAATTTATTAATAAATCAGTATTAATGATAATTAGTTTATTTAATAAATATATTAAATAAATTATGGAAAAATAGAATAAATGATTTAAAAATCATATGAAAATGATTTAAGGGTTATAAAAATATTTTAAGTTATAAAATATAACTTTTGATATTTTGTCATGAAAATATTAATAGCAATTATCAGATAATGAATTTAAGTGTTTAAAAATCATATTTAAATGATTTTAAGGTATTAAAAATACTTTGTGGTGTTATAAATATATTATAATATTAAGTGATGTATTTTATTAATATTTGATAATAAATAAATATTAATGATAAAAGAATTATGTGGTATTTGAATTATTTAAATACGTGTTTAATGATTGAAAATTTATGATAAACGGTAATAATTATTTAAAAATTATTACGAGCTTATGAAGAATATTTTGACTGTTAATAAAATTATCTGAGTTAAATGTTAAGTGTTAAGTCAGAGTTTAATTGAACTTAGACTCGATAAAAGTATGACTAGACCGTCAGGATGTTAGAATTGTGTCGGTTTCAACTCGGACTTAAATAGTCTGACTTGATACTAAGTTTTATGTGCTGAATAGCCTGATAGGGTATGTGCTATGTGTGTAGGTTATTCTATGTATGTCTATATATAATAGTATTATATTGTGATGATATTATTCTAATATTGGAGATCTATATTACAAATATTAGGTCTTCGGATAAAGCGATATAAATTGCGTAGCGGTAATCAACGGTTCGGGCAAGTTTGTTTTTACTTAACTCTACTAAGAGTGTTTCATTTGAATAAGCTTATGGTTAATCATTGCTGGTTGCCATGAATTGTACTCTGTACATATTGCATGTATAAGTCACGTATTAAAGGCTGATCACCTTCATTACAAGTTGGTTCAGATATATTTGTTTATGTATAATACTTGTTCAGTCATAAATTTGTTCCTGCTAGTTCACAATTATATTGTTGAATTATAGCCAGCTTGTTATTCAGACTCTTTCAATCATGATATATCGTTATATTGTTGAAATTAAACTTGCTGGGCAACTTTCATGCTCACCCTTGCTATATCATGATAAAACATTGCAGATTAAGGCGAATGCGTCGGATATAAGGAAAGGTTAAAGATAGTTCCAGCGTTAGGATATGTGTGCAGCTAAATTGTATAAGTATTGTATGTTAATAATGTTATATGTTAGAAAAGTTATGAAATATGGATTAAGTTAAGGTTACTCGACCTTGGGGAATAGTGTGTAAAATGTAGTGTATAAACAATTTATGTTTATATCTTCCGTAAATAGTAATAGTTGTATAGAATGATCGAACCGGATCTGAGGTGATTTAGGACCTGAATTCGGGGCCTTCACACCATGTCTGGAAATGATTTCCTTAACATAAAGTTTAGCTAATTGGTCTAAGTTATACTTGACCCTAATTGTCAAAAAGTGAGCCGACTTCGTCAACCGGTCAACTATTACCCAAATTGCAGCGTACCCTTTATTTGTCGTCGGAAGTCCCGCCACGAAATCCATCATAATATGCTCCCACATCCATTCTGGAATCTCCAATGACCGTAATAAGCCACTGGGTCGTTGATGTTCGGCCTTAACTTTTTGACAAGTCAAGCACCTACTCACATACTCTACTATTTCTATCTTCATGTTTTGCCACCAAAAACTCTGTCGAAGGTCTTGATACATCTTAGTGCTACCAGGATGTATCAAGTATCTCGAACTATGAGCTTTTTGTAACACTTGCTCCTTTAATTCCGTCTCATTCGGAACCCAAATTCTTCCTTCAAATCTTAATAATCCCTCATTATCAATACTATACTTAGTATCTTCCTTCTCAGATAACCGCTTCTTCATTTGGTTACACTCGTCTGTCTTGCGTTGTACCTCCTTGACTCTTTCTACGATGAAAGGTTGCATTTCCGTCGCAAAGAGTATCTGTCTACTATCACTCAGCATCTTTACTTCTATCTCCATCCTAGCCATCTCTGTTATTAACTCTTTTTGAGCCGTTAACATAGACAACTTTTCCCGACCCTTTCGACTTAAGGCGTCGGCAACTATATTGGTTTTTCCAGGGTGATACAGGATTTCACAATCATAATCCTTTATCAACTCTAGCCATCTTCTCTGCCTCATATTCAACTCCTTCTAAGTGAAGATATACTTTAGACTCTTATGGTCCGTATATATCTCACATTTTCTCCATAAAGATAATGTCTCCATATCTTTAGGGCAAACACTACTGCAGCCAGTTCCAGATCATGAGTAGGATAAACTTTCTCATAATCCTTCAACTGCCGTGATGCATACGCAATGACTTTGCCATGCTGCATAAGCACACAACCAAGTCTCCTATGCGAAGCATCACTATACATTACAAAATTTCCCGTGTCATCTGGCAACGACAAAACAGGCGCTTCACTTAATCTTTTCTTCAGTTCTTGAAAACTATCTTCACATTTATCCGTCCATACGTATTTCATCGTCTTCCTTGTTAAATTAGTCAACGTGGTAGCTATCTTCAAAAAATCTTGGATAAATCTGCGATAGTACCCTACTAACCCTAGGAAACTCTGCACCTCAGTCGACATTTTCGGCTATTCCCAATTCATCACTTCTTCTACCTTCGCTGGATCTACTGAAATCCCCTCTTGGTCAGTGACATGACCTAAAAACTGCACATTTTCCAGCCAAAATTCACATTTAGTGAATTTCACATATAATTTTTATTTCCTTAGTGTCTCCAGCACTAATGTTAAGTGTTCAGCATGATCTTCTGGCGTCTTAGAATAGACTAGAATATCATCGATAAACACAACGACGAACTTGTCCAAATATGGTTTGAATACTCTATTCATCATATCCATAAATAAAGTTGGTGCATTCGTCAATTCAAATGACATTACCAGAAACTCGTAATGACCTTAACGAGTCCCGAATGCCGTTTTTGGTACATCTTCCTTTCTGACCTTCAACTGATGATACCCCGTCCGTAAATCTATTTTAGAAAAATACTTTGCCCCTTTCAATTGATCAAAGAGATCACCGATCCTGGGCAATGGGTATTTATTCTTTATCGTTAACTAGTTCAACTCCCGATAGTCGATACAAAGTCTTAACGATCTGTCTTTCTTCTTAACAAACAACACTGGTGCCCCCCACGGAGAAACACTTGGTTGAATGTACTTTCTGTCTAATAGTTCCTGTAGCTGAACCATTAGTTCTTTCATTTCCACAGGCGCCATATGGTATGGTGCCCTGAAGACTGGTGCCGCTCCTGGCACAACGTCTATCACAAATTTGATTTCCCACTCCGGCGGTAACTCCGGTAACTCACTTGGAAATACATTCATGAACTCATTTACTATAGGTATTTGTTCCATGGTTGCTCCCATTCTCTGGGTATCCACAACATGGCATAGGTAACTTACACAACCATTCCTTAATAATTTTCTAGTTTGTGTCATCGTAAGGCAACACGGACGTCCCGACAACTTACTACCGTAAAATACTGCAGGAGGTTGCTTCAACGTCTTGATGCTCACACACTTCTTTTGGCAATCTATAATTGCTCCATTATTAATTAACCAATCCATTCCGAGAATTACGTCGAATTCTCCTAACTTTATCGGTATTAAATCTACCGATAACTTACAACCCCGTACATCTACGCAACAACTCCTATGAATATTTTCAACAAGAATTATCTCTTCATTTGCTACCTTAATGTTCAAAGGTATAGGTAATTTTTTGGGAAGTAATTCTAGTCGTCAAGCAAAATCACATGCTATAAACGAACAAGTAGCACCCGAATCAAAAAGCACGTATGCATTTATGTTATTGATCAGAATAATACCTGCAACTACATCCCCTGATGCCACAACATCTTGGACCGCCATATTAAAAGTACGAGCCATTGATTTACCTGGCTGAGATGGACCACTAATATCCAACTTACCGCTATTAGTTCCCTTATTTCCTTCCGTCCCCTTCTTCGGGCAGTTCTTCGCTATGTGGTCAGTTGATCCACATACAAAACATCTGTGATTTTTCTTCGGATTTGGACAGTTAGGCGAAATGTGCCCTTTTTGTCCATAATTATAATATATTGCCTTTCCTTTGAGACATACTCCTAAGTGAGTCTTCCCGCAGGTTTTACAGGCCTCCATCCTTCTCTTAGAATCCCCTTGTTTTACTCCGGTATTCCCAGAGTTAAAGCCCTTCCTTTTTTGACCGTTGCCACTTCCACTGGCTCCCTCGGTTTTGATTCCTCCATCAACCTTGCCCTTGTTTTTCTTATCCTTGTGGTACTGGCTGAGAGCCTCATTCCACCTTCGGTAATTATTGCCTTTTCTAATATGGTTCCAAAGAAAGTACTTTAGAACACAGAAATTTGGCTATAGAGCCAGGGTTTCAAGCCTTGCTCGAACCTTCTAGCCTTTCTCACTTTAGTGTACACTTGATGTGGAGCAAATCGTGCCAGTTCATTAAACTTGGCAGCATACTGGGGAACTGTCATATTTCCTTGTTTCAATTCAAGAAACCTCATTTCCATCCTCCATTGCATACTCGTGGGAAAATAGTTCTCGAAAAAAATCTCCTTAAACCTTTCCTACGTTAGATTTCCTATATCGGCCCTATCCTGGTTTGCCTCCCACCAGAAGTTGGGCCCTCTCCTTTCATCAAATAGGTTGCAAAGGCAACCTTTTGACCCTCCTCAACATTTGCTATTACAAATGCTTTCTCGATTTTTTTTACCCACGTCTGGGCTTCTATAGGGTCCGTAGTTCCTTTGAACTCCGGCGGACCTACACTTTTAAAATCCTTAAAAGTAGTAGCTCGTACTACTCCCATAATCACAGGTACATTAGCACCCGTTCTATTAAATGCAGTCGTTAAAAGATTAACGAACTCCTGCATTGGATTAATTGGACCACACTCCAGTTGGTTAACATTAGTGCCTTGATTTCGTTGTCTCCTTCTTGGCGGTATTTTGATGTTTAAGAAAACAACACCTCATTATTAATTTATTCTTGTTGGTTTATTATTATTTGCAATAAAACAATAACTCATACTCATTACTCAATATATTCCATAAAAAGACTTATATTGATTCATAACTTGTAGTACAACACTATATTGTTTACATTACTCAGCCTTAGCTGATTATATTACCATCCCGCAATTACTTTCCAAAAATTGGGATTTTACAAAAGACTACCATTTGTTATACAAAAGAGGGTTTTATGTCACTACTAGATACATAATATTTACATATCTAAGCTACTCTAGCTATTGCTAGGTTACATCTGCCATAGGGCATTTTCAAAATCTTTGCTGGCCAGACCGGCAATAACATCTCTACTGATAGTATGTCGGGTCTATCCTGCTTCTATCGGGTACCCAGCTACCTACTGTTGGAAATCCACATGAGAACTCCTATGTATATAGGACATCCTCTCCAACTTCTGCTGTTTAGTCTTTAGCTCCTACTTGAGCTCAAAGACTTTACATTTTAGCTCTCGGACCTTGTCCTTAGCTAGAATTCTATCATCGTGCTCCTCTTCCCACATTCCTTCCATGCTAGTCTTGTCCTCGCGGACAGCTTGGAGTTCCTCTTTCAACTCCTTAACCTCTTGGCAGTAATGGAACCTGATCAAAGGACATCATGTCCACCTCGTCCTTTAGCATACCATCAAATATAGACATGTAGTCTAAATCGTCTGAATCTCCAGACTCGATTATCACCACCTTTGGTTCTACGGCTACAGGATTTGGTAATATCTCTACCCGATTAACCGAATCCTCGCTCACTACACGTATGTCTCTATACATATCATTTTCTCCTGACATCTACAATAAAACAATATAGTTTGATTAGTACACGTCAGTAAAATAATAGAAACACATAACATAATATAATGCATTTTTATAGGGTTACTTTCCATCTTTTACTTCTTTATTCTTTCTTAAGGTTATGACTTAAGGTTCTTTTTTCCCCCTTAAGTTTTATAACCTAGGCTTTGATACGAACTTGTAGCGCCCCCAAATTCGGGTATCTTCCAACCCGACAGATGGTGCTATACTGTACAATCATTCATACATTCATTCAATTGAAAGTCTCAAAGAACGAGCATAACTTCTATATATTTAAAGTAATATTTACATTTCCCAGGTTCTATACCCATTACAAAGGTTCTTTGTCATAATATTAGTTACATTACAACATTAGACCTATTCTATTACAAGACAGCTACAAAATCTGCCTTAGCTTTTCCTTTATCCTTTTTCGATCCTTCGGGACGTTCAGTCTTAGTTGCATTCATATGGTTCACGCAAGAGTGAGCATAACTAGCTCAGCAAATATAACAATTCATTAACAACATGCTTGACACATACGAATCGTATATCTTCAACAACTGAACAATAGTTATGAAGTACTATTATTAATTCAAAATAGCACTTCATCTTTTCTTTTAAAATGTTTTACAATCATAACAATATTTAGTAAAACATTTACTACGGTCAAAGACCTCGAGCATTCATTCTTTATTGAAAAAGGATAACCCGAAAACAAGTCCGTAAGCCCGATATTACTTACGAGCACTTCTAGGTAATCAGCCTATTGTACTCTATGTTGATCAACACTACATCTATTAAACGTATGTACGTTTAATCATTTGGCAACCTCACGTGCCTGTCGTTTTACCGACAAAACATTTGTTTAACATTTCAGTCTTCTTTTGAAAACCATATTGAGTAGTTGACAAAAGACAACATCATTTGATAATAGATGAATAAATTACCAAGTCTAGCCAAGGGATTGGCTTTAACTTTAACATACCTTAATTCATGCGAAAGAATACATGAACCTTAAAAACTTGTTCAGATTGAACTGAGACAAGAGTGAGAATACTTGCCTTTAGCATCTGCTACCGTAAATTAACTTTATGTTTAAGTCTTTAAAGTGTCTACAATCCATGATCACATAATGCCTTACATTAGGTCACATATAATCAAATATGTATATGACTATATCTTACCCTTCTTCTCAATCTAATTGTGTATTAGATTCAGTTATTATTCGTTTCGGTTTATCATTATCCTTGCATTTATATTCGACTAAGTTATCTCAACTTTTATACAACATACTTAAGGTTTAACAAAGTTTAAACAAAATTACATTACATTCTTTAAGTTGTGTTTACTTTAAAAACAATTAGCTTTCCTTTCTGTGTACTTAGAATCATTCATTACTATTTTTGTTCTGTGACTGGAGCTGCAGCGCCAGCTTTATGCTTATATCTCGCGCTGCGGTGCGAGCGTTATATTAGCATTGTCCCGGACTTGGCGCTGCGGCGCGAGTCCTTACTTAATGGGCCGCTCTACAGCGCCACACTCCAGAAACTTTTCGTACTGTACATGGCGTTGCGGCACCACAAATTGTACTACGGTTCGCGCTGCGGCGAACTCTTGCAGTGTGCTTAGCTACTGTTACGCCCTGCGGCGCGACTCATTTAGCCTAGGGTTGGCGCCGCGGCGCCAACTCTGTGCACCAGAAAACAATTTCAGTTTTTTAAATTTTGTGAACTTCCTGGACGCATAACTTCTTCGTTATAAGTCCGAATTGGCTCGTTCAAAAGCCTACGATTCACAATTTATGTAATCTACGCATCCATGCAAGAATTTTATCTATTTGACTTTGGTTGCTAAAACTTCACCTATTGATTCATTTTTAATGAAAACGATAAACGTTCGTGAACGTTCAACGCTCGTTTCTTCGTTCTAAGTCAGAATCCGGTCATTTTCGAGTCCGCAACTCTTAAATGCCAAATATGACTCGTCTCCATTGGCAAACAAAGGTTCCGAGTTTAAACACAAAATTTGACTTCTATTCTGAGAATTTCACGAATTCGACGATTATCGTCCAATCGTGCAATTTCTGGCAAATCTTCATTCTTATGGTTTGTTTCGCATTACCAATGTATTCCATTCATCATGTGAACATCTTAACATACTTATTACAACAACTTATATTCATTGTTAGATTTTAGATTTATTTCTTCATGAGCTTATAACTTTATCAAATTATAAACTACTTAAGATTTCATTGTTCATGACTTATGACAATTAAAGTTTCTTAGTCATCATACCTTATATGTTCTTAACATATAACTTTACTTATGTATACATGATATATATGATCATACAATTTCGTTTACATCCATATCATTTCTCTTAATAAACTCATTACAAGTTCATAATACTTTCACATAAGTTTATAACTTATGCTAGCTAAATGACTTATTAGCAACTTATGTGACTTAAGTTCATTGCTTATTCATTCTTCTTACTTTTTAACATTCATGTTCCTTAATCTAAACTTTTCTTATTAACCTATCATGGCAGAAATAGAAGATAATGGAGAAGAAATCTTACTTTTGAAGTCTTGGTAAGTAGCTTCTTCTTCTACTTCTTACTTATGGAAGTGACTTATTTGTAACTTAATCTCTCTAACACTTAAGCACTTTGTAATAAGTTGGATTGCTTGAACAAGTGTTAAATGACTAGCAAGCCTTCTCTATTTATTGAATTTGCAAGGTTAGGATAGTTTGGTCTTTAAAACAATCCCACCTCCTTACTATTCATTACTTGTAAGGCACAACATTTATCCTATGCTTGGCCATTACTCTTATTAATTGGTCACCACCTTAACTTGGTCACCACATTACTTGGTCACCACATTCAAACATATAAATATGGTTTGCCCCATGGGTCATACCACTCATGGATTCTAGCTTGGGCTTAGATTAACTAAATCCTTGGACTTTACATTAACAAACACTAACTTGTTTATTAACCAATAATTGGGCCTTAACATTTAATTTACTTGGACTTAATTGTTAATCAATCTTCCATGTCCATTAACATTATGTAGTACATATAATTTATGTATTATTTTCATATTCCAAGTTATATAGAATTTATATATGATATTTCATTCTTTATACTAACTCGTATAATACTTCGTATTATACTCTTTTCATTACTTTGTACAATTCCTAAGTATCATACTATTATTACTTATTCATTACTATTTCGACTTCCTTAACGTTTATAAATTAAGTCCACGAGCGAAATATTACATTTTCCATAATTAGATTTTTATTACATAATCCATCTTACCTTGTTATTCCATCATTACGTATTTCTCAGAAATTCAAAATTATATCCCGAGCAAATCTCGATGAATAGTGTTTTTTTCGGAAAATTTCTCGAAAAACTTTTATTTTCTTCTTGAAAATTCAAACACTTTAATTCATCCACGTAGCTCAAATACTACGACATTCTAACATCAATAGGTTATATCACAACAACCATATTGATAACAAATAGAATAATATTTTATTATTATTTAATTTAATAAAATCATTTTACAATAAGATCCGAATTTCTCGGTCGTTACAACTCCTTGTATTTTGCCTCTTAGATCATAATGGTCAAGTGTGTGCACGTCCGAACTAAAATAATTTAAGTTAAGTCCAACCTAGCACTCCATATATTAAAAAAAGAAAAATATTGTCCTTGTGGTGGCATAACAAAATAATATTGTTCAATTTTCTTTATAAGCATCAAATGTGATAAATTAACATCTTAAATACTTAATACTTGCCTTGTGGTGACACAACACATTCATATTAAATATTTAATATTCTATTAAATTTATCATGTTAGAAGGCGACGTTCGATATTCCAAATATCTTTGAACGCTTAGGACTTAATATAAAAAATTTGAGAGGTTTGTTATTAATTTGTCTCATCTTGTTTAGCGCGCAAGCACACACACACACACACACACACACACACACACACACACACACACACACACACACACACACACACACACATATATATATATATATATATATATATATATATATATATATATATATATATATATTATAAGCATGCACATATAGAATACTATATTCTATCCGGATTGATTATGGACTTTATTCTAGTTTGGTTCACTAGAGCCATCAAGTGAACCAAAAGGTCAAACTTAGGGGTGCAAGAATTAATATTTAAATATAACTATTATATTTAAACCCGGACTCTATTACAAATGGGTCTTCAAGCGCTCCATGCCCCTTGATCTCTAATTCTTCAAAATTAATTCTAACTATTCCTATTACAAAACTATTTAATATAAATAGAAACCTTGATCAGCAGTCAAGGGGAAGTACATAGGAGGGAGATATAATTTACATTAAGAAAAATTAGGGAAGATGAGGTACGCAGACCCCATTTAATAAAACTCATGCATTCAACTAAAATAAAATCCAATCACATTGGTAAATAGTCCATAATCAATCCCATTTATTATTATACACATCACCATATGCATCAATAAATAACATTCATCTCATCAATAATAAGCATTCAATATATATATATTGACATCATTTAATGGGCAAATTTAGTTAGCATAAAATCTAATTTTGAATCAAAATAAACTCCTTTATTTTAATCCAAATTTAAATCAAAATAAACCTCTTTTATTTTAATTTATCATATTTTGAATAAAATAAACTATTTTATTTTAGTCAAAATATTTAATCAAAATAAACTCCTTTATTTTAATTAATTATGGAATCCAATTTCAAGTAATAAAAACTTCTTTATTAAAGGAAACACGGATTCTCTTTCCTATTCACAAATAAACTCTTTTATTTTGAATAATATGAAATCTTATTTTATATATAAATAAACTCCTTTATTTAAGAAAACATGGATTCTCTTTCCTATTCACAAATAAACTCTTTTATGTTGAATAATATGAAATCTAACTTCATATATAAATAAACTCCTTTATTTAAGGAAACCTGGAATCTAATTTCAACTCCAATTAGTTATCATGAAATCTAATTCAAACTCTAATTAATTAGCATGAAATTTCAATTTTAAAATTAAAATAAATTCTTTTATTTTAATATTAAAATAAACATTTTATTTCAAGATTAAAATAAACATTTTATTTTAATTATAAAATAATTAAAAATATTATATACTTATAATATATATAATATTTACAATTCACGAATCCTGTAATCATACTTTTGAAGCACGTGAATCACCAGCCTTTAATTGTTGCATGATTACTAAAGTTTAATAACATGTAAAAGGCTTCAGGTTATATATATATATATATATATATATATATATATATATATATATATATATATATATATATATATATATATATTTATATATATATATATATTTAGAATAGTAATCATGCTTCATGCTTATTCACGTGATCCCTTTTACTTTCGGATTTCCGTGAAGTAACATAGATAACATACAAAATGTAATCATCAATTATATGATTCTTTGAATCTCCCTTGTCCACGAATAAGATCCGGCGAAAAAGAAAAATGAGATTAACGTTTTTTTTAAATAAATTTTATACAATAAAATTATGCCCAATAAAATTGTTCTAAACACATATCAATATACATATCAAATTAAAACAATTAATAATTCACATAAAGGTTTGGCTCTGATACAACTGTTAGGTTTGTAATATTCATAAACACAATCATATTGCACAAAATAAGCGAAAACGTGAAAAATCCGAGTTTAAAAATTTTACAAACCATATACCCAGATAATCCTTTATGCACAATTATTAATTAAACGAAAAGATAAAGAACAAGAATCATACCCTTGAAGATTCGAGCTTCTTCAGGTGCGAGTTCACCTCCAAATCTTTTTCGCGTTCAACATGAATCTACCGGGTTTGGTTCCTTCCTTTGAATAACGTTAGCCACCCAAGTGTTTGCCCTCTAGAGATGATCCACCAAGGAAGAAGAAATATTCAAGAAGAAGGGTGGTTGGCTAAACGCTAGTTTTCTATCTCTATAGAAAAAGTACGTACTCTCCAAACTATTGGAATTATGTATATCTGATATATAATATAAGACTCCTCTTATAAAGATATCAGGTAACCCTATCTGTACAATTCATTCATTCCACCATACAATGTCCCAATTAAATATGAGACATGGAATTACTGTCAAGTCTTATTTTATGCACATACTTAAGGTATTTACATAAGCTAGAAAGATCAGAATTTAAAAATATAAAGCTCATCATACTGTGGTTTGCAAAACTTCAAGTTTTCCTTTAGAAAAATCCTTTGAAACCAAGCTAGAAAACTCTATTATACACCAAACCAGTTCATACCTTATGTTATACTTATGTACGTACATACCTAGATTATTTACATATGTTCACAAAATCAGAATATACATTCTTCCTAGTTTACCATTTCTAGTTTTTTCCAAATCTTCAAGTTTTCTTGAAAACTCAACTTAAATCAAGCTAAAACAACGTACTATGTTTAAGGCAATATCTAACCACATGCTAGGGTCATTTATACGCATAATCTAACTTAAGTAGTATGCTCATGACATTTTAAAGAATCAATACTAGTAATTATGATAGGCAACCCGCGCGGCCGCGTGGTGAAGGACTAAGGAAGTGGCGCGGCCGCGCCAGTTTGTCCAGAGGGAAAAATATGGCTCTGCTTTTGCAGAGCCTCAATCACCTGCCTTGCCAACATCTTATGCTGCAACACAGACTACTACTATACATGCCTACACACTTAATTAACACAATGGCATGCTATCATCTACCAATTACAGAGAATTCAAGTAATGACAAGGATTTAACAAAACATAAACTCAAGAACACAAACAAAGTTTATACCTCTTTGAAGATTAGTTTGCTTAATTACTTCCTTCTGAGATTGTTGGACTCCTCCTTGAGTAACAGACACTCACTCTCAACTTATCAGTGTTGCAACAGACCAAAATAAAAGCAACGTAACTCTATGAATTGGACTGCTATTTATGGAAGAAGCTTGGTGTGACGCCCCCAAAATAGGTATACAACACCCATTCTGAGTCACCAAATACATGGTACAGAAAACAAACTACAACTTCAATAATACAATTGTCGTGCAAAATACGACAACACATACTGTGAGTTTAAATACAAATATTGTCTTTTAGACAATATCCACACTCAAATAAGTCCTCGTTACAATTATTCAAACACTATTTTACAGAAATAGTGAGGACTGCTAAAATATCTTTCTAGAATCATCACTCCGTACCCCGACTAGTTCCTGCTATGTTCTCACCTCCTGAGAAGAAAAATGGAACAAAAAGGAAAAGGGTGAGCTCAACTAGCCCAGTAAAGAATATTATGACTAAGATAATATACAAACAAATTATCGTTAGTCTTCAACAGGGAAAAATCTGATAGAATATAATCGACAACAAGTTTTAGATCAACAACTGCAGCGGAAACAACAAACCATTAGAAGAGTCAAGTAGAGAAATAATTCTACTATCTTCTAAGATTTAAAAGTCCATCATCAATATTTTATCCCTGTAGCATCAATTAACAATCATCTTTATCCAAATATTCATCTTTGCACTACAGGCCAAAGATATTCATTTGTATCACCTGTCGGTCATGTTCATCTCAACACCTGTTCATCTTTGCACTACAGGCCAAAGATATTCATCAAGTAATCATACATCTTTGCACTACAGGCCAAAGATATTCAGTAATATCATCATTTAGGACTGAGGATGATGAAAAATATCTTAAAGAAAACGAATCCAGTGAGACAGAAGGACAAATAGTAAGGATTCGTATAACAGTTTATCCAAGATCAATAATACTTCATAATAATTAATTGTGAAGCAGAATTCAAAAATAAAGATCAAAACATGGATACAATCAAAGATAGTAACCATAATAGACATCTTGGACAAAAAGGAAAAAATTTATTTTTCGGTGAATAGTGCCGTATTCGTGAATAGTGTCGTATACGTGAATAGTGCCGTATACGTGAATAGTAACCCCGACACAAAAAGTTCCAAATTTGATAAAAACTCATATCAATATTTCAGCATAATGATATTGAAGAAAATAATATCATTAAGAAGAAAATAATATCCCTTACCTCAAAATATCAGTACTTCTGGTCGGAATACCGGTATAAGGCTGAAAGAAACTTGCTCTGATGAATAGAAACTCTCAAAGTATCTAAATACTCACAAAATACACTCAATAATCTAGAGAGAGAAAGAGAGAAAACTTGTTTCTGGTGTGATTTTCAATTCTAACTTAGCCCTCTATTTATAGGAAAATTTTGGTAGGTTTGACCTGCAACCTGATGGCTTTACCTGCTACTATTCCCACCCACCACATTTGAAATATAATTCAGCACATTTCTTCACCAACCACAAGTGGGGCCCACCAATTCTAGAATTTTCCACCAAAATGATAAACTCCGAAAATTCAACAATTTCTGAACCAGTCATCTTGTAAAATTCGTAATAAATCATACGTTCATTTTTAACGGTTCAAAATTTGTGGACATATACTCAACTTATATATGTATAACATATCCAAAAATTACCACGATCCAACGGTCGGATTAAAAATTATAACCCCCGCAAACTATCTCAAAAACCCTGATTTTTAATACCTCCATTCCGACAAAAATATGGATAAAAACCTCAACATTAACTCCTTCATTTTTAACCAAAAAAATATATCCCTCATTTATATCCACATAAAATAAATATTTCCTTATCATATGAATCAATAATTAATTATTCACAAATAATATTACAGAATCACATTTATGACAACCAGGCCGTTCCCAGGAAAGAGGGGGCTTTCCAATAAGGATTTCTCCTTACTGGCGCGCAATTAGATGACCAAACCTCTCCTTAGACAGAACTTTCTAGACATTGTCAATAATGTTATCTAATAATATTATTCAAATAATATGAATTATTGATCTGATAATGGGAAATACTGTGCAGTAACAATTATTGAAACAACAATAATATAAAATATCAATGCAGCAATTATTGAATCAATAAAATAAAATATTGAACAGTAATCACTGTAACAATTATTGAGTAGTGCCTTCTTACGTACGAATAAATAATTCAATATACTGTGCAACCCGTGTGCTACTGTGCAACCACGCGTTATTACTGTATTTTTAACCACCGGGTATTTCAACAGTGTTAACGGTAACAACTACGCCGTTATTAATAAACAACTTATACTTGTCGTTTTCTTCATCCAATCGTTTTCCGTTATGGGGCCCACACAAGGCTGCGCCGTCGTACGAATATTCCCCGACAGCAAGAATATTCCACGACCAAACGAATATTCCCCGACAAAATGAATATTTTATAACCACTTGCTTATTTTGTAAAATTTGCACATTTCACCCATAACCAAAGTATTATATCAAATTAACCCCTTATTATTCACAATAATATTTAGAGAAAATTTGATTTTATTCATTAATAAGTTGGGGTCTTACAACCTCCCCTCCTTATGAAATTTCGTCCTCGAAATTGACGTACGTACCTGATGTTTCAAAAAGGTGAGGATACCTCGCTTTCATTTCTGATTCCAACTCCCAGGTCATTTCTTCAATAGCATGGTTTCTCCACAAAACCTTAACTTGTGGTATAACCTTCGTGCGTAGGACATGCTCTTTCCTATCCAAGATCTTAACAGGTACCTCCTCGTACGTTAAATCTTCAGCTATCTCGTCTGGTTCTAACTCAATAATGTGGTTCGGGTCTTTAACATATTTACGAAGCATAGATATGTGAAAAATATTATGAACACGAGACATGCTTGGAGGTAATGCGAGTCTATATGCCACATTTCCTATTCGCTCAAGAATCTCAAATGGACCAACAAATCTTGGATTGAGCTTTCCTCTCTTCCCAAATCTTGTAACTCCCTTCCATGGTGCAACACGTAACAATACATGATCCCCAATATTAAATTCCACGTCCTTCCGATGAAGATCCGCATAACTCTTTTGTCGATCCTGTGCCGTTTGTATACGTTGTCGAATCGTTTGGATCTTCTCTGTAGTAATGCGTACCAATTCTGGTCCCAACAATGTTGCTTCACCCACCTCGTCCCAGCATACTGGAGAACGACATTTTCTTCCATACAACGCCTCAAATGGAGCCATACCTATGCTCGCCTGATAACTGTTGTTGTAGGAGAATTCCACCAATGGTAGGTACTTATCCCAACTCCCTTTGAGATCTAAGACACAAAGTCTTAATAGATCTTCAAGAGTTTGAATAGTCCTCTCTGATTGTCCGTCCGTTTGAGGATGGTATGCTGAACTGAATCGTAAATCCGTGCCCATAGCTTTCTGCAAGCTAACCCAAAATCGTGAAGTGAATCTTGGGTCACGATCCGAAACTATGGATACTGGCATGCCATGCAATCTCACAATCTCGTTCACGTACATACTAGCAAGACGTTCAAGGGAATAAGTCTCACGTATCGGCAAGAAATGAGCGGACTTGGTTAATCTATCAACAATAACCCAAATCGCATCTATGCCTTGAGAAACCTTGGGAAGACCTGTAACAAAATCCATAGTAATGTGTTCCCACTTCCATTTCGGAATCTCAAGTGGTTGCAATGGACCCTTTGGTACTTGATGCTCCGCTTTTACACGTTGACAAGTTAAACATCTCGAGATAAACTCCGCGATCTCTCTTTTCATATTGCTCCACCAAAATGTATGTCGAAGATCGTGATACATTTTGGTACTCCCAGGATGGATTGCAAACGGTGTGTTGTGTGCCTCCATCATTATTCTATGCTTCAAGTCAAAATCGTTAGGAACACAAAGTCTGGAGTTGACTCGAAGTATTCCTTCTTCATCGATTCTTGCTTCTGGAATAGCACCTTCTTGCACTTTCTTCTTCATACGCATCAGCTCCATGTCCGTAGCTTGAGCAGCTTTAACTTTATCGATTAAAGTCGGTTCTACTCGTATATTTGATATCATCATGTGGGTACTTGGAGCCTTCATCTCTATCTCCATCCTTTGCAAGTCATACAAAATGGGCCTTTGTGTTAAAAAATATTGCACTCGTACCCGCATATGATCTTCTACTCAATGCGTCAACTACTACGTTTGCTTTTCCAGGATGGTATTGGATGGTATGATCGTAATCTTTCAACAGCTCAAGCCAACGTCGTTGCCGCATGTTGAGTTCCTTTTGGGTGAAGAAATATTTGAGGCTTTTATGATCTGTATAGATCTCCACTTTCTCCCCATACAGGTAGTGTCTCCAGATCTTCAACGCAAAAACGACTGCTGCCAACTCCAAATCATGAGTAGGATAATTCCTCTCATATTCTTTGAGTTGTCGTGAGGCATAGGCTATGACTTTCCCATGTTGCATGAGAACACATCCTAACCCTTTGCCTGAAGCATCGCTGTAGATAACAAATCCATCCGAACCAGATGGTATTGTCAAAACAGGTGCCGAAATGAGTCTCCTCTTGAGTTCTTGGAAACTCTTCTCGCATTCCTCACTCCATACGAATTTTGTATCTTTCCGAGTCAGCTGAGTTAACGGAGTAGCGATTCGAGAAAATCCTTCCACAAATCTCCGATAATAACCAGCTAAGCCCAGAAAGCTACGTACTTCGGTTACCGACTTCGGTTGCTCCCAACTTTGTATGGCTTCAATCTTCGCCGGGTCGACAGATACTCCATGTTTTGACACCACGTGCCCAAGGAATGCTACTTCCTCAAGCCAGAACTCGCATTTCTTCAGTTTGGCATATAGCTTATTTTCACGAAGCCTTTGCAGTACCAGCTTCAAATGGCGCTCATGATCTTCACGGCTTTTGGAATAGATGAGGATGTCATCAATAAAGACAACAACGAACTGATCTAAATATTCTTTGAATACACGATTCATCATATCCATGAAAGCAGCAGGAGCATTAGTCAATCCAAAAGACATTACTAAGAATTCATAATGCCCGTACCGAGTTCTGAAGGCAGTCTTTGGAATATCCTCAGTTTTAATCTTCAGCTGATGATATCCAGAACGAAGATCGATCTTTGAAAAGAATTGTGCTCCTTGTAACTGGTCAAACAGGTCATCAATGCGAGGTAGCGGATACCTATTCTTGATAGTGACATGATTCAATTCTCGATAGTCGATACAAAGTCGCATACTCCCGTCTTTCTTCTTTACGAATAAAACAGGAGCACCCCAAGGAGACGTACTAGGACGAATAAAACCGATGTCCAACAACTCCTGTAGTTGGATTTTTAACTCCTGAAGTTCAATAGGAGCCATTCGATATGGGGTTTTAGAAATGGGCTTTGTACCGGGTTCAAGGTCAATAAAGAATTCAACTTCACGTTCTGGGGGTAGACCAGGAAGTTCTTCAGGAAATACATCGGAAAATTCTCTAACAATAGAAATATTATTCAAATCTGACTTGTCTTTGTTCAAATCCATAACATGGGCTAAGAAAGCTTGACATCCGTTTTTCAATAAACGAATAGCTTTGTGGCTTGATATGACAGTGACTGATTTTAGTGGTTTAGTAGTTTGAATTCGTATGACAGGTTGGTTAGGAATATGAAAACTAACAACCTTACGAAAACAATCAATTTTAGCATGATGAGTGGTTAACCAATCAATTCCTAAAATCACATCAAAAGCAAGTATCTTTAAAGAGATAAGATCAACAGGTAATGTGATAGTGCCAACTTGGATCATGCAAGATTTATAAACTGTAGATGTAACGAAGGTTTCACCCAACGGAGTTTCAACAGATAAGTTAAAGTCCAATTTCTCCGGAGTCAAGTTTAAACGTTGAGCACAAGCAGGAGAGATAAAAGAATGGGTAGAACCGGTATCTAGTAAAGTATAAACTTCGCAAGAATTTAAGATTAGCTTACCCGTGATCACCTCGTTCGGGTTTCTCACGTTTTGGCCAGTTACGACAAACGCTCTTCCAGGAACCGCTGATTTCGCCTTATCCGGGACAGCCCTTGGAATCACCACTCCCGCTGAACTTGGTTTCGCTATAGTACAATCTCGAGAGATGTGGCCTTCCTTCCCACAGTTATAACATACCTTGGATTGTTGTGGGCAGTTTGGGCTGATATGTCCCTCTTTCCCACATTTGTAACATACGACCGGTGGTCGTTCTCCTCCCCTAGAAACAGTTGATGTTTGTGCTGACGTCTTCACGTTATCATTGTTGTACCTTCTCTTCTTGAAATCTCCTCCCGACTCGCTTCTTCTATTATCACGACCACGATTACCACCAGAGTGGTTACCGCTTTTGTCCGAATGTTTTCCTCCCTGCTGGTTTTCATTGCTTCGATGACTGCCGCCACCGGTATGACCCTGGTTGTGGTCCCTCGGTTGCACATACTCATTATCTCGCTCTAATAATTGAGCCCTGTTTACAACATCTGAATATAAAGAAAATTTATGAGAGATAAGATATTGCCGAATCTCGGGTTTTAGACCTCTCAGAAACATCCTTGTCATTCGTTCCTCATTTTCGACCAAATGAGGTGCAAACCTGGATAACTCTGCAAACTTCGCCTCGTACTGGGACACCGTCATGTTGTTTTGTTCCAGTCTAATAAACTCAACCTCCTTCATATGACGAATACTTTCAGGAAAGTACTTGTCATTGAACAGTTTTTGAAATGTTTCCCAGGACATGTTGAGTGCGTCAGGCTGGGTACGCTTCACAGACTCCCACCAGTAGTCTGCCTCACCGCGGAACATAAATGTGGCGAATGGAACCTTCTGTTCCTCCGTGCATCCCAAGACATCAAATATCTTGGTAATTTGCTTGACCCACGTTTCCGCCATGATCGGATCCGGCTTTCCCTTAAATTCTGGTGGTCCCAATTCTTTGAACTGCTTAGCTGTGACAAACCGCGCGTTGTTATCATTTCCACCCGTATTCTGCACACGAGTCTCCCTCGTCTGATTTTGCATGAACTGCAAAAAGCTCCTAAACATTCCATCATTCATCGTTTGCTCGGTAACGTTGTTTACAGGAGGAATATTGCCTTCCTGTTGCACGTTCCCCTGGGTGGTGATCAAAGGTGTCTCCACGGTCTGATTTACTCCATTATTAACGTTCTCAGCTGCCATTCTTAAATACTGCCATAAAACAAGGGTTAATAGTCATGTCATATATTATCCCTATACTCTGACCGACCAAATAAACACCAAATAAACTTAGTCAGGTCATACTAGCGAAGGAATTCCCCGTCTCTCCCCTCCTAGTTCTTGTCTCACATCTCAGCCAGGGATCATATCCCTAAGCTCTGATACCAACTGTGACGCCCCCAAAATAGGTATACAACACCCATTCTGAGTCGCCAAATACATGGTACAGAAAACAAACTACAACTTCAATAATACAATTGTCGTGCAAAATACGACAACACATACTGTGAGTTTAAATACAAATATTGTCATTTAGACAATATCCATACTCAAATAAATCCTCATTACAATTATTCAAACACTATTTTACAGAAATAGTGAGGACTGCTAAAACATCTTTCTAGAACCATCACTCCATACCCCGACTAGTTCCTGCTATGTTCTCACCTCCTGAGAAGAAAAATGGAACAAAAAGGAAAAGGGTGAGCTCAACTAGCCCAGTAAAGAATATTATGACTAAGATAATATACAAACAAATTATCGTTAGTCTTCAACAGGGAAAAATCTGATAGAATATAATCGACAACAAGTTTTAGATCAACAACTGCAGCGGAAACAACAAACCATTAGAAGAGTCAAGTAGAGAAAGAATTCTACTATCTTCTAAGATTTAAAAGTCCATCATCAATATTTTATCCCTGTAACATCAATTAATAATCATCTTTATCCAAATATTCATCTTTGCACTACAGGCCAAAGATATTCATTTGTATCACCTGTCGGTCATGTTCATCTCAACACCTGTTCATCTTTGCACTACAGGCCAAAGATATTCATCAAGTAATCATACATCTTTGCACTACAGGCCAAAGATATTCAGTAATATCATCATTTAGGACTGAGGATGATGAAAAATATCTTAAAGAAAACGAATCCAGTGAGACAGAAGGACAAATAGTAGGGATTCGTATAACAGTTTATCCAAGATCAATAATACTTCATAATAATCAATTGTGAAGCAGAATTCAAAAATAAAGATCAAAACATGGATACAATCAAAGATAGTAACCATAATAGACATCTTGGACAAAAAGGAAAAAATTTATTTTTCGGTGAATAGTGCCGTATTCGTGAATAGTGCCGTATACGTGAATAGTGCCGTATACGTGAATAGTAACCCCGACACAAAAAGTTCCAAATTTGATAAAAACTCATATCAATATTTCAGCATAATGATATTGAAGAAAATAATATCATTAAGAAGAAAATAATATCCCTTACCTCAAAATATCAGTACTTCTGGTCGGAATACCGGTATAAGGCTGAAAGAAACTTGCTCTGATGAATAGAAACTCTCAAAGTATCTAAATACTCACAAAATACACTCAATAATCTAGAGAGAGAAAGAGAGAAAACTTGTTTCTGGTGTGATTTTCAATTCTAACTTAGCCCTCTATTTATAGGAAAATTTTGGTAGGTTTGACCTGCAACCTGATGGCTTTACCTGCTACTATTCCCACCCACCACATTTGAAATATAATTCAGCACATTTCTTCACCAACCACAAGTGGGGCCCACCAATTCTAGAATTTTCCACCAAAATGATAAACTCCGAAAATTCAACAATTTCTGAACCAGTCATCTTGTAAAATTCGTAATAAATCATACGTTCATTTTTAACGGTTCAAAATTTGTGGACATATACTCAACTTATATATGTATAACATATCCAAAAATTACCACGATCCAACGGTCGGATTAAAAATTATAACCCCCGCAAACTATCTCAAAAACCCTGATTTTTAATACCTCCATTCCGACAAAAATATGGATAAAAACCTCAACATTAACTCCTTCATTTTTAACCAAAAAAATATATCCCTCATTTATATCCACATAAAATAAATATTTCCTTATCATATGAATCAATAATTAATTATTCACAAATAATATTACAGAATCACATTTATGACAACCAGGCCGTTCCCAGGAAAGAGGGGGCTTTCCAATAAGGATTTCTCCTTACTGGCGCGCAATTAGATGCCCAAACCTCTCCTTAGACAGAACTTTCTAGACATTGTCAATAATGTTATCTAATAATATTATTCAAATAATATGAATTATTGATCTGATAATGGGAAATACTGTGCAGTAACAATTATTGAAACAACAATAATATGAAATATCAATGCAGCAATTATTGAACCAATAAAATAAAATATTGAACAGTAATCACTGTAACAATTATTGAGTAGTGCCTTCTTACGTACGAATAAATAATTCAACTATACTGTGCAACCCGTGTGCTACTGTGCAACCACGCGTTATTACTGTATTTTTAACCACCGGGTATTTCAACAGTGTTAACGGTAACAACTACGCCGTTATTAATAAACAACTTATACTTGTCGTTTTCTTCATCCAATCGCTTTCCGTTATGGGGCCCACACAAGGCTGCGCCGTCGTACGAATATTCCCCGACAGCAAGAATATTCCACGACCAAACGAATATTCCCCGACAAAATGAATATTTTATAACCATTTGCTTATTTTGTAAAATTTGCACATTTCACCCATAACCAAAGTATTATATCAAATTAACCCCTTATTATTCACAATAATATTTAGAGAAAATTTGATTTTATTCCTTAATAAGTTGGGGTCTTACACTTGGACTGGACATTAATTTAGAATCCATGGTGTTGAAGGAAAACACAATGGTTTAATAAGAGTGGTTCAACAACCACTTCTCAGCCATCTCCATAGCCATTGGCTTGGTAATGATCACCTAGCTTAGCCACTGATTATACTTGGAGGTTACGTAAATAGACTGTAGGCTATTGTTCATTGTACTAGGAAGGTCACTCATTTTGGGACAAAGGAAAAATCTTAGCAACTTGATCAACTAAGGCTTGGTTTGATTCTTGAAATTCCTATAATGTAATATTAATGTACAATTATTACCATATTAGGAAATTAGGGGTCATTTATATACTCAGATCATATAGTCCATGTAACTTAAATACACGCATTAAGACCACGCAGTGTATCCTTGTCCGGATAGTTCCATAATTATCTCTACTACTCACATAACCATATTATAACCTTATTATATTATTTACTCACATAGTCATAAGATATGTATTAATGCACTACATATACACATTACATTTCCTTTTTTATTAAAATAATAGTTTACAATATACTCATGGTCTATTATTTTAATATATACCCACATATCTATTGTCACATACACCTTTCATGATGTATTCATATCATAGTTTCAATAAATCTTAATATATGGTTACTATATATAGTATAGTCACATAAGTGTCGTACTACACTATATAATGTAGCTGCAATCCATATAGTATATTTAGTTATTGCACACTCGCACATTACAATCAAAGTAATCTTATTATATTAATAACTTACTTATTTGCTTTATGTCAACTAGATAAATTATTTATTCATTAATTAACAATAATATTAATTAATCCACTCCTAATTGATTAACGTAATTATTAACCTCCATAACCACTGTAACGATCCGAAATTTCAAATTGTAATATTAAATATTTATTAATATATAAATATTTATTTGATGCGCTTATTGTTGAAATTGATGAGAGAAATATTTTATTGATGTAATGGTTGCTAGTAAATATTTACTAATCTAAATTCATTAGATAATATTCTAAATTAAATTAATTTATAATTTAGAGAGTTATAATATAACATGAGATGTTATATTATTGTTTTAATTTAATAATTTAAGGTGGTATATTAAGTTATTAAATAAAATTATAATGAGATTATAATGTTGTGATATTTGGTCAAATGGGAAATTTATTTAGTATGTGGTAATTAGTTTATTTAATTAAGATTGGATATGGAAATCCAAGTAAACAGTGCAGGATAATAAACTATATTATAAATAACTTATGAAAATAAATTAAAGGAGTTTTAAATTTGGTTTTACCAAACAAAGCCTTAGAGCTTTTGAATTTTTAATTTTAATCTTGTTTTGCTAAACAAGGCTTAAAGAATGATTAAGTCATTATTTTAATAGGTTTTACCAAACAAGGCCTTATGGCTTTTATGTTTAAAATAATAATAATAAAAAAACTGATAAGTATTTAGTAGCCTTATTATATTATACGTCAGTTTTATTTTTATGTTAGCGTCAGTTTTAGTTTACGTGAAAAAGGGTTTGGCCTAAGCCTAAGAAGAAGAGAAAGTTACAAAGAAGTTTGAGAGAGACATATTCTCTGAGAAATTGAAAAAGAGGTTATTATGAGAATCAAAGAAGGGAGAGGAAGGATAATCAAATCATTCTCATCATCTAATTAAGCTTAAGGAGAAATTAAAAGGTAATATTATAGCCCTAGCTTTTAGTTATGTTTTATCAAAGTTCTTTTTCTCTTTAATTGGTTATGGTGCATGATTTGAGTAAAGAATTGGTTTATAAAGATTATTGAGTGTGTATAATATGTTAACCATCATATATGATTGATACTTGTTTGTCAAATTCGTGAGAATTGGAATTGTTGGAAGAAATTATAAAACATTGTTTATATTTATATGTTACGGCTTAGAAAGTACGAAATTTCATGATCAATAATTGCTATAATCTGCAATTTGATAATAGATGTTGTTAGTATGTTGAAAAACGAAAACAACCCAAGTTGAATAAGTCAAAACGGATGTAAAACGAATTCACAGTAAAGAATTTCGCTATGAATGTCAAAAGAAGAAGAAAGAAGAGAAATAGTAAAATTAAAGGTTGTAATCTTTGATGTTTACGTTGTTTATATGGTTAGAAACGTGTTAGAAACATTAGATTATGTTTATGTAAACCTATTTACTCATTGGGTAGTTTGGTATGGTTGTTAGAAAGGAGTTTGGAGGCCTAATTTGGCTTTTCATAGTGTTCTAGAGCTAAAATCGCATAATCGCAGCAGTGACCCCCGCCCCGGCGGGCCCCCCTAGTGCAAAAACCCCCGCCCCGGCGGGGGGGTGTCCTGTCTAGCCAAAAGTTTGAAAAAAAAACTGACTGGACGTAGTTTACTAAAATGAGTATAACTTTTTCGTACGAACTGTGATTGATGCGATTCAAGATGATTCGGAACGAGGACGAATAGGCCTACAACTTTTATTCTTTAAGGTTTTCAATTTGAAATCGTTATGAAGGGTCAAAATGGTCATCTTTAGGACTGTTGTGTTTTCGAAGGCAATCGGAGGGCGTCAGACATGCACGTATGCTAGTGTAGTGCTCTTGACGATAAAAGATGTTGTTCTAAGTTATAAAACATGAATGTTAGTAAATATAATGATGTTTAACATTAATATAATGATGTATTAGATAAGTTATAGAACCATAGTAGGCATACACAAAAGATGCAATCGGGCGTGTGACGAATAAACGTCGAAACGCCGTGATAATTGTTAATGAACGTAAAAAGTGTTTTTAGTCAAATGAAATGGATATTATAATGTATGAAATGGATTTAATATAAAACCAATAATGATTCCTAGAAAAATTTGAACACTTTAATGAATTTCGAATATTACATAAGTCGAAAAGTTAACACAATCTAATTGAACATTGTGCGTTAATTAATAGGAAAGATTATGAGATGTGGAGTAGAGTTTACATTACAATTACAATGTGTTGTTATGTGACTAATAGTTGATGTGTATGATTATATAATTGTGTAGGGCACGTGAAGTGCAGATAACTATAAGTTGTTAAACTGTTATTGGTAAACAACGATCAAGGCAAGTCTTTCGGTTCCTATTTGTTACGTGGACTTGATGAACTGTTTTAAATTGTATGATATGTTATACATGTTGAAATCATAAAATGTTTAAGTCAATATATGACTGCATTGTTTTGGCTAAGTAATGATGATTGAGTAAGGAACTCAATCTTTATATTTGCTATATGAATTAAAAGAATGTATGCCATGTTACCTTAATGAGATGTATATCGAGCATGTTATTATGTGTTATGTGATGCATGAAAACTGTTAGACTTTGCTGGGCTGTCGAGCTCACTCTTGCAAATAACCACTTTTGCAGGTCAAGATTTTAAGATAAAGATATGTGCTAAGTGAGTTATAGAGATCTATATTCACGAAGATTACTTATATTTTATGAGAAATGTATTTCATATTTTGAACGTAACATGTTGAATTGTAAGTTGAGTTATTCAATGTATATGGATATTTAGTTATGATGTAAGACTTTGTATAGTCATTTTGTTGTAACGATTCATGATATAAGATTGAATCAAAGAGATGTAATATAAAGGTTGCGATTCAGGGCAAGAAAGGAGGAAATGTATAAACGTTCTAAATATTCTGCATTTTTAGTGTTTTTAATATCGAATAATGATGTAAAATTTGAGTTTTAATGTGTGGTTAACGACCGAAGTTGAGATTTAAATTGTATGGATTTTTTTGGGTCGTTACAGTTGGTGTCAAAGCTGTAGGTTATAAACCTTATGTAGGAGTACCTTAGGCTATAACCTTAGAGAAGGAAGGTGAATATAATGAAAGAATAAGCTCAAATAGAGTTTGAACAATAAGAAGTAATGTAAGAAACGTATAAAGAAGGGATAAAGCTTGCGCGAAATGATTCAAAGAAGAATCTCACAGAGGTATAAGGAATATGAATGTGGGGTTACCCAACTCCAATAATAAGGATATAAGGTGATAACAAATAGACAATGTCTATAAAAAGAGAATGATAAAGAAGTTTAGAATAGAGAGTTATATTTAAGTATGGTGCAATTATACTCTTTAGTAGTTGATGTATGGTATCTGGGCTAAACGATTCCTTCATAGAGCGGAGGTATATACGAACTAGTAACTCGGAACCTAGTTTGTTGGTTGTTTATGGGAAACCACTCAGCGTACCATATTGAAACTGTTAGAGACTCGATGTGTACCAAGTATAGAAATGGACACGTATGATGAGAGTGTAGAACTTGAATGAAATTTTGAGCGATGTAAATAAAGTTGAAAATTCTTAAAGGAAGAATTGTTATATAAATAAGAAGATTCAAAGAAGAATCTAAGAAATATAAAGATAAGAAATGAGAGTTTCCTAACTCCAAAAGCCAAGATAACGAGTAATGTAGCAAATGATGAAAAAGAGAAAGAAAGAGGATCGTAAAATAAAACGATCACGAGTTAAGAAAAGAATTTTAAGGGAGATGGTTATAGAATAAGATCACGACGTGGTCTAGATCTGTTTAAGTTATAAAAGAAAGATGGTCTATAATGTTTGAATAATTATAACTTAATGCTATGAAGATGGAGTACTATGAAATAGTATGAGATAACTCATGAGGAGTTATAGACGATGTGATACGAGGAATTCGTATCGAGCAAAGAGCAAGTTATAAGCAAAATAGAGTTAGGTGGGATTTCAATTGAGGACTCATGTGATGGCTGAGTTGTACAAACCTTTGTATGGGCGAGGGTTTTGTGCTTGCACTCAGTTTATCACATTGATAATCATTGGAATGTTTGTGTCGCGCTATTTGCTATATGCCTGTTGAGAAGGTGATTCTTTTCTCATGTGTATAACAGATAGGTAGAGTATAGTTAGAGAATATTATAAGGTTAAGTGCGAGTTCTTAAAACTCATACTTATGGTAGGTTCGTGACTCATAATTATATGGTATGTTTTTGAACCCCTCAACGAATGGACGCCTATGGTCTGACTAGGATAAGTTCTTAAACTCATATGATTGTGGCAAGTTCCTGAACTCATAACGTGTGGTAAGTTTGACGAACTGGGTGTAATTAAGTGTGAATGGAGTATTGAGGATGATAGGAATAGATAGACCTATTAAGCAATGGATCATTATAGAAAGTGCAGTTGATGGTGGAAGCATAGGTATTCTAAATCTACTAGTTATGCTAGACTTTCAAAATTTATTGACTTCGTGCTGATGTTTACACTTCTATTTTCTTGAAAAACATTGGATCAAATGATAGAACCAATGAGTTTTAACAACAATACTGTTATTCGTATGTCTATGCTGATTGCTTCGGCTAGACAAAAATGATTTGCAATATATCAAAATGTATTTTATATCATTAATGCATCATGTAACCTGGTGCAAAGATGAAAAAAAAAATGACGGAGTCATCAATGCAGTATTACCTAGTGTTGGATGTGATCTAAGGATCGTCAGCCCACTATGGTATGATGTAGTATGATAAAATCAACAAATGACAGAATTCTCAACTGACTGTAAATACAGTGCGGTATCATGACGTTATAAAAAAGATTTTTGAGATTTCTTTAAGATATGAGAATACATATGTATGTATGTATATTTATATTTCGATTGATGTTCGAATTGTTGTAGAGGTCTATGCTATTTGATTCAGCTAGACAAATATTGAAAGATGTTCATGAAATGCATGCGTTTCTTGAGAAGTTATGCCAAACTAAATTGTTTTGGTGCGGATTCAGATGTTGAAAAGCTGAGATGAACAACCCTTTTATAGGGGATTACGCGGAGGCGTTGAGATGTTTGTGCACAATACATTGTATGAAGGGCTGATCACCCTAAGTACGAGGAGTTCCTATAGTCTTATGACTGTTAAAGTTTAAGTTGAAATATTACTTATAACTATAGACATACGCATAGCGTTTAAATATTTGTGCACAATACATCGTACGAAGGGCTTAACACCCTAAGTACGGGGGTCCTTATAGTCTTATGACTGTTAAAGTTGAAGTTGAAAGATTACTTGCAACTGTGGACATAGTTCGTGGTCTTATGACCCTCAGCATGATTTGGAATCTTTTAAATTCATGTTATTCATATCGCTTCCCAATTATTGAGCAATTGTGGAAAATTCTTGATATTCTAAAAGGTGAATGTGGTAAGGATGATATTCCTTAGAAAGAAGTGAGTCGTAGAATGCGACACTAAATGATGAATATGTTGAATAAGTGAGAAAAGAGATTTTAAAGTGAGAACGATATGAGTTATCAAAGAATAATGTGAAACTTTTAATATAAAAGTTAATAGTTGTAGAATGATAATTGTGGAAAGGAAGTAGTTATAGAAACCAATGAATGAATGAAGTAGTGACGTAAAATCTATTTTGATAGATTGAATATTCATTGATAAAATTTCGAGGACGAAATTTTTAGAAGAATGGGTGAATGTAATATCCCGAGTGTTCATGATAACGATCCTTAAAAAAAAGGAAATGAACGGGTTAAAGAATATGTAATACTCAAATATAATTGAGTCTGAGTAAAGGTTATGAAATAAAACTTACAAGAATTTATTTTGAAGAATGGTGGGAGTAGGAAATATAAAACCTATATTAAGGTAATGTGTTTAAGTTATTCAACGAAGAGATTTGGTAAAAACCTGAGGATGGTAGGGTTTCAGTGATTCCGAGGACGGAATCCTTATAAGGTGGGAAGAATGTAACAATCTAAAATTTTATTTATAATTTTAAATATTTATTGAATTAAATAAATATTTTTAATTGACGTGTTTGTTGTTTAGTAGATATTTATTGGATTATTTATTAGTAAGTAAATAATCCATGAGTTATAGAAATTAACTTAATTAAGATAAAAGAGTGAAGAATGTGACGATTTGATTATTTGAGTTGTGATTCTGAGGACAGGATCCTTGTAAGGAGGGAAGGATGTAACGATCCGAAATTTCAAATTGTAATATTAAATATTTATTAATATATAAGTATTTATTTGATGCGCTTATTGTTGAAATTGATGAGAGAAATATTTTATTGATGTAATGGTTGCTAGTAAATATTTACTAATCTAAATTCATTAGATAATATTCTAAATTAAATTAATTTATAATTTAGAGAGTTATAATATAACATGAGATGTTATATTATTGTTTTAATTTAATAATTTAAGGTGGTATATTAAGTTATTAAATAAAATTATAATGAGATTATAATGTTGTGATATTTGGTCAAATGGGAAATTTATTTAGTATGTGGTAATTAGTTTATTTAATTAAGATTGGATATGGAAATCCAAGTAAACAGTGCAGGTTAATAAACTATATTATAAATAACTTATGAAAATAAATTAAAGGAGTTTTAAATTTGGTTTTACCAAACAAAGCCTTAGAGCTTTTGAAATTTTAATTTTAATCTTGTTTTGCTAAACAAGGCTTAAAGAATGATTAAGTCATTATTTTAATAGGTTTTACCAAACAAGGCCTTATGGCTTTTATGTTTAAAATAATAATAATAAAAAAACTGATAAGTATTTAGTAGCCTTATTATATTATACGTCAGTTTTATTTTTATGTTAGCGTCAATTTTAGTTTACGTGAAAAAGGGTTTGGCCTAAGCCTAAGAAGAAGAGAAAGTTACAAAGAAGTTTGAGAGAGACATATTCTCTAAGAAATTGAAAAAGAGGTTATTATGAGAATCAAAGAAGGGAGAGGAAGGATAATCAAATCATTCTCATCATCTAATTAAGCTTAAGGAAAAATTAAAAGGTAATATTATAGCCCTAGCTTTTAGTTATGTTTTATCAAAGTTCTTTTTCTCTTTAATTGGTTATGGTGCATGATTTGAGTAAAGAATTGGTTTATAAAGATTATTGAGTGTGTATAATATGTTAACCATCATATATGATTGATACTTGTTTGTCAAATTCGTGAGAATTGGAATTGTTGGAAGAAATTATAAAACATTGTTTATATTTATATGTTACGGCTTAGAAAGTACGAAATTTCATGATCAATAATTGCTATAATCTGCAATTTGATAATAGATGTTGTTAGTTTGTTGAAAAACGAAAACAACCCAAGTTGAATGAGTCAAAACGGATGTAAAACGAATTCACAGTGAAGAATTTCGCTATGAATGTCAAAAGAAGAAGAAAGAAGAGAAATAGTGAAATTAAATGTTGTAATCTTTGATTTTTACGTTGTTTATATGGTTAGAAACGTGTTAGAAACATTAGATTATGTTTATGTAAACCTATTTACTCATTGGGTAGTTTGGTATGGTTGTTAGAAAGGAGTTTGGAGGCCTAATTTGGCTTTTCGTAGTGTTCTAGAGCTAAAATCGCATAATCGCAGCAGTGACCCCCGCCCCGGCGGGCCCCCCTAGTGCAAAAACCCCCGCCCCGGCGGGGGGGTGTTCTGTCTAGCCAAAAGTTTGAAAAAAAAACTGACTGGACGTAGTTTACTAAAATGAGTATAACTTTTTCATACGAACTGTGATTGATGCGATTCAAGATGATTCGGAACGAGGACGAATAGGCCTACAACTTTTATTCTTTAAGGTTTTCAATTTGAAATCGTTATGAAGGGTCAAAATGGTCATCTTTAGGACTGTTGTGTTTTCGAAGGCAATCGGAGGGCGTCAGACATGCACGTATGCTAGTGTAGTGCTCTTGACGATAAAAGATGTTGTTCTAAGTTATAAAACATGAATGTTAGTAAATATAATGATGTTTAACATTAATATAATGATGTATTAGATAATTTATAGAACCATAGTAGGCATACACAAAAGATGCAATCGGGCGTGTGACGAATAAACGTCGAAACGCCGTGATAATTGTTAATGAACGTAAAAAGTGTTTTTAGTCAAATGAAATGGATATTATAAAGTATGAAATGGATTTAATATAAAACCAATAATGATTCCTAGCAAAATTTGAACAATTTAATGAATTTCGAATATTACATAAGTCGAAAAGTTAACACAATCTAATTGAACATTGTGTGTTAATTAATAGGAAAGATTATGAGATGTGGAGTAGAGTTTACATTACAATTACAATGTGTTGTTATGTGACTAATAGTTGATGTGTATGATTATATAATTGTGTAGGGCACGTGAAGTGCAGATAACTGTAAGCTGTTAAACTGTTATTGGTAAACAACGATCAAGGCAAGTCTTTCGGTTCCTATTTGTTACGTGGACTTGATGAACTGTTTTAAATTGTATGATATGTTATACATGTTGAAATCATAAAATGTTTAAGTCAATATATGACTGCATTGTTTTGGCTAAGTAATGATGATTGAGTAAGGAACTCAATCTTTATATTTGCTATATGAATTAAAAGCATGTATGCCATGTTACCTTAATGAGATGTATATCGAGCATGTTATTATGTGTTATGTGATGCATGAAAACTGTTAGACTTTGCTGGGCTGTCGAGCTCACTCTTGCAAATAACCACTTTTGCAGGTCAAGATTTTAAGATAAAGATATGTGCTAAGTGAGTTATAGAGATCTATATTCACGAAGATTACTTATATTTTATGAGAAATATATTTCATATTTTGAACGTAACATGTTGAATTGTAAGTTGAGTTATTCAATGTATATGGATATTTAGTTATGATGTAAGACTTTGTATAGTCATTTTGTTGTAACGATTCATGATATAAGATTGAATCAAAGAGATGTAATATAAAGGTTGCGATTCAGGGCAAGAAAGGAGGAAATGTATAAACGTTCTAAATATTATGCAATTTTAGTGTTTTTAATATCGAATAATGATGTAAAATTTGAGTTTTAATGCGTGGTTAACGACCGAAGTTGAGATTTAAATTGTATGGATTTTTTGGGTCGTTACAACCACCATTATTAATTAAGTTAAAATAATTAAGTTAACTAATATAATAAAAATACATAGCATAATAATCCTTATAATCATATATTCACGAAAATAAGTAATACTCTTATTATTACAAAATTAATTTTTTATAGGAATATAATATATAATGATCAATAATTCTTAAAAAGAAATTATTTACAATTATTCATGTAATAAATAAGTTTTGTTCATCACATATATACATATACTTTGCTTTGCACATATTTCCACCTTTATATATATATAAAAAAATTATATGTAAAATTTATTATTTAATTATATTAAAAATATTGGGTTATTAACACTACTACAAAACAGTAAATAGACAAAGCGAAAAAAACGTTGTGGTTTCAGTCAGAAAAACGTCGTGGTTAAGGGTGTCATCTATTTGACACCCTTACACAACATTTTTAAAACGTTGTAGCTAAGCACATTACAAAACGTTTTTTAAGAAAAAAACGTTGTAGATTCGTTTTCCATAAATTAACATATGCTTAAAAACGTTGTAGAAAGTATGATTCCACAACGTTTTCTGGATAAAAATGTTGTAGTTTAATATATCAGACAACGTTTAGGAACATTTACACAATGGTTTTAAAATGTTGTAGATTAAAAAAAATTGAAAAAAAAATTTGTGATTCACCTACATTACCAATGCACCTACAATATACACCTGAAAGATTAGCATATTGCAACACTACTAGAAAATCGACACTATAAAATAAAACATAAAAAATATTATATACATCATTTAAAATCATTCACATTACAACTCAAGACTTAACAATTGCTTAATCAAATTTAGAGTAAATTTATTGTCACAAATTTGGCCTCATGGAGACCCACATGCCACATCATCCAATAGCCTTTTTGCCGATCAGCGAAGGAAGAAAAACACCAGACCACCTGCCAAATCTTCCTAGCATCATTCCATGATCATTCAACTCAATCCTCAGAAAGGCTATATAATCCATAACTTTTAAATTGGCCTGGACATAATTAACGCAAAGCATAAATACACAGAAATAATAATCAAGAATGTATAACTGTTTGTGCCACTTTGGTACTCAAAAATTACAGTTTTTCAATTGAAGCAGCAGCAAATGTAATTCACAATAGCAATAAACAAGTAGAAATACAAAAGTGAAACATACCTCATATGGAGCTTTCCTATTGCTGACTGCACAACTTTTAGAGCCAACAAGGATGTCACTGTTTCAGTTAGTTGCTTCCTGAAATATGAGTCCCTAAAATCATTATCAGTCACAAGAAGTTGTGCTGATGTCACATCCAGCCGCCAACCAAAAGACTGAGTTTTAATCCAATATGAAATATGAAAAGTAAGAATCTATCTTCTTTAGCTACAAAAAGGGGAAATATTGTAGATTATCAAAAGATTCAAAAAATATGAACATAAATCGTTCAATTCAAACATTCATTAAAGAAAAACATAAGAACTGTTACTAGATTTCCTTACAAGCCTTATTTCTATAAGGTGCTAAACTTTGGTTGAAAAAGGTTCAGAAAGGGGCACATTAAACAACAGTCGACACACTTTTTTTTGTTAGTCACCAATTTGCGAATCACAACATATCTGAAAAGATTGAATCTGCTTAGAACAGAAGAACTACCGCAACTAGTACTAGTTGAAAACATATCTGAAAATCTGATTGTATATACGTTTTTGTGATATTTAACAAAGTTTTGAAATTTTATGAAAATAAATAATGGTATTCCTCAAGACTACTATAGCAAAAGAAGTCACTTAACTGAGAATTATAAATGCATACCCTTATGTTTGACTTGATATCCATATTAAAAAGATGAGGTTCCTGCTCACAATAAAATATTTAGATAACAACTTTATAACTAGCCTCAAGCATATCTTGCAGATAATAAGCCTAACCTGTCCAACATAACCAATACTTTCCCTCAGCCATCTGATATCCAACTCTTTAAGAGGAACACTATCGATTAAAATTTGCAACCAGATTCGAGTTTGCAAGTAAGATTCAACTGCTATGGCTGGTACCAAGGAGCAGCTGCAAGATGGAGTGGATCCACTTCAAAGGTGCATTCGGACCAGGATTCTAGGGGCCTGAGAAGTCATAAGTCATAATCGAGTAACCATCTATAGCATCACTCAAAACCTTAAGATCTTCAGGCCCAAAATCATACTCCTCGAGCTCCTCTGAATGTGGTGGGCCTATAATATACACTAACTGTAGACTTGGCTTCTGATATATTTTAACACCAATGTCGCTAACTTCATCACTTTTATGAGCCAAGATATTCCAACAGATACTTGCAGTTAGCTTGGACATCTCTGGAACAAAAAAAAATTTGTCCGAAAAGTAAAATAAAGTAATTTGAAAGAACTTGCTGTTATAGATGATGCAACACAGTAGCAGCACAAGTACTCAAAGGCAAGTTTCTTTCAACAGTTGTGGTAAACTGATCTGGGACAGGATCTAAATTTGAATGCAGAATAGTTTGGGCTAAAACTTTGTCTGCAGAAGGAATGTTCATTTTACCACATTCAGCTAAAAAGGGCATGATCATGCCTTCCACTTTTATAGAAAACAAACTAGGCTTTAAGTGCTAATGTGAAGTGAAAAATCAGATCCAATGAAGACGTCTCTAGATAGAAAGCTAAAATGTAATTATACTTGAATTGTAGAGAATAAGAGACGATCAATTAATGCTCACCTATACCTAAAACTAATCTTCAAAACCTAAAACATGTCAAAGTCATATTACATACCTTCAATTTACTTTCGGGCCAGATCCCTCATGAGGAAGAGGAACCAGACACATGGGTGGCAAATGAAGTAATTAGCATAATAAACAAACTCACAGTACTATTGTGACTGCTACTAGTGTACGAATGCAAGTCCAACTCAAGTGGGAACTCAACAGACTTATCAATCTTTTCAACATAGTCTAATTATGTTGAGTGAGCTAAATACTTTTGTTTCTCCTACACCAAAAAATAATAATAAAAAACATAGGAAATCAGCAGTGAAAATGCCGCGTGAATTCAGGGAAAATTCCAAACATTATACCTCCGTAAAAAGTCTCAGCTGATGAACATAATCTTTACCAGGGAAAATTTCAAACATCATACCTTCGTAACTAGCTAATTAAATTGCTGAGTCGTGCTAATGACAGGAAAAGAATAACATAAGGCAAAAATGCCAACCTGTGTAGAAAGATATGTGAATTCACAATCCTCAATAAATTCACAAAGGTGAAGCAACCCTCTTTCTTTTGCATCTGGTATATCTCTTATTAAGATAACGATAGAATCAACAATGGCTTTCTTGTAATCAAAACCACCTTTTTCCCTCAGTATATTGCTTAAGAAATTCATTCTTGAAATTTTGAAAAGGAAAACGGTAAGGAACTTAATTAAAACACCTCATTTGTCCAAGAAAGAAGCACATTAAACACACTTACAGAGATCTGTACTTGAGAGGGAACTTTAGACACAATGATCTAATGGCTTCCACAACAACGATTTTGAACTCATCAGCAATGTCAGACATGAAATTGGTTATTTGTTTCATCAAACGATCAACACTTGATTCGTTGCCTATTTTTAGTAGCGTGGTGATCGTAAGAGTGGCTATGCTTCTATTTATCCAGTATAATTCTTTATCAGATACTTAGCCAGATCATATAAGCATATTCCTTAAATCAGAAGGTAAGGAAATTATCAGTATACTTTTTCACACCAGAAATTAGATATATAATTCTAGTTAAACAAACTAAAACAAGTGCAGAACAAGCAGCCAGTACCTGAATGCAAAAGCGAACGGTGTAGATTCCTTCCTCATTATATTTTGGTGTAATTATAACTTTTGATATTCGTGAAACCTCTGTTAGAATAGCTACAACACCCAAAAACCAACAATCACCCAATCAGCCCTATTCAAAACCAGAGATGAGCCACTCAAAGCAGAAACTAATTGATTATATACTTCTCTATGATGAAAAATCAAACAAAAAAGAAGCATGATTATCACCCACCCACAACCACCAAAAGAAGTGAAACCAACGACGATGAAGCAAAAGTACCGAGCCAAACCCTGGCTTTTGGGTCGCGTAGATTTCGAGCGGCGGCATCATAGGCTCGTGCGGCGTCTTCGAAATCAAAAGTACCGACCCAAACCCTTGTTTTTTTTCCAAGGATCTCTGATCTTCGCAGCAAATCTTCCCCACAGTCTATTTCTCAATCCTTGAAATCTTATCTCTTTGGATCTGGATCATGAGCTTTTGTTTTACAGATGGAACGAAAAAAAGCTAAACAGAGAGAGATGAGAGACGACACTCGGTGAGAAAGAAAATACACGACTTGAACCCTTCTGCGAAACAGAAAGCTTTTTTTTTAGCTCCGTGTTTTTTTAGATACATGACGTTTTAAAAAAAAACGTTATCTAGTTAAAAGCAAAAAATATTCTTTTTAAATAGATAACATTTTTTCATATCTATCTATAACGTTTTGTTAAAAAACGTTATAAAAAAAAATACAACAACGTTTTTTATAAAAACGTTGTGGTTTAAGTGTTGTCTATTTATTATTTTGTAGTAGTGATTATAGAAGGAATACTTCGAGTCAACTCCAGACTTTGTGTTCCTAATGATTCTAACTTGAAGTATAAAATGTAACGACCCCAAAAATCCATACAATTTAAATCTCAACTTCGGTCGTTAACCACACATTAAAACTCAAATTTTACATCATTATTCGATATTAAAAACACTAAAATTGCAGAATATTTAGAACGTTTATACATTTCCTTCTTTCTCGCCCTGAATCGCAACCTTTACATTACACCTCTTTGATTCAATCTTATATCATGAATCGTTACAACAAAATGACTATACAAAGTCTTACATCATAACTAAATATCCATATACATTGGATAACTCAACTTACAATTCAACATGTTACGTTCAAACTATGAAATACATTTCTCATAAAACATAAATAATCTTCGTGAATATAGATCTCTATAACTCACTTAGCACATATCTTTATCTTAAAATCTTGACCTACAAAAGTGGTTATTTCCAAGAGTGAGCTCGACAGCCCAGCAAAGTCTAACAGTTTTTATGCATCACATAGCACATAATAACATGCTCGATATACAACTCATTAAAGTAAAATGGCTTGCATGCTTTTAACTCACATAGTAAATATAAAGATTGAGTTCCTTACTCAATCATCATTACTTAGCGAAAACAATGCAGTTATATATTGACTTTAACATTTCATGATTTCAACATGTATAACATATCATGCAATTTAAAACAGTTCATCAAGTCCACGTAGAAAATAGGAACCGAAAGACTTGCCTTGATCGTTGTTTACCAATAACAGTTTAACAGCTTACAGTTATCTGCACTTCACGTGCCCTACACAATTATATAATCATACACATCAACTATTAGTCACATAACAACACATAGTACTTGTAATGTAAACTCTACTCCACATCTCATAACCTTTCCTATTAGTTAACACACAATGTTCATTTAGATTGTGTTAACTTTTCGACTTATGTAATATTCGAAATTCATTAAAGTGTTCAAATTTTGAGTTCATACTTTATAATATTCATTTCATTTGACTAAAAACACTTTTTACATTCATTAACAATTATCACGGCGTTTCGACATTTATTCGTCACACGCCCGATTTGCATCTTTTGTGTATGCTAACTATGCTTCTATAACTTATCTAATACATCATTATATTAATGTTAAGCATCATTATATTTACTAACATTCATGTTTTATAACTTAGAACAACATCTTTTATCGTCAAGAGCACTACACTAGCATACGTGCATGTCTGACGCCCTCTGATTGCCTTCGAAAACACAACAGTCCTAAAGATAACCATTTTGACCCTTCATAACTATTTCAAATTGAAAACCTTAAGGAATAAAACTTGTAGGCCTATTCGTCCTCGTTCCGAATCATCTTGAATCGCATCAATCAGAATTCGTATGAAAAAGTTATACTCATTTTAGTAAACTATGTCTGATCAGTTTTTTTTTCCAACATTTTGTCTTGACAGAATACCCCCCGCGGGGGCGGGGGTTTTTACACTAGGGGGGCCCGCCGGGGCGGGGGTCTCTGCTGCGACTTCGGGATTTCAGCTCTAGAATACTACGAAAAGCCAAATTAGGCCTCCAAGCTCCTTTCTAACAATCATACCAACCTACCCAATGTGTAATAGGTTTACAAAAACATAATCTAATGTTTTCTAACGCGTTTCTAGACATTTAAACAACACAAACATCAAAGATTATAACCTTTAATTTCACTATTTCTCTTCTTTCTTCTTCTTTTAACATTCATAGCGAAATTATTCACCGTGAATTCGTTTTTAAACCAATTCAAGTAATTCCAATTGTGATAACTCATATTCTTAACATACTAACACAATACACGATCAATTTCAATAATAAATCATAACCGAACATCAATTTAATAGTTTAAAAAGCTATTTTTCAGAAATTATTTCATAGAAAACATTATGAACCCAATTCCTCTTGTTCATCAAAATTACATGGATTGAATTGCTAGAACAACCATATAACTCATAATCAAACACTAAGAACATGATTTCATCATGTTCATCATATCTTTGTGAATTGAAACTTTTGAACAACTATAAAGCTTTAAAACTATGAAAACATAGAAGAACATGATTTTAAAACTTATTTTTACAACACTTGTATTGTGAAAATCCTTTCATGTCATACAATCACATATGAACACCATATATACATATAAATACATAATCATGAAAACCTAATTTTACAAAGACTAAATACATAACATCTTAATTTAGTATAAGTGTCAGTTTGATACCTTTCTAGGTTGAATTAGGAGAAAATATGGAGATGATGAAAGCTTTTCTTTTGTTTTCTCAAGGTTTCCCCTTCTTCTTCTCCTCCTTCTTCTTCTTCTTTCTTCTTCTCTGCATTCTCTCTTCTTCTCTCCCTTTTCTTCAACTGAGTCTTTCTTTTCTCTTCTAACATACGTAGAATAGTATAACGTATATAGTAATAACATATATTAATGATATAATATAAATATAGATATAACTTATATCAGTTATGTAAGTTTTTGAAAATCAAAAGCCATAAGGCTTGTTTGGCTAACCACTAAAAAAATAATCAATTAATCCTTATGCCTTGTTTGGTAAAACACAATTAGATTAAAGACTTAATAGGCATTAGGCTTTGTTTGGCAAAACTAAATTAAACACTTTTAATTTATTTTAATAACTCCTTTAATTTATTTTCATAAGTTATTTATAATATAGTTTATTGTCCCACATTGTTTACTTGGATTTCCATATCCAATCCTAATTAAATAACTAATTGCCACATACTAAATAAATTTCCCACTTGACCAAATATCACAAAATTATAATCTCATTATAATTTTATTTAATAATTTAATATACCACCTTAAATTATTAAATTAAAACAATAATATAACATCTCATGTTATATTATAACTCTCTAAATTATAAATTAATTTAATTTAGAATATTATCTAATGAATTTAGATTAGTAAATATTTACTAGCAACCAGTACATCAATAAAATATTTCTCTCATCAATTTCAACAATAAGCGCATCAAATAAATATTTATATATTAATAAATATTTAATATTACAATTTGAAATTTCGGATCGTTACATCCTTCCCTCCTTACAAGGATTCTGTCCCCAGAATCACAACTCAAATAATCAAATCGCCACATTCTTCACTCTTTTATCTTAATTAAGTTAATTTTTATAACTCATGGATTATTTACTTACTAATAAATAATCCAATAAATATCTACTAAACAACAAACACGTCAATTAAAAATATTTATTTAATTCAATAAATATTTAAAATTATAAATAAAATTTTGGATTGTTACATTCTTCCCACCTTATAAGGATTCCGTTCTCGGAATCACTGAAACCCTACCTTACTCAGGTTTTCGTCAAATCTCTTTGTTGAATAACTTCAACACATTACCTTAATATAGGTTTTATATTTCCTACTCCCACCATTCTTCGAAATAAATTCTTGTAAGTTTTATTTCATAACCTTTACTCAGACTCAATTATATTTGAGTATTACATATTCTTTAACCCGTTCATTTCCTTTTTTTTAAGGATCGTTATCATGAGCACTCGGGATATTACATTCACCCATTCTTCTAAGAATTTCGTCCTCAAAATTTTATCAATGAATATTCAATCTATCAAAATAGATTTTACGTCACTACTTCATTCATTCATTGGTTTCTATAACTACTTCCTTTCCACAATTATCATTCTACAACTATTAACTTTTATATTAAAAGTTTCACATTATTCTTTGATAACTCATATCGTTCTCACTTCAAAATCTCTTTTCTCACTTATTCAACATATTCATCATTTAGTGTCGCATTCTACGACTCACTTCTTTCTAAGGAATATCATCCTTACCACATTCACCTTTTAGAATATCAAGAATCTTCCACAATTACTCAATAATTGGGAAGCGATATGAATAACAAGAATTTAAAAGATTCCGAATCATGCTGAGGGTCATTAGACCACGAACTATGTCCACAGTTGCAAGTAATCTTTCAACTTCAACTTTAACAGTCATAAGACTATAAGGACCCCCGTACTTAGGGTGTTAAGCCCTTCGTACGATGTATTGTGCACAAACATTTAAACACTATGCGTATGTCCATAGTTATAAGTAATCTTTCAACTTAAACTTTAACAGTCATAAGACTATAGGGACTCCTCGTACTTAGGGTGATCAGCCCTTTGTACAATGTATTGTGCACAAACATCTCAACGCCTCCGCGTAATCCCCTATAAAAGGGTTGTTCATCTCAGCTTTTCAACATTTGAATCCGCACCAAAACAATTTGATTTGGCATAACTTCTCAAGAAACGCATGCATTTCATGAACATCTTTCAATATTTGTCTAGCTGAATCAAATAGCATAGACCTCTACAATAATTCGAACATCAATCGAAATATACATATATATACATACATATGTATTCTCATATCTTAAAGAAATCTCAAAAATCTTTTTATAACGTCATAATACCGCACTGTATTTACAGTCCGTTGATAATTCCGTCATTTGTTGATTTTATCATACTACATCATACCATAGTGGGCTGACGATCCTTAGATCACATCTAACACTAGGTAATACTGCATTGATGACTCCATCGTTTTTTTTCATCTTTGCACCGGGTTACATGATGCATTAATGATATAAAATACATTTTGATATATTGCAAATCATTTTTGTCTAGCCGAAGCAATTAGCATAGACATACGAATAACAGTATTGTTGTTAAAACTCATTGGTTCTATCATTTGATCCAATGTTTTTCAAGAAAATAGAAGTGTAAACATCAGCACGAAGTCAATAAATTTTGAAAGTCTAGCATAGCTAGTAGATTTAGAATACCTATGCTTCCACCATCAACTCCACTTTCTATAATGATCCATTGCTTAATAGGTCAATCTATTCCTATCATCCTCAATACTCTATTCACACTTAATTACACCCAGTTCGTCAAACTTACCACACGTTATGAGTTCAGGAACTTGCCACAATCATATGAGTTTAAGAACTTATCCTAGTCAGACCATAGGCGTCCATTCGTTGAGGGGTTAAAAAATATATCATATAATTATGAGTCACGAACCTACCATAAGTATGAGTTTTAAGAACTCGCACTTAACCTTATAATATTCTCTAACTATACTCTACCTATCTGTTATATAAATGAGAAAAGAATCACCTTCTCAACAGGCATATAGTAAATAGCGCGACACAAACATTCCAATGATTATCAATGTGATAAACTGAGTGCAAGCACAAAACCCTCGCCCATACAAAGGTTTGTACAACTCAGCCATCACATGAGTCCTCAATTGAACACTTTAATGAATTTCGAATATTACATAAGTCGAAAAGTTAACACAATCTAAACGAACATTGTGTGTTAACTAATAGGAAAGATTATAAGATGTGGTGTATCCCCACCTAACTCTATATTGCTCTTAACTTGCTCTTTGCTCGATACGAATTCCTCGTATCACATCATTTATAACTCCTCGTGAGTTATCTCGTACTATTTCATAGTACACCATCTTCATAGCATTAAGCTATAATTATTCAAACATTATAGACCATCTTTCTTCTATAACTTAAACAGATCACGTCGTGATCTTATTCTATAATCATCTCCCTTAAAATTCTTTTCTTAACTCGTGATCGCTTTGTTTTACGATCCTCTTTCTTTCTCTTTTTTCATCATTTACGACATTATTCGCTATCTTGGCTTTTTTTTATCTTTATATCTCTTCAAGATTCTTATTTGAATCTTCTTGTTTATATAACAATTCTTCCTTTAAGAATTTTCAACTTTATTTACATCGCTCAAAATTTCATTCAAGTTCTATACTCTCATCATACGTGTCCATTTCTATACTTGGTACACATCGAGTCTCTAACAGTTTCAATATGGTACGCTGAGTGGTTTTCCACAAACAACTAACAAACTAGGTTCCGAATTGCTAGTTCGTATATACCTCCGCTCTATGAAGGAATCATTTAGCCCAGATACCATACATCAACTACTATAAAGTGCAATTGCACCATACTTAAATATAACTCTCTATTCTAAACTTCTTTATCATTCTCTTTTTATAGACATTGTCTATTTGTTATCACCTTACATCCTTATTATTGGAGTTGGGTAACCCCACATTCATATTCCTTATACCTCTGCTAGATTCTTCTTTGAATCATTTCACGCAAGTTTTAACCCCTTCTTTATAAATTCGTAAATTACTTCTTATTGTTCAAACTCTATTTGAGCTTATTCTTTCATTATATTCACCTTCCTTCTCTAAGGTTATAGCCTAAGGTACTCCTACCTAAGGTTTATAACCTACAGCTTTGATACCAACTATAACGACCCCAAAAATCCATACAATTTAAATCTCAACTTCGGTCGTTAACCACACATTAAAACTCAAATTTTACATCATTATTCGATATTAAAAACACTAAAATTGCGGAATATTTAGAACGTTTATACATTTCCTTCTTTCTTGCCCTGAATCGCAACCTTTACATTACACCTCTTTGATTCAATCTTATATCATGAATCGTTACAACAAAATGACTATACAAAGTCTTACATCATAACTAAATATCCATATACATTGGATAACTCAACTTACAATTCAACATGTTACGTTCAAACTATGAAATACATTTCTCATAAAACATAAGTAATGTTCGTGAATATAGATCTCTTAACTCACTTAGCACATATCTTTATCTTAAAATCTTGACCTGCAAAAGTGGTTATTTGCAAGAGTGAGCTCGACAGCCCAGCAAAGTCTAACAGTTTTCATGCATGACATAGCACATAATAACATGCTCGATATACAACTCATTAAAGTAATATGGCTTACATGCTTTTAACTCACATAGCAAATATAAAAATTGAGTTCCTTACTCAATCATCATTACTTAGCCAAAACAATGCAGTCATATATTGACTTAAACATTTTATGATTTCAACATGTATAACATATCATACAATTTAAAACAGTTCATCAAGTCCACGTAACAAATAGGAACCGAAAGACTTGTCTTGATCGTTGTTTACCAATAACAGTTTAACAGCTTACAGTTATCTGCACTTCACGTGCCCTACACAATTATATAATCATACACATCAACTATTAGTCACATAACAACACATAGTAATTGTAATGTAAACCCTACTCCACATCTCATAATCTTTCCTATTAGTTAACACACAATGTTCATTTAGATTGTGTTAACTTTTCGACTTATGTAATATTCGATATTCATTAAAGTGTTCAAATTTTGCTAGGAATCATTATTGGTTTTATATTAAACCCATTTCATACTTTATAATGTCCATTTCATTTGACTAAAAACACTTTTTACATTCATTAACAATTATCACGGCGTTTCGACATTTATTCGTCACACGCCCGATTTGCATCTTTTGTGTATGCTTACTATGCTTCTATAACTTATCTAATACATCATTATATTAATGTTAAGCATCATTATATTTACTAACATTCATGTTTTATAACTTAGAACAACATCTTTTATCGTCAAGAGCACTACACTAGCATACGTGCATGTCTGACGCCCTCCGATTGCCTTCGAAAACACAACAGTCCTAAAGATGACCATTTTGACCCTTCATAACGATTTCAAATTTAAAACCTTAAGGAATAAAAGTTGTAGGCCTATTCGTCCTCGTTCCGAATCATCTTGAATCGCATCAATCAGAGTTCGTATGAAAAAGTTATACTCATTTTAGTAAACTATGTCTGATCAGTTTTTTTTTTCCAAAATTTTGTCTTGACAGAATACCCCCCCATGGGGGCGGGGGGTTTTACACTAGGGGGGCCCGCCGGGACGGGGGTCTCTGCTGCGACTTCGCGATTTCAGCTCTAGAATACTACGGAAAGCCAAATTAGGCCTCCAAGCTCCTTTCTAACAATCATACCAACCTACCCAATGTGTAATAGGTTTACAGAAACATAATCTAATGTTTTCTAACGCGTTTTTAGCCATTTAAACAACACAAACATCAAAGATTATAACCTTTAATTTCACTATTTCTCGTCTTTCTTCTTGTTTTAACATTCATAGCGAAATTATTCACCGTGAATTCGTTTTTAAACCAATTCAAGTAATTCCAATTGTGATAACTCATATTCTTAACATACTAACACAATACATGATCAATTTCAATAATAAATCATAACCAAACATCAATTTAATAGTCTGAAAAGCTATTTTTCAGAAATTATTTCATAGAAAACATTATGAACCCAATTCCTCTTGTTCATCAAAATTACATGGATTGAATTGCTAGAACAACCATATAACTCATAATCAAACACTATGAACATGATTTAATCATGTTCATCATATCTTTGTGAATTGAAACTTTTTAACAACTATAAAACTCTAAAACTATGAAAACATAGAAGAACATGATTTTAAAACTTATTTTTACAACACTTGTATTGTGAAAATCCTTTCATGGCATACAATCACATATGAACACCATATATACATATAAATACATAATCATGAAAATCTAATTTTACAAAGACTAAATACATAACATCTTAATTTAGTATAAGTGTTAGTTTGATACCTTTTTAGGTTGAATTAGAAGAAAATATGGAGATGATGAAAGCTTTTCTTTTGTTTTCTCAAGGTTTCCCCTTCTTCTTCTCTTTCTTCTTCTTCTTCTTCTTCTTCTTCTTCTTCTTCTCTGCATTCTCTCTTCTTCTCCCCCTTTTCTTCAACTGAGTCTTTCTTTTCTCTTCTAACACACGTAGAATAGTATAACGTATATAGTAATAATATATATTAATGATATAATATAAATATAGATATAACTTATATCAGTTATGTAAGTTTTTGAAAATCAAAAGCCATAAGGCTTGTTTGGCTAACCACTAAAAAAATAATCAATTAATCCTTATGCCTTGTTTGGTAAAACACAATTAGATTAAAGACTTAATAGACATTAGGCTTTGTTTGGCAAAATTAAATTAAACACTTTTAATTTATTTTAATAACTCCTTTAATTTATTTTCATAAGTTATTTATAATATAGTTTATTGTCCCACATTGTTTACTTGGATTTCCATATCCAATCCTAATTAAATAACTAATTACCACATACTAAATAAATTTCCCACTTGACCAAATATCACAAAATTATAATCTCATTATAATTTTATTTAATAATTTAATATACCACCTTAAATTATTAAATTAAAACAATAATATAACATCTCATGTTATATTATAACTCTCTAAATTATAAATTAATTTAATTTAGAATATTATCTAATGAATTTAGATTAGTAAATATTTACTAGAAACCATTACATCAATAAAACATTTCTCTCATCAATTTCAACAATAAGCGCATCAAATAAATATTTATATATTAATAAATATTTAATATTACAATTTGAAATTTCGGATCGTTACATCATTCACTCCTTGCAAGGATTCTGTCCTCAGAATCACAACTCAAATAATCAAATCGCCACATTCTTCACTCTTTTATCTTAATTAAGTTAATTTCTATAACTCATGGATTATTTACTTACTAATAAATAATCCAATAAATATCTACTAAACAACAAACACGTCAATTAAAAATATTTATTTAATTCAATAAATATTTAAAATTATAAATAAAATTTTGGATTGTTACATAAAATCATGATGGACGCGCACAACACACCGTTTGCAATCCATCCTGAGAGTACCAAAATATATCGTGATCTTCGACATACATTTTGGTAAAGCAATATGAAGAGAGAGATAACAGAGTTTATCTCAAGGTGTCTAACTTGTCAATGAGTCAAGGCGGAGCATCAAGTGCCAAAAGGTCTATTGTAACCACTTGAAATTCTAAAATAGAAGTGGGAGCACATTACCATGGATTTTGTTACTGATCTTCCCAAGGTTTCTCAAGGAATTGATGAAATTTGGGTTATTGTTGATAGATTAACCAAGTCTGCTCATTTCTTGCCTATACGAGAAACTTATTCAATTGAACGTCTTGCTTGTATTTACATAAATGAGATTGTAAGACTGCATGGTATGTCAGTATCCATAGTTTCTGATCGAGACCCAAGATTCACTTCAAGATTTTGGGTTAGTTTACAAAAATCTATGGGCACAGATTTATGATTTAGTTCGGTATATCATCCTAAAATGGACGAGCAGTCGGAGAGGACTATTCAAACTCTTAAAATTTATTAAGACTCCGTGTCCTTGACTTCAAAGGAAGTTGGAACAAGTTCTTACCATTGGTGGAGTTTTCCTATAATAATAGTTATCAAGAAAGTATTGGCATGGCTCCATTCGAGGCGTTATATGGACGCAAGTTTCATTTTCCAGTATGCTGGGAGGAGGTGGGTGAAGCAACATTATTGAGACCGGAGTTGGTACACATGACTACGAAAAAGATTCAAACGATCTGATAACGTATAAAAACCTCACAAGATCGACAAAAGAGTTATACTGATCTTCATAAAAAGGGCGTGGAATTCAATATTGGAGATCATGTGTTGTTACGTGTTGCTCCATGTAAAGGAGTTACAAGATTTAGAAAGAAAGGAAAGCTCAATCCTCGATTCATTCGCCCATTTTTAATCCTCGATCGAGTAGGAACTGTGGCCTATAGATTCGCCTTACCGCCAAGTATGTCTCGTGTTCATAACGTTTTTCACATATCTATGTTACGTAAATATATAGAAGACCCGAACCATATTATTAAGTTAGAACCAAACGAAATAGCGGAAGATTTAACGTATGAAGAAGTACCTGTTAAAATCTTGGATAAGAAGGATCATATTCTACGCTCCAAGGTTATACCTCAAGTCAAAGTTTTGTGGAGAAACCACAATGTTGAGAAAATGATCTGGGAGTTAGAATCTGAAATGAAGTCTAGGTATCCCCACCTCTTCAACATATCAGATACGTACCCTAATTTCGAGGACGAAATTTCATACGAAGGGGAGGTTGTAAGACCCCAACTTTTATGAATAAAGATTAATTTTTTTCGAAATATATTTTTGAATATTATGGTGTGGATTTGTTATATTATTATAGTTGTGGGTAATATTTATAAATTTTACAAAGTAAGCAAGTTGTTATAAAATATTCGATTGGTTGGGGAATATTCGTTTTAACAAGGAATATTCGTACGACGGCTCAATCATTGGTGGACCCCACAACGGAAGTATTGTCGTAATTAGAAAATGATAGAATTATCTTTTTATAAAAATAACGGCGAAAAGTTTACCGTTAAACTGTTGAACTACCCGGTGGTAAAAGTACAGTAATACGCGTGGTTGCATAGTAGCACACGGTATTGATTATTGATGCTCATATGGGAAGTCACTCAGTTATACTCAATTATTTCTACAGTAATTACTGCATAATATCTGTCATATTATTGATTCAATTATTGTCACAGTATCATTTGTATAATATTTATTATTATTAAATCAATAATTGAGACGACAAAGTTATTCATATTAATATTTGTAATATTGACAATGTCTAGAAAGTTATGTGAAGGAGAGGTTTGGTCACCTAATTGCGCGCCAGTAGGGAAAAATCCTTATCGAAAAGCCCCCTCTTTCCTGGAAATGATCTGGTTGTTAAATATTGTGAGTTATAATATTAATGATGAATAAGTTCATATTGATTAAAGATAAATTGATATTTTCATTGTGTTGGATTATTAGTGTTAACGGAAATCGACATCTATTTCGATAATAATTGATGTCTGGAGGTTATATTGACCAATCGGGTAATTAATCGGATAAATGAGCAATTAATTGCTATTAATTCATATGCTTATAACTATTTGTTCACATGTGTGTACTATTGATTCACATGCATGTATTATTAGGGGAGGTGCTGCATGATTGATAATACTTGCATGACTAAATAAAAAATGAAGGAAAAGATGAAGGTATTATACTGTAATATTTTGATCCCCAAAACGTGCAATTATCGAAACTATAGAGAGAGAGAAGCTATAGAGAGAAAGAAGAAAAGAAGTTTGCTACCTCACTATTCCAGTATCCAGTCTTCTTTTGAGGTAAGAGATATTATTTTTGTTTAGTATTCATAAGGAATAATATTTTCTTCCATACTCTGTAGTATGTGAGTAATATTATTTCATCTCGTATTCCTGATTATACCATCATTTTGGTAAAGTATTACTTCTATACTCCATGAAATTAGTAGAATATCCTTGATATTTGCGCTTCATCTAGTATCTTTTCATAGAAATATTATTCTGAGTATTCTTGATAAGTTTTAACCTTTTTATGCCGGAGTACTATTCACGGATACTATTCACAAAGTACTATTCATGAGTACTATTCATAGTTACTATTCACAAAGTACTATTTACTCGGATACTATTCACCCGGAGAATTATTCATGACAAAAATTGATTTCTTTGATGTCCAAATCATTTTTGATACAATATTATTCTTGAATTTTACTCCATAAAGCAGTATTATGTTGACAATTTGGACATTATTGAATTCTGGATAAATTAATTTATAAATCTTTAAAAATTTATCCTTTGTTTTCTTTTAATTGAATTATTATATCATTGTCATCATCCTCATGCTTATATTATGATGAAAGTCATCTGTGGCTTACGTGCATAGATGGACTATTGATTGGTATGATTATGACTAAGGATTATTCAGTATAATCATGACCGTAATGTTACAAAATGATGTGGTAAAAGTCCTCATTGGCCCTTAGTGCATTAATGGACAATTGTTGGCATGATCATGACCATTGGTGAAAACACGAATATCCTTGGCCCGTAGTGCATGAATAATTTATGGTCATGATACTAATGAATGTCTTTGACCCGTAGTGCATGGATAATTCAGTGATGTGGATTATTTATTAAGCTGAGTCTCAGCGATAAAATTGATGATAAACTTTTTAAATCATAGAAGATAGTAGATATCATGCTCTACTTGACTCTTCTAATGGATTTCTTGTTCCACTGCAGTTAAATTTGATGTTTATTATATTCTATCAGTTTAACACTGTTGAAGGCTAACAATAATTTATTCTGCATTATCTTAGTCATAATATTTCTTATTGGGCTACTTAAGCTCACCCTTTTGCTTTCATTGTTCTCTTCAATAAATGAGAACGTAGCCAGGACTAGCTGGGGAATGGAGTGACGGTCCGAGATGGTTATTTTAGCAGTCTTCACTATTTAGTATGATAATAAATGTAATGAGGATTGAATTTGAGTTTGGATACTGTCTAGAAGACAATATTCCAGTTAAAACTTTTATCTCATGTTGTATAATTAAATTTGTATTTGTATTCAGTACTATGTATTTGGCGAATCAAGATGGGTGATGTATACCTATTTTGGGGGCGTCACAATGGCCAACTCCGATGCTGAGGAAATGCCGATAGTAAATAATCTACCAAGAATTGAGTCAGTTGAAGATAGTGATGCAGAAGAGGAAGAGTTGCCTCATGATCAACAATTGTTAGATGCTTAGGAAGAGGAGGATCAAGTAGCAGGACAATTAATGAGGATTGGAGACCTTGAAGAGGCGATGGCATCACTAGTACAAAAATCTGAGCATGTTAATGATCAAATGAAGTTTAGGGCACATTTGGTTAAGGGTATGCTGGAGCATGAAAGGAGAACCACAAATCAACTAAAAGTATTACTACATCACACAGAGTGGCATGAGGGAAATACAGTTGAGGTTAACCAAGTCTGCTCTAGGAACTCGGGATGTATTCAATGATTTACGGTGTTAGGTTGTTCGATATGCAGTAGAGGGGAAGAATGCTACTTATCTGATAGATCGATCTGTGGTATGGCACATGATCCAGGATTCATATGAAAAAGTTAATGATTTCTAGAATATAGTATAGAAATCTAAATGTTCGGTATTATTATGAATAAAAGAGCATTTGTTGTTTGTATTATAGCTAGTAGTGTTTACGTAAAACTACTAGTTGGTTATGTTTTGTACTATTGTGAAATATGAATAAAAAGTATGTTTGTTTCACACATATTCTTATTATGGATGTTTATATTTGTTTTATATAGAATCATGCCACCAACTATAAGACCTCAGCGAGAGATAGATAATGATGTTAATCCCACCCACCAGTTAGTAAAACTCTTGTTAGTTGATGTACAAAATAGACCCACAACTCAAACAACACCATTTAATGACTTTAAACTAGTAGGTCCACCTGAGTTTAAAGGTACATCTGAACCTGTTGATGCATAAATCTGGATTACCAAGATAGAATTTTTTTTTCTTAGTAACCAATGTTAATGACAATCATAAGACAGTTTTTGCAACCTTTTTCCTAAAAGGAGAGGCAAATTACTAGTGGGAATCTACTAGGGGTCGTGTAGAAACTGAAGTTGTGTCATGGGATAGATTCAAGGAATGTTCTCTGAAAATTATTTTTCCCAATCTCTGAAGGATCGTATAGAAGTATGATTCTTAGTATTAAAACAAGGAGAACTTACTGTATCTTAGTATACAACCAAGTTTAATGAACTGTCTAGGTTTGCTACACATCAGCTTAATACTGAACCTATGAAGACTCGAAGGTATCAGGAAGGTTTGAAACCTCAGATACGTAGTAAATTGTCTATATTCCGAATAAAGACTTTCTAAAATACTCGAGAAAGCTTTCATAGCTGAGAGTGAAAATGAAAACCTCATCAAATTTGACAAAGATAAAAAGAATCAAAATGAGGAAGGAAAATCCAAATCAGAACCCAGTTCAGGTGGGTTTAATAATAAGAGGAAATGGGATACTACTGTAAGGACCGAGAACTTTATATAATTATATATTTAAATTTTTACGAAGATTTTTTTTTAGTTTATAAGTGAATGTGTTATGAGATATAAATTAAACAAGATAGTTAATTTCGTTATTTTAAATTAACTAAGATCAATACTTAATCAAGTTGATTAAGGAAGAGTAAGATAAGTTATGTTGAAACAGTAACTGTAACATCCCCAGATCCCGGTCCTAATCACTAAGGATCTGGTATACTATTTCTATAACTATTGCGGAAGATATAAACATAAATTGTTTATACATTAAACTTTTACACATCAATCCCAAGGTCTACAACCTTAACTTAATACATACCTTCAATAACTTAAAGGTTTACAATGCTATGTTCGTTAGAAAATTTAATAGATCTAACTACAACATAAAATAATCTTGCACTTTGCCCTTGTCTCTGTCTTTATTCGAGCTTTCATCTAAATCTGAAAATTTTATCATGATATAGCAAGGGTGAGCATCAAATTTGCCCAGCAAGTTTTAAATACAATGAAGATATATCATGATTGAAAAGAATGAATAAGCTTTCAAGTTTTCAACAATATATTAATTATGAAATAACATGAATCAAGTTTCAATAATTTCATAACTGAATCAATAATGTTTGAAGGTCAACAATGACTATAAACAATTTAACTGAACCTTATGGTAATGAAGGTGATCAGCCTTTCATACCTGATGAACATATGCAACATGCACTAAGTGCGAATCAATAACCAGTATAGACATGAATAATCATCAATAATTATTCACTAACATACTTTGAAATATAACTCGAGTTTGAGTTAGGAAACTTGCCTGATTCGTTGACTACTGCTACGCAGTTTAAGTTAACTTCTTTTGGTAAGACCTTTTTGTTCACATGCTCTCCTTCTTCTTCTTCTTCTTCTTCATTGTTTGATTATGGAGATTTGATGACTTATCAAAAACTCCCCTTCCCCTTCTCATGGCTGCCGAACCTCTTCTCTCTCTCTCTAGTTGGTTCTTATGTTGGCTAAATGGAAGGGATGAAAGAGAAAGAAACAAGATAACTTGTTATTAGATTTGGATATATGATTAATATCTACTATCATACTCCTCTTCTCTTCACCAAACCACCGGCCATGTGGCTAATACTTCTCCATATTTCTCCACTAATTCTTTCTCTAGTTAATAATCATTACACCAAATCTTGCTCGGAAGAATGAACAAAATGTTGGCCAAATAAAATGAGGACACATGGGCTAGTTGTAGATAAGTATCATGATTACATCCATTCCCCCTCATTTTCTCTCTATCTTATCCGGCCATGTGGCCTTCTTTTAGCCCAAATTGGTTAGATTTTTATTGCTTTTTCTAGCATACTTAATGTCCAAAATGTCCCTCTCCCACTTGGGCTAAAAGTTGGGCCATTCTTTTAATTCTTTTGGCTACTAACTTTAATTCTTTGGGCCATAACAAATAACATCATCCATTACTTGTCCCACCCATAATAATTTGGGCTTCTTAATTTATTGATTGGGCTAACACTTGGGCCACCATAATTAATCTCTTTGGACTTCTAGATTAATTTCTTGGGCCATGAAAATAAATTAGGTCCAATACTTTTAATATTATCTCTCCCACATGTTCGTTAACAATTGGCTCGCTTGAGCTTAAAAATTAATTCCTTTGGCTTTTCCAAATAAAATATTTGGACTTCCTAGCTAAAATGTTTGGGCCATAAAATTAATATGATCCATTACATTTAATTATATCTTACCCTAATCATTTAGTTAGGGTTTCCATGCACTCAATTTAAATACAAATTCTTACCCCAAGTACATTTAATTTCCTTAACCCAATTAGACTTACATTAATTAGGTTATAAAATTAATTAACCGAGATGTATAAAATAAATCTCTTAAAATTAGTATATATTTTATATACCATAATTCTCTCATCCCATAACCCTTAAGTTATTTAATTCTTCATTCCTAATATATAATTAGGATCATGCTAATTTTTTTTATTTGTCATCACATAATATTCATATTCACTTACTCACATAATCATTAAATAAATTATGACATTCTCCACAAATCTCTTAGATTAGGTCACTAGTATATATTTAAATACTAGAACCACCAAATAACAATAACCATTTAGGTTATTAAATTCTCATACATAATTTAAATAACTTATTCAAGTTATACAATTCATATTGTATACTTAAATTTAATTTCCTCCTCCTCTCCATAAATTGTTTTCAAACAATTATTTATATATTAAATATATAATTTAATATATTCAATCATTTATTCAAATATGAATTTAATTTACTGACTGCTTGATACCAATATACATATTTGCATATTGAATCTCCTCTCATATTTTAGCTTTACATCATTTGGTATAATATTAAATATTATATCATTATTCATATAACATCTTTCACTTCTCACACTGATTTTGACTTTTCTCTATAAAAAGTCAACTGTTGACTTTGAACAAAAGTCAACCTTTACACACTTTGTGTTTACTGCCCATTTTGACTAATCTTGACGTTCCGGACGCAACCGAACAGCCCATGCTTCAAAATACTATCTCTAACTCAAATTTTTTTAGTTTTAAATTGCTCCTTTCTTATTGCTAATCGTATTAACTAACGACTTTATACTTATTCAAATTCTTATTTACCTGCCAAGGCCAACGTTCAAGCTATGTTAATTACTAACATAGTTTTATCTTGATCCTTATATCATTAACTTAATTCATCACTCCTCTTACTAAAATATATATAGCACCTTACTAAGTATATATATTTTTATACATATACTCATCTTCGTTTAACCTTATAACATCTCTTCATGTGAAATCTTATCTCCTTAATAAAATTTTCCATATGTACTTATATAACATTTCTTAGACTATTCAGTTCATATAGAATTTACAGGTATCGTAATACCTTATTCTCGATATTTCTTCAAGTACATATTAATTCATTTCTAGGGTTTTGAATTTTTTTAACCCATATTTCTTTATTGTCATTCAATTAAGAAACCATATAAGTTATTCTTAAAAATTTTGAAATCCTTAAAATTCCTTCACAGAAACGTCAATTCCATACACTTATTTTCTGTCTAGGTTAATGTTATAACCTTTAATCCATCATTTTAGGATTTTAATAATTATCTAAATTCTCGGGTTGTCACATTCACCCCTTCTTCTAAGAATTTCGTCCCCGAAATTAAAGCATACTAATCTCTGCTTATTCTCTTGATCAAAACTAGGTTTTTAACTTAACCTTTACAATTTTCTCCTTTGAGGATTTCTCATCTATTATCACATTTCACCATAACTACTCACTAGGAGTTTACATCTTCTAAACATTAAGCAAAACTAGGTTGTCATAATAACCTTTATTCAATCATCTTAGATTCTACTCGTACTCAACGAGTTCACACTATTCATATCCATAATCATATATTACCCCAACATTACTATGAGGAGTTTAAAATATTTTTATATCTGTCTGAGGGATCATAAAATCATGAACTTTGAGGTTTACGGTATTTCTACCTGCTACCTCCTTCAATTAAGAAAGAAAGGTACTCTACCTCTGAAATATTTTATATTTGGTATGTTTACAATCACAAAGAAGGTAAACTACCGATGCAGGTACTTTAGATGATCAGTCTGTTGTACCTTAGTAATCGGAACGACTATATGCGTTCTTAGATTGGAATATTTTATCCCATTAGTATATCCCCATTTTTAGGGTTATTCACCTCAGACTTATCATAAGATTCCGCACCAAAACAATTTGGTTTGGCATAAGCTTTCAAAGAATACTTTGAATTTCATAAACATTTGTCTAGCTGAATCAAATAGCTTAGACGCATATCAATAATTCGAATTTCAATCGAAACATTTCTGGCCAAATTTTGTTGGCAATAATTTATCTTTAAAATCCTTAAAATTATTTTGACGTCATGATACCGTACTGTATTTACAGTCCGTTTGAGGATTCCGTCATTTTGTGACTTTGACATACTACATCATACCATAGTGGGCTGACGATCCTTAGATCGCATCCAACCTTAAGTAATACTGCATTGATGACTCCATCATTTTTATCATTCTGCATCAGGTTCCATGATACATTGATGATATATAAAATACATTTTGACATCTCAAATCATTTTTGTCTAGCCGAATCAATTAGCATAGACTCTTCTTTAAACCGTTCAAAAATCATTACAAATCTGTTTTATCGTCTCAACAGGTAACGAGGTGTAGATGGCCCAAAGTCCATGCATACACAAGGGTCACCAGGAGTTGAGAATAAAAATTCATTTTCAAAAAGGCACATAGTGCGTATTTAGCTTGATGTCAAAAACTTCGAAGTCTAGCATAGCTAGAAGATTTGGAATACCTATGCTTCCATCATCAACTTCAATTTCTCTACTGATCCATTTCTTAATAAGTCTATCTATTTCTATTATCTTCAATTCTCCAATCTCAACATAACTATACCAGTTCGTCAAACTTACCACACATTATGAGTTCAGGAACTTTCCACAATCATATGAGTTTAAGAACTTGTCCTAGTCAGACCTTTGGCGTCCATTCGCTGAGGGGTTCATAAACATTTCATATAATTATGAGTCACGAACGTACCATAAGTATGAGTTTTAAGAACTCGTACTTAACCTTATATTCTCTACCTATTCGTTATACACATGAGAAAAGAATCACCTTATCCACATGTATATAGCAAATAGCGCGACATTAGGTTCCAATGATTATCAATGCCAGAAACTAAGTGGTTGTCAAACCAAACTCGGCCACTAATCAATATAGGAAGCTAAGCGGACAATTCCCCGCCCATACAAAGAATTGGTCAACCTAACCACTATATCGACCAGGAAGCTAAGTGATTCTAAAACCAAGTACAAATTCCATGCCCATACAAGGAATCATACAACTCAGCTGCTGACTTGAGTCCTCAATTGAAATCCAACACCATTCTTACTTTCTCTTTTCTTAATACGAATTTTCTTTAATCCGTATCTTAACATTTGCCACTCTTTTCTGAGTTTACATCGTACCATTTCATAGTACATTTTATTTATAGCGTCAGGCTATATCATTCCAATCACTTAACATATCATATGTTATTCAACGATTTAATCTGATCACGTCGTGATCTTATTTCGTAATCATTTCTCCTTATACTTACGATCGTTTTATTTTACGATCTTCTTATTCTTCTCTTTAATCATAGTATATTATGATTTTAATAACACTTCTCATCTTATAGATATAGTCTATTTATTATCACTTTTCATCTCTATTACTGGAGTCAGGTAACTCCGAATTCTTATCCTTATAACTTTTCAAGATTCTTCATTGAATCTTATTTACTAAATAATGAATTTTCCAAATTCATCTCTTAAAAAATTAAACTCTATTTGAGTTTATTACTTATCCTCATTTCCGTGGTTATAGCCTAAGGTACACCTACCTAAGGTTTCTAACCTACGGCTCTGATACCAACTGTAACATCCCCAGATCCCGGTCCTAATCACCAAGGATCTGGTATACTATTTCTATAACTATTGCGGAAGATATAAACATAAATTGTTTATACATTAAACTTTTACACATCAATCCCAAGGTCTACAACCTTAACTTAATACATACCTTCAATAACTTAAAGGTTTACAATGCTATGTTCGTTAGAAAATTTAATAGATCTAACTACAACATAAAATAATCTTGCACTTTGCCCTTGTCTCTGTCTTTATTCGAGCTTTCATCTAAATCTGAAAATTTTATCATGATATAGCAAGGGTGAGCATCAAATTTGCCCAGCAAGTTTTAAATACAATGAAGATATATCATGATTGAAAAGAATGAATAAGCTTTCAAGTTTTCAACAATATATTAATTATGAAATAACATGAATCAAGTTTCAATAATTTCATAACTGAATCAATAATGTTTGAAGGTCAACAATGACTATAAACAATTTAACTGAACCTTATGGTAATGAAGGTGATCAGCCTTTCATACCTGATGAACATATGCAACATGCACTAAGTGCGAATCAATAACCAGTATAGACATGAATAATCATCAATAATTATTCACTAACATACTTTGAAATATAACTCGAGTTTGAGTTAGGAAACTTGCCTGATTCGTTGACTACTGCTACGCAGTTTAAGTTAACTTCTTTTGGTAAGACCTTTTTGTTCACATGCTCTCCTTCTTCTTCTTCTTCATTGTTTGATTATGGAGATTTGATGACTTATCAAAAACTCCCCTTCCCCTTCTCATGGCTGCCGAACCTCTTCTCTCTCTCTCTAGTTGGTTCTTATGTTGGCTAAATGGAAGGGATGAAAGAGAAAGAAACAAGATAACTTGTTATTAGATTTGGATATATGATTAATATCTACTATCATACTCCTCTTCTCTTCACCAAACCACCGGCCATGTGGCTAATACTTCTCCATATTTCTCCACTAATTCTTTCTCTAGTTAATAATCATTACTCCAAAGCTTGCTCGAAAGAATGAACAAAATGTTGGCCAAATAAAATGAGGACACATGGGCTAGTTGTAGATAAGTATCATGATTACATCCATTCCCCCTCATTTTCTCTCTATCTTATCCGGCCATGTGGCCTTCTTTTAGCCCAAATTGGTTAGATTTTTATTACTTTTTCCAGCATACTTAATGTCCAAAATGTCCCTCTCCCACTTGGGCTAAAAGTTGGGCCATTCTTTTAATTCTTTTGGCTACTAACTTTAATTCTTTGGGCCATAACAAATAACATCATCCATTACTTGTCCCACCCATAATAATTTGGGCTTCTTAATTTATTGATTGGGCTAACACTTGGGCCACCATAATTAATCTCTTTGGACTTCTAGATTAATTTCTTGGGCCATGAAAATAAATTAGGTCCAATACTTTTAATATTATCTCTCCCACATGTTCGTTAACAATTGGCTCGCTTGAGCTTAAAAATTAATTCCTTTGGCTTTTCCAAATAAAATATTTAGACTTCCTAGCTAAAATGTTTGGGCCATAAAATTAATATGATCCATTACATTTAATTATATCTTACCCTAATCATTTAGTTAGGGTTTCCATGCACTCAATTTAAATACAAATTCTTACCCCAAGTACATTTAATTTCCTTAACCCAATTAGACTTACATTAATTAGGTTATAAAATTAATTAACCGAGATGTATAAAATAAATCTCTTAAAATTAGTACATATTTTATATACCATAATTCTCTCATCCCATAACCCTTAAGTTATTTAATTCTTCATTCCTAATATATAATTAGGATCATGCTAATTTTTTTTATTTGTCATCACATAATATTCATACTCACTTACTCACATAATCATTAAATAAATTATGACATGCTCCACAAATCTCTTAGATTAGGTCACTAGTATATATTTAAATACTAGAACTACCAACTAACAATAACCATTTAGGTTATTAAATTCTCATACATAATTTAAATAACTTATTCAAGTTATACAATTCATATTGTATACTTAAATTTAATTTCCTCCTCCTCTCCATAAATTGTTTTCAAACAATTATTTATATATTAAATATATAATTTAATATATTCAATCATTTATTCAAATATGAATTTAATTTACTGACTGCTTGATACCAATATACATATTTGCATATTGAATCTCCTCTCATATTTTAGCTTTACATCATTTGGTATAATATTAAATATTATATCATTATTCATATAACATCTTTCATTTCTCACACTGATTTTGACTTTTCTCCATAAAAAGTCAACTGTTGACTTTGAACAAAAGTCAACCTTTACACACTTTGTGTTTACTGCCCATTTTGACTAATCTTGACGTTCCGGACGCAACCGAGCAGCCCATGCTTCAAAATACTATCTCTAACTCAAATTTTTTTAGTTTTAAATTGCTCCTTTCTTATTGCTAATCGTATTAACTAACGACTTTATACTTATTCAAATTCTTATTTACCTGCCAAGGCCAACGTTCAAGCTATGTTAATTACTAACATAGTTTTATCTTGATCCTTATATCATTAACTTAATTCATCACTCCTCTTACTAAAATATATATAGCACCTTACTAAGTATATATATTTTTATACATATACTCATCTTCGTTTAACCTTATAACATCTCTTCATGTGAAATCTTATCTCCTTAATAAAATTTTCCATATGTACTTATATAACATTTCTTAGACTATTCAGCTCATATAGAATTTACAGGTATCGTAATACCTTATTCTCGATATTTCTTCAAGTACATATTAATTCATTTCTAGGGTTTTGAAATTTTGTAACCCATATTTCTTTATTCTCATTCAATTAAGAAACCATATAAGTTATTCTTAAAATTTTTGAAATCCTTAAAATTCCTTCACAGAAACGTCAATTCCATACACTTATTTTCTGTCTAGGTTAATGTTATAACCTTTAATCCATCATTTTAGGATTTTAATAATTATCTAAATTCTCGGGTTGTCACATTAACATAGCTTGAGTGTTAGCCTTGAATGTTAATTACAAATATTTATAATCTTTAAATGATTAATTAGTATGACTATTATATAGTGAATAAATATGTGAGGACTGTGTGGAAATGGTTATGGCTAAATAAATATATATACTATAATTATGGATATGTATATTTATAGATTTTATTAAAAAGGAAAGCCACACAACCTAATTATATATTAGGTAAGATAATTAAATAACCTAAGGGTTATGGTATCAAGGGAATGTTAGTATATAAAAGTTATACTAACCTATTTGATTAGTTTTGTCTATTTGAAGTGATTAATAATTTTAAATCTAATTAAAGCAAACCTAATTAGGTTATTGATTAAAGAGACATGCATAAGTAATTAAATTCCATAAGATTGGAAATAGAAACCCTAAATAAACAATTAGGGTAATATATATTAAATTTGTTAAACTATGTATATTACATAGCCCAAAACAATTAAAGGAGAAGCCCAAAAGAAATAAAATAGAAACCAATACTTAGCACACTTGATTAAGGGTATTTTAGACCTTTGATTAATCAAATTTTTGCATTAAAATAAAAGCAAAATGGAGGGGATATTGGGCAAGGAGTATAACGACCAAGAAAAATTGGATTATAATGTAAATTAATTTTATTTGATTATATATGGAATAAAATTATATTATATGTTATTTATAACGAGTAAGCGTGATGAAGATTATTCTATAACCTAAAAGAGAGATATGATAGTAGTATTCTAATTAAGTACTAGAAATAAGGTGTTTGAATTTCCAAGACAAAAATAAAAGCTTTTCGAGAAATTTTCAAAAAATACTATTCATCCATTCCTGTTCGGGAATCATTTATAAATTTTCGGGAATTACGTAATGATAGAATGTTAAGGAAAGATTGATTATCTAATAATAATTCAGTTATGACAAACACAATTTTTCACCTGCGTACTCAAATTCGAGAATGTTAGGAAAAGTGAAGATTTAAATAAATTGATTGTCGTATAATAAGAAAGTTATTATACGAGGGAATAAATACAAGTATAATACAAGGTATTGTACAAGTATTTACGACAGATAGTACAGTGTATAAAGTGAATGTTATAAGGACTAGTATACGAACAGAATACAAGAATAATAAGGTAAGGGAATAAACCATTATTAATGGACTAGCAGGATTTGAATGTGAATTTGGAAAGCCCAAGTGAAAGATGAGTGAGGCCCAAAGATAATTTAATTCAAAGCCATGGTTAGGCCCGAATTGAATTAAACCTAAGCCCGAATCAAGAACCGAACCCGTGGATCAAACCATTGGGTCTCCAGATGAGTAAAACCTATGGGGTAACTCATATGGGGCCCCCATGGTGTGTCATGGCTGGCCACTTGGTGGCCAAGCAAAGGAAGAGACATTGCTTGCAACTTTGGAATAGTAAAGAGGTGGAATAGTAAGGATGTTAGGTGCTCTTTTGAACATTTTTCCCTCACCTTGCAAATTCAATAAATAGAGAGCTTAGGTTGTCATTTGTTGTTTGTTCAATTCACCAACATCTAGAGTTATATTTGAGACATTAAAAAAAAGCATTTGCAATTAATCAAAGAAGAAGAAGAAAGCTAGAACATCAAAAGGTAATGAAACTTTAACCTTTAATCTTCGTCTCTTCAATTGTAACCTTGATAGAGAAGTGAATATTGGTGGAGCATGTTTCTTAAGAAGTAACAAGGATGACTATTAGTGGACTTTAAATATTAATAACCATGTTACAAGTGGAATGATAATCAAAGAAGTTAGAACTAATGAAGAAAACGTGGATATTTAACACGTGTTGTTGATGGACAAGTTTAAAACCATCGTGTATATGATTAGATGCTATATGCTTGGTCAGGTTGATAGATAATTGATTAATGGATTGAATCTATTTTGAACGGAGTAAAAATCTCAAGTAACGAAGTTATGGCAAAATTTATGAGATTAAACGATAATCGTCGAAATCATAAAATTCTCAAAATGATAGTCAAAAGTCGTCGTTTAACTCGAAAACCTTTGTTTTCGATGGCATATCGTAGAACTTTGCATTTAAAAGCTGTGGACTCCAAAATGGTCAAATTTTGACTTAAAACGAAGAAACAAGCTATGAAGGTTCACGAATCTTTAAACAAATACATAATAGAAAATTAAATAGTAAATTTAGTGTTAACTGTGACGGCCCCAAAACAGGTATACAACACCAATTCTGAGTCGCCAAATACATGGTACAGAAAGCAAACTACAACTTCAATAATACAATTGTCGTGCAAAATACGACAACACATACTGTGAGTTTAAATTCAAATATTATCTTCTGGACAATATCCACACTCAAATAAATCCTCATTACAATTATTCAAACACTATTTTACAAAAATAGTGAGGACTGCTAAAACATCTTTCTAGAATCATCACTCCATACCCCGACTAGATCCACCTCCTGAGAAGAAAAATGGAACAAAAAGGAAAAGTGTGAGCTCAACTAGCCCAGTAAAGAGTATTATGACTAAGATAATATACAACAAATTATCGTTAGTCTTCAACAGGGAAAAATCTGATAGAATATAATCGACAACAAGTTTTAGATTAACAACTGCAGCGAAAACAGCAAACCATTAGAAGAGTCAAGTAGAGAAAGAATTCTACTATCTTCTAAGATTTAAAAGTCCATCATCAATATTTTATCCCTGTAACATCAATTAATAATCATCTTTATCCAAATATTCATCTTTGCACTACAGGCCAAAGATATTCATTTGTATCACCTGTCAGTCATGTTCATCTCAACACCTGTTCATCTTTGCACTACAGGCCAAAGATATTCATCAAGTAATCATACATCTTTGCACTACAGGCCAAAGATATTCAGTAATATCATCATTTAGGACTGAGGATGATGAAAAATTTCTTAAAGAGAACGAATCCAGTGAGACAGAAAGACAAATATTAGGGATTCGTATAACAGTTTATCCAAGATCAATAATACTTCATAATAATCAATTGTGAAGCAGAATTCAAAAATAAAGATCAGAACATGGATACAATCAAAGATAGTAACCATAATAGACATCTTGGACAAAAAGGGAAAATTTTTATTTTTTCGGTAAATAGTGACGTATTCGTGAATAGTACTGTATACGTGAATAGTGCCGTATACGTGAATAGTAACCCCAACACAAAAAGTTCCAAATTTGATAAAAACTCATATCAATATTTCAGCATAATGATATTGAAGAAAATAATATCATTAAGAAGAAAATAATATCCCTTACCTCAAAATATCAGTACTTCTGGTCCGAATACCGGTATAAGGCTGAAAGAAACTTGCTCTGATGAATAGAAACTCTCAAAGTATCTAAATACTCACAAAATACACTCAATAATCTAGAGAGAGAAAGAGAGAAAACTTGTTTCTGGTGTGATTTTCAATTCTAACTTAGCCCTCTATTTATAGGAAAATGTTAGCACGCCGAAGCAGACTTAACCTGCAACCTGATGGCTTTACCTGCTACTATTCCCACCCACCACATTTGAATAAAAATCTCAGCACATTTCTTCACCAACCAAGAGTTGGACCCACCAATTCTAGAATTTTCCATCAAAATGATAAACTCCGAAAATTCAATAATTTCTGAACCAGTCATCTTGTAAAATTCATAATAAATCGTACGTTCATTTTTAATGGTTCAAAATTTGTGGATATATACTCAACTTATATATGTATAACATATCCAAAAATTACCACGATCCAACGGTCGGATTAAAAATTATAACCCCCGCAAAATATCTCAAAAACCCTATTTTTTAATACCTCCATTCCGACAAAAATACTGATAAAAATCTCAACATTAACTCTTTCATTTTTAACCACAAAAATATATCCCTCATTTATATCCACATAAAATAAATATTTCCTTATCATATGAATCAATAATTAATTATTCACAAATAATATTACAGAATCACATTTATGACAACCAGGCCGTTCCCAGGAAAGAGGGGGCTTTCCAATAAGGATTTCTCCTTACTGGCGCACAATTAGATGACCAAACCTCTCCTTAGACAGAACTTTCTAGACATTGTCAATAATGTTATCTAATAATATTATTCAAATAATATGAATTATTGATCTGATAATGGAAAATACTGTGCAGCTAGAATTATTGAAACTACAATAATATAAAATATCAACGCAACAATTATTGAATCAATAAAATAAAATATTGAACAATAACTACTGTAACAATTATTGAGTAGTGCCTTCTTACGTAAGAATCAATAATTTGTGCAATACCGTGTGCTACTGTATTTTAACCACCGGGTATTCCAACAGTATTAACGGTAACAACTACGCCGTTATTTATAAACAACTTATACTTGTCGTTTTCTTCATCCAATCGCTTTCCGTTATGGGGCCCACACAAGGCTGCGCCGTCATAAGAATATTCCCCGACAGCAAGAATATTCCACGACCAAACGAATATTCCCCGACAAAATGAATATTTTATAACCACTTGCTTATTTTGCAAAATTTGCACATTTCAACCATAACCAAAGTATTATATCAAATTAACCCCTTATTTTTCACAATAATATTTAGAGAAAATTTGATTTTATTCAATAATAAGTTGGGGTCTTACATTAACTGATTTGGAAACTTATGTCGTGCAAATGAAATCAAAATATGAGAAATATGTGAGATAACGACTTTTGAATGAGCCAATTTCGACTTATAACGATTAAGTTACGGGCTTGGAAAGAATTTGAAATGAAAAACTTAAAAAAATTTCAAAGGCTCTGGGTCGACTCCGCAGCGCCTCCAAAGCCTAAGAAAGTGGCGCCGCAGCACCAGAATAGGGAATCAGCAATTGGAAATATGCGCTGCAGCGCAGCAAAAAGCAAAGGACACGGTGTTGCAGCGCCAGTCCTTGACAAAATGCAGAGAAAAAATAATATGAATACAAAGGAAAGGTAAGTTGATTGAGGGTGAATTATGACCTTAATTAAACCTAAAGTAACATCTTAAAGGATGATTAAAACCTTAAGTTCAACGATTAAAAGTTAACAAAAGGTTACAAAAAAATGTAAACACGAAGCAGGTTTAGTAATACGATAAACCATACGTACATTGAATAGATGTTTGAGATTGCTTGAAAGGTAATTACTTAAACATTGAATACGTAATGTCACTTATAACAATAAAAAGTTATAAGTTGTAATGAATATTAACTAAACTAACGAATAACTTAAGCAAGCGGATAGCTAGAAGGAGAAGAAGGAGAAGATATGTTAATGACATTATTTATTGATTGTTTATGACCTAATGTGGTATGCTATGTGATTATGTGATGTAGAATCTTTAAAGACTCACCAGAAAAGTGAATTAACGGTAGAAGATGCTAAAGGCAAGTGTTCTAAACCCTTGTCTATGTTTATTTTGGACAAGCTTTATGATTCCTGTATCCTACGCATGAATTGATGTAACAAAGAAGTCGAAGCCATTTCCTTCGCTAGACTAAACTTAGAGTATTTTGTGGATTTCATTATAATCTATCAAAATATTATTGATATTACTATCTTGTGCCAACTATTTTAGTATGGATTCAAAGAAAGACTGAGTATGAACAAATAAATATTTTGTCGTAAAGTGACTGGCACGTGAGTTTGCCAAAACTTAAACGTAGATACGTTTAATGTAGTAGTGTTGTACAAGATAGAGTACTATAGGCTGATAACCTAGATGTGCTCATAAGAAATGTCAGACTTACAGACTTAGTGCCAGGTTATCCTTTTCAAAGAAAGAATGAATGAGATGCTCAAGGTCTTTGACTAACATCAAGGTTTAACTGATGATGTTCATCGTTAAACATTTTAAAGAAAAGACAAGTGCTATTTTGAATTATCTGTAGTACTTCATAGCTATTGATTCAGTTATAGAAGATATATTCATATGATTCTTGCATATTGCTCGAATGAATTTGTTATACTTACTGAGCTAGTTATGCTCATCCTTGCTTGAACCATATGATTGTAGCTAAAAATGAACGGACCAAAAGATCCAGTAAGGATAAAGGGAAGGCTAAGGCGGACAAGTAGTTACTTTTGTAATAGATTAGTATTACTTTTATATTAATTTGATACTATGACGAAGAGCATATGTAATGGTTACAAAGAACTTGGGAAGGGAATTATTATTATGTAATATATAGAAGACATATTCATTCTATTGATGTATTTCAATTGAATGTATGTGTGAACAATAGCACCGTCTATCGGGTTGGAAGATACCCAGATTTAGGGGCGTCATAGGTTGGTATCAGAGCCATAGCTTAGAGAACTTAAAGGGGGAAAGAACCTTAGGCCGTAACCATAAGAAGAGTTGAATTGAGGAAATTCATTACAAGAAGAATTAAAAGATGAACTTAACCCAAAAAATGCATTAAATGTGATATGTGTATAATATTCTAATGTTGTGTACTAATCAAGATAATTTGTTTTATTGTAGTTGTCAGGAGATAACATGTTGTGTAGAGATATACATGTGGTTAATGAAGAGTCCGTGAACTAGATAGAGATTTTACCGACACCCATAGCTGAGGTGCCAATGGTGGTGGTGGTTGAGTAAGAAGATTCCAAGAACTTATGGTTTACATCCTTGTTCGATGGAATGTCCGATGAGGCGGTGGAGATAGTATCGTTTAACACGGTAGTACCTACAGAGGAGATGACTCCGGGGAAGTCAATGAAGGCATTGTTGTTGACCGTGTTGGATAGGAATATCCAGTTAGGTAAGGAGGTAAAGGAATTAAAGGAGAAGATTCATGACATCTTGGAGGATAAGAGAGACATGGAGACGTTTTGGGAGGTGGAACATGATGAGAAAGTTTTGGCAAAGGACAAAGTGCACGACCTAAAACATGAGGCCTTTATGCTTAGAGAGGATCTAAAGATAAAAAAACAGAAGATTTGTAAGATGTCCTATATTCATAGGAATTCTCATGAGGATTATCAGCGACAAGTTGTTGAGTATCCCGTATAGATAGGAAAGACTCGGTATACGATTAGTCGAGATGTGGTGGCCAGTCTTGCAGATGCAGATTATGCGAATGCCATTAGGAAAATTTAATCTAGTTAATAACTAGAGTAGGTTTAGATATGTAAATACTGTGTATCTGTGTAGTGACGTAAAACCCTCTTTTGTATAATCAAATGGTAGTCTTTTGTAAATTCCAATTTTTAGAAAGTAATTACGAGAAAGTAATGTAATTAGCCAAGGCTATGTAATGATGAACAATGTAGTATTAAACTACAAAGACGGAATCATATTAATATAAGCACTTTATTGAACATGTTTTGTAAAGAGTTTGGGTTATTGTTAAACAAAAATGAATAGTAACTAATTAATAAGAAGAAATTAATAATGAACTGTTATTCCTTTTAACAGAAAGATGCCGCTAAGAAGAAGACAATGAAATCAGGAAGCTAATTTGAATCAACCAGAAGGGGGACCGGTTAACCCAATGCAGGAGTTCGTTAACTTATTAACAGATGCCTTTAATAGAAATGGTGCAAATATACCTGTCAATCATGCGGTAGTACTTGCTACTACATTTAAGGATTTTAAGAGTGTAGGTCCACCGGAGTTCAAAGGAACTACGTACCCTACAGAAGCCCAAACTTGGATAAAGGAGATTGAGAAGGCATTTGTTATCGCAAATGTCGAAGAGGGGCAGAAGACTTCTTTTGCCACCTATATGATGAAGGGAGAGGCCAACTTCTAGTGGGAGGCAAACCAGGTCAGAGCTGAAGTGAAGAATGTAACGTGGACACGGTTCAAGGAGATATTCTTCAAGAACTATTTCCCCACGAGTATGCAGGGTAGGATGGAGATGAGATTCTTAGAATTGAAACAAGGGGATATGACTGTTCAACCAATATGCTGCCAAGTTCAATGAATTGGCGAGATTTGCTCCACATCAAGTGGATACGGAGGTGAGAAAGGCGAGGAGATTTGAGCAGATCTTGAAATCCTGGATCTATAGTCAGATATTAGTGTTTCAAAGTAATTCCTTTGGAACAATTCTAGAGAAGGCAATAATCGCATAGGGTGGTAGCGAGGCTTTAAGCTAATACCATAGAGAGAAGAAGAATAAGGGTAAATTGAATGGGGGAGTGAAAAATGAGGGAGCCAGCAAGAGTGGCAACAGACAGAAGAGGAAAGTTTTTAACTCTGGGAATATCAAAGTAAAATAAGGAGATACTAAGAAGAGGATTGTAGCGCCCCCAAATCTGGGTATCTTCCAACCCGACAGATGGTGCTATACTGTACAAACATTCATGCATTCATTCAATTGAAAAGTCTCAAAGGATGAGCATAACTTCTATATATTTAAAGTAATATTTACATTTCCCAGGTTCTATACCCATTACAAAGGTTCTTTGTCATAATATTAATTACATTACAACAATAGACATATACTATTACAAGACAGCTTAATAATCTGCCTTAGCTTTTCCTTTATCCTTTTTCGATCCTTCGGGACGTTCAGTCTTAGCTGTATTCATATGGTTCAAGCAAGAGTGAGCATAACTAGCTCAACAAGTATAACAATTCAATAACAACATGCTTGACACATACGAATCGTATATCTTCAATAACTGAACAATAATTATGAAGTACTATTGATAATTCAAAATAGCACTTCATCTTTCTTTCAAAATGTTTTACAATAATAACAATATTTAGTAAAACATTCACTCCGGTCAAAGACCTCGAGTATTCATTCTTTCTTAGAAAAGGACAACCCGGAACTAAGTCCGTAAGCCCGATATTACTTAAGAGCACTTCTAGGTGATCAACCTATTGTACTCTATGTTGATCAATACTACATCCATTAAACGTATGTACGTTTAATCCTTTGGCAACCTCACGTGCCTGCCGTTTTACCGACAAAACATTTGTTTAACATTCCAGTCTTCTTCTGAAAACCATATCAAGTAGTTGACAACATATAACAACATTTGATAATAGATTAATAGATTATCAATAATCTACGTAATATATCATGTCCAGCCAAAGGAATTGGCTTTAACTTCAACACACATCAATTCATGCGTAAGGATACATGAATTTCAAAAACTTGTTCAGATTGAACTGAGACAAAAGTTAGAATACTTGCCTTTAGCGTCTGCTATGGTATATTTACTTTATGTTCAAGTATTTCAAGTCTCTACAATACATGATCACATAATGCCTTACATTAGTCACACATAATCAAGTATGTATATGATTTTATCTTACCCTTCATCTCAATCTAATTGTGTATTAGATTCAGTTACTATCTGTTCCAGCTTATCATTATCCTTGTATTTATATTCGACTAGGTTATCTCAACCTTTATACAACATCCTTAAGGTTTAACAAAGTTTAAACAATGTTACATTACATTCCTTAGGTTGAGTTTACTTTTAAATCAATTAACTTTCTTTTCTTTGTAATTAAAAACATTCATCACTATCCTTGTTCTGAGGCTGGCACTGCGGCGTCGGCTTTTTACTTACATCTCGCGCTGCGGCGCGCATTAATAATGGCATTGTCCCGGACTTGGCGCTGCGGTGCGAGTCCTTACTTGGTGGGCCGCACTACGGTGCCACACTTCAGAAGGTCTTGTACTGTGCATGGCGCTACGGTGTGACCAATTTGGTCTAGGGTTGGCGCCGCGGCGCCAACTTTGAGCACCAGAAAAATTCAGTCCTTGAATTTTTGTGAACTTCCCGAACGCATAACTTCTTCGTTATAAGTCCGAATTGGCTTGTTCAAAAGCCTACGGTTCACAAATTACGTAATCTACGCGTTCATGCAAGAATTTTATCTATTTGACTTTGTTTGCTAAAAATTCACCAATTGGTTCATTTTTAACGAAAACGATAAACGTTCGTGAATGTTCAACGCTCGTTTCTTCGTTCTAAGTTGGAATCCGGTTATTTTCAAGTTCGCATCTCTTAAATGCCAAATATGACTTGTCTCCATCGAAAAACAATGGTTCCGAGTTCAAACACAAAATTTGACTTCTATTCCGAGAATTTTACGAATTCAACAATTGTCGTCCAATCGTGCAATTTACGGCAAATCTTCATTCTTATATTTTGTTCAACATTACAAATGAATTCCATTCATCATGTGAACATCTCAGCATACTTATTACAACAACTTATATTCATGGTTGGATTTTAGACTTATTTCTTCATGAGCTTATAACTTGTCAAATTATAAACTACTTAAGATTTAATTGTTCATGACTTATGACAATTAAAGTTTCTTAATCATCATACCTTATACGTTCTTAACATATAACTTTACATATGTATACATGATACATATGATCATACAAGTTTTTTTACATCCATATCACTTCTCTTAATAAATTCATTACAAGTTCATAATACTTTCACATAAATTTATAACTTATGCTAGCTTAAATGACTTATTACTAACTTATGTGACTTAAGTTCATTGCTTACTCATTCTTCTTACTTTTTAACATTCATGTTCCTTAATCCAAACTTTTCTTATCAAACTATCATGGTAGAGATAGAAGATAATTGGAGAAGAGATCTTACTTTTGAAGTCTTGGCAAGTAGCTTCTTCTTCTTCTTACTTATGGAAGTAACTTATTTGTAACTTAATCTCTCTAACAATTAAGCACTTTGTAATAGCTAGATTGTTTGAACAAGTGTTAAATGGCTAGCAAGCCTTCTCTATTTATAGAAATTGCAAAGCTAGGGTAGTTCAGCCATTAATTCAACCCACCTCCTTAAGCCACCTCCTTACTATTCATTACTTGATTAACACAAAACTTATCCTTTACTTGATCATTACTCTTATTACTTGGTCATTACTTTAACATGGTCACCACATGAACTTGGTCATCATATTAACCATATTAATATGGTTTGCCCTATGGGTTAAACAACTCATGTATTCTAAGATTGGGCTTGGATCAACTTTATCTTTGGGCTTTGCATTAATAAACACTAACTTGTTTATTAATCAATATTTGGGCCTCAACCTTAATTCACTTGGGCTTGTACTAATTTCAACTAACCTTTCCAAGTACGTTAACATTACTCAATACATTTACATATAGTTTATGTATCATTTTTGTATTATACTTCGTATGCAACTTCATTATATACGATATTCCTTCCTTCATACAAACTCGTATAATACTTCGTATTCTACTCGTTTTCATTACTTTTCACAATACCAAAGTGTCATATAATTATTACTTACTCGTTACTATTGTGCCCTTCTTAACATTTATAAATTAAGTCCGCAAGCAAAATATTACATTTTCCATAACTAGATTTTTATTACATAATCCATCTTACCTTGTCATTCTATCATTATGTATTTCTCAGAAATTTAAAAATAAATCTCGAGCAAATATCGATGAATAGTATTTTTCAAAAAATTTCTCGAAAAACTTTTATTTTCGTCTTGGAAATTCAAACACTTTAATTCATTCAAGTAGCTCAAATTCTACGACATTTTAACATCAATAGGTTTTTCAATGACAACCATCTTGATAACACATCGGATATAATTTTATTATTATTTAATTTAATAAAATCATTTTATAATAAGATCTGAATTTCTCGGTCGTTACATTCTTCCCCCCTTATAAAGATTATGTCCCCAGAATCTCGTCTTACTTTAATCAAATAGATGGGGAAATTTTTTTTTCATCTTCTCTTCTAATTCCCACATTGCTTCTTCAGCATCGTGGTTCTTCCATACTACCTTTACTGATGGTAGTACCTTGTTCCTCAAAACTTGTTCCTTTCTATCAATGATCTGCATCGGTGATTCTTCATATGTTAAGTCTTTCTCGATATGAATTGGCTCATACTCGATTACATGCTTATAGTCCGGCTTATATGGACGTAATACAGATACGTGAAACACGTTATGTATTAGTTCTAGGTCTGGAGGTAATGCTATCACATAAGCTACCTCTCCCACCCGTTTTAATACTTCAAAAGGTCCTATAAACCTTGGACTTAACTTTCCTTTCTTTCCAAAGTGTATCTTTCCTTTCTAGGGAGATACCTTTAGAAACACATATGAGCCCATTTCAAACTCTCGACTTAGTCTATGCGAGTCCGCATACTTCTTCTGTCTGTCTTGAGCTGTGACGAGACGCATCTGAATTAACTTTACCACATCCGCTATCTGTTGCACCAATTCTGGTCCTAGCATCTGGCGTTTTCCCACCTCATCCCAACACAATGGTGTTTTGCACCTTCTTCCATATAGAGCTTCATAAGGCGGCATACCTCTACTTGCATGATAACTGTTGTTATACGCAAACTCTACTAGTGGTAGGTGATCCTCCCAACTACCCTTTAAATCCATGACGTAAGACCTCAACATGTCTTCTAACGTCTGAATTGTTCTCTCGCTCTGCCCATCGGTTTGTGGATGATAAGTTGTGCTTAACTTCATCTGTGTTCCCAACTATTCTTGCAAACTCGTCAAAAAGTTCGATGTGAATCGTGGATCACGATCTGACACAATCGATACTGGTACTCCATGTCTGGAAAGGATTTCCTTAACATAAAGTTTAGCTAACTGGTCTAAGTTATACTTGACCCTAATTGGCAAAAAGTGAGCCGACTTCGTCAACCGGTCCACTATTACCCAAATCGAATCGTACCCATTTTTCGCCGTCGGAAGTCCCACCACAAAGTCCATCGTGATATGCTCCCACTTCCCTTCTGGAATCTCCAATGACTGTAATAAGCCACTGGGTCATTGATGTTCGGCCTTAACTTTTTGACAAGTCAAGCACCTACTCACATACTCTACAATTTCTCTCTTCATGTTTGGCCACCAAAAACTCTATCGAAGGCCTTGATACATCTTAGTGCTACCAGGATGTATCGAGTACCTCAAACTATGAGATTCTTGTAACACTTGCTCCGTTAATTTTGTCTCATTCGGAAACCAAATTCTTCCTTCAAATCTTAATAATCCCTCATTATCAAGACTATACTTAGTATCTTCCTTCTCGGATAACCGCTTCTTCATTTGGTTACACTCATCAGTTTTGAGTTGTATCTCCTTGACTCTTTCTACGATGGTAGATTGCATCTCCGTCGTAAAGAGTATCTGCCTCGAATCACTCGTCATCTTTACTTCTATTTCCATCCTAGCCATCTCTGTTATTAACTCATTTTCAGTCGTTAGCATAGACGACTTTTCCTGACCATTCCTACTTAAGGCATCGGCAACTACATTGGCCTTTCCAGGGTGATACATGATTTCACAATCATAATCCTTTATCAACTCTAGCCATCTTCTCTGTCTCATAGTCAACTCCTTCTGAGTGAAGATATACTTTAGACTTTTATGGTCCGTATATATCTCACATTTTTTCCCATAAAGATAATGTCTCCATATCTTTAGGGCAAACACTACTGCGGCAAGTTCCAGATCATGAGTAGGATAAACTTTCTCATAATCCTTCAACTGCCGTGATGCATACGCAATGACTTTGCCATGCTGCATAAGCACACAAACAAGTCCTCTATGCGAAGCATCACTATACACTACAAATTTTCCTGTGTCATCTGGCAATGACAAAGCAGGTGCTTCACTTAATCTTTTCTTCAGTTCTTGAAAACTGTCTTTACATTTATCTGTCCATACGTATTTCACCGTCATCCTTGTTAAATTAGTCAACGGGGTAGCTATCTTCGAAAAATCTTGGATAAATCTTCGATAGTACCCTGCTAACCCTAGGAAACTCCGCACCTCAGTCGGCGTTTTCGGTTGTTCCCAATTCATTGCTGCTTCTACCTTCTCTAGATCCACTGAAATCCCCTCTTGGTTAATGACATGACCTAAAAACTGCACCTTTCCCAGCCAAAATTCACATTTGGTGAATTTTGCATATAACTTCTCCTTCCTTAGTGTCTCCAACACTACTCTTAAGTGTTCAGCATGATTTTCTGGCGTCTTAGAATAGACTAGAAAATCATCGATAAACACAACGACGAACTTGTCCAGATACAGTTTGAACACTCTGTTCATCATATCCATAAATGCAGCCGGTGCATTCTTCAACCCAAATGACATCACCAGAAACTCGTAATGACCATAACGAGTCCTGGATGCCGTCTTTGGTACATCTTCCTTCCTAACCTTCAACTGGTGATACCCCGTCCGCAAATCTATTTTAGAAAAATACTTTGCCCCTTTCAATTGATCTAAAAGATCATCGATCCTGGGTAATGGGTATTTATTCTTTATTGTTAACTTGTTCAACTCCCGATAGTCAATACAAAGCCTTAACGATCCGTCTTTCTTCTTGACAAACAACACAGGTGCCCCCCACGGGGAAACACTTGGGTGAATGTACTTTCTGTCCAATAGTTCATGTAGCTGAACCATTAGTTCTTTCATTTCTATAGGCATCATACGGTACGGTGCCCTTGAGACTGGTGCCGCTCCTGGCATAATGTCTATCACAAATTCGATCTCCCTATCCGGCGGTAAACCCGATAACTCACTTGGAAATACATCTATGAATTCGTTTACTATAGGTATTTGTTCCATGGTTGCTCCCACTCTCTAGGTATCAACAACATGGCATAGAGAACCTACACACCCCTTCCCTAAAGTTTTATAGTTTGTGTCATCGTAAGGCAACACGAACGTCCCGGCGATTTATTACCGTAAAATACTACAGGAGGTTGCTTCAACGTCCTGATGCTCACACATTTCTTTTGGCAATGTATAATTACTCCATGGTTAATCAACCAATCCATTCCGAGAATTACGTCGAATTCTCCTAACTTTATCGGTATTAAATCTACCGATAACTTACAACCACATACATCTATACAACAACTCCTATGAATATCTTCAACAGGAATTATCTCTTCGTTTACTACCTTAATGTTCAAAGGTATAGGCAATTTTTCAGGAAATAATTATAGTCGTCTAGCAAAATCACATGCTATAAACGATCAAGTAGCACCCGAATCAAATAGCACGTATGCATTTATGTTATTGATCAGAATAATACCTGCAACTACATCCCCTGATGCCACAACATCTTGGACCTCCATATTAAAAGTGCGAGCCATTGATTTACCTGGCTGAGATGGACCACTAATATCCAACTTACCGCTATTAGTTCCCTTATTTCCTTCCGTCCCCTTCTTCGGGCAGTTCTTCGCTATGTGGTCAGTTGATCCACATACAAAACATCTGTGATTTTCCTTTGGATTTGGATAGTTAGCCGAAATGTGCCCTTTTTGTCCATAATTATAATATATTGCCTTTCCTTTGAGACAGACTCCTAAGTGAGTCTTCCCGCAGGTTTTACAGGCCTCCATCCTTCTCTTAGAATCCCCTTGTTTTACTCCGGTATTCCAAGAGTTAAAGCCCTTCCTTTTTTGACCGTTGCCACTTCCACTGGCTCCCTCGGTTTTGATTCCTCCATCAACCTTGCCCTTGTTTTTCTTATCCTTGAGGTACTGGCTGAGAGCCTCATTCCACCTTCGACAATTATTGCCTTTTCTAATTTGGTTCCAAAGGAAGTACTTTGGAACACAGAAATTCAGCTATAGAGCCAGGGTTTTAAGCCCTGCTTGAATCTTCTAGCCTTTCTCACTTCAGTGTCCACTTGATGTGGAGCAAATCGTGCCAGTTCATTAAACTTGGTAGCATACTGGGGAACTGTCATATCCCCTTGTTTCAATTCAAGAAACCTCATTTCCATCCTCCCTTGCATACTCGTGGGGAAATAGTTCTTGAAGAAAATCTCCTTGAACCTTTCCCACGTTAGGTTTCCTATATCGGCCCTAGCATTGTTTGCCTCCCACCAGAAGTTGGCATATCCTTTCATCAAATAGGTTGCAATGGCAACCATTTGACCCTCCTCAACATTTGCTATTACAAATACTTTCTCGATTTCTTTTACCCAAGTTTGGGCTTCTATAGGGTCCGTAGTTCCTTCGAAATCCGGCGAACCTACACTTTTAAAATCCTTAAAAGTTGTAGCTCGTACTACTCCAGGAATCACGGGTACATTATGCCCCATTCTATTAAATGCAGTCGTTAAAAGATTAACGAACTCCTGCATTGGATTAACCGGACCACCCTCCGGTTGGTTAACATTAGTGTCTTGATTTCATTGTCTCCGTCTTGCCGGCATTTTGCTGTTAAGAAAACAACACATCATTATTACTTTATTCTTGTTGGTTTGTTATTATTTGTAAGAAAACAATAACTCATACTCATTACTCAATATATTCCATAAAAAGACTTATATTGATTCATAACTTATAGTATAACACTACATTGCTGACATTACTCAGCCTTAGCTAATTACATTACCATCCCGCAATTACTTTCCAAAAATTGGGATTTACAAAAGACTACCCTTTGTTATACAAAAGAGGGTTTTACGTCACTACTAGATACACAATATTTACATATCTAAGCTACTCTAGCTATTGCTAGATTACATCTGCCTTAGGGCATTCTCAAAATCTTTGCTGGCCATACCGGTAATAACATCTCTACTGATAGTATGTCGGGTTTGTCCTGCTTCTACCGGATACCCAACTACCTGCTGCTGGAAATCCACATGAGAACTCCTATGTATATAGGACATCCTCTCCAACTTCCGTTGTTTAGTCTTTAGCTCCTGCTTGAGCTCAAAGACTTCACATTTCAGCTCTCGAACCTTGTCCTTAGCTAGAATTCAATCATCGTTCTCATCTTCCCACATTCCCTCTATGCTAGTCTTGTCCTCACGGGCAGCTTGAAGTTCCTCTTTCAACTCCTTAACCTCTTGGCAGTAATGTACATTCCTATCCAATACTGACATAAATAGTGCCTTCATCGATTCCCCCGTTGACAATTCCTCTGTAGGTGGAACCTGGTCAAAGGACATCACGGCCACCTCCTCCTCTAGCATGCCATCAAATATAGACATGTAGTCTAAATCATCCTAGTCTCCAAACTCGATTGTCACCACCTCTGGTTCTACTGCTACGGGATTTGGTAGTATCTCTACCCGATTAACCGAATCCTCGCTCACTACATGTACATCTCTATACATATCCTTTTCTCTTGACATCTAAAATAAAATAATATAGTTTGATTAGTATACGTCAGTAAAATAATAGAAACACATAACGTAATATAATGCATTTTTATAGGATTACTTTCCATCTTTTACTTCTTTCTTCTTTCTTAAGGTTATGACTTAAGGTTCTAGTTTCCCCTTAAGTTTTATAACCTAGGCTCTGATACCAACTTGTAGCGCCCCCAAATTCGGGTATCTTCCAACCCGACAGATGGTGCTATACTGTACAAACATTTATACATTCATTCAATTGAAAAGTCTCAAAGGACGAGCATAACTTCTATATATTTAAAGTAATATTTACATTTCCCAGGTTCTATACCCATTAAAAGGTTCTTTGTCATAATATCAATTATATTACAACAATAGACTTATACTATTACAAGACAGCTTAATAATCTGCCTTAGCTTTTCCTTTATCCTTTTTCGATCCTTTGGGACATTCAGTCATAGCTGCATTCATATGGTTCAAGCAAGAGTGAGCATAACTAGCTCAGCAAGTATTACAATTCAATAACAACATGCTTGACACATGCGAATCGTATATCTTCAATAACTGAAAAATAGTTATGAAGTACTATTGATAATTCAAAATAACACTTCATCTTTCTTTCAAAATGTTTTACAATAATAACAATATTTAGTAAAACATTCACTCCGGTCAAAGACCTCGAGTATTCATTCTTTCTTAGAAAAGGACAACCCGGAACTAAGTCCGTAAGCCCGATATTACTTACGAGCACTTCTAGGTGATCAGCCTATTATACTTTATGTTGATCAATACTACATCCATTAAACGTATGTACGTTTAATCCTTTGGCAACCTCACGTGCCTGCCGTTTTACCGACAAAACATTTGTTTAACATTCCAGTCTTCTTCTGAAAACCATATCAAGTAGTTGACAACATATAACAACATTTGATAATAGATTAATAGATTATCAATAATCTACGTAATATATCATGTCCAGCCAAAGGAATTGGCTTTAACTTCAACACACATCAATTCATGCGTAAGGATACATGAATTTCAAAAACTTGTTCAGATTGAACTGAGACAAGAGTTAGAATACTTGCCTTTAGCGTCTGCTACGGTATATTTACTTTTTGTTCAAGTCTTTCAAGTCTATACAATACATGATCACATAATGCCTTACATTAGTCACATATAATCAAGTATGTATATGATTATATCTTACCCTTCATCTCAATCTAATTGTGCATTAGATTCAGTTACTAACTGTTACGGCTTATCATTATCCTTGCATTTATATTCGACTAGGTTATCTCAACCTTTATACAACATCCTTAAGGTTTAACAAAGTTTAAACAATGTTACATTGCATTCCTTAGGTTGTGTTTACTTTTAAATCAATTAACTTTCTTTTCTTTGTAATTAAAAGCATTCATCACTATCCTTGTTCTGAGGTTAGCGCTGCGGCGCCGGCTTTGTACTTACATCTCGTGCTGTGGCGCGCGTTAATAATGGCATTGTCCCGGACTTGGCACTGCGACACGAGTCCTACTTGGTGGGCCGCGCTGCGGCGCCACTCTTCAGAAGGTCTTGTACTGTGCATGGCGATGCGGCGTGACCAATTTGGTCTAGGGTTGGCGCCGCGGCACCAACTCTGAGCACCAGAAAAATTCAGTCCTTGAATTTTTATGAACTTCCCAAACGCATAACTTCTTCGTTATAAGTCCGAATTGGCTCGTTCAAAAGCCTACGGTTCACAAATTACTTAATCTACGTGTTCATGCATGAATTTTATCTACTTGACTTCGTTTGCTAAAAATTCACCTATTGGTTCATTTTTAACGAAAATGATAAACGTTCGTGAACGTTAAACGCTCGTTTCTTCATTTTAAGTCGGAATCCGGTCATTTTTGAGTCCGCAACTCTTAAATGCCAAATATGACTTATCTCCGTCGAAAAACAATAGTTCTGAGTTCAAACACAAAATTTGACTTCTATTCTGAGAATTTTACGAATTCGACAATTATCGTCCAATCGTGCAATTTTTGACAAATCTTCATTCTTATGATTTGTTCAACATTACAAATGAATTCCATTCATCATGTGAACATCTCAACATACTTATTACAAAAACTTATATTCATTGTTGGATTTTAGACTTATTTCTTCATGAGCTTATAACTTGTCAAATTATAAACTACTTAAGATTTCATTGTTCATAACTTATGACAATTAAAGTTTCTTAATAATCATACCTTATATGTTCTTAACATATAAATTTACTTATGTATACATGATACATATGATCATACAAGTTCTTTTACATCCATATCACTTCTCTTAATAAACTCATTACAAGTTCATAATACTTTCACATAAGTTTATAACTTATGCTAGCTTAAATGACTTATTACCAACTTATGTGACTTAAGTTCATTGCTTACTCATTCTTCTTACATTTTAACATTCATGTTCCTTAATCCAAACTTTTCTTATCAAACTATCATGGTAAAGATAGAAGATAATTGGAGAAGAGATCTTACTTTTGAAGTCTTGGTAAGTAGCTTCTTCTTCTTCTTACTTATGTAAGTAATTTATTTGTAACTTAATCTCTCTAACAATTAAGCAGTTTGTAATAGCTAGATTATTTGAACAAGTGTTAAATGGCTAGCAAGCCTTCTCTATTTATAGAAATTGCAAAGCTAGGGTAGTTTAGTCATTAATTCAACCCACCTCCATAAGCCACCTCCTTACTATTCATTACTTGATTAACACAAAACTTATCCTTTACTTGATCATTACTCTTATTACTTGGTCATTACATTACTTGGTCATTACTTTAACTTGGTCACCACATTAACTTGGTCATCATATTAACTATATTAATATGGTTTGCCATATGGGTTAAACAACTCATGGATTCTAGCTTGGGCTTGGATCAACTTAATCTTTGGGCTTTGCATTAATAAACACTAACTTGTTTATTAATCAATATTTGGGCCTCAACCTTAATTCACTTGGGCTTGTACTAATTCCAACAAACCTTTCCAAGTCCATTAACATTACTTAATACATTTACATATAGTTTATGTATCATTTTCGTATTATACTTCATATACAACTTCATTGTATACAATATTCCTTTCTTCATACAAACTCGTATAATACTTTGTATTAAACTCGTTTTCATTACTTTGCATAATACCAAAGTATCATACAATTATTACTTACTCGTTACTACTTTGCCCTTCTTAACGTTTATAAATTAAGTCCGCAAGCAAAATATTACATTTTCCATAACTAGATTTTTATTACATAATCCATCTTACCTTGTCATTCTATCATTACATATTTCTCAGAAATTCAAAAATAAATCCCGAGCAAATACCGATGAGTATTATTTTTCATAAAATTTATCGAAAAACTTTTATTTTCGTCTTGGAAATTCAAACACTTTAATTCATTCACGTAGCTCAAATACTACGACATTCTAACATCAATAGGTTATACAATGACAACCATCTTGATAACACATCGAATATAATTTTATTATTATTTAATTTAATAAAATCATTTTACAATAAGATCCGAATTTCTCGGTCGTTACAAGGATGGTGGCATGTAAAAATTATGGGAAGACTTATTTAAGAGTCTGTCTCAAGGGTAAAGTGGTGTGCTACAACTGTCGACAAGAAGAGCACATTTCGCCTAACTGTCCAAGTACGAAGAAGAATCATGAATGCTTCGTATGTGGATCAACTGAAGAATGGGATAGATGGTAATAAGGGCACTAATAATGGTAAGTTAGCTATTAGTGGTCTAGCTCAGATGAGTAGGCCGATGGCCCACACCTTTAATATGACGGTCTGTGATGCAATTGCATCAGGGGATGTAGTTGCAGGTATTATCCCAATCAACGATATAAATGCTTATGTGTTGTTTGATTTGGGTGCTAATTGTTCTTTTATAGCATGTGATCTTGCTAGACGATTAGGATTACTTCCTAAAAGATTGTCTATACCTTTAAGTATTAAGGTAGCAAATGAAGAAATAATTCATGTTGAACATATTCACAAGCGTTGTTGTGTAGAAATACGTGGTTATAAATTATTGGTAGATCTAATACCGATAAAGTTGGGAAAATTCGATGTAGTTCTTGGGATGGATTGGTTGTTTAACCATGGTGCATTTATAGATTGTCAAAAGAAGTGGATAAACCTTTGAACGTTAAAACAGCCTAAGGTAGTGTTTTACGGCAATAAGTTACCGAGACGTTCATGTTGTCTTACCATAATATAAATTAGGAAAATGCTAAGGAATGGATGTAAGGGTTATTTGTGTCATGTTGTTGATACCCAGATAGTGAGAGCAACAATGGAACAAATACATATAGTAAAATAATTCGTATATGTATTTCCAAGCGAATTACTAGGTCTTCCACTGGATAGGGAGATCGAATTCATAATAGATATTGTGCCAGGAGCGGCACCAGTTTTGAAGGCCTCGTATCGCATAGCGCTAGTAGAAATGAAGGAGCTGATGGTTCAACTACAAGAACTGTTGGATACGAAATACATTCAACAGAGTGTTTCGCCGTGGGGAGCACCGGTATTATTTGTAAAGAAGAAAGATGGATCGTTGAGACTTTGTATCGACTACCGAGAGTTGAACAAGCTAACGATAACGAGAGTTGCCCATGATCGATGATCCCTTTGATCAATTGAAAGGGAAAAAGTATTTTTCTAAGATAGATTTGCGAACGGGATATCATCAGTTGAAAGTCTGGAAGAAGGATGTACCTAAGATGGCATTTAGGACTCGTTATGGCCATTATGAGTTTCTGGTAATGTTATTTGGGTTAACGAATGCACCAGCTGCATTCATGGATATGATGAACAAAGTGTTCAAATAATATTTGGACAAGTTCATTGTAGTTTTTATCGATGAAATTCTAGTATATTCTAAGACGCTAGAAGATCACGCTAAACACCTAAAATTAGTGTTAGAGACACTAAGGAAGGAGAATTTGTATGCAAAATTCACTATGTGTGAATTTTGGCTTGAAAGAGTGCAGTTTTTGGGACACGTGATCGACAAAGAGGGAAATTCAGTGGATCCAACAAAGGTGGAAGCAATGATAAATTGGGAACAACGAAAAACACCGATAGAGGTACGGAGTTTCCTACAGTTAGTGGGATACTATCAAAGATTTATCCAGGATTTTTCTAAGATAGCTTCTCTGTTAACTAATTTGATAAGAAACACGGTAAAGTACGTGCGGACTGAGAAGTGTGAAAATAATTTTCATGAACTGAAGAAAAAGTTGAGTGAAGCACCTGTATTATTTCTACCCGATGATACATGGAATTTTGTAGTTTCTAGCGATGCTTCGAATAGAGGACTAAGTTTTGTGCTCATGCAGCATGGCAAGGTCATTGTGTATGCATCACGACATTTAAAATATTACGAGAAAGTTTATCCTACTCATGATCTAGAACTAGCAGCGGTGGTATTCGTCTTAAAGATTTGGATGCATTACCTATATGGAGAAAAATGTGAGATATACACGGACCATAAAAGTCTAACATATATCTTCACACAAAAAGTTTTTAATATGAGGCAAAGAAGATGGCTAGAGTTGATAAAGGATTATGACTATAATATCTTGTATCATCTTGGAAAAGCGAATGTGGTGGCTAACGTCTTAAGTAGAAAGGGTCGGGAAAAGCTGTCTATGTTAACGGTACAAGCTGAGTTAATAACAGAGATGGCTAGAATGGAGTTAGAGGTAAAATTATTGAGTAAGTCAGGTCAGAAACTATTCACAGCAGAGATTCAACCTACCATTACAGAAGGAGTCAAGGGGGTACAACTCAGAGATGATGAGTGTGATCAGATGAAGAAACGACTAGCAGGTGGGAAAGAGATAGAGTATAATCTTGATAATGAGGGGTTATTAAGATTTGAAGGAAGAATTTGGGTTCAGAGTAAAATAGAATTAAAGGAGGAAATATTACAAGAGGCTCATAGGTCAAGGTGCTCAATTCATCCTAGTAGTACTAAGATGTATCAGGACCTTCGACATAATATTTGGTGGCCGAATATAAAGAGAGAAATAGCAGAATATGTGAGTAGATGCTTAACTTGTCAAAAAGTTAAGGCTGAACATCAACGACTAAACGGCTTATTGCAATCATTGGAAATTCCATAATGGAAGGGGGAACATATCACAATGGACTTTGTGGTAGGACTTCCAACTACACAGAAAGGGTACGACGCTATTTGGGTAATAGTGGATCGTTTGATGAAGTCAGATCACTTTTTACCAATAAGAATCAAATTTAATTTAGATCAAATAGTTAAACTCTATATTAAGGAGATCGTTTCAAGACATGGAGTACCAGTTTTGATAGTGTCAGATCGTGATCCACGATTCACATCAAAATTTTGGAGAAGTCTTCAAGAACAAATGAGAACACAGTTGAAGTTAAATGCAATTTATCATCTACAGATAGATGGGTAGAGTGAAAGAACAATTCAGACGTTAGAAGATATGTTAAGATATTGTGTTATAGATTTTAAAGGTAGTTGGGATGATCATCTACCGTTAGTAGAAGTTTGCTTATAACAACAGTTATTATACAAGCATAGGCATGCCACCTTACGAAGCTTTATATGGGAGGAAGTGTAGAACACCACTATGTTGGGATGAGGTGGGAGAACGTCGTATGTTAGGACCTGAAATGGTATAGTAAACAACAGATATAGTTAAGTTGATACGAATGCGACTGGTAGCAGCTCAAGACTGAAAGAAAAAGTATACAGATCCTCAACGAATGAGAAGAGAGTTTGAAGGTAGCTCGTATGCGTTTCTAAAGGTATCTCCATGAAAAGGAAAGATACGCTTTAGGAGGAAAGGAAAATTAAGTCTAAGGTTCATAGAACATTTTGAAATATTAAGAAGGATAAGAGAGGTAGCTTATACGGTAGCATTACCTCAAGGGTTAGAATGCATACATAATGTGTTTAATGTATCTGTGTTACTTCCTTATAAGCCAGATTATAAGCACGTAATAGAATACGAGCCTATTAATGTTGAAAAAGATTTGACGTATGAAGAAATGCATATTGAAATCGTTGATAGAAAAGAACAAGTTCTAATGAATAAAGTAATACCTTCGATGAAGGTAGTACGGAGAAACCACGATGCCGAAGAAGCAAAGTGGGAACTTGAAGAAAAGATGAAGAAGAATTACCCTAAGTTGTTTGACTAACTTATGGTGAGATTTTGGGACAGAATCCTAATAATGGGGGGGGAGAATGTAACGACCGAGAAAATTCGGATTATAATGTAAATTAATTTTATTTGATTATATATGGAATAAAATTATATTATATGTTATTTCTAACGAGTAAGCATGATGAAGGTTTCTCTATAACCTAAAAGAGGGATATGATAGTAGTATTCTGTCTAAGTGCTAGAAATAAGGTGTCTGAATTTCCAAGATGAAAATAAAAGCTTTTCGAAAAATTCTCTGAAAAACACTATTCATCCATTTCTATTCGAGAATCATTTATAAACTTTCGGGAAATACACAATGATAGAATGTTAAGGAAAGATTGATTATCTAATAATAATTTAGATATGACAAACGTAGTTTTTCGCCTACGTACTTAAATTCGAGAATGTTAGGAAAAGTGAAGATTTGAATAAATTGATGGTCGTATAATAAGAAAGTTATTCTACGAGGGAATAAATACAAGTATAATACAAGGTATTGTACAAGTATTTACGAAAGATAATACAGTGTATAAAGCGAATGTTATACGGATTAGTATACGAACAGAATACAAGAATAATACGGTAAGGGCATAAACCATTATTAATGGACTAGTAGGATTTGAATGTGAATTTGGCAAGTCCAAGTGAAAGATGAGTGAGGCCCAAAGATAATTTAATTCAAAACCAAGGTTAGGCCCGAATTGAATTAAACCTAAGCTCAAATCAAGAACTGAACCCGTGGATCGAACCATTGGGTCACCATATGAGTAAATCCCATGGGGCAACTCATGTGGGCCCCCCATGGTGAGTCATGGCCGACCACTTGGTGGGCAAGCAAAGGAAGAGACTTTCCTTGCAAGTTTGGAATAGTAAGGAGGTGGAATAGTAAGGAGGTTGGGTGATCTTTTGACCATTTTGCCCTCACCTTACAAATTCTAAAAATAGAGAGCTTAGGTTGTCATATGTTGTGTGTTCAATTCACCAATATCTAGAGCTATATTTGAGAGATAAAAGAGAGCATTTGCAATTAATCAAAGAAGAAGAAGAAAGCTAGAATATCAAAAGGTAATGAAACTTTAATCTTTAATCTTTATATCTTCAATTGTAACCTTGATAGAGAAGTGATTATTGGTGGAGCATATATCTTAAGAATTAACAAGGATGGCTATTAGTGGACTTTAAACATTATTTGTTACATTCCATAATTTTAAATGTAATATTAAATATTTATTGAATTATATAAATATTTAGTGGATGTGTTTATCGTTAAATAAATATTTGTTCAATTGATTTAATTTTATTTGGTGAGCTATTCGCTAAATAAATAATTGATGAATTAACGAAATGATTATTATATTGATATTTCAAATTAATGTTAATTATTGGTATTATGTTATGTGATTAAAGGATTTATTTAATTAATTATTATTTGAATTAATTAAATATAGTGTGACAAATAACTATATTATAAGGAGTTATTAAAATAAATTAAAGTAGCTTAATTTAGTTTTGTCAAACAAGGCTTAATATATTAATTCTTTAATATTTTATATGATTTTTGCCAAACAAAGCCCTATGGCTTTTGGAATTCTTTTTAATTTTAAATTATATAAATAAAATAAAATAAATTTATAACATATACGTTATATTTTATTTGTACATGATATTATAATAAGTATATGTATTATTATGTCTATCAGTTGAGTTTGACGCGTTATAGCTATCAGGTTATTTTTTTTAAGCATTCTAGTTACTGAGAAAAGAGAAAAGAACATATAGAGAGAATTGAGAGAGAGTTGAGAAGAAACCTGAGGATTTCATAGCATTTCCAGTGGTGTTAGTAGAGATTATCAAGCAAATTGAAGGTATGTTCATAATCTTAGTATTTCATATACATATATGTCCAAATGTGTTGTACGACATGAAGTTTCATACTCTGTGAATTTCATAGGTCTAGAATTATTACTATATAATCCAATTATGATGATTACATGTGTTTTAATGATTATAAATTATGTTTAAACAAGAATTGCATGCTAATATCGGTTTACAGTAGAAGAAAATTTTCGACAATATATGTATTCTTCGTATGGTTTAGGTAAGTACAAATTTTGATGGACAATTCGTATAGGAAATTGTAAATTGACGCTTGTATATGTTAGTTCATTGAGATACGAACATAACATAATTTGAATGAGATGATTTGGTCAAGTATTGAATTGACAGTGATGATTTTTAGAATGAATATCAAGAAAATTGAGTTTTTATGAAAAACATGAAAATTGAGAAATTAAAAAAGTTTTAGTTGTTGACAAATTGTGCTAATTGGTTGTAAATGTTAGCAAACATGTTTATGATACTGTTATATTTATCTTACGTGTTATTACCACTGTTTGGTAGGTAAAATTCGAGTTAGTTGGCTAAAGAAAAGTGTCGAAGCTCTGTTCTACAAAAACTGAGTTATGTGTGTCATGCGGGCGCGTAGCTGCCCCAGTACAAAACTTGCGCGGCCGCTCAAGTGCCCATTTTCAGACACTGAAGTCTGCTAATTCTGTAGACTTTGGTCGTTCTTTGTAGCTTAGCTAAAGGTTATGGTAATGTGTCCAACACGTAACAACAAGGCTAAAATAAAGTTGTGTTATGGGGTTAGTGAATTCAAAGTAGTAAAAATGATTAATAAATTTCAAACGCGTTATATGCAAAGAAAGATTTGTGCTAAAATACTAAGTTTAGCTAGAAATGTACATGTTATGGTATGCTAACATATCTAATAGATAATGTGATTCCTAGTTGTTGTCAACAAGTGTAATACATCTAATATGGGGTAATGAAATCTATGACGACCTTAATGAACGTTAAGTGTTGGTTTCAAAAGAATTTAAAGAAACACAAAATGAGATTATGTAATGATAAGTGTCATATGAAGGGGAGTAAACACCTGAAGATATGTGTTAAGTTTCAAAGAGATGCAAGTTATAAAAGATTAAGACTAAGAGTCATTGTGGTTTCGTTATATGTGCAACTAATGCATGTGATTGAACTGTTGTAGGATGTACGCAAAGCATTTAAGCTGTTTCTTGGTAATTGGTAGTCTACGAACTAGGCAAGTCATTCAGTTCCTATTTTCTACGTGAACTTGATGATTAATTGTTTTAATTCTTTCTTGCAAATAACATGATATGTGTTATATTTATGTGAAAGCATGAAACATCAAAGTCAACTTACGACTACATTAATTGAGTAAAGCATGTCGATTGAGAAAGGAACTCAATCTTTATATATGTTATGATAGTTCAATGTTTAAGAGATATATGTTGAGCATGATATTATATGTTACGTGTTGCATGAAAACAGTTAGATTTTACTAGGCTATCGAGCTCAACCTTGCAAATAACCATTTTTGCAGGTCAAGATTTCAAGGTAAAGTTATGTGTTACCTGAAAGTTATGAATCCGACATGATACTTGAAGATTCCTTATATTTTATGAGAAATGTATTTAATATTTTGAATGTATCATGTTGTTAAAATGTAAGGTGAGCTATCTTGTATATTTGGATATCCATTGATGATGTAAGACTTTGTATAGTCATTTTGTTGTAATGATTCATGATATAAATTTGAATCGAAGAGATGTAATGTAAAGGTTAAAAGTTCTGGGAACGAGAATAGTTTGTAAATAGAAAATTTTAATTATAATAGAACATTTTAATTATTCTGCAAATTTCAATGGTTGTTTAATGATATCGACCGAAGTCGAGAATTAAATTGTATGAATTTTGGGGTCGTTACATTAATAACCATGTTACAAGTGGAATGATAATCAACGAAGTTAGAACTAATGAAGAAAACATGGATATTTAACACATGTTATTGATGGACAAGTTTAAAACCATCGTGTATAGGATTAGATGCTATATGTTTGGTTAGGTTGATAGATAATTGATTAATGGATTGAATCCATTTTTAACGGAGCAAAAATCTCAAGCAACGAAGTTATGGCTAAATTTATGAGATTAGACGAAATCATAAAATTCTCGGAATGATAGTCAAAAGTCGTAGTTCAACTCGGAAACCTTAGTTTTAGATGGCATATCGTAGAACTTTGCATTTAAGAGTTGTGGACTTAAAAATGGTCGAATTCTGACTTAAAACAAAGAAGCAAGCTATGAATGTTCACGAACATTTAAACAAACACATAATTGAAAATTAAACAGTAATTTTAGTGTTAATGGATTTGAAAACTTATGTCGTCCTAATGAAATAAAAGTATACGAAATATGTGAGATAACGACTTTTGAATGAGCCAATTCCGACTTGTAACGATTAAGTTACAAGCTCGGAAAGAATTTATAATGAAAAACTTAAAAAAAAAATTAAATGCTCAAGGCCCGCGCCGCAGCGCCTCCCAAGTCTAATAAAGTGGCACCGTAGCGCCGGAACGGGGAATCAGCTACTGGAAATACGCGCTGCAGCGTAGCAAAAAGAAAAGGACACGGCGCTGCAGGTCCGGTCTTAGAAAAAAGGAATATAAAAATTAATATGAATACAAAGGAAAGGTAAGTTGATTAAGGGTGAATTATGACCTTAGTTAAACCTAAAGTAACATCTTAAAGGATGATTAAAACCTTAAGTTCAACGATTAAAAGTTAACGAAAGGTTCCAAAAACTGTAAACACAAAGCAAGTTTAGTAATATGATAAACCGTACGTACTTTGAATAGATGTTTGAGATTGCTTGAAAGGTAATTACTTAAACATTGAATACGTAATGTCACTTATAACAATAAAATGTTATAAGTTGTAATGAACGTTAACTAAACTAATGAATAAATTAAGTAAGCGGATAGTGAGAATGAGAATAAGGAGAAGATAGGTTAATGACATTATTTTATTGATTGTTTATGACCTAATGTGGTATTCTATGTGATTATGTGATGTAGAATCTTTTAAGACTCACCAGTAAAGTGAATTAACAGTAGAATACGCTAAAGGCAAGTGTTCTAAACCCTTGTCTATGTTTATTTTGGACAAGCTTTATGATTTATGTATCCTACGCATGAATTGACGTAACAAAGAAGTCGAAGCCATTTCCTTCGACTAGATTAAACTTAGACTATTTTGTGGATTTCATTATAATCTATCAAAATATTATTGATATTGCTATCTTATGCCAACTCTTTTGGTATGAATTCAAAGAAAGACTGAGTACGAAAAAATAAATGTTTTGTCATAAAGCGACTGGCACGTGAGTTTGCCAAAACTTAAACGTAGATACGTTTAATGTAGTAGTGTTGAACAACATAGAGTATGTGACGCCCCCAAATTCGGGTATTTTCTAACTTGACAAATGGTGCTACACGGTGCTACAGTTCACATAAACATTCATTTGAAAAACCTCAAAAGAACGGATATGTATTATATATATATCAAAAGAATATTTACATTCCCCAGGTTCTTTACAACCAATACATTGTCTTTGTCATAATATCAATATTATTCCTTACAAAACCTATACTGTTACATATGTAATCTATGGGTTTGCCTTCGCCTTCCCTTTATCCTTGTCGGATCCATCGGTCCGTTCGATCTTAGCTGCATTCATATGGTTAAAGCAAGAATGAGCCTAATTAGCTCAACAAGTACAACAATTCTAGGGAAATAGCATGCTTGAAACATAGGAACCGTATATCCTCAATAGCTGAACAATAGTTACGAAGTACTATCGATAATTCAAAATAGCACTTCTTTTTCATTCAAAACGTTTTAAAACAACAATATTCAGTAAAACATCAATTCTGGTTCAAGACCTTAAGCATTTCATAAGTACTTTGAAAAGGACATCCCGTCACGAAGTCCGTAAGTTCGGCATAGCTTACGAGCACGTCTAGGTGACCAGTCTATAGTACTTTATGTTGATCAACACTACATTCATTAAACGTGTATGCGTTTAAGTTGTGGCAACCTCACGTGCCTGTCATTTGACGACAAAAAAATTTGAGCATATTCAGTCTACTTTTGAAAACCACAACAATATTAGTTTGGTAAATCCTTATCAACACTTGCTAGAATAACATAACATACGTCTAGCCGAAAGGATTAGCTTTGACTTCCTCAGATACTAACTCATGCGAAGAATACATGAATCACAAAGACTTGTCCAGATTGAACTGGAACAAGGGTTAGAGTACTTGCCTTTAACGTCTGCTTATAGATATAACACGTGCACTTTACGTCTTTAAGGTCTCTACATTAGATAATAACATTGCATAGCACATTAGGTTATGAATGATCATACATGGTTCCTAAAGAATCTTACGTATTAGATTTGTTATTATAGGTTCCGACTTTCCACTACATCATTCTTACGTTCATAAGTAATTGACTTAATCTTAACCCTAAGTGTGCATACTTAAGGTTTAATATGTCTTAATAATGATTCATTAAGATCTTTATTTAATTTCTTATCAAATACTCTTCATGCTTAACATGTAAACCTTTCTTCATTATCTAGATTATGAAGCTGGCGCTGCAGCGCCGGCTATTGAACTTGGTGCCACGCTGTGGCGTCACCCCTTAATGTTCAAAAATTCGGACTTGGCGCTGCGGCGTGAGTCTCTGTGTTATATGTCGCGCTGCGGTGCGAGTGTGCAGTGGCTGAGGGCCATTTTGGCGCTGCGGCGCGGGCTTATTTGCCTTGGGCTAGCGCTGCGGCGCTAGCTCTGTGCACCAGAAAATTTTCACAGCTTTAAAATTTTGTGAAACTTCCGGACTCATAACTTCTTCGTTATAAGTCCGAATTGGCTCGTTCAAGAGCATACGGTTCACAAATTACGTGCTCTATTCGTTCATACAAGAATTTTATCCATTTTACGTCGTTTGCTAAAATTTCACGTATTAGTCCATTTTAACGAAAACGATAAACGTTCGTGAACGTTCAACGCTCGTTTCTTCGTTCTAAGTCGGAATCTGTCCATTTTCGAGTCCGCAACTCTATAACGCCAAATATGACTTGTCTCCATCGAAAATCAACGTTTCTGACTTCAAACACAAAATACGACTTCCATTCCGAGAATTTCACGAATTCGACGATTATCGTCCAAACGTATAAATTTCGGCGAAACCTCATTACTAATCATTCTAGGTGACTTTTAATCAACATATAGACATTTCAAGTTACTTATTACACTAACTTATTATCAAAGTAGATTTTGACTTATTCTCGTAAGTCAATGACTTATTTAACTTATTAACTACAAATTCTCATGCTTATGACAACAAATGGCAAATTCTTAATGAGTTCATCAACTTATTTAGGTTCAAGTTGCTTATTCAACTTATTCGACTTATTGTTCATTTATCAATGTCTTATGACATGATATCACTAAACCATCCCATTTCTCTATCAATCCTATCATAGAAGAGATAAAAATAATAGATATAAGTCTTACCCTTTGAAGACTATTACTTCACTTCACTTTGGAAAATCTAGCAAAAGTTGAATTGGCTTATAAGTGCTTATGTGGCTTATTCTCTCTACCAAGTAAGTTGTTTATCTTGACAGAAGTTGGATGAAAATTAAACAACCAACTTATGAAATGAAGCTTGGTATTTATAGGCAACTCAAAGTAAGGGCAATTCAGTCATTTGGACATTCCACCTCCTTATTACACCTCCTTACTATTCATTGATTATCAACCAAGACTACTTGCTAGCCACTTCTATTACTTGGCCATCACAACACTTGGTCATCACACAAGATGTTTGCCCGCCAAGTCTACCCATTTACACTTGGATTGCCCCATGGATCATGTCCAATCCAATGGGCTTGCTAATTAATCTAGCTAATTTCCTTGTTGGGCTTACATTAATTAATTTGGGCTTCATTAACTATATACTTGGGCTTACTATAAATCTCACATAGGTTTACATCTTATTCAAATTGGACTTGCTCTTTATACAATATCCACCATTCCATTTCAATAGATTTTAATACTTACATTCTTAAATTAAGTCCACATGCGAAATTTTGTGTTTTCCATACTTAGATTATTATTACATAGTCCATCTCGCCTCGATATTATAACATTAAGTATTTCTCAGAAGTTCAAAAATAATTCCCGAGCGATTAATGATGAATAGTATTTTTTAAAAAAATTCTTGAAATTTTTTTATTTTCGTCTTGAAAATTCAAACACTTTAATTCCTTCACATAGTCAAAAGACTACGATGCTTCGACCTTTCTAGGCTATAGAACAACATACATTTTATTGACATATAATAAATACAAATAATAATATTTTATTCATTATTTAATTCTTTCAAGTATTTTACAAAGAATCTGAATTTCTCGATCGTTACAGAGTACTATAGGCTGATCACCTAGACGTGCTCATAAGAAATGTCGAACTTACGTACTTAGTGCCATATTATCCTTTTCAAAGAAAGAAAGAATGAAATGCTCAAGGTCTTTAACCAACATCAAGGTTTAACTGATGATGTTCATCGTTAAACATTTTAAAGAAAATAGAAGTGCTATTTTGAATTATTTGTACTACTTCATAGCTATTGATTCAGTTATAGAAGATATATTCATATGAATCATGCATGTTGCTCGAATGAAATTGTTTTACTTACTAAGCTAGTTATGCTCATCCTTGCTTAAACCGTATGATTTCAGCTAAAAATTAACGGACTGAAGGATCCAGTAAGGATAAAGGGAAGGCTAAGGCGGAAAAGTAGTTACCTTTGTAATATATTAGTATTAATTTTGTAATAATTTGATACTATGACGAAGAGTATGTAATGGTTACAAAGAACCTGGGAAGGGAATTATTATTATGTAATATATAGAAGACATATTCACTCTATTGATGTATTTCAATTGAATGTATGTGTGAACAATAGCACCGTGTAGCACCATCTATCGAGTTGGAAGATACCCAGATTTGGGGGCGTCACAAGGAGGTGACCAACCCATTAGGCCTTTTAAGGAAAAAAGTTTATGCTAATCAATTTCCTTAAGCAGCAATTCTGACAACAAGGACAAGTGTGTCAATCTCCCATTGATGGAGAATCTAATTAGAACATTTAATGACATGATTAGGCTTAATTGGAAGGAATAAAGTTAAGCCTTTTATCTAAGGGACAAAAAGAGTATAGGGGATATTAGCTTAATCATCACATCCCATTTTATTTCACCACATTCATCTTCAATTCCATTTCATTTCCAAATACAAAGAGACGAAAAGAGAGAGAGAGGTTCGGATATTTAGGGAGGGGGAAGAAGGAAGTTGTTCATGCATCCCAAGTTCATAAGCTACTTTGGAAAGAAAAGAATACATCCCACAAGACTTGGTAAGAAAAATCAAACCCTAGTTTTATGTTTTGTATGTTCAATATAATCTTGTGATAGATTTATTGAAGTGCAAGTTCTAAAATGCTATGTAAGGACCGAGAATTTTATACAATTACATGGCCCAAAATGATTAATTAGAGAGCCCAAATATATTATTGGTTAGCCCAAACTTAGCAAAATCGAAGAAGGACTTTTTGGTCATTTGATTAAGCAAATTTAGCAATTAAAAAATTGATAGGTCTCATTTTATTTTATATATTTTTATGATAACAATTATGTAGTAATTAGATAAATCTGTAAATTATTTAATTAATTTTATCTAAACTCTTTTCTGATTTTATTTGAATTAATTTTTATTGACCTTGATAATTTAAATATCAAGTGTTAAATAAATTGATTCATATAAATATCTAAGGCAAGGAGATCCTATTTCTTTTTCAAAACCAAAGTTGGGCAAAAATGTTTTATTGCATTTATGCATACATATATCATATTAATTATATAAACATATGTGTGTATTAATATAATAAGTATATATATAGCAGTATGTTTATTTTATATATATATATATATATATATATATATATATATATATATATATATATATAACATGCAAATGTGTATGTTTGAATATGCTGGTGACCATTTTTTTACATAGAAATTGTGTGTGTGTGTGTGTGTGTATTTATATATATATATATATATATATATATCAATATTATATATTGAAAGTCCAATAATAATCTAGAAGGGGGGTTGAATAGATTATTACTAATTAAAAATTATATTTTAGGCCTTTTTGATTTTTTAGTAATTAATTGGCAGATTTAGTAATTAGCATGTAAGATAATAAAAAATACAATCACAATGCTCAGAGATTTATCTGGTTCACAACATACACCCTTTGGTATGTTGTTACGTCCAGTCTCAAATCCCTACTTAGAACTTGAGATCCTATTACTATCAGTAATAAAAACTCCTACAACAGGCGGAGAAGCTTTTACAAAGTTTTATAGACAAACTTCTAACTATTCAACTATTCTATCTTGGGCAGCAAGCTCCCCGCTCATTCTTCAAGTCAAGTTGTACCACCTTTTGAGTTTATTTCTATTCTATGATTTAGTCTTGAAACAACAGCCTCTTCCTCACCTCACAAGTACACTAGAGACCCAACTTCCTGCTGACCTCTCTAAGACTCTGGTCTTGGTTGAAGAATTACTTATCTTTCCCACAAGTACATAAAAATATCTTTCCCACAAGTACATAAAAATAAACTAACTCTAATCCTTTCTCTATTTTCAAAAGTTTACAACAATATGCTTCTTCAGTAAGATGATAAGAGTTAACTATAAATTAATGCTTCTCTAATAAGCAAATAGAAAACCAGGAACAAATATATCAGTATAAAAGTTCAAGGACTTTTATATTCAATAGTAAGCTTCTTTAAAGTAGAAATTTTTTTTGTTTGGATCCACTGATGCTTCTGATTAAGCAAATATGTGATATTAAGGCACTTTATAAAGAATTAACAATTCTATAAAATAAAGAGTGTTTTTCTATGGATGAAATATAATTATTTCTTAGATAGTCTTTTCCAAGTATTAAATGAATTAATTTTATGAATCAATACTTGTATAAAAGAATAAATCAAATCAAGTATAATATTTAAATCAGTTAAGCATAAACTGATATAACAAATATTATTGTTTAACTCAAATAATATATAAGAATATTTAATCGATTATGTGAACTTTTATAGATAATGTCACTTAGTACTATAAGGAATCGTACGGTTCAAATTCCTCTCCGTAGAGGTGTATCTCCGTAGCCTTGCGGCGTCTAAGTATGACAAATTTTATAATTTTCACAATTGATATTTATATAAATATTTTTAAAAGATCACTACGATTCTCAAATCCGGTTCGGATGACTACTCTTTTTGGACCAGTATCTCAGTGTTGTTTTGAGCTATCAAGTGTCATGTCTATTTTAGGATATTTATATAAGTAATGTCGATAAAAGGTTACTAAAGACTATAAGGAATCGTATGGTTTGAATTTCTCTACGTAGAGGTGTATCTCCGTAGCCTTGCAGCACCCAAGTATCCTTTTATTTGACAAATAGATGAAATATAGATATATAGAATTGTGTAGAACTATGTATATTTGTATATCTATAGATATAATACAAGTAAGAAATATTTCAACAGAATTTAAACTTATCCTAATGCTTGGACATATTTTCTCTTCAAAAATAATCAGAACTTTTGTAAGAAGAGATATAAAGCTTTTAGAGAGAATGTAGGCAAGGAGAGTATACTTTGCTTTTCACTGAATTGGTAAAAACCAAATGACTGAAATACTCCCTATTTATAAAATTTCTAAAGTTGGGGCAAAACTGTAATATTTTGAAAATTGATATGATTGCACGGTTTAGATGAAAAGCATTTGAAATTAACGGACCATATTTTTACGCGTGAGAGATTAGAATTTCGCCCGGGCCTTTTTCATTGGGCTGCATTTATTGTTTTGACCACGAAAGAAGACTACTCGATTTTTCCATGCCAGCACATACACACATGTTTTATTAAGTCTCAATTTAAATGTCATTTGCACACACACGGTTTTTGACACATGCATGAATTAATTATGTAGTTAAGGTTTATGCAATATACTAGCTATATTATATAATTTGTATATGTACATATATATTTATATAGTATACTGATAGTTTTAAAGATAGTAATATATATATATATATATATATATATATATATATCCAATTTTATACATATATAATAAGTATATATGGTTTAGTATGCATGCATAAAAACATTTTGCCCAACATTAGTTTTGAAAAAGAAATAGGATTTCCTTGCCTTGAATTTTATATGAATTAATTTATTTAACACTTAACATTTATATTATCAAGGTCAATAAAAATTAATTCAAGTAAAAAAACAGAAAATAGTTAGAAATAAAATAATAAGGAAAAATAATTAAATAATTACATATTTAATTAAAACATAATTGTTATCATCCAAATATATAAAGTAAAATTATACATATCAATCTCCCCCTTTTTGATGATGACAATTATAAAAATTATTTTTTGTTTTTAAGAAAACTCCCCCTTAAACTATGAACATTTTATAACAGTTTATATCCATTCATAGCAGTTTATATTTATTCTCACAGCAGTTGATATAATAGTTTATATACATTCATAGCAGTTTGTATTCAATCTCATAGCAGTTGATATAACAGTTTATATCCATTCATAGCAGTTAATATTCAATCTCACGGCAGTTGATATAATAGTATATTTTTCTTATCCCCCTTTGTCATCATAAAAAAATGATGGGATAAAAGAAAATTTGAAACCTGCAGGAAATATTTTAGAAAACCTACAAAGAGAATTAGTATAAAAACAGTATAGAGATGTACTCAATATTCGTAGTAGTAATGTAGTAGAGTATGGGTGAGGGATTAAGGTTACAGTTACCCGAATAGTTAGTTAGTTAAGGTAAGCAAATAGTTAGATGTCCTCTAAATTTGTAGGAGAGAAATGGGAAACTTCAGGGATGGGAACATCTGTAACATTCCAGATTTTTTAAAAATGTAAGTTATAAATATTTATTGATTTATATAAATATTTATTGGATGTGTTTATTATATAATCGTTCAATTTGATTGAGTTGATTTAGTTAATTATTTATTTGTTAAATAATTAATGTGATTAGTTAATTATTTATTTGTTAAATAATTAATGTGTTATGTGGATTGAGTTATGTGATTAAGTAATTGATTTAATAAATTATTATTAAATAAAGTGTGACATATAACTTTGTTATAAGAGTTATTAAAACAAATTAAAGTAGTTTATGTTAGTTTTACCCAAACAAAGCTTAAGGATATAAACTATTTTATTTTAAAGGGATTTGCCGAACAAAGCCCTATGACTTTTGAATTTTTGAAATTTAAATTGTTTATAAAATAAACTAAATAATATATATATATATATATATATATATATATATATATATATATATATATATATATATATATTTATAAATGGTACGTTATATATTTTTATAACTGATGTTATTATTGATTAGGCTTATTATGACCATGTCCATTTTATGTTACGCGTATTGGATATCAGTTGAGTTACGTGGTTAGTAGTCTAAATTATTAATGAGAAAAGAAAGAAGGGCTAGAGAGAGTTTTGAGAAAAAAGATAGAAGTTCAGAGTTTGAGAGAGAATGTGATTCTCAAAGCAAGTCCGTTAACAAAGATTCGTATGCAAGCAAAAAGGTGGGTTTCTTTAACCTTAATTTATATATATATATATATATATATATATATATATATATATATATATATATATATTTGTGGTTTCATGATGCCTAATGTCTCCGTGTTCTTCAACTTTACGGTGTATAAGATTTTTACGAAACTAAAACTATGTTTGTATAATTGGTTAGAGAAGCATGTATATGTATAGTTGCAATTATTATCACTAGCATGTGCATATATATATATATATATATATATATATATATATATATATATATATATATATATATATATATATATGACTGTATGCTAATTATAGGCTAAAGGAAGCAATTGATTTGTTCAGTGAAGTATATATATACGAATATATGTTTTGTAGAAATATCAAAAGTTATGCTAACTAAGGAATTGAACTATACATGTTAATTTGTTCACTGTACTTTAGATATTAACAATGGAGTTTTGAGTTTTAACCAAATATTATTTTAGTGATTTAAGACTTTTAAATTTGTTGTTCAATTATTGGAAATTGGTATATGGATGATTGTTAGTAATTATGTGTAGTTTATATTAGTTATACATGTTGTTTGGGGCGAATTGTTGTTACAAATTTAAGACAGTAGCTTTGGCTCTGTTCTTCGTTGTGAGTCTCGGCGCCCCAGCGTCAAAATTCACGCTCAAGCGCCAAATTTCGCGTTCCAGCGCCAAATTTCGCGCCCCAGCGCCAAAAATAGGCCAAAGTTCTCGCCCCAGCGCTGGAATTCGCGCCCTGACCTTGGAATTCACGCCCCAGCGCCACTGTCTCGCGCCCCCGCGCTGGAAAAGTGGTCTGGGTTGGACAATTTTGACCTCCTATAGTAAAACGGCCATAACTTTCTCATACGAACTCCGATTGAGTAGATTTAAGATGATCCGGAACGAGGACGAATAGACCTACAACTTTCATGCTTTAAGTTTTTTAATTTGAGGTCTGTAACAGTAGTCAAAATGGCAATCCTTAGGACTTTTGTGTATTCGAAGCCAATCGGAGGGCGTTGGGATGCGCGAATGCAAGTGCAACCCTTTGTGTATTAGTATAACTTAATGATAACATGTTGGACATGTAATATGATGTTGTATCAAGTTGTTAATGTGTATGTGGTGCAATGACTTGATCACTTAAGCAGTTGTAATAAAGCTAAATTGTGATGTTCATCAAAAGATGTGATATTGTTAGGAAGTTATATGAAACTAATATTAGTGTAACTAATGTGTATTGTCAATACATATGATATGTATAGGACTTGTGGTGAACGTGAGTAGTGATTGTTTAACCTACGCATGAGGCAAGTTCCCTAACCTTTGCTACATTATTATTCAGCAAGATTACTTTTCCCTGTTATGTTATACTTATGCAAATTCTCTATTTCTAATCTATTGTTTAACGATTTATTGTCATGCAAGTTCTTTAACCCTCATTTATTGTTGAGCAAGCTAGTTAATCTTTGTTTCTTTATTCAAAGTTTATATTATTATTGTAAAAAGTGTGTTTATTCAGCTACTAATAACTGTTATTTGATCTTCGTTCTTCAATATCACTGTACTATCTTACGTTATTGTACCGAACTCTAAGTTGCTTAGCAATTCTTTACCAATTCAACTAATCCTTAGTTGATGAATGTTCTAAACTCTAAATTACCCTTGAAGTCTACCCAAACCAAACTTCCTTTGGTTTGCATATGTACTAACACAAATTTTGAAAGCATGTTGTCGATGATAACATTTGTTCAATTTAGAAATTATTAATACTCTAGCTCTTATTGATTCATCGATATACCCTTTTCATAAAGATATTATAATCAAACTCTTGAATAGTTATTTGTTTCTATCTAATTCAACCAGTACTTGGTTGATGAGCATTCTAAAGATCTAGAATTTCTTGAAAGCTAATTCCCAATCAAACGTCATTTGGTTCGGAACTTGATGATCTAAGCTGAGATGAACAACCGTATTATTTGGGGATTATTTTAGAAATACGTAATAGCGTTAACATATTTGCGCAATATATAGTACAAAGGGCTGATCACCTGGAGTACGAGATGATGGTCCATATAGTCGTTTAGACTGTTAAAGGTTATAGTAGAAACACCTGTGAACCTAAGACATAGATGATGATTATCGTCTTTTAGACTGTTAAAGGTTAAAGTAGAAATACTTGTAAACCTAGAAAAGAGTTCGTGGTCTTGTGACCCTCAGTATATTCTTTGATGTTGTTATCTATTGTTAACTTAAACGTTCATTATTCCTTTGAACTCATTGCTGTTGAATTAAAGTTTTTTGTTCCGGTAAGAATACTTTACCATTGAAAGCTCAGTTAATTGTCATTCATAAAACGTTATTGTATATTATCCTTCTTGTGAGCAATTGTTTGCTGACTCTTGTACAAAACAATGCATATGAAGTTACGAAGTTTGAAAAGCTTTCTACATGCAAGGGCAAGGACAAAGTGCTTGATTGGACGACAACGTTTAATTTATATTTTTATTTATGAAGCTTATGTAATAGATTTAATTATAATCATGTTTTAATTTTTCCGCTGGTGATTGTAATAAAGGTTAGATGACCTGGGATTTATTTGAGATTATGTAACCAGTAACCCTTTAATGGGAGATTTATTATTTTAACTTTTGAGTTTAATTTTATCCTTTGGATATGGGTAGTTAGTTATGATTTAATTGGACAGTGAACACCAAATCTGTGGGATTGAAGTGGCTAGATTTGGGGGTGTCACAAGTTGGTATCAGAGGCTTAGGTTATAAACCTTAGGTGGGGGAAACCTTAGGCTATAACCTTCTAGGAGATCGAAAAACATAGAGGTGATAAACTCTTATCGAGTTCTAAGGAATGAATTAAGGAAATTCATTGAAGATAAAATGATAAAAGACTTTATGTGTTTATGTGTTAATGACTTATGTGCTCGTGAGTACTTAGGAGTAGCAAGTATTATACATATCAAGTTGTGGAGTTATTAAAACTTTGTTGTCAGAGAGATTGATGAAGGAAGATAGGGATTAGGAGCCCTGAGAAGTTATATAGTTTGATTATGGTTGGTATTGGGAAAGCCATACCCATGGATTTGTGTTGTAAAACTTGGGTATGAGCTTGAGTTTGATCCGGAAGATGAATTTTAGAAGGTAAATATGAAGTATGAGTAAGAAGAGTTAGTAAAGCCATAGAGCTAGCGTAAAAAGATGTCGCGACTCAAGACTTTACCGCACGACTTACAGATGTAGAGTAGAGATTATGTCAGTTAAAGTATTAAAGAGGATAGTTATTAGTTATTAACGAGATTACGCATGAATGGTTAGGGAAATGAGTCAACAAAGCGGGCGAAAGCTGAGGACGCATGGATGAAGGCTTCTAAACGCAAAAAAAAAAAATCGTGTTGAAGAGTGTCAAACGAATGATGGAACTTAGCATTTAATCTTCCACTCTCCTAATGATTCGTATCGTGGAGCAAGAGCGAAATGAAGCTGTACAACGTAGACTGTTCTTGTAGATTGCAAGAAAAACAATAATATGGTATATAAATTAGAATGAAAATTAATAGATGTGGATCCTAACTTTTGAATTAAATAGTGGGATGTGATGAAGTAATCCTATAATTTTATTATTTCAAGATAAATAATATAAATAGCAGTGTGGTTATTTTGTGATGTGGTGATGTAATAAATGAATAAAGTATTATCATTGTTTATTAAGAAATATTATGTGTTATCTAATAGGTCAAGTTTTAAATGGTAAAATGCCGCTTAGAAGAAGACAACAATGTCAATAGAGCCCTAAGAAAAATGCATACGATAGGGAAGCTAAAGCAAATCCAGTGCCACAATTGGTGATTTTGCTGGTGGGAGCATTGGCAAATCAACAGAATTTCTGGCTGTATAATCAAATCTCGATGTTCCAACCAAATTAGTTTACAACAGGGTTGGAAAAAATGATTAATGTAGATGGGAAAGGTAATACGCTGGCATACAATCAAGAGCAGATGGGAAAGAAGAGTGAAGATGATAAGGTGGGTGATAGTCATACTGGTAACACTTGTAAAAGAAAGTGGGATAGTAATGTTAACGCTGAAAATCAGCAAGGGAAGGAAAAGAAGAAGGTAGAGGCATGTAGCAACTGCGGAAAGAAACATGTAGGTGTTTGTTTGAGGGGAAAAGGGTGTGCTTTAATTGTGGATCGAAGGATCACATTGCACCAAAATGTTCAAGACCGAGGAAGAGAGCCTGCTTCACGTGTGGATCGAAGGAGCACTTGGCTCGAGGTTGCCCAAAGAAAGCGGTAGGAAAAGGAAGTGAAAGCAAAGGGGGCAGTGGAAAACTGGTTATTGTAGAGTCAACTCTGCCGTGTCGACCAACTGAACTGTAAGACCCCGAATTTTATGAAATAAAAGTTTTCAATTTTTCTTATAATTACTATTCAGTAAATGGTTAAATTGATAAATGTTAAAGTTAAGGGTGATATATGATTTTTTTTCAAAATACTCAAGTGGTTATAAAATAATCATTGTTGTCGGGGAATATTCGTTTGGTCGTGGAATATTCTTTCTGTCGGGGAATATTCGTACGACGGCACAGCTATTTGTGGGCCCCATAACGAATAACTGTCGGGTGAAGAAAACGACAAATTTGGGTTTTTACAAATAACGGCGTAGTTGTTACCGTTAACACTGTTGGAATACCCGGTGGTTAAAATACAGTAATACGCGTTATTGCACAGTAGCACACGGTATTGCATAGTATTTTTGAAATTATTGATTCTTACGTAAGAAGGCACTACTCAATAATTGTTACAGTAATTACTGTTCAATATTTTATTTTATTGATTCAATAATTGTTGCGTTGATATTTTATATTATTGTTGTTTCAATAATTGTTGCTGCACAGTATTTTCCTTTATCAGATCAATAATTCATATTATTTGAATAATATTATTAGATAACATTATTGTCAATGTCTAGAAAGTTCTGTCTAAGGAGAGGTTTGGTCATCTAATTGCGCGCCAGTAAGGAGAAATTCTTATTGGAAAGCCCCCTCTTTCCTGGGAACGGCCTGGTTATCATAAATGTGATTCTGTAATATTATTTGTGAATAATTAATTATTGATTCATATGATAAGAAAATATTTATTTTATGTGGATATAAATGAGGGATATATTTTTGTGGTTAAAAAAATGAAGGAGTTAATGTTGAGATTATCCGTATTTTTGTCGGAATGGAGGTATTAAAAATCAGGGTTTTTTTGAGAAATATTGCGGGTGTTATAATTTTTAATCCGACCGTTGGATCGTGGTAATTTTTGGATATGTTATACATATATATGTTGAGTATATGTCCACAAATTTTGAACCGTAAAAATGAACGTATGATTTATTATGAATTTTACGAGATGACTGGTTCAGAAATTGTTGAATTTTCGGAGTTTATTATTTTGGTGGAAAATTCTAGAATTGGTGGGCTCAACTTGTGGTTGGTGAAAAAATGTGCTGAATTATATTTTAAATGTGGTGGGTGGGAATAGTAGCAGGTAAAGCCATCAGGTTGCAGGTCAAACCTACCAAAATTTTCCTATAAATAGAGGGCTAAGTTAGAATTGAAAATCACACCAAAAACATAAGCTTTCTCTCTTTCTCTCTCTATATTATGAAGCATATTTTGTGAGTTTTTAGATACTTGGTGAGTTGCTATTCATCAGTACAAGTTTCCTTCAGCATCATATCCGATATCCAGTCAGAAGTACTGCTCTTTTGAGGTAAGGGATAGTAAGGGATAGTAAGGAATATTAAGGGATTTTAAGGGTTGTTATGATTTTCAGTTTCGTAATTTTTCTGATCTTCAAAAATTCTGGAAAAATTTGAAATGATATTTTGATGAGTTTTATTGATTGTGTCCAAAAATGGTGATTTTTGGATGTATAGATTGAGAGTTATGAATTTTATGAGAAAAGACTATTTTAAAAGTAACTGCTTATAATTTCTTGTGGTTAACTCCAAAATTGATGAAATTTTTATTGGGAGTACATGTATATGATGGAAGTATACTCTGTTAATTTCATAATTTTTGGACAAAAGTACAATTTTTGATAAATGTCTAAATATTCGGCTGTTTTGGCCATATGAAAAATAGTAAATGACTTTTAAAAATTCTGAAAAAAATATATGTTCACTATGGGACTATATTATGGTAAATTCCAGAAAAGAAATATTTTTAGAACTGATTTGGTATTTTTCATGAAAATGGTCTAGTTATGAGTAAATGAATTAAATATGTTTTGTGAAGAAAGAAAATTGGAAAATAGGATTTTATGGCTTGAGAATCCTATATATAAGGTATATGCAGATTTTTGATGAGGATTTTGGTTATTGATGATGAAATCTTAAGAGTTGGCATTTTATGATGATTAAATGCATTAATTAGTAAAGTGTAAACAATTTAAATAAATTGTTTATAAGCTTAAGAAATGTTATTCTTTCAATATCATTATACCGAAGTATTGGTATGAATTTTATTGTGGAATTTTTACCTTTTTGAGTCGGTGTTACTATTCACGAGTTACTATTCACGAGTTACTATTCATGAGTTACTATTCACGAGTTACTATTCACGACAAAATTGGTTTCTTTTACTAACCAAATTATAGTTGATTTATGAATATTACTCTTGAGATTAAATCTATATGTTGATTATATTGATTTTATTATCATATATAATATTTTTATAACCCTGATGTTGAATTTCTCTTTCACTGGAGTGTAAAGATGGGTAGATTATTGGTATGATCATGATTAGGGTTCTCTTTGGCCTGTAGTGCAAAGTTGAATTGTGACTGGTATGATCATGACCATTGAATTTATAATTGAATATCTTAAGCTTAAGTGCAAAGGTGAATTGATCAACATGGTTATAATTATTGTTTATATAAATTCTGAAATGATTATATATTTCTTTGAGATATGAATATCTTTGGCATGTAGTGCAAAGATGGCCTGTTGATGAATATCTTTGGCCTGTAGTGCAAAGATGAATTGTTGATGAATATCTTTGGCATGTAGTGCAAAGATGGCCTGTTGATGAATATCTTTGGCCTGTAGTGCAAAGATGAACTGTTGATGAATATCTTTGGCCTGTAGTGCAAAGATGAACTGTTGTTGAATATCTTTGGCCTGTAGTGCAAAGATGGTTTGTTGATGAATATCTTTGGCCCGTAGTGCAAAGATGGTTTGTTGATGAATATCTTTGGCCCGTAGTGCAAAGATGAATTTGTTAGTATGATTATAAACAGGAATTGTGATTTGGTATAACCATGATCTTTGATGTTTCAGGTAAAGACAGGTGATGAAAATATTCTTCGTCCTGGGTGCGAAGAAAAATTTATAGTCACAATTATGATCATGAGTTATTCATATGATTGTAGAAAGGAACTGTTGAGTGATGTTACATGGATAAAATATTGTTGGTGGATTTTTAACATGGAGAAGATAATAGACTTTATAGTCTATTTGACTCTTCTAATGGATTGCTCATTCCGCTGCAACTATGGTTGAAATTTTTATCATTTACCATATGTTCTAAATCTCTGATTTATTATTGATGAAGGCTATTGATAGTTTAATTATCTTTAGTCATGATATTCTTTACTGAGCTAGTTGTGCTCACCCTTTTGCTTCACAATTCCTTTCAGGTAATAAGAGTGTAGCTGGGTCGAGCGGGGGTAACAAGGGAATAGAACGGTGGTCATCATTTAGTAGTTATATTTGGTGAAGAAAATAGGGTGAGGCGAACCCAACGTTGGAAGGGTGTTTTGTCACTATCATACAAGATGTCTAATGACATACAACCTCGTGTCATCATAAGACAGGGATGTACTCATCCACTTGCTGAGTATATATACGAACACTACCTATATAATCTTGGTGTTTGTTTGAAGTATAATTCTCAATTAGAGACAGTAGAGATAATGATATGTCAAGAGAAGACTCACCATTGGGAAGAATATGATAGTAATCTTCTCGTTTTTCTTTGGGGTCTATTGGGTCAACCAAGAATAATTCTGTGACCATATGATATCTATCATAACCTAGAAGCATGGCCTCCCATGTACGAAGGTTTCCTTGAGCACTTCCCAAATATTCTAGTTTCTAAAACAGTTTTTGACTGTACCTTTATGTAAGGTACCTTTGTGAGGTGCTGATACATGATGGTGTCCAATGTCACATTTGGTATATATTTGTATCCAAACTCACAGCATATGTGTTGTTGTATTTTGCACGACAATTGTTGTAATAAAGTTGTAGTTATTTTCTGTACCATGTATTTGACGACTCAGAATGGGTTGGGTGGAATGGACCTATTTTGGGGTTGTCACATGAACAATCATCCAACATGAAGATCCAGAACGCAATGCAAGGTATGGTTCCGATCAATTAGCTATACGGCTGCGTGTTATTTAACTTAACCGCCACTTGTTAATTTATGCCTGATGAATTAATTTAGAAACTAGATTCGCTTCGGGAAGAGTTAGATTATTCCTTAAAACTTAGAAAGTGTGAATAGTGATTTCTTTTAAGTTGATGTGTAAAATTGTCGTGTTGTATTAAAGGCCACGTGTTAAATCATGTGGTGATAAGTTATTGTCAAAGAAAGTGCATAATCTTAAGACTCTGAGGAGGTCAAAGGTAGTATTTTGTTCTTTTAGCTATAAGACGTCTGTACGGTAGAATTATTTATCGATTTTGTAAAATAAGAAGTTATTAAGAAAATAATTTGTGGGTTATATGAAGATTACGATAGTTACTTAGTCAGCTAAGTTGTGGAGGAAATCGGTGGAATTTATATGGGCAAGAAATTATAGAGTGAATTTTCAAGAGTTGAAGAAGAATTTAGTTAGCACCTATGTTGTCTCTACCAGATAGTATAGAAAATTTGTGTTGTATAGCGACGTATCGTACCATGTATTAGGCAGTGTGTTTAGGCAGAACGACAGGGTCATTTCTTACGAATCACGTCAGTTAAAATTTTAATTGAAAGGGGATCCAACTCACGATTCAGAGATAGGGGTATTTAAACATGCGTTGAAGTGATAGTGAGAGTTGATCAATGATTGTTAATACAAAGTCCTAAATAGTCATAGTTTAAAGTAGAAGGAAGAAACTAGGTTTCGCTAATACCAGGAATTTAAAAAGGAAGTTTTGCATAAAATTTATATATTGAATCAACTAGGAAGCACGAAATTATATATTGCCTTCAATATTACTATTGGTGGCAAGATATGGCGGTAGATTTTTGGTATGTCAAAGTTAGCATATTACATATCGAGCAGTGTGTGAAGTTATGAAATCGTTTCAAGACACGATGTTTCTGTGTCAATTGTGTCGAACCGAGATTCACGATTTACATCAAATTTTCAAAAGGGTTTGCAAGAATGTGTGGAACGTAATTAGAAAGAAGTATGTCATATCGTTTGCAAATCGATTGCCAAACTAAAAGGAAGTCCAAACATCGAAAGACGTGCTAAGCGCACGAGAAGTTTTTGATAATGTCCTACGAGGAATCTGTATTGAGCAAGTTATGGGTAAGTTAAAATAATTTAAGAGTAAGGTATTGTTAGGTGGGATTTCAACTGTGGACTCATATGGTGACTAAGTCGTACAAACCTTGGTATGGGAAGAAGTTTTGTGCATGTACTTAGTTTATCACATTGATAATCATTGGAATATCGGTATCGCGCTATCAAGGTATATGTGGTGGAAAGGTGATTCTTCTCTTATGTATATATTTAATAGCTAGAGGTTTTTAATATTAAGTTAGATGATATTAGGATTAGGTTCGGTTCTTAAAACTAAAGCATATGGTAAGTTCATGACTCATAATCATATGGTATGTTTTGAACCCCTCAGCGAATGGACGCCTATGGTCTGACTAGGATAAGTTCCTAAACCCATATGATTATGGCAAGTTCCTAGATTTCCAAAGTGTGGTAAGTTTGATGAACTATTGGGTATAAAGCGGTTATAGTATAGGAAGCGTTGATGAAGTTGAAAGATGGTTTTTAGGTAGCCTTACCTCTATAGTTACAGCGCATTCGAAATGTTTTTCATGTTTCGGTGAGATGATCGAACAAGCTTGACTGCAATCATGTGATCAAGTACGACAATGTCGAAGATGCTACGTGGGAACTCGAAACTGAAATTATGAAGAATTACCCTGAGTTATTTGTTTAATCCGTGTCTTCGATTCTAGGGACATAATCTTTGTAAGTAGGGAAGAATGTAAAGAATGATTTGTTTGAGTTGTGATTCTGAGGACAGAATCCTTTTAAGAGGGGAATGATGTAACATTCCAGATTTTTTTAAAATGTAAGTTATAAATATTTATTGATTTATATAAATATTTATTGGATGTGTTTATTATATAATTGTTCAATTTGATTGAGTTGAATTAGTTAATTATTTATTTGTTAAATAATTAATGTGATTAGTTAATTATTTATTTGTTAAATAATTAATGTGTTATGTGGATTGAGTTATGTGATTAAGTAATTGATTTAATAAATTATTATTAAATAAAATGTGACAAATAACTATGTTATAAGAGTTATTAAAATAAATTAAAGTAGTTTATTTTAGTTTTACCCAAACAAAGCTTAAGGATATAAACTATTTTATTTTAAAGGGATTTGACAAAGAAAGCCCTATGGCTTTTGGATTTTTGAAATTTAAATTGTTTATAAAATAAACTAAATAATAATATATATATATATATATATATATATATATATATATATATATATATATATATATATATATATAAATGGTACGTTATATATTTTTATAACTGATGTTATTATTGATTAGGCTTATTACGGCCATGTCCGTTTTATGTTACGCATATTGGATATCAGTTAAGTTACGTGGTTAGTAGTCTAAATTATTACTGAGAAAAGAAAGAAGGGCTAGAGAGAGTTTTGAGAAAAAGATAGAAGTTCAGAGTTTGAGAGAGAATGTGATTTTCAAAGCAAGTCCGTTAACAAAGATTCGTAAGCAAGCAAAAAGGTGGGTTTCTTTAACCTTAATTTATGTACATATATATATATATATATATATATATATATATATATATATATATATATTTGTGGTTTCATGATGCCTAATGTCTCTGTGTTCTTCAACTTTACGGTGTATAAGATTTTTACAAAACTAAAACTATGTTTGTATAATTTGTTAGAGAAGCATTTATATGTATAGTTGCAATTATTATCACTAGCATGTGCATCTGTATGTATGTATGTGTGTGTGTGTGTGTGTGTATATATATATATATATATATATATATATATATATATATATATATATATATATATATATATATATATATATATATATATATACTGAATGCTAATTATAGGCTAAAGGAAGAAATTGATTTGTTCAGTGAAGTATATATATACGAATATATGTTTTGTAGAAATATCAAAAGTTATGCTAACTAAGGAATTGAACTATACATGTTAATTTGTTCACTGTACTTTAGATATCAACAATGGAATTCTGAGTTTTAACCAAATATTATTTTAGTGATTTAAATATTTTAAATTTGTTGTTCAATTGTTGGAAATTGGTATATGGATGATTGTTAGTAATTATGTGTAGTTTATATTAGTTATACATGTTGTATGGGGCGAATTATTGTTACAAATTTAAGACAGTAGCTTTGGCTCTGTTCTTCGTTGGGAGTTTCGGCGCCCCAGCGTCAAAATTCACGCTCTAGCGCCAAATTTCGCGTCCCAGCGCCAAATTTCGCGCCCCATCGCCAAAAATAGGCCAAAGTTCACGTCCCAGCACTGGAATTCGCGCCCTGACGCTGGAATTCGCGCCCCGGCGCCACTGTCTCGCGCCCCAGTGCTGGAAAAGTGGCATGGGTCGGACAATTTTGACCTCCTGTAGTAAAATGGCAATAACTTTCTCATACGAACTCCGATTGAATAGATTTAAGATGATCCGGAACGATGACGAATAGACCTACAACTTTGATGCTTTAAGTTTTTTAATTTGAGGTCTATAACAGTAGTCAAAATGGTCATCTTTAGGACTGTTGTGTATTTGAAGCCAATCGGAGGGCGTCGGGATGCGCGAATGCAAGTGCAACCCTTTGTGTATTAGCATAGCTTAATGATAACATGTTGGACATGTAATATGATGTTGTATCAAGTTGTTAGTGTGTATGTGGTGCAATGACCTGATCACTTAAGCAGTTGTAATAAAGCTAAATAGTGATGTTCATGAAAAGATGTGATATTGTTAGGAAGTTATATGAAACTAATATTAGGGTAACTAATGTGTATTGTCAATACATATGGTATGTGTAGGACTTGTGGTGAACGTGAGTAGTGATTGTTTAACCTACGCACGAGGCAAGTTCCCTAACCTTTGCTACTTTATTATTCAGCAAGGTTACTTTTCATTGTTATGTTATACTTATGCAAATTTTCTATTTCTAATCTATTGTTTAACGATTTATTGTCATGCAAGTTCTTTAACCCTCATTTATTGTTGAGCAAGCTAGTTAATATTTGTTTCTTTATTCAAAGTTTGTATTATTATTGTAAGAAGTGTGTTTATTCATCTACTAATAAATGTTGTTTGATCTTCGTTCTTCAATATCACTGTACTATCTTACGTTATTGTACCGAACTCTAAGTTGCTTAGCGATTCTTTACCAGTTCAACTAATCCTTAGTTGATGAATGTTCTAAACTCTAAATTACCCTTGAAGTCTATCCAAACCAATCTTCCTTTGGTTTTCATATATACTCACACAAATTTTGAAAGCATGTTGTCGATGATAACATTTGTTCAATTTAGAAATTATTAATACTCTAGCTCTTATTGATTCATCGATATACCTTGTTCATAAAGATATTATAATCAAACTCGTGAATAGTTATTTGTTTCTATCTGATTCAACCAGTACTTGGTTGATGAGCATTCTAAAGATCTAGAATTCCTTGAAAGCTAATTCCCAATCAAACTTTATTTGGTTCGTAACTTGATGATCTAAGCTGAGATGAACAACCCTATTATTAGGGGATTATTTTAGAAATACGTAATAGCGTTAAAATGTTTGCGCAATACATAGTACAAAGGGCTGATCACCTGGAGTACGAGATGATGGTCCATATAGTCGTTTAGACTGTTAAAGGTTACAGTAGAAACACCTGTGAACCTAGGACATAGATGATGATTATAGTCTTTTAGACTGTTAAAGGTTAAAGTAGAAATACTTGTAAACCTAGAATAGAGTTTGTGGTCTTGTGACCCTCAGTATATTCTTTGATGTTGTTATCTATTGTTAACTTAAACGTTCATTATTCCTTTGAACTCATTGCTGTTGAAGTAAAGTTTCTTGTTCCGGTAAGAATACTTTACCATTGAAAGCTCAGTTAATTGTCATTCATAAAATGTTATTGTATATTATCCTTCTTGTGAGCAATTGTTTGCTCACTCTTGCACAAAACAATGCAGATGAAGTTACGAAGTTTGAAAAGCTTTCTACAAGCAAGGGCAAGGACAAAGTGCTTGATTAGACGACAACGTTTAATTTATGTTTTTATTTATGAAGCTTATGTAATGGATTTAATTATAATCATGTTTTAATTTTTCCGCTGGTAATTGTAATAAAGGATAGATGACCTGGGATTATTTGAGATTATGTAACCCTTTAATGGGAGATTTATTATTTTAACTTTTGAGTTTAATTTTATCCTTTGGATATGGGTAGTTAGTTATGATTTAATTGAACAGTGAACACCAAATCTATGGGATTGAAGTGGCCAGATTTGGGGGTGTCACAACATCAGCAGCTTCAGGAAATGGAGGCACATAATCTGTTGGAACATCATTAATAGTAGCAGCAAATGGGTATGAGCCCATAACCAAATGATTAGGTTCCTTCAAACAGCAGACCATGGCTTTAACAACATGTAAGGTTGACTGCAAATCTTCTAGCTTTTCTAATAGCAGAGTTTGATTATGTAACAAAAGTTGGTTCATACTATTGAGTGAGTCGATTTTTGAAGCCATGTTGATAGTAGTTTCAAGTATCTCATGATCATGAGGTTTAAAAATAATGAGGGGTTGTGGTGGCAGATTCAGGTGGGAGACGATATTGCGAGTGGGAACAAGTTGAGATGGATGATTGGACAAAGGAATGTTCAAATAATGGAACATATGTGTGAGAAGGAGACCAAAACCAAGACAATTGTTTTGAAAACAGAATTGAAATGAGGACAACAAGAAATATGCCAAATTGTAGGGCTTGCATTCATTTAACAGACTCTTGATAATTTCCAGATCAAAGGGTAACATTTTTTAATCATCACGTACAGGCATAAAATTATTTCTTAAAATTTCGCCCAAAAATTGACTTTCAGCAATTAGAAATTCCGGACCAACTTTGCAGGGATAGTCAAATAAAATAGCAAGTACCATTTGATCAGTGACCACATATAGATTAAACTTGAACAACATGCATTCTTCTATAGATATTCTAGAGGGATGAAGATAGGAATTTATCCTAGGTAATTCTATAGTGGAAGGAGACAACTGCAGTGCATTGACAATAAATAATTCATCAATAATATAAGTTTATCCTTGAATGCAAGTTGTGATAGTTTTTAAAAAACCAGAGGAATCATTGGAAAATTCCATGTGAGAGTAAAATTTGTCTATAAGATTAGGATAAATAGATTTGTCATAGAAGGAGACTAAGTAGTCCCATCCAACATTTTTAAGTTTGTCAAACAGATTTGGAAAACTTTGAAAAGTAACTACATTTTCTAGACAAAGATTGTGTCGCATAGTTTTGTACTTTGACTGGGCAGAAATAGTAGTAAGGTGAGGGACAACAGAAGAGAAGTGCAACTCAGAATGTAAAGGGAGTGATTTTTGTTTTGATGAAAACAAGTTAGACATTATATGCAAGGAAGCAGGAAAGATAGGAGAAAATATCAGGCTAAGTAGAGACTTCACATATAATTCACTATTTTGAAAGACCTTATATATATAGATAGAGAAAAGAGTAGTGATATGCGGTAGGTTATATTCACTCAATGCAGTTAAGAAGAAATAGTGGTTAATAAGTAATATGATTATATGAAAAATAATAATAAGGACCAGATATCATTTCATTGAAACAGTAGAATAGATAACACATTTTAAAAGCTGTTATTTAAGAAGAGAGAGAAGCATAGTAACATAAAATTGCCGCATGTCATATAGAGAACACAGAGAATAGTCAAACGTAAGAATGATTACCAAAGCTAGAAGGATGTATCATTTAAAACAATTAAAACACAGCAAGAAATTATCATTTCAGACAACAATTTTTAAGGAAGCAGGTAAAGTGCAAGATTTTAACATTTATAGCAAATCTTAGATAGATAGATCACATAGCAGTTAATGCAATGAACAATCCCAGCGGACATCAGCATCCACACACTATATAAGGCACAAAAATTAATCTTGTGGTCATCAGTATCCACACAAGTAGTAATATACGGAGAGATAAGAGGGTTAAACCTGAGTTGGTAACAATAATATACCGATGGCAGTATGGCAAGCTTGTTGTTGTACAGATTTCTTAATGAAATCATCAGCGAGCTCAATAAAGATGCATAGTCATATAGATATACATTTAAATAAAAGAAAATAGAGTTAAGAGTTAAGAAACTAGAGTTATAGAAAGTAAAAAAATGTAAACAAAGCTTTCCAGAGCTTACCAAAGATTACAGTGGTTTTGATAAGGTAGACGAAGTGAATGGATGTTTATTTAACCAGGGAATTTTCAACTTAAAAAATATGGAAAATTTTAATGTCACGGCAATTTTTTTTTTTTGAAATCTAACTCAGTGGTGATTTTGAGTACAAACGCTAACATTTTAATGGAGCAAAAAAATCATCATGATTTGTTCTATAAAACAGAACTTATTCTGCAAAGATCTACCAATCTTAAAAAATAATTCTTTGATAGAAACCCTAAAGATTTGTGAGAAATGTGATGGATTAGAGAAAGCAAAAACGAAACGAAAAAATTTCAATTGGTTTCAACTTATGAACCCTAATCAAAAGAAAATTGCAGATAGTGGATCATCAAAGGTTTCATAGATTAGAAAACCCAAAAATTTATTATTTTTGAAAATTAAAACAGAGAAGATCTTTTGAGTATTTTAACAAAAATTGATGATCTTTTGATTTTGATGAAAAGAAAAACACATGCAAAAAAAATTAATCTTCATAGATATGAAGATTTTGATAAAGAAAACGTTTAAGTGACGAAAAACCCTAGAACGAAAAATCCAGATAAAAAAAATTCAGCAAATTAGATAAAATAAAAATCCGTTTTGAAACATTTGAAAGTATTTGAAGATTATACTCATTAAAAAATTGGTAAACAATTTAGGTTACATTATTATCAGAAAGTATGGTTTAAGAGAAAATATGACAAAGACAAAAATCGGAGACAGACATCAGAGAAGATAGAGAAGAAGAGAGATAGTCGGAGAAGGTAGCCGGGGGTGAGGAGAATGAACTGGTGAATTGAGAGACGAGAGAGAGAGAATCAGAGGTGAGAAATGAGAAGAGAGAGAAATAAAGTAAAGGAAATGAATTAAAAAATAAAAATTATATATATATATATATATATATATATATATATATATATATAGTTTGTCTTACCAGATAGATCCAACGGTGGAGAAATTTGCGCAGATTAAGATCAACGACTCACAATTTGTCTGAGTTGTGTTTCTTTTTAGCACATGTTCCAATGACTGGGATAAAGGCTTAGTCTTGATCGGATGGTTTTAGAGCATGATCTGTGTGCTTTTGATGACAAATTCGCACTGGTTTAATGAATAAGGGCACACACACACACACACACACACACACACACACACACACACACACACACACACACACACACACACACACATATATATATATATATATATATATATATATATATATATATTAATTTAGGAATGATAAAATAAACAAATTCCTAAATTAATATATATATATATATATATAGTCTAATATATACAATTGAGAGAAAGATAAACTAAAATTTGTTTAAGCAAAAAGTTAAAAGAAATTATATGTATATTGAAAAAAAAAACTTATCAAAAATACTATATATACATATATAGTCAATTAATAAAAATAATTAAGTGGAAGATTAATTAAAAAATTAAGAAGAAATATCTAGCATTCCTAATTTAATTCTTAATTTGCAGAATCTTTCCGAACTTAATGGTTTAGTAAATATATCAGCTATATTTAATTAAGTGTCAATATGTTCTAGTTCAATACTACCGTTATTAACATGATCACGCAAAAAATGATGCCTAATATCTATATGTTTTGACCTAGCATGCAAGACTGTATTTTTGCTTAGATTTATAGTACTAATATTATCACATAAAATTGAAACACAGTCAAATTTCAAGTTATAATCAGCAAGGGTCTATTTCATCCACAGTATTTGAGCACAGCATCGTGCAGCTGCAACATATTCCTCTTCGGTGGTTGAAATAGATACCGAGTTCTATTTCTCAGAGAACCAAGAAACCAAACATCCTTCTAGGAATTGGCAGGTACCATTGGTACTTTTTCGATCAACATGATGACTTGCATAGTCAGAGTCTAAAAAATATACTAGATTAAATGGTTGATCCTTAGGATACCATACACCCAATTCTGTAGTTCCTTTAACCTATCAAAAAATTCTTTTCACTGCGATCAGGTGAGATTCTTTAGGATCAACTTGAAACCTAGCATATTTATACACACTAAACATGATGTCAGGTCTACTAGTAGTTATGTATAATAGACTTTCAATCATTCCTCTATATTTCTTTGAGTTAACAGATTTTCCATTTTTATCAATAATTAATTTATCCGTTGTTGATATAGGAGTGTTAAGAGGTTTTGCTGATTCTAATCCAAATTTGTTGATCATTTCTTTACAATATTTAGCCTGAGATATATGAATAACTTTTTCTCCTTTTTTAATCTGCAGTCCAAGGAAGAAGTTTAATTCTCCCATCATACTCATTTCAAATTCTTTACTCGTACTTTCAGAAAAATTATTGCACATAGTAATGTTAGTAGAACCAAAAATAATATCATCAACATATATTTGAATTATCAAAATATCATCATTTTTATTTTTAGTAAATAAGGTAGTATCAACAGTTCCTCGTTTAAAGCCATTTTTTAACAAAAAATCACTCAACCATTCATACCAAGCTCTGGGGCCTGTTTTAAACCATATAGAGCTTTATGTAATTTATAAACATATCCAGAATGACTAAAATCTTTAAATCCAGGAGGTTGTTTAACATAAACTTCCTCTTCTATAACACCATTTAAAAATGCAGATTTCACATCCATTTGAAACAGTTTAAAATTCTTATGGCATGCAAATGCTAATAACATTCGAATAGATTCAATTCTAGCAACAAGAGCATATGTTTCATCATAGTCAATTCCTTCCATTTGATTATATCCTTGTGCAACTAATCTTGCTTTATTATGAACAACAGTTCCATTTTCATCAAGTTTATTAAGAAATACCCATCGAGTTCCAATGATTGAAACATCCTCGGTTATGGGACTAACTCCCATAATTTGTTTCTAGTGAATTGTTCAAGTTCGTATTGCATAGCCATTATCTAGTCTTCATCTAGTAAGGCATCTTTTATCAATTTAGGTTCAATTTGAGACAAGAATGACAAATGACTAGCTAGATTATGTGCTTGTGATCTAGTGATAACCCTTTTTTCAATATTACCAATAATATTTTCTATAGGATGATTTTTAATAACATGAGACTCTTTCGGCAAATCATTCAACTGAGGGTTTGGATATTCAAGGGGATTCCCAACAATAGGTGGAGATGCATTATCTAGTTTTGGTTCTTCCATATTTCTTAGAATATTTTCAATGACAACATCATTATCAATCAATTCTTTATATTTTGGAGGTGGCTGAGTTTCTTCAAAAGTTACATTCATTTATTCTTCCACAACTAGACTTCTTTTGTTGAAAACTCTGTATGCTTTACTATTAAGAGAGTATCCAAGAAATATTCCTTCATCAGATTTAGGATCAAATTTCAATAAGTGTCCTTTGGTGTTTAGAATAAAATATTTGCTCCCAAAAACATGAAAATATTTTATTTTTTGAGTTCTTTTATAGTAAAGCTCATAGGGAGTTTTGAGCAAAATGGGTCTTAATAAAACTTTGTTTAATATGTAACATGATGTTGCCACTGCTTCAGCCCAGAAATACTTTGGAGGACGGTATTCATTTAACATGGTATTAGCCATTTTTTGCAAAGAACGATTTTTCCTTTCAACTACACCATTTGACTAAGGTGTATAAGGAGCAGAAAAGTAATGACTTATACCGTTCTCATCACATAACATAATGAAATCAGAATTGTCAAATTCTTTTCCGTGATTAGATCGAATATAAACAATATAACTCCCTTGTTGATTTTGAATCTTTTTACACATGGTAGAAAAAGAATTAATAGCCTCATTTTTAAATTTTAGAAAATTAACCCATGTAAATCATGAATAATCATCAACCAAAACTAGAATGTATATAGCACCACCCATGTTGTATTTAGGGATTGGTCCAATAAGGTCCATATGTAACAATTCTAAGGGTCGAGAGGTTGACACGATAAATTTAGGTTTATGTGATGCATGAATTTGTTTTCCTAATTCGTAAGCTTCACAGATGTGGTTTTTAAAAAATTTTATTTTAGGAAGACCACGAACATGTTCTTTAGAAGAAATGTTATTTATGAGTTTCATATTAATGTGTCCTAGTCTGCAATGCCATAGCCAAGGATCCTCATTTGCAGATACAAGAAAAATGTTATCTAAATGAGAGTATGCATCTAAGTCACAAGTATACACGTTTTGATATATAGGAGAAACTAAGATCAATTTACCAGTTTGATCAAAAATAGAGCAGTTATGTGTACTAAAGGATATTTTAAAACCACTATCACATAGTTGACTGATCGATAAAAGATTATACCTGAATCCAGTGACTAACTGAACATTGGAAATGGCTGTGTTTATTACCAACACATCCAACTCCAATTATTTTACCTTTATTGTTATCACCAAAAATTACCTCACCAAAGTATGAATCTTGCAGATTTCTTAATTTGGATTTGTCTCCAGTCATATGTCTTGAACATACACTATCAAGATACCATTTGCTTTTATTCATATCAGCTACAAGACATACCTGCAGTATATGTACTAATTTTACAAGTTGGTATCCTCTAAATTGAAGGGTCCTTCGAGTAAGTTTTCCATTATGTATAAAGAGCATTCGAAGTTTCCTTTACAGAACTCGGCATAGGATAATCAATCTTAGTAGAAAAAAGCATTCTATGAGTAACTGAATTGTGAGAAGTATGATAATGTTGTTTGTGAAATTCTCTTATTGTGAAGATTGATACAGTACATGTTCCTTTGGGACCCCAAATCATTTTTCCTTTATAGTTTCCATTTCTAGCATTGCACGTATAAAATGAATGACCATTTCTGTTGCAATAGGAACATTTTGTGAAGGGAGATATATAACTTTATTTTTCTTTAACTTTAACGTGATATAGTCATTTATCTTTTTATTCACTTGTTTCTCCAGTATATCCTAAACCTTCTTTATTAAAACTACATTTTTGTTGATTTAACATGACATCAAGATTTTCTTTTCCTTTTGTAAATTTATAAATTATAGTATTTAAATCTTCACGCTCTTTAGTAAAGTTTTTAATTGTGGAATTATGGTTTTCTATTTTTAATTTTAAACTTGAATTTTCATTTTTGATTTCTTCAATTACTTCTTGACCTTGTACTTGATTATCTTCATTAATTACAGCAAGTGTTGAATTTTTAATTTCAAGATTTTCAATTGAGATAATAAGTGAAGAATTTTCTATTTCAAGATTTTTATTAATTTTCTTAAATTGTTCTAATTCTTCTTTATTTACTAAGTTTATTTCATTTAAACTTTCGTTGGTGATAATTAAATTAGCATTTTGTATTTCAAGATTTTTATGTAATTTTCTTAATCTTTCTAACTCTTCTTTTAACAATTCATTATTTTTGTATAAGTGACTATAAGCTTCTTGTAATTCATAGTGTTCTTCATTTAAATTTTCTAGTGTGTATGAAAAAACGAGGTGCTAGGCAATTGGTGTTTAGAATTTACCTCAGATCATGGTGATGATTCATTATCGGCCATTAAGCAGATATTGGCAATTTCTTCGGTTTGTTTGGTAGGTTCTTCCTCGTCACTTAGATCAGATCCTTCTTCAGTTACAAGAACTTTGTTTTTTGTTAGTTTTGGACAATCCTTTTTGAAGTGTCCGGGCTGTTTACATTTGAAACAGGTGTTTGAATTTTCATTTGGGTTGGTACTTCTGAAGTTGTTGTTGATTGCTTTGAAATTTCCTCCTTGCGTCTTTGGCTTGAAAAATTATTTGCCTTTGAAGTTGTTGAAGTTGTTGTTTGTTTTCATGAAGCATTTGCCATATTTTCTTGCCTTGCTTTGAATTACCCTCCTTAGTTGTATGGATAGTAAAGCAACTTCATTGTTGTTTAAACTGAGGAGTTCTTCATTTAATTCTTCATTGTCACTTTCTTGATCCACCAGAAGAGCTTTGAAAGTGATTCCTTTCTTTTTGAGATATGTGTCTGATTCAACTTTTTCAACGAACATATCTATTTCGTGGGCACGAAGATTTCCAATGAGATTATCCATAGGACATGTGGTTAGATCTTGCATTTCTTTTATTGTTGTAACCTTCATTTTCCAAATGGATGGAAGAGCTTTGAGAATTCTTCAGTTTTTTCTCATTTGTAGTGTATGCTTTTCCCAATTGGTCTAGCTCATCAATGAATCTGGAAAACCGAGTTTCCATATCAATGATCTTTTCTCCTTCTTCAAGCTTGAAACTTTCATACTCTTGAATTAGAGCATCTTTTCTGGTTTCTTTGATGTGATTGGTACCTTCATAGGTTACAATCAATTTTTCCCAAATTTCTTTTGCATTTTTACAGTTACTACTATTTTGTATTCTTTTTCAATCAAAGCATAGGTTAGCACTTGTTCCGCTCTGGATGCAATATTTATGATCTCTTCTTCTTCAGTGGTGAATTCATATATGTCTCTCTCGATAGTCTTTTCTCCTTGAATTTTGGTTGGAATTTGTACACCTCGTTCGATGGCACACCAAATTTTGACTCCTTGGGATTTTGCATAGATTTTGAATCTATTTTTCCAGGTGGCAAAGTTGATACCATCAAATAGTGGAGGTCTGGACATAGGCAGCCCTTCCCTGCAACCAGTAGCATTGTAGGCCATGGATCTACTCTTAGGTATGCCTGTATATACTCAACAAACAAGTTAAAGAGCACTGCTTCGATACCAATTGAAAGTACAATAATAATCTAGAAGGGGGGTTGAATAGATTGTTACTAATTTAAAATTATATTTTAGGCCTTTTTGATTTTATAGTAATTAATTGGTAGATTTAGTAATTAGCATGCAAGATAATAAAAAATTCAATCACAATGCTTAGAGATTTATTGTGACGCCCCCAAAATAGGTATACAACACCCATTCTGAGTCGCCAAAATACATGGTACAGAAACAACTACATCTTTATTATTACAACACAAGAACTGTGAGTTTAAATACAAATATTGTCATTTAGACAATATCCACACTCAAATAAGCCCTCATTACAATTATTGATACATTATTTCACAAAAATAGTGAGGACTACTAAAGTAACTTCTAGAACCATCATTCCATACCCCGACTAGTACTCGCTACATTCTCGCCTCCTGAGAAAAATGGAACAAAAAGGAAAAGGGTGAGCTCAACTAGCCCAGTAAAGAACATTATGACTAAGATAATACAGAACAAATTATCGTTAGTCTTCAACAGGGAAAAAATCTAATAGAATACAATAGACAACAAGTTTTAAATCAATAACTGCAGCGGAAACAGCAAACCATTAGAAGAGTCAAGTAGAGAATGAGTTCTACTATCTTCTAAGATTTAAAAGTCCATCATCAATATTTTATCCCTGTAACAACAATCAATAACCATCTTTAATCAAATATTCATCTTTGCACTACAGGCCAAAGATATTCATTTGTATCACTAGTCGGTCATGTTCATCTCAACACCTGTTCATCTTTGCACTACGGGCCAAAGATATTCATCAGTTAATCATTCATCTTTGCACTACGGCCAAAGATATTCAGTAATATCATCATTTAGGACTGAGGATGATGAAAAATATATTAAAGAAAACGAATCCAGTGAAACAAAATAACAAATATTAAGGATTCGTATTTCGATTTATCCATGTCCAAAAATACCTTATAATTATTCATAGTGAAGTAGAATTCAAGAATGATCAAAACATGGATACAATCAAAGCTAGTACCCAGAATAGATATTTTGGACGAAAAGAAGAAAATTTTATTTTTCGGTGAATAGTAACTCGTGAATAGTAACTCGTGAATAGTAACTCATGAATAGTAACCCCGACGTGAAAAGTTCCAAATTTGATAAAAATTTCCAACCAATATTTTGGCATAATGATATTGAAGAAATAATATCATTTTTGAATAAAATAACATCCCTTACCTCGTACAGACAGTACTTCTGGTCGGAATACCGGTATAAGGCTGAAAGACACTTGCTCTGATGAATAGAAACTCTCAAAGTATCTAAATACTCACAAAATACACTCAATAATCTAGAGAGAGAAAGAGAGAAAACTTATTTCTGGTGTGATTTTCAATTCTAACTTAGCCCTCTATTTATAGGAAAATGTTAGCACGCCGAAGCAGACTTAACCTGCAACCTGATGGCTTTACCTGCTACTATTCCCACCCACCACATTTGAATAAAAATCTCAGCACATTTCTTCACCAACCAAGAGTGGGGCCCACCAATTCTAGAATTTTCTACCAAAATGATTAACTCCGAAAATTCAACAATTTCTGAACCAGTCATCTCGTAAAATTCATAATAAATCATACGTTCATTTTTAACGGTTCAAAATTTGTGGACATATACTCAACTTATATATGTATAACATATCTAAAAATTACCACGATCCAACGGTCGGATTAAAAATTATAACCCCCGCAAAATATCTCAAAAACCCTGATTTTTAATACCTCCATTCCGACAAAAATACTGATAAAAACCTCAACATTAACTCCTTCATTTTTAACCACAAAAATATATCCCTCATTTATATCTACAAAAATAAATATTTCCTTATCATATGAATCAATAATTAATTATTTACAAATAATATTACAGAATCACATTTATGACAACCAGGCCGTTCCCAGGAAAGAGGGGGCTTTCCAATAAGGATTTCTCCTTACTGGCGCGCAATTAGATGACCAAACCTCTCCTTAGACAGAACTTTCTAGACATTGCCAATAATGTTATCTAATAATATTATTCAAATAATATGAATTATTGATCTGATAATGGGAAATACTGTGTAGTGACAATTATTGAAACAATAGTAATATAAAATATCAACGCAGCAATTATTGAATCAATAAAATAAAATACTGAACAGTAATTACTGTAACCATTATTGAGTAGTGCCTTCTTACGTAAGAATCAATAATTGGTGCAATACAGTGTGCTACTGTGTAACAACGCGTATTACTGTGTTTTAACCACCGGGTATTCCAACAGTATTAACGGTAACAACTACGCCGTTATTAATAAAAAACATATACTTGTCGTTTTCTTCATCCAATCGCTTTCCGTTATGGGGCCCACAAAAGACTGCGCCGTCGTACGAATATTCCCCGACAGGAAGAATATTCCACGACCAAACGAATATTCCCCGACAACAATGAATATTTTATAACCACTTGCTTATTTAAAATATTTACGCATTTTACCCATAACTAACCTCATTAATCAATTTAACACTTACTATTTCAAAATAATAAATAGAGGGAATTTAAATTTCATTTATTAATAATTTGGGGTCTTACATTTATCTGGTTCACAACATACAACCTTTGGTATGTTGTTACGTCCAGTCTCAAATCCCTACTTGGAACTTGAGATCCTATTACTATCAGTAATAAAAACTCCTTCAACAGGCGGAGAAGCCTTTACAAAGTTTTATAGACAAACTTACAATTATTCAACTATTCTATTTTGGACAGCAAGCTCCTCGTTCCTTCCTCAAGTCTAGTTGTACCACCTTTTGAGTTTGGTTCTATTCTATGATCTAGTCTTGAAACAACAGCCTCTTCCTCACTTCACAAGTACACTAGAGACCCAACTTCCTGCTGACCTCTCTAAGACTCTGGTCTTGCTCTAAGAATTATTTGTCTTTCTAACAGGTACATAAAAATAAACTAACTCTAATCCTTTCTCTATTTTCAAAAGTTTACAACAATATGCTTCTTTAATAAGCTGATAAGAGTTAAGTATAAATTAATGCTTCTCAAATAAGCAAATAGAAAATCAGGAACAAATATAACAGTATAAAAGATCAAGGACTTTTATATTCAACAATAAGCTTCTTTAAAGCAGAAAGTGTAACAACCCCAAAAACATACAATAATATTCTCCTTCTCGATCGTTAACAATACAACTTTAATCTATCCTTACATCATTATTCGATATTAAAATCACTAAAAATGCGGAATATTTAAACTTTTATACATTTTCTTCTGTATTACCCTTAATCGCAACCTTTACAATACATCTCTTCTATTCAAATTTATATCATGAATCGTTACAACAAAATAACTATACAAAGTCTTACATCATAAATAGATATCCAAATACACCAGATAGCTCAACTTACAATTCAACAACATGTTACATTCAAAATATTAAATATATGTCTCATAAAACATAAGTAATCTTCGCGAATATGAATCTCTATAATTCACTTAGCACACATCCTTACCTTGAAATCTTGACCTGCAAAAATGGTTATTTGCAAGGTTGAGCTCGACAGCCCAGCAAAATCTAACAGTTTTCATGCATCACGTAGCACATAATAACATGCTCAACATTTATCTCATAATCATTGGACTAACATAACATACATGATGCAGTTCACATAACAAGTATAAAGATTGAGTTCCTTACCCAATCAACATTCAATACTCAATCAACGTAGTCATACATTGACTTTAACATTTTATACTTTCAACATATATATATATATATATATATATATATATATATATATATATATATATATATATATATAACACATCATGCTCTTTGGAATAAAGATTTAAAACAGTTAATAATCAAGTTCACATAGCAAATAGGAACTGAAAGGCTTGCCTTGATCGTTGTTTATTAATAACAGTTTAACAGCTTGTAGTTATCTACACTTCAGGTGCCGTACACAATTATATAATCATACACATCTACTATTAGTCATATAACAATACATAGTAATTGTAATGTGAACTCTACTCCACATCTAATAATCTTTCCTATTAGTTAGCACACAATGTTCAATTAGATTGTGTTACCTTTTCGACTTATGTAATATTTGAAATTCATTCAAGTGTTTAAATCTTGCTAGGAATCATTATTCGTTTTATATTAAACCCATTTCATATTTTATAATTTTCATTTCATTTGACTTAAAACACTTTTTGCGTTCATTAACACTGGCATTTCGACATTTATTCGTCACACGCCCGATTTGTCTCTCTTGTGTATGCTTAGTATGCTTATACAATTTATCTAATACATCATTTATCAATGTTAAACATCATTATATTTACTAACATTCATGTTTTATAACTTAGAACAACATCTTTTATCGTCAAGAGCACTACACTTGGATACGTACATGTCTGACGCCCTCCGATTGCCTTCAAAAACACAACAGTCCTAAAGATAACAATTTTGCCCCATTCCCGACCTCAAATTGAAAAACTTAAAGAATAAATGTTATAGGTCTATTCGTCCTCGTTCCGGATCATCTTGAATCGCCTCAATCGGAGTTCGTATGAAAAAGTTATGCTCATTTTAGTAAAATATGTTCTGTTAGTTTTTTTCCCAAAATTCGGCCTAGCGGGGGTTTTTGTACTGGGGGGGCCCGTTGGGGCGGGGGTCCCTTCTGCGTTTTGCGATTTTATGCTCTAGAACACTACGAAAAGCCAAATTAGGCCTAACAACCATACCAACCTACCCAAGGTGTAATATGTTTACAGAAACATAAACTAATGTTTCTAACACATTTCTAACCACATAAACAACATAAACATCAAAGATTACAACCTTTAATTTCACTATTTCTATTATTTCTTCTTCTTTTGACATTCATAGCGAAATTCTTCATTGTGAATTCGTTTTCCATCCGTTTTGACTCGTTCAACTTGGGTTGTTTTCGTTTTTCAACATACTAACAATACCTATCATCAATTTTGAGTCCAACATAAGTTAAAATATACATATGCCATCAAAACCCAAGCTTTTCAACTTTAACATATTCTTATGATTTTGATTACTCTAGAGCCAATTAAAGAGACTATATATACTAGATTATACACCCATACACATATATATAACATCTCTTCAAATCACCCAACCAAAATAACCTTTTAAGTGAAAAACTTGAGAAACTATAAATCAGAATTTTAGAACTAGATGAATACCTTTGATTCTAGAAGATAATAGATATCCTTTGATTGTCAATCTTCCTTCCCACAATTTCTCTCTCAAAAATCTCTCTAGAATTCTCCCAATTCTCTCTCAATTTTTCTTATTCTCTGTTCTTCCTCTCTATTCTGATCTTACGTACTAAAATTATAACGTAAAAAATAATATAGGTATTAAGTATATAATAGAAATATATCCATAACTGATATCAGTTATCTTATTTTTTTTTTAAATCAAAAGCCATAAGGCTTGTTTGGTTAACTGCTTTAAAATTTAATCAATTAAATCCGTATGCCTTGTTTGAAAACATATTTAAATTAAAGACTTAATATGCATTAAGCCTTGTTTGACAAAACTAAATTAATCTCCTTTAACTTATTTTAATAACTCATTAATAGCATAGTTTATTGTCACACTTTAATTAATTAAATTTTAATTTTCAAATTAATTGATTCTAATAACAATTTATTAAATTAATTCATCACATAAATCAATACAACAAAATTATAATTTTCTTTATAATTATAATTTTATTTTATCAACTAACACATCATTTTAATTACAAATTCACATTAAATATTATTATAATAATTCATTTAATCATTATAAACTCTCTAACTTAGTTATTAAATAAAATGAGAATATTATCTCAAGATGATCAATTTTTTTAACTCATAAATTATTTATTCAACAAATAAATAATCAAATTAAACAAATATTTATTCTACAATAAACACATTAATTAAATATTTATATAATTCAATAAATATCTAAAATTACAATTTAAATTTTCGGATTGTTACATCCTTCCCTCTTTATAAGGATTTTGTCCCCAGAATCACAACTCAAGCAAATCATTCGTCACATTCTTCCCTCCTTTCTAAATTCCGTCCTCGGAATCACCGAAACCCTACCTTACTAAGGTTTTCACAAAATCTCTTTCACAGCTATCGTTGAATAATTCAACACATTAACTTAGCAAAAAGTTTTACATATATATATATATACTTTATTCATTTCTTCAACAACTTTTAGGTTTTATTACATAACCTTCAATTAAACACAGTCATATATCAAATATTATATATTCTTTAACCCATTCATTTCCTTTTCTAAAGATCGTTATCATAAACACTCGGGATATTACATTCACCCTTTCTTCTAAGAATTTCGTTTTCGAAATTTTATCTATTAATCTTTATTCATTCAATCTATCAAAATAGATTTTACGTTAATACTTTATTCATTCATTGGGTTCTATAACCACTTTCTTTCCACAAAGATCTTTCTATTATTATTAAACTTTTCTATTAAAAGTTTTACATTATTCTTTGATAACTCATCTCCTTCTCACTTCAAAATTTCTTTTCTTACTTATTTAATATATTTATCATTCAGTGTCGTATTCTACGATTTACTTCTTTCTAAGGAATATCATCCTTACCACATTCGCCTTTTAGAATAGCAAGAATCTTCCACAATTGCTAAATAATTAGGAAGTAGTATGAATAACTCAAGAATTTAAAAGATTCCAAATCATGCTGAGGGGTCATAAGACCTTGAACTACATCCACGGTTATAAGTACTCTTTCAACTTAAACCTTAACAGTCATTAGACTACAGGGACTCCCGTACTTAGGGTGTTAAGCCCTTCGTACGATGTATTGTGTACAAACAATTAAACGCTATGCGTATATGTCCATAGTTATAAGTATTTTCTCAACTTAAACTTTAACAGTCATAAGACTATAGGGACTCCTCGTACTTAGGGTGATCAACCCTTCGTATAATGTATTGTGCACAAACATCTCAACGTATTGCGTAAAATAACTCCCCTATAATAGGGTTATTCATCTCAGCTTTTCAACATCTGAATCCACACCAAAACAATTTTGTTTGGCATAACTTCTCAAGAAACGCTTGAATTTCATGAACATTTTTCATTATTCATCTAGCTGAATCAAATAGCATAGACTTCTACAACAATTCGAATATCAATCGATATATATATATATTCTCATATCTTAAAGAAATCTCAAAAATCTTTTTATGACGTCATGATATCGCACTGTATTTACTGTCCGTTTGAGGATTCCGTCATTTGGTGATTTTATCATACTACATCATACCCTAGTGGCTGACGATCCTTAGGTCACATCCAACACTAAGTAATACTGCATTGATGACTCCATCATTTTTATCATCTCTGCACCAGGTTCCATTATGCATTGATGATATAAAAAATACATTTTGATATATTTTAAATCATTTTTTTCTAGCCGAAGCAATTAGCATAGACATACGAATAAAGGTATTGTTTTTAAAAATCATTGGTTTCATCATTTGATCCAATGTTTTTCAAGAAAATAGAAGCGCAAACATCAGCATGAAGTCAATAAATTTCGAAAGTCTAGCATAGCTAGTAGATTTAGAATATCCAGGTATCCATCAACTTCAATCTTTACTTCATTACTTAATCATTCTATCAATCTTTAACTTCATCAATGCTCTCTATACTATAACTGTTTTATACCCAAAATAGTTCATCAAACTTACCACACTTTGGAAATTCAGGAACTTGCCACAATAATATAAGTTTAAGAACTTGTCCTAATCAGACCATATGCGTCCATTCGCTGAGGGGTTCAAAACATACCATATTATTATGAGTCACAAACTTACCTTATGCATTAGTTTTAAGAACCGCGCCTAATCCTAATAATATCTGAGTAATCTTAATAGTTTCTAACTATCAAATATACATATGAGAAAAGAATCACATTTTCGCCACATATACATTGATAGCGCGACACCAACATTCCAATGATTATCAATGTGATAAACTAAGTGCAATCACAAAACCCTCGCCCATACAAAGGTTTGTACAACTCAACCATCACATGAGTCCTCAATCGAAATCCCACCTAACTATATCTTACTCTTAACAACTTACCCTTAATTTGCTCAATACGAATTCCTCGTATCACATTATCTATAACTTCTCGTGAGTTTACCTTGTACTATATCATAGTACATAATCTTCATAGCATCAAGCTATAATTATTCAAACATTACAGACCATCTTTTTTTTATAACTTAAAAGATCACGTCGTGATCTTATTCTATAATCATCTCCCTTAAAATTCTTTTCTTAACTAGTTATCATTTTGTTTTACGATCCTCTTTATTTTCTTTTTCATCATTTACAATTTCATTTTTGCTTTTAATCTTACATGCTTTGTCTATTTATCATTATTCGTTATCTTGGCTATTGGAGTTAGGTAACTCCCATTTCTTATCTTTATATCTCTTCAAAATTCTTTTTTGATTTTTTTTATTTATACAAAAATTCTTCATTTAAGAATTTCTAACTTCATTTACATTGCTCAACATTTCATTCGAGTTCCACATTTTAATCATGCGTATTAATTTTCTATACTTGGTACACATCGAGTCTCTAACAGTTTCAATATGATACGCTGAGTGGTTTCCCACAAACAACCAACAAACTAGGTTGTGAGTTGCTAGTTCGTATATACCTCCGCTCTATGAAGGAATCGTTTAGTCCAGATACCATACATCAACTATTAAAGAGTACAATTATACCATACTTAAATATAACTTTCAATTCTTAACTTCTTTATCATTCTCTTTTTATAGACATTGTCTATTCATTATCACCTTACATCCTTATTATTAAAGTTGGATAACCTCACATTCATATTCCTTATAACTCTACGAGATTCTTCTTTGAATCCTCTCACGCATGCTTTAATTCATTCTTTATCAATTTCTTAAATTACTTATTATTGTTTAAACTCTGTTTGAGCTTATTTATTCATTATCTTCACCTCTCTTCTCTAAGGTTATAGCCTAAGGTACTCTTACCTAAGGTTTCTAACCTATCAGCTCTGATACCAACTGTAACGACCCCAAAATTCATACAATAATATTCGCCTTCTCGATCGATAATAATACAACTTTAATCTATCTTTACATCATTATTCAATATTAAAATAGCTAAAAATGCGGAATATTTAAACTTTTATACATTTCCTTCTGTATTGCCCTAAATCGCAACCTTTACAATACATCTCTTCGATTCAAATTTATACCATGAATCGTTATAACAAAATGACTATTCAAAGTCTTACATCATAAATAGATATTCAAATACACCGGATAGCTCAACTTACAATTCAATAACATGTTACATTCAAAATATTAAATACATTTCTCATAAAACATAAGTAATCTTCGCGAATATGAATCTCTATAATTCACTTAGCACATATCCTTACCTTGAAATCTTGACCTGCAAAAATGGTTATTTGCAAGGTTGAGCTCGACAGCCCAGCAAAATCTAACAGCTTTCATGTATCACGTAGCACATAATAACATGCTCAACATTTATCACATAATCATTGGACTAACATAACATACATGATGTAGTTCATATAACAAGTATAAAGATTGAGTTCCTTACTTAATCAACATTCAATACTCAATCAACGCAGTTATACATTAACTTTAACGTTTTATACTTTCAACATATATATATATAACACATCATACTCTTTGCAATAAAGATTTAAAACAATTAATCGTCAAGTTCACATAACAAATAAGAACTGAAAGGCTTGCCTTGATCGTTGTTTATCAATAACAGTTTAACAGCTTACAGTTATCTGCACTTCACGTGCCCTACACAATTATATAATCATACACATCAACTATCAGTCACATAACAACATACAGTAATTGTAATGTAAACTCTACTCCACATCTCATAATCTTTCCTATTAATTAGCACATAATGTTCAATTAGATTGTGTTAACTTTTCGACTTATGTAATATTCGAAATTCATTCAAGTGTTTAAATCTTGCTAGGAATCATTACTAGTTTTATATTAAACCCATTTCATATTTTATAATACTAATTTCATTTGACTTAAAACACTTTTTACGTTCATTAACACTTATCACGACGTTTCAACGTTTATTCGTCACACGCTCGATTTGTCTCTCTTGTATATACTTAGTATGCTTATACAACTTATCTAATACATCATTTATTAATGTTAAAGATCATTATATTAACTAACATTCATGTTTTATAACTTAGAACAACATCTTTTATCGTCAAGAGCACTACACTTACATACGTGTATGCCCGACGCCCTTCGATTGCCTCCAAAAACACAACAGTCCTAAAGATGATAATTTTGACCCCTGTTCCCGATTTCAAATTGAAAAACTTAAAGAATAAAAGTTGTAGGTCTATTCGTCCTCGTTCCGAATCATCTTGAATCGCCTCAATCGGAGTTCGTATGAAAATGTTATGCTCATTTTAGTAAAACATTTTCTGGCAATTTTTTCCCCAAAATTCGGCTTAGCAGACTACCCCCCTCCCCCCCCCCTTGCCAGGGCAGAGGTTTTTGTACTGGGGGGGGCGAACCGGGAGCGAGGGTCCCTTCTGCGTTTTACGGTTTTATGCTTTAAAACACTACGAAAAGTCAAATTAGGACTATAAACTACTTTCTAACAACCATACCAACCTACCCAAGGTGTAATTGTTTACAGAAATATAAACTATTATTTCTAACACGTTTCTAACCATATAAAAAACATAAACATCAAATATTACAACCTTTAATTTCACTATTTCTATTATTTCTTATTCTTTTGACATTCATAGCGAAATTCTTCATTGTGAATTCGTTTTACATCCGTTTTCACTCGTTCAACTTGGCTTGTTTTCATTTTTCAACATACTAACAATATCTATCATCAATTTCAGATTCTATCCATCAATTTATACTCCAACATAAGTTAAAATATATATATGCCATCAAAACCCAAGTTTTTCATCATTAACATATTCTTATGATTTTGATTACTCTATAACAAATTAAAGAGACTATATATACTAGATTATACACCAATACACACACACACACACACACACACACACACACACATATATATATATATATATATATATATACATCTCTTCAAATCACTTATCCAAAATAACCTTTTAAGTGAAGAACTTGAGAAATTATAAATTAGAATTTTAGAACTAGATGAATACCTTTGATTCTAGAAGATGATAGCTATCCTTTGATTGTCAAGCTTCCTTCCCACAATTCCTCTCTCAAAAATCTCTCTAGAAGTCTCCCAATTCTCTCTCAATTTTTCTTCTTCTTTGTTCTTCCTCTCTATTCTGATCTTACATACTAAAATTATAACGTAAATAATAATATAGGTATTAAGTATATAATTGAAATATATCTATAACTGATATCAGTTATCTTATTTCTTTTAAAATCAAAAGTCATAAGGCTTGTTTGGCTAGCTACTATAAAATTTAATCAATTAAATCCTTATGCCTTGTTCGGTAAAACATATTTAAATTAAAGACTTAATATGCATTAAGCCTTGTTTGACAAAACTGAATTAATCTCCTTTAACTTATTTTAATAACTCCTTAATAGCATAGTTTATGGTCACACTTTAATTAATTAAAATTTAATATTCAATTTAATTAATTCTAATAACAATTTATTAAATTAATTCATCACATAAATCAATACAACAAAATTATAATTTTTTTTATAATTATAATTTTATTTAATCAACTAACACATCATTTTAATTACAAATTCACGTTAAATATTATTATAATAATTCATTTAATCTTTATAAACTCTCTAACTTAATTATTAAATGTAATGAGAATATTATCTCAAGATGATCAATTTTCTTAACTCATAAATTATTTATTCAACAAATAAATAATCAAATCAAATCAAATTAAACAAATATTTATTATACAATAAACACATTAATTAAATATTTATATAATTCAATAAATATTTAAAATCATAATTTAAATTTTTAGATTGTTACAAAAAGAAATTTTGTTTGGATCCACTGATGCTTCTAATTAAGCAAATATGTGATTTTAAGGCACTTTATAAAGAATTAACAATTCTATAAAATAAAGAGTGTTTTTCTATGGATGAAATATAATTGTTTCTTAGATAGTCTTTACCAAGTATTATATGAATTAATTTTATGAATCAATACTTGTATAAAAGAATAAATCAAATCAAGTATAATATTTAAATCAGTTAAGCATAAACTGATATAACAAATATTACTGTTTAACTCAAATAATATATAAAAATATTTAATCGATTATGTGAGCTTTTATAGATAATGAAACTTAGTACTATAAGGAATCGTACGGTTCAAATTCCTCTCCGTAGAGGTGTATCTCCGTAGCCTTGCGGCGTCTAAGTATGACAAAATTTATAATTTTCACAATTGATATTTATATAAATATTTTCAAAAGATCACTACGATTCTCAAATCCGGTTCGGATGACTACTCTTTTTGGACCAGTATCTCAGTGTTGTTTTGAGCTATAAAGTGTCGTATCTATTTTTGTAAGACCCCGAATTTTATGAAATAAAAGTATTCAATTTTTCTTATAATTACTATTCAGTAAATGGTTAAAATGATAAAAGTTTAAAGTTATGGGTAAAATGTGAAAACTTTTCAAAATACGCAAGTGGTTATAAAATATTCATTGTTGTCGGGGAATATTCGTTTGGTCGTGGAATATTCTTTCTGTCGGGGAATATTCGTACGACGGCGCAGCTATTTGTGGGCCCCATAACGAATAACTGTCGGATGAAGAAAACAACAAATTTGAGTTTTTATAATTAACGGCGTAGTTGTTACCGTTAACACTGTTGGAATACCCAGTGGTTAAAATACAGTAATACGCGTTATTGCACAGTAGCACACGGTATTGCATAATATTTTTGAAATTATTGATTCTTACGTAAGAAGACACTACTCAATAATTGTTACAATAATTACTGTTCAATATTTTATTTTATTGATTCAATAATTGCTACGTTGATATTTTATATTATTGTTGTTTAATAATTGTCACTGCACAGTATTTCCCCATTATCAGATCAATAATTCATATTATTTGAATAATATTATTAGATAACATTATTGGCAATGTCTAGAAAGTTCTGTCTAAGGAGAGGTTTGGTCACCTAATTGCGCGCCAGTAAGGAAAAATTCTTATTGGAAAGTCCCCTCTTTCCTGGGAACGGCCTGGTTGTCATAAATGTGATTCTGTAATATTATTTGTGAATAATTATTGATTCATATGATAAGGAAATATTTATTTTATGTGAATATAAATGAGGGATATATTTTTGTGGTTAAAAATGAAGGAGTTAATGTTGAGGTGTTTTATCAGTATTTTTTGTCGGAATGGAGGTATTAAAAATCAAATTAGGGTTTTTGAGTTATTTTGCGGGGGTTATAATTTTTAATCCGACTGTTGGATCGTAGTAATTTTTGGATATGTTATACATATATAAGTTGAGTATATGTCCACGAATTTTGAACCGTTAAAAATGAATGAATGATTTGTTACGAAATTTACGAGATGACTGGTTCAAAAATTGTTGAACAATTGTTGAATTTTTGGAGTTTATCATTTTGGTGGAAAATTCTAGAAATATAAAACCTGCTACTATTCTCACCCACCACATTTGAAATATAAATCTCAGCACATTTCTTCACCAACCAAGAGTGGGGCCCACCAATTCTAGAATTTTCCACCAAAATGATAAACTCCAAAAATTCAACAATTGTTCAACAATTTCTGAACCAGTCATCTCGTAAAATTCGTAACAAATCATTCATTCATTTTTAACAGTTCAAAATTTGTGTACATATACTCAACTTATATATGTATAACATATCCAAAAATTACTCGGATTAAAAATTATAACCCCCGCAAAATAACTCAAAAATCCTAATTTGATTTTTAATACCTCCATTCCGACAAAAAATACTGATAAAACACCTCAACATTAACTCCTTCTTTTTTAACCACAAAAATATATCCCTCATTTATATTCAAATAAAATAAATATTTCCTTATCATATGAATCAATAATTATTCACAAATAATATTACAGAATCACATTTATGACAACCAGGCCGTTCCCAGGAAAGAGGGGGCTTTTCAATAAGAATTTTTCCTTACTGGCGCGCAATTAGGTGACCAAACCTCTCCCTAGACAGAACTTTATAGACATTGCCAATAATGTTATCTAATAATATTATTCAAATAATATGAATTATTGATCTGATAATGGGAAATACTGTGCAGTGACAATTATTGAACAACAATAATATAAAATTTCAACGTAGCAATTATTGAATCAATAAAATAAAATATTGAACAGTAATTACAGTAACAATTATTGAGTAGTGCCTTCTTACGTAAGAATCAATAATTTCAAAAATACTATGCAATACCGTGTGCTACTGTGCAATAACGCGTATTACTGTATTTTAACCACCGGGTATTCCAACAGTGTTAACGGTAACAACTACGCCGTTAATTATAAAAATTTAAATTTGTTATTTTCTTCATCCGACAGTTATTCGTTATGGGGCCCACAAATAAATGCGTCGTCGTACGAATATTTCCCGACAGAAAGAATATTCCACGACCAAACGAATATTCCCCGACAACAATAAATATTTTATAACCACTTGCGTATTTTGAAAGGTTTTCACATTTTACCAATAACTTTAAACTTTTATCAATTTAACCATTTACTGAATAGTAATTATTAGAAAAATTGAATACTTTTATTTCATGAAATTCGGGGTCTTACAATTTTAGGATATTTAACTAAATAATGTCGATAAAATATTACTGAAGACTATAAGGAATCGTACGGTTCGAATTCCTCTCCGTAGAGGTATATCTCCGTAGCCTTGCGACGCCTAAGTATCCTTTTATTTGACAAATAGATGAAATATAGATATATAGAAATGTGTAGAATAATGTATATTTGTATATATATAGATATAATACAAGTAAAAAATATTTCAACAGAATTTAAACTTATCTCAATACTTGGACCAATTTTCTCTTCAAAAATAATCAGAACTTTTGTAAGAAGAGATATAAAGCTTTTAGAGAGAATGTAGGCAAGGTGAGTATGCTTTGCTTTTCACTGAATTGGTAAAAACCAAATGAATAAAATACTCCCTATTTATAGATTTTCTAAAGTTGGGGCAAAACTGTAATATTTTGAAATCTGATATGATTGCACGTTTAGATGAAGAGCATTTGAAATTAGCGGACCAAATTTTTATGCGTGAGAGATTAAAATTTTGCCCTGGCCTTTTTCAAAGGGCTGCATTTATTGTTTTGACCACGAAAGAAGACTACTCAGTTTTTCCATGCCATCACATACACACATGCTTTATTAAGTCTCAATTTAAATGTCATTTGCACACACACGGTTTTTGACACATGCATGCATTAATTATGTAGTTAAGGTATATGCAATATACTAGCTATATTATATAATTTGTATATGTATGTATATATTTATATAGTATACTGATAGTTTTAAAGATAGAAATATATATATATATATATATATATATATATATATATATATATATATATATATATATATATATATATATATAATAAGTATATATGTTTTAGTATGCATGCATAAAAACATTTTACCCAACTTTAGTTTTGAAAAAGATATAGGATTTCCTTGCCTTGAATTTTTTATGAATTAATTTATTTAACACTTGACATTTATATTATCAAGGTCAATAAAGATTAATTCAAGTAAAAAAACAGAAAATAGTTAGAAATAAAATAATACGGAAAAATAATTAAATAATTACATATTTAATTAAAACATAATTGTTATCATCAAAATATATAAAGTAAAATTATACCTATAATATATATATATATATATATATATATATATATATATATATATATATACACACACACACACACACACACACACCAACTGCGTGTGACATTCTTTTTGGGACAAGCCACGCGGTGAAGCTTTAATGCTTTATGTTGACTGATTTAATGACCAAGTTGATAAGAAAAAGTAGGAGCTTTTGAGAGTGGGCTGTCATTTAATATAACCATCCGCGTGAAAATTTTTTCCTGGTCATCTGGACCTTTGAATTCAAAAATAAGCAATCTGAACCATACATTCAAAATTAGTTTTCACAAATTATCTTTTTGCCACTGACTTCAAAAATCTATAAATAGAGAGTATTTCATTTAGTTGATTTTTACCAATTCAGTGAAAAGCAAAGCATACTCTCCTTGCCTACATTCTCTCTAAAAGCTTTATATCTCTTCTTACAAAAGTTCTGATTATTTTAGAAGAGGAAATTAGTTTAACTTTTGTTGAGTTATTTCTTACTTGTTTTTTTATCTATAGATATACAAATATACATTGTTATACACAATTTTATATATCTATATTTCATCTATTTATCAAATAAAAGGATACTTGGGCACTGCAAGGCTACGGAGATACACCTCTACATAGAGGAATTCGAACCATACGATTACTTATAGCCTTCAGTACCCTTCTATTGATATTATTTATATAAATATCATAAAATAGATATGATACTTGATAGTTCAAAATGACACTGAGATATCCCTCCAAAAAGAGGAATCATCCGAACCGAATTTGAAAATCATAGTGATCTATTGAAAATTTTTATATAAATATCAATTGTGATAATATAAATTTGTTCGTACTTAGACGCCGCAAGGCTGCGGAGATATTCTTCTTCAGTGAGGGAATCGAACTGTACGATTACATATAGTATTAAGTGACTTTATTTATAAAATCACATAATAGATAAAGTATTGTTATATATTATTTGAGTTAAACAATAATATTTGCTATATCAGTTTGTGCTTAACTGTTTTAATTATTATACTTGATAAATATTGTTTGAATTGATTTATTCTTTTTATATACAAGTATTGATACATAAAAACCATTCATATAATACTTGTCAAAGAATATCCGAAAAACAAATCTTTTTAATCCATAGAAAAACACTCTTTATTTTAAGGAGTAAATAATTCTTTATAAATTACATTAAAATTATATATCTGCTTAAATAGAAACATTTTTGAGTTAAAGCTAAATTTGACTAATTTGCTTATTCAAGAAGCATCCTTTCACTCAAAACATAAAAGTTATTTAAACTTTTATTATTGTGCATAAACTACATATTTGATTACTCAGAAGCATTATTTGATCAAACATAAATTTCTATGTACTTACAAAGAAGCATATTTTCAAGTATAAAAATCTTTGAACTTTTATATATATTTGCTCTCTAATTAATATCTGCTTATTTGAGAAGCATCCTGATGAGTGGGATTTATACCTGCGAATCGGATCCTTTATTGCTTAAATAGTTGCTTATTCTTCGTAGATTTTATATAGCTTTTATCTGATTATAGTATTATTTTGCTCAACCGATGTGTTGCAGGGCTTATTAGGTCTTTTCCAGCTTTCAGGGGGCAAAACTGTTAATTTCCCTACACTGGCAATGCAGCGCCAATGCCAGGCTTAAACCTGACGTTGTAGCGCCCCAACCTGGTCAATAGTGATGTCAGTATGGCGCTGAAGCGCCCCAATCCCCTTATAAATTGGCATTACAACGCGAGCTCCGATCTTTTTGATACTGACGCGGCGCTACAGTGCCATTCCAAGCCTTACTATTCGCGCCGCAACGCCACCTCTGGTGCCCAGGTAGAAAACAGCTGGTTTTGACCTAGATTGAAGAGGGGGCTGATATATATATACAAGGGATAGCCTCATCCCACAGAATCAGATATATCCCCTTCTGGGACATAGTTTCTTTCTCTTTTGTAATTTCTTTCCCGTTTTCTCTTAGGTAATGCTTGTAAATATAGTTTAGTAAGATTAGGGAGATGCTTGGGATTTCTTGGAGCTCAAGAGTAGTGAGCAACATGGATTGGAAAGCTTGATTTGAATGGAATTCTTAGAGACTGAAGAGTTTTAACAGAGTTTATTCTTATCCATTTGTTTCCTTTGATTTTGTAATCCATAAATATTATCTTTATTGCTACTTATATTTTTTTCAAGAGCCATGAACTAACTATTAGATCTAAGGTTATAATGGAACCCTTTGTTATTTTGAATTGAATGTCCTATCTCTTTGGTTGGCGCCATATGGTTTGGTTTAATATATTCATGCTTATTGACTCTTGCTAAGAAATTAGTGATAATTTTGGTAATCTATATGATGTTGAAAGAGGGATTGTAGATTTACACCTTAATATTTTGGCATATGATTATGAGTTGTCGACTTGATTCGACTACATAAGTTGTGTATAGAATAGACATATATTTGTTCACCACATGTGACCTAATTGAGAACTTATGCTTAAATCTTTGTTATGGTTAATTCACATAGACATGTGTAGGATTATCACCTAGCTTGGATGTTCTTTTCTATTATATTCCCTATCGGGTGGATTTAGAGAGGATATGTTTGTACATACCTCGAAAGAGGTGCATGAACACTTGTGTGTTCTCGGTCGATAAACTATCATGACCACTAAGACCAAAAAGAGAAGGGTAGGAAGTTTGATGTAGCATAGCACACCAGGTGTTTGATAAAATGCCAGTGTGGGGTGAAGTTATGACCTTAGCTTGTAGCACCTTCGATACCATTCATTATCCAATTACTTGCTTTGACAATTAGATACAACTAGATTAATCACGCTTCTATTGTTCTGCTGTTCGAATAAGACTTAAGTGATACAAAGTCGGTATTTGGTAAATATCAGTGATAGTTCCTCGTGGGTACGACACTTTCCTTATCACTGTATTACTTGTTAGACAATACTTGCGCGTGTTTAGTGATCGATTTTTCGGTCAACAAGTTTTTGGCGTCGTTGTCGAGGAATTATTATTCTAATATTGACCACTATTGATTTCAATGAATTTAGTCTTAATTTGAATATGTACATATTTCTTTTATTTGTTTGATCTTCCTTTTTGTTTTTAAGCTTGCAGGTTATGGACGATCATTGTTATCAATGGCCTTTTGAGAGGACGACATAACCAAAATCGGAAGAATGACTTGAGCGATTGCAAGATCAAATTATAAATCTCTCGAGGTTTTCTGACAATCTTGAGTGTCAGTTCACTCAGACTGCCTACTGTCAGGAACGAGCTAACATTGAGTCGATTTACTATCATCCAAACGGTCAGGGTTATCCAAACTCATAGGACTACAGTCAAGAGCAATGTCATGATCTGAATTATTCCTATCCGAAACAATTTAAATATCAGTCTCCGCTGCACTATAAGGTGACATCTCAACCCAATGAGAGCTTTTCTGCATACTCAACACGAGAAGAAGAGAAAAGTACTGAAGAGCTCCTCACCAACTTTATAGAGAGAAATGAGGTTCGAATGGCGAACCAAGACGCCTCATTGAAGAGCCTCAAAAGTCAATTGGGACAACTCGTCAATGCCATCACAAATCCACCGCAAGGCAATCTACCGGTCTTAATTAATCTCAATGATGAAGAAGTAGAGCATTACATGGTCGATATGCAAGAAGGAGATTAGTCTTACATAGTTGTTGAGGGAGATGTCAAAGTGCCAATTGACCAACCTGTGGAGTCTGAAGAAGGAAAAAAGAGGATCAAGAGTGGTTGTATTGTCAAAACTAATTAAAAGTTAGAAACTATGCTCACGGTTGTGGAAATCTTGGAGGGCCCATTAGTGCACGAAGAACACTTTCAGATTGATGAAAAAGCCAAATTAGTGGATAATTATAGTGGTGAAAGATTCTTTGTGCCGATGGGTGAAGAAAAGGGGGATGGCCAATCATCCATGTCTGCCATAAATTTAAATGAATTGACAAATAGGCGACATGAAATGGTCATTTTTGTATATGAGCCGGATTGAATGGCAATGGTATAGACAAGCTCTTGGTGGGGAGGCAACACAATCTCAGTATCAATTTCTCTATTTTGCTTTACTTATGTCTAGTTTACATCATGTCTTTTCTCTTTAGTTGTTAACATAGCTGCCAGTATGATTATTACTGAATGTCTTATCTCATTTGCATGTTTTTATGGCTATGGTATGCATGCATCATGCTTATTATATGTTGTATTGTATATATAGTCGTTAGAGTTAAAATAGTTTTTATGTGGTTTTTAATAATGTATGTTTGCCTTTATAGTGTATTATCTTATCCTTGATTTGGCATGTGCAGAAAACAAGTAGAAAACATTTATGCAAGGCCGGTGCTGCAGCGCCAAGACTCCTTCGAGACACTGGACAATCACGCTGCAGCACCAATAGTTGCACTAAAACTCACGCCACAGCGCCGGGATCATTATGCAAATTTAACATCTCGCGTTGCTGCACCAAGAAGCAAAGGACACATCGCGCTGCATCGCCACCATATTGCCCAACCTAGTGCATGTACGCACTGCAATGCCATTAATTTGACTATGACTCGCACTGCAGTGCCACTTAAAATTCCAGTATTATAGCCCAGTGCTGCAGCGCCTCTAAATGAAGGAAACATGGCGCCGCAGCGCTGATAGCGCGTCCTAGTTGATTAAGTGTGCTATTTCAATTGCTTTTGCCCTATGCCAACCAGCCTCTCGTCAGTTACAAGCCCTCTTCTCATCAAATACCCCCCATCTACCAGTACGACCCCTCAGTAACTACAACCAATTTCTGCTCCAAGTTCACCAACACACGAATTGGGCTCCAATCAATTGCACAACTAGGGTTTGTCTAGAGGACTGGCTATTGCTAAAATTCTTCAATTCTAGGTACTCGGTATTACAGTCCAATTATTTTTTGTGGGTTTCAATGATTATTGACTGATCTGCCCGAGAAAATTCTTTCCTTCTTCTACCTCATTTGGGCTATTGTTATTGTTGATGTTACACTTGGTTTCAAGGAATTCAAAACAGTACTAGAAAATTTTGTTTAAGGTAGCGCATGCCAAGTGTTTACTTTATTATTTGAGTAAGCTTTACTTACACTTTGCTGCTGTTGTGGTTTAATTAAGCTTGTGATTGGTCGTTAAGGTGTTTTAGCCAGTTAATTAAGGCTCAGTTGGCTGTTATTGTTTGGGTTCCTTTACCTTGTGGTATATTATTGAGTACGATTTCTGAAATGGCTACAAAGTGGCAACGACTTAGCGTCGCTGGCTCCTCGTCCGCAACTCCACAAGGTTGGAACAATGCCAAATTCATTAGCGAAGAAGCATGGAAATAGTACAAGCACTCCTTTGCCAAATGCAATTTGGTTCCTGAACGGGGTTTACGGCCTGATCAAATAAATGATGACGAACTGGCAGCCATGATCCTTGGACGCAGGTGGGTGCACTTCACAAAACCACTTGAGTCAGCTATCGTATATGTGGTCCACGAGTTTTATACAAATGCCAGTGTCGATGGTACTGATGTTGTTCTAGTCAGGGGCGATCAGTGGTGTTTGGAAACCAAGCCATCAATGCACTTTTCGCTATGCCTAACTATGATGGCAAGGATTATTTGGAGCAGGGGCTTCGCAGCTTTGACTTGGATGATATTATTAGGAGGCTCTGCAAGCCTGGGATAACATGGAAAACAAATTACACAATGGGTGAGAAAACCAGTTTCCCGCATTATGTATTTAGTCACAATGGGAAGGCGTGGTACAATTTTGTATGTGCCAACATGATCCGTACTCGTCACCTTAGTGACGTGACTAAGGATCGAGCGATCCTATTATTTACCATTGTCACGAGTCTGGACGTGAATATTGGAGTTCTCATTCAGGAGTCCATCCTGAAGGCGATCAAGAGTACCACTTATGGGGGACTTCCGCATCCAACTTTCATCACCCGATTGTGCAAGTGGGCATGTATTCATTGGGGACCAGAAGAGATATCTTTTCCACCCATGTCAGTCATCGACCATTAAGTCATCTCACGCTTCACTATATAGGACGAGGCTGCCTCATATGTTAGAGGTGAGGGGTATGGTCCACCTACTGAGCCGCCTCCTACATCAGAGGCCGGACACTCGTGGCCACCAGAGTCAGGCTCATCTTCACAAGGGCTATTGGCAGAGATTACGACATCCCTCACCGAGCTACATCAAAACCAAGACGCCTGTGACATCCCCAAATCTTGGTACTTTTTACCACAGATCTGGTACATCATTTCTATAACTATTGCGAAAGATATAAACATAAATTATTTATATGTTAAACTTTACACATAATCCCCAAGGTCACTAACCTTAACATTTACCTGAATTTAATATCTTATTCGACATGCAATGTCATTAACATATAATATTATTACAAGCTTTATCTGTACGCTAAACCAATGCTGGAACTGTCTTTGACTTTGCCTGTATCCGACGTATTCGTCCTAATCTGTAGTGTTTATCATGATATAGCAAGGGTTAGCAATAAGTTTGCCCAACAAGTTTAAGTTCAATAAAAGATATATCATGATTGAAAGAATTGAACAATAAGCTGGCTAACGTTCAATAATATAACAATTGTGAAGTAGCATGAATAAATTTTCATAGCTGAACGAATTATGAACATGAATAAATCAATTGAACCAGATAGTAATGAAGGTGATCAAACTTTCATACATAATGAACATATGCACATACACAACGTGGAAATCAATAATCAGTAGACATGGTATAATCAACAATGATTAACCACAAGCATATTTTATAATATCAACTCGAGGTCGAGTTAAAGAAAACTTTCCTGAATTACCAACTACAGCTACGCAGTATATATAGCTTTATCTGAAAACCTAATATTAAATAATATTGATATCTATATTAGAATAATATCATCACAATATATTACTATTAAATACAGTTACAAAATAACCTAAACACATTATCACGTAATCCTATCAGTCTATAAATCACATAAGACCTAGTATCAAGTCAAACTATTTCAGTCTGCGTTGAGTTTGGTACTATTTCGACTTCCCGATTGCCTAATCACATAATTATCGAGCGTAATTCTAATAAGACTCAACCTAATTGCTTAATTATTATCTTAAATAATTTATTTATTAATTCAATATTTTTCTTAAACTCATACTAATTTTCAAATAATTATTACCATTTAAAATAATTTTTCAATCAATAATATCATATTTATATGATTTAACTACCACGATATTCTAATATCATTAATATTTATTTAATATTAAATATTAGTGAAATACATGTCATAATATTATAAAGTATTTATAATATCTCAAAGTATTTTTAATACCTTAATATTATATTTAAATGATTTTTAAACAATTAAATCCCTTACCAAATTACTGCCATTAATATTAAAATATTACTGTTTTTCATGACAAAATATCAAAAGTTATATTTTATAACATAAAATATTTTTATAACATTTAAATCATTTTATATGATTTTTAAAACATTAAAACTAATTTTCTACAATTTATTTAATACATTTATTAAATAAATCAATTATCATTAATATTAATTTATTACTGAAATTCCTCACAAAATATTAAAAGTCATTAAAATTAACTTAAAATATTTTCTAATACCTTAATATATTTTTAAATGATTTTTCAAGTATTAAAATTATTTTTAAGTAATTAATTTAGTATAATTATTAAATAAATTAAATTACATTAATTTTTAAAAATATTAAAATATTAATGAAATATATTCAAAATTATTACAAACCCATTTATAGGCTTTAAAATAATTTTTGTAAATTTATTATGTATTTTTCATAATTAAAAACTATTTTTCTCTAATTATTTAATAAAAATAATTAATTTATAATTAATATGTTGCTAAAGGTACCTATAGAGACAAAACTGTCGCTATAGTTGTTCTTGAGCAAACCTAGAACCTTCATGTCAGTGTTCAAGTTACCATGTTTGACCAGTCACCATTTCTTGATCTTAATGTTTTCTGGGCAGCTAAGATGTTAATGTTGTAGAACTGATGTAGTACTACAACTATAAACAAATTTAATGGCCAGATCATATCACAACAGGGAGTTATAAGCCATCAAAGTGGTTGTCAGAGGCTGTTCTTCATTTATGGGTTACCCAGAAATGAAGAACGGTTCATAGTACCCTTTTTAGAGCCTTGTAACTTTGATCCTGAGCTTACTTCATGTGATCTAAAGGTTCAATCATGTAGTAGAGATGTCAGGGTACAGTTATCATGCATTAGATCAGTCTAACAACATCACCAAATTAAGATTTGAGCCTGTTAAAGTACTGATCAGGAAATTGCCCGTGAAGATTTCTGGCTTGCTAGAATCTTCATCCGGCAGTTTGGTCAACCCTACTTTGACCACCATTATCTTTGATTCTGTTTATGATTTTGGTGTTCTACTAGTATGGATTGATAGTCTACATACCAGTCTGCACAAATCAAACACTAACATGGCCTAACTATCAAATAAAAACAAGATTCATGGCCTGCAAAAACGCTGTCAAAAATCTGGAAAATTTATGGGTTGCCCAGAAACAATTTTCGTGTTAGGTCAACCATGTTTGACCATTAATGACTGGAGATCTAGACATAGTATGGACTTTATTCCACCTCTAGTCTACTCTCCTCATGACAGAGAACAAAACTATAATATCTAACACACATAACATCTAACACGGAGAGATCTATGGGTCCGGACATCTGTCAGACCATATAACTAGGGTTCATGATCAGTTTTTTAAATCTCATTTTCTTGCATCTAGATGTTATGGATCCTTAATATAACAACCTAGATCACTCAATAACATCCTTAAACACAACTTAATACAATAAATCATAACATCTAACATAAATTACAAGATTTAGAAATTTTAGGGTTTATACCTCTTGAATGCACAAATTTTGATTCTTATCCTTATGATCTAATCTTGTTAAGTTAAGAGGTGTTCTTGGCTTGGCATATCACACACTTTCCCTCAAATTGTTTGGATGGGATGAAGAGAGAAGACTTGGTTAGCATTCTAAGTAAAGTAAAGCTTTTTCTTTACTTTAGTCTTTTAAATTTTTAGATTCAATGAATACTAATGTTGATAGGTGGCATACTTATCTGATGTAATTGATATATGGCACATAGTGAATATTTAGTTGGTGAGCAACCAAATATTTTGGCAACTGATAAGTGGGTTTTATACCCGCGAATTGTTTCCTAATTCAAGCTCAATCGATGTTAATTCCTTGTTATCATGTTTGTTTTTACTTGTTTGTTGTTATTTTATGTGTAGGTTTGGTGGTGTGGCAAGTGATAAAAAATGGTGCAATTGTGACAAGAAATTGGGAAGTTTGGAGCAATACATGATCAGAAGTCAGAGCCTACCCCCGCCGGGGCAGGGGGTCTTCAAATCAGATAACAGGAGCTAAGCCCGTCGGGGCTGGGTCCGAGATAAACAATGGTTTATGTCGTTTCAAACATTGCAAAAAATGTGAGTTTAAGCAATTGCAATGCGTTGGGACTCTAAATGGTGTGGGATTGCAATCAGAATGCATGTCTTAGAGATATATTGGACATCAAACAACAAGATTAGGAGGACAGAAGGCAATTGACAGAGATTAAGGACAGATTCTTGAGCAATCATTGGAGTGAAGATAATTAAAGGATTTTCATATCAATTGCATATCAGATTAAAGTGAAGGGTGTTCTGAATTTACTCTTCGTCTCTAGTCTTATATTTGTAATTGGAAGGATGTTATCTTTGATTAATTCAGTTTTTATTTCATTTATGGTGAACTAAGTACTTTTTAGGCTTATAACGGATCTTAAAGTGGAACGATGATTATGTAGCTTTGATTTTAAGTTTAATAAACTATTCCTCAGTTTATCTATATTAATTTATGCTTGAATTTATGAATTGTCTGATCAACAATTCTTTGTGGACCTGTATGGATTCGAGAGAGGAAGTACGAGTCTAGACTTATTAGTATAACATGTGTTCTTGAATTTTGTGAATGAACAGAATCTTGATGAATGTTAGGGTAGAGATACGCTTGACATCACATGCAATCCGATAAAGAACTTGAACTTAAACCTTCTTTAATTGTAATTCACATAGAGATATAATGAGTTAGTTGGTTAAGGTATTTAACTTGATTCTATCTAATTTGTGAATTTGAGTTAATACACTATTAGTGCATCGAGAGGTGGCTAGTTCTACATACGTGTTCTTGATTAATAAACTGGGATAATGAATTAAATTAGAATAAGGTGTAATAATCAGAGTGATGCTTAGAGTGAAGTCGTAAGCCTAATTCTCTAATATTTGTTTGAAAATTTAGTTTTTAGGGTTTGTTGATTGTTTGATGATTTTAATATTTTTTAATACTTTTAGTATAAACTTGAAATTGGTTAGTTTAATAAAATTTGGATTAATAGAAAATTGGTAACTGTGAGAGTTAATTTCTTGGTAGTCTCTATGGGAACGATACTCTACTTACTATTATATTACTTGTTGACCACGTATACTTGCGTGTTGTGCGTAATTAACTTTTACCCAACAACAAGATCTATACTCCACTTATAAAAGAATACAAAAAGGGCATTTTGAACACTTTACTCTCCATTTTAATGGCAAGCTTGTAATCTTATCCCAACCCTTAGGGTTTGCTAATTTATTCTAAGATTTCCAATTAGGGTTTTAAAAATAAAAAACTAAGCTTTCTAAATTATAAATAGGATTTCCTAATTATATTAAAGTTTATTAATCACATTAAGGCTTGCTAATTAGGATTAATGTTTCCAAATTAACATTCAAATTGTTAAATTAACAATTAGGTTTTCCCTAATTGTGCATTAGGGTTTCTAATTTAGAAATTAGGGTTTTCTAACTAATTACTTAGGTTTTCCCCTAATTAAGTTTGTAATTAAATACACTTAAGCCTTATTATACTTAGCCTTTTGGCTCCAAAATTAAGGTTTTAATATTCTAAATTAGGGTTTCAGATTCCCAGAATTGAAATTAGGGTTTTAAGAACCAGTTTCAGGGTTTCTTACTGTACACTTATAATCAGTATATACAGAATCGTATACACTCAAACACTTAACCCTATAAGTCTCCACCAAAAATTTTTAAATTTTCAAAAATTCTTCTCATAGACTTATTTTCTGTCTAGGCCTATTATCTAACCTTTATTCAATCTTTTAAGATTTTACTAATTATCTAAATTCTCGGGTTGTCACAATGCCAAAGCTTACAGGCAGTAGAGGCACATAGCAGCGGTTGCCCAGAGGTAGGACATCGCGATGCAGTATCAAGTTGAGCTGGTCAACACTATGCAAAGCATCTACACTGCTTATAGTGGCGAGGATGCTGATTTCACGCCATTGCAGTTCCCAGAGCCTCCTATTTTCCCAACATACCATCCACGATCAACTCCCGCAAAAGTTGACGAGGATAATGATGATACAGAATGACCATACTTAAGGAAGCCCTCTTGTATTGATTTATACATGCTTAGCAATGAGGGCATTGCTCATCTTAAGTTTAGGGGTATTAGGGGTTATTTGTTTTATTCTGTCTACTGCCATGATAGGTTGTCAACTTAGTATTTTGCTTATGTTTTATCAGTATTGTAGTGCAGTAATGTATGAATTGCGTTTTTGACATCATTTTGAGCTTGATTAGCCTTTGGTTTATTATGTTTGATATTATTATGGATGGATGCCATGAAAATTTTTTGTTATTTGTTTATGGATGTTTTAATTTTTATCAGCATGTATGTTTGGTTTATAGCCATATTTTGGGACTTATACAGATTTGTATGCTTGATGTTAATGGCTTTATTACCTTATTTTGAGATGTTATTATGCAAGGGTTTTATATTATTTATTAATTTTTGATTGTGGCTAATGACAAGCGCCAACTGATTATGTCTATCTCTTAGAGTCATGTCAAGCATATGTGAGCTAAGGGTGTTTTCAATCGATAAGTTGAGACTGTTATTGATCTGTCCTTCTTAGCAAGCACCGACCAACTGTTTTAACTAGTTATATTTCAAATTTAGTTTGTGTGTTTATTGCTTTGAGAATATGTTCACTCTTTTAAACTTTCATGATTACAAGGTAATAAAAGGCTTAAACGATTATACAGTTTCAGATCTTGGATCCTGGCATGTTTTCACATAAAAAAAAGAAAAAAAGAAAAGAAAAAGAAAAATAAATATCGAAAGTCTTTCGGTGGGTCGAGATAGAGCGTGAAATGCACTCACCCATAAACGCAGGACCGATGTTGAGATGGAGCATAAAATGCACTCTCCTATTAATCTTCGGATTTCGTAAAGTCTAATTTGGCTTAAGTTGATTACGTGGCCTTTGCTGCTTGAGTTATTAGATTCGTAGGGGTGTTCTACACCTAGTGCTCTAAAGTCATCTGGCTTGGGGGTTATTGATCAAAAGCCCATTAATGGGTAACTTTGAATAGCCTAAGGTAATTAAGCACTGTCCGAGTTAGATTTTACTGTCTTCATGCTAGAGCCTATTAATCCTTTATTGCATTTACGTCTTGTTTGGTATTCACAATCGACTGTGTGAACTTAATTTGAGTTATGATTAGTTGGGATGGTTGGTCTTCACACACACACACACACTCACACGTAGAATGGATCAAATACAATCTTATGCTTGAAATTGATTGACCCTTATTCATATCTATGTTTTTCCTGTTCTCTGGGAGTAGCTATGATTGACCTTAGAAGTCATGATGCTAGTATATAGTTTTATACTTCATTCACGTGTTGTTTTACTGTTGTTATTTTTGTGTAAGTTAGTTTGCTTGAGGACAAGCAACGACTTAAGTTTGGGGGTATTTGATGAGTGAGATTTAAACCCGCAAATTGGATCCTTTATTGCTTAAATAATTGCTTGTTCTTCGTATATTTTATATAGCTTTTATATGATTATAGTATTATTTTACTTAACTGATATGTTGCAGGGCTTATTAGGTCTTTTCTAGCTTTCAAGGGGCAAAACGGTCAATTTCCCTACACTGGCGCTGTAGCACCAATGCCAGGCTTAAATCTGGCGCTGCAGCGCCCCAACCTGGGCGCTACAGCGCCACATTCCCTTTATAAATTGACGCTGCAGCTCGAGCTCCGGTCTTTTTGGTGCTGATGTGGCGTTGCAGCGCCGTTCCAAGCCTTATTCTTCATGTCGCATCGCCACCTCCAATGCCAGGCAGAAAAAGCTAGTTTTGACCTAGCTTGAAGAGGGGACTGATATATATATATATATATATATATATATATATATATATATATATATATGCAAGAGATAGCCTCCTCACACATAATCGGATATATCCCCCTCTGGGACATAGTTTTTTTCTCTTTTGTAATTTCTTTCACATTTTCTCCTAGGTAATGCTTGTAAATATAGTTTAGTTAGATTAAGGAGATGCTTAGGATTTCTTGGTGCTCATGAGCAGTGAGAAACATGGATTAGAAAGCTTGATTTGAATGGAATTCTTGGAGACTGAAGAGCTTTGACAGAGTTTATTCTTATCCATTTGTTTCCTTTGATTTTGTAATCCATAAATGTTGTCTTTATTGCTACTTATATTTTGTTCAAGAGCTATAAACTAATTATTAGCTATAAGGTTATAATGGAACCCTATGTCATTTTGAATTGAATGTCCTATCTCTTTGGTTGGCACCATATGGTTTGGTTTAATATATTCATGCTTATTGACTCTTGCTAAGAAATTAGTGATGATTTTAGTAATCTATATGATGTTGAAAGAGGGATTGTAGATTTACACCTTAATATATTGGCATGTGATCATGAGTTGTCGACTTGATTTGACTGCCTAAGTTATGTATAGAATATACCTATATCTGTGCACCACGTGTGACCTAATTGAGAACTTATGCTTAAATCCTTGTTATGGTTAATTCACATAGACATGTGTAGGATTATCACCTAGCTTGGATGTTCTTTTCTGTTCTATTCCCTATCAGGTGGATCTAGATAGGATATGTTTGTACATACCTCGAAACAGGTGTATGAGCACTTGTGTGTTCTCGGTCGATAAACTGTCGTGACCATTAAGACCAAAGAGAGAAGGGTAGGAAGTTTGATGTAGCATAGCACACCAGGTGTTTGACAAAATGCCAGTGTGGGGTGAAGTTATGACCTTAGCTTACAGCACCTTCGATACCATTCATTATCCATTTACTTGCTTTGATAATTAGATACAACTAGAGTAATCACACATCTATTATTCTGCTGTTCGAATAAGACTTAAGCGATACAAAATTTGGTATTTGGTAAATATTAGTGACAGTTCCTCGTGGGTACGACACTTTCCTTATCACTGTATTACTTGTTAGATCGCGTATACTTACGCGTGTTCAGTGATCGATTTTTTGGCCAACACATCCATATGTACTAAATTGTTATCTGCTTATTTGAGAAGCACATTGTTGTAAAATCATTTGAAAATAGAAAAGGTCAAAGTGATAAGTAGGTTTTATACCTACTTATTGGATATCAATTCACGAGAATTATGCTTATCTCAAGTACATTTTAGTATGTTCTTAGTGCATTTTTATGTTTATTCTGCATAACTCGTATTTAAAACTCCTTTGGTATGGAAATGCATGAAATGACATAGTTTGGCATGGGCAAGGTAGTATGAGGCTAGCTAAGGCATGGCAAGTGTAACGTGTGTAGACAAGGAGCTAAGCATGGTTGAAGGACCAACAAACAAGCAGCAGAACAAACAAGCAACATCAGCAAAACTTCAGTATGCAGAGCACAGAAGTCGCGCGGTTGAATAAGCTAAATCTCGCGCACCAGTGACCATTTTGTACTGGGATCTCACGCGGCCACGCGAGTCCTCTAAAATTATTGTTGATTTAATTTTTAAATTTAAAATTTGAATGTGGGGTCTTATCTAAACTATTATGGTTGGTACCAGACGTGGATTATTATTGTCTTTATCAGTTTTTTCTTCATCTATGTTTTGAGGTTCTAAGCTTTTGAACTAGTTCTAGAGAGGGTTTGAGCATAATTTTAAGATTTTCTTCATCTTCTCTTGAATTCAATTATTAAATAAATAATCATTTCATTTTGTTAGAAATTATTGGAGATTTGGATAGCACTTTAGAACGAATTCTGCAATTGGGTTTGATCAATTCTATCTTCTCTCTCAGTTGTGATATTTATTTTTAATGTGTTATTATAATCCCATAATGGTTTTCAGTTCAGTAATGAACTAAACTCCGTTATGGGATTCTAATGGATTTTGATATGTAGTCTATAATTATTTGCTTGATTGTTTGATTATTCGTTTATTATTGGATTATTTATTATGATTGAGCTTATTGTAGGAATGATTAATCACCATTCACTATGTACACTTGTGTGGAATTGAAAAATAACATATAGGTGTGTTTATAATCATGATAGCATGCGTTTATGAGGCTGAAATGTTAGAGTTATATTTCGTGAACCAGATAGAAATATACTGTTTCGCCGTGTGTAGTAAAATAAGAGTTTGCGCTTCAATTCATAATTGCTGCAATTTCACATAGAAATATAGTGATTTTGGTAATATTGTTGATTATATGATTTCTATCATATGTGGAGGTTATGTAAATAGGTCATAATTCATTGAAGAATGGTTATGTCTACTTTTGTGCTCTTAACTAATTATCCATGATAAATGTATAATTTTTGCATAATGGTAATATTTAGATGAAGTATGAGATGAAGTTAGAATCCCATTTTTTCCAAATTTAATTACATTAAATTAGAATTGTGTTATTAATTATTAATTGATTTTAGAATTAAATATAATTGTGAATTATTCGTCTAAGCATATAAAAAATATAAAAAATAGTGATACGATTGATGAATGGTAATTTAAATTTACAACCTTTCTCCGTGGATCGATACTTTTCTTACTATGTACTACTTGTTGACTCATGTATGCTTGCATGAGTTAGAGTCATTTTATTAAGACTGAAAAGGAATCAACAAATTTTTGGCGCCGTTGCCGGGGAAGGACATTTTTAATTTTATTATTATTATCATCAATTTTAAGCTAAATTGTATGACTTAGACAATTCTAATATTGTCTCATTTCTATTTTTGTTTTTTGTTTCAGGTACTTGTATATAGTATATGCGCACTTGATCCTCCAATTCCGAGTTAACACCTTTACAGGACAACATCAATGGCAGGGGTTGGAAATCAAGAGCACGTAGAAATATACAAGCAGAGTTAGAGACCACAACATCCAATATGGCAGCCGCAAAACAAAGAGAATAGCAAAGGGAGGAGCACATGGCTTTAAGAGATTATTCAGTGCCGGATATTAATGGATTGCAGTCAAGTATAGTTAGACCAGCGATAGCAGCCAACACCTTCGAGATTAAGTTAGGCACTATTCAAATGGTGAAGAATTATGTACAGTTTGGGGGTCCTGCAACAGACGATCCAAATGAGCACCTGTTGAATTTCTTTGAAATATGTGACACCTTCAGATACAACGGGGTGATTGTGGATGCAATCAAACTTAGACTATTTCCATTCTCATTACGGGATAAATCAAGAAGTTGGCTTCATTCTTTACCTTCTGGATCTATCACCACATAGGAGGACCTAACAAAGAAATTTTTAGCCAAATTCTTTCCAATGGCTAGGACTGCGAAAATGAGGACAAAAATTTCCTAGTTTGAGCAGCAACAGGGTGAATCTCTATATGAAGCTTGGGAAAGATACAAAGAGATGCTAAGGAAGTGTCCACACCTTGGCATGCCAGATTGGATGTTGTTTAACACATTTTATAATGGATGGGGATGGCAGTCCAGGCCTATTGTAGATGCAGCTGCAGGAGGAGCTTTATGGGCAAAGAGCTATAAAGAGGCCTATAATCTCATTGAGACGATGGCAGCTAATGATTTCCAAAATCCTATAGCCAGGATGCCACAACCCAAAGTTGTAGGTTTGATAGAGGTGCATGCTATCACTCAACTGTTAGCATAGATGGCATCCATGGCGAAGAAAATTGATTCGTTGACTGAAACTAAGGTAACGACAGTTACTTTCGTATGTGAGATAAGAGCAGGGTCACATTCAACCGATCAATGTGCTATTAGTTTGGAGTCTGTGCAATATATGAGTAACTATCGGAAGGATCAAGGTCAATTTAAGAACACATACAACTCCAACAACCGCAACCATCCACGGGGTTCATTTCCAAGTACAGTAGAGGCCAATCCAAGAATAGAAGTGAAGGAACAATGTCAAGTGATTACACTTAGATCTGGGAAACAGGTTACAGAAAATCATCATGGCGCGCCCGCGCCACTTTTGTAAAGGGAGGACGCGTGACTGTGCTGTCAGGAAATTTTGTCCGAGGAGAAAAAGAATAATGAAGGTTCTGAACAATAGCAAGAAGAGAAGAATAAAGAAGGTTCTTTTGAGAAGCCCGTGAACAAAATACCAATAGTTCACCCTCATGTTCCTTATCCATATAGATTGCATAAGCAGAGGGAAGACAAGCAATTTAGTAAGTTCTTGGAGGTATTTAGAAAGCTGCAGATTAACATACCCTTCGCTGAGGCAATGGAACAGATGCCTAGTTATGCAAAGTTTATGAAGGGTATCTTGTCAAGGAAGAAGAGGTTAGAATAATTTAAAACAGTAGCCTTGACGGAAGAATGCAGTGCAATGCTTCAACGCAAATTACCTCCAAAGCTGAAGGATCTGGGCAGTTTCACAATACCATGCACAATTGGAAAGATGAGTTTCAACAAATGCATGTATGATCTTGGGGCAAGTATTAATTTGATGCCCTTGTCGGTATTCAATCAGTTGGATTGTCGGCTCCAAGGCAGACAAATATTTCTTTACAGCTAGTTGACAGGTCTATCACTTATCCACGGGGAATTATTGAAGATGTATTGGTAAAAGTGGATAAATTTATCTTTTTGGCTGATTTCATCATACTAGACTATGTAGAAGACAGAAGTATACCGATAATCCTTGGAAGACCATTCTTAGCTACAGGAAGAACCTTGATAGATGTTCAGAAAGGGGAACTAACAATGCGAGTTTATGATCAAGAAGTCACTTTCAACATATTCAAGGTAATGAAATTTCTGACAGAAGATGAGGATTGCTTCAGGGTTGATTTGGTGGAAAGAATTACAAATGATGAAGTAGAGAGCTTGGTGAATCAAGAACCATTGAGAAGTGCAATTGCTGGAAATTCAGAATTAGATCAGGAGATTAAATAACTTGTTCATTTTCTCGATACAAACTCCACAGTTCAGGAAATTCAAAACTCATGTTGAGCCATTAAAGAAAGCTGGAGTGTCATCAGTAAAATTGAAGTCATCTCTTGAAACACCTCCAAAACTTGAGTTAAAACCACTTCCAGATCATTTGAGGTATGCATTTGTAAATGAAAATTCAAAATTACCTGTGATTATTTCTTTTGTACTAACATATTTTCAAGAAGAAAAACTGCTAAGAGTTCTCAAATATTTTAAGTCAGCTATTGGATGGACTATAGCAGATATAAAAGGGATCAGCCCATCTTTCTGTATGCACAAGATCCTACTGGAAGATGATAGCAAGCCTTCGGTGGAACAACAAAGAAGACTTAATCCAATCATAAAGGAAGTGGTCAAGAAGGAAGTACTGAAATGGCTAAATGCATGCATTATTTATCTGATTTCAGATAATTCATGGGTGAGCCCGGTACAATGAGTACCGAAGAAGGGTGGTATGACTGTCATTTCTATTGAGAACAATGAGTTGATTTCGACAAGAAAAGTAACGGGGTGGAGAGTCTGCATGGACTACCGCAGGCTTAACAAAGCTACAAGGAAAGATCACTTTCCGCTTCCATTTATCGATCAGATGTTGGATAGACTAGCGGGTCATGAGTTTTATTGCCTTCTGGACGGATATTTAGGATACAATCAGATTGTTATACCTCCAGAGGACTAAGAAAAGACAACCTTTACATGTCCGTATGACACTTTTGCTTTCAGAAGGATGTCTTTCGGTTTGTGCAATGCTCCATCTACCTTTTAGAGATGTATGATGGCAATCTTTTTGGATATGGTGGAGCAGAATATGGAGGTATTTATGGATGATTTCTCAGTATTTGGGAATTCTTTTGATTTATGTCTTGATAATTTGGTGATGGTTTTGAGAAGATGCGTTGAGACAAACTTGGTATTGAATTGGGAAAAGTGCCATTTTATGGAACAAGAAGGAATAATTCTGGTACATAAAGTATCGAAGAAGGGACTTGAGGTGGGAAGAGCCAAATTAGAGACTATTGAGAATTTACCGCCACCAACTTCAATAAAAGGTGTTCAAAGTTTTCTAGGACATGCAGGCTTTTACCGTAGGTTCATTAAAGACTTCTCCAAGATAACAAAACCAATTTGCAGTTTATTGGAGAAGGATGTACAGTTCAAGTTTGATGAGGATTGTGTGTCTGTATTTGAGCATTTGAAGAGGAGGTTAACTTCAGCACCAGTAATTACAGCACCGGATTGGGACCTACCATTTGAATTGATGTGTGATGCCAGTGATTATGCTGTGGGGGCTATTTTGGGTCAGCAAAAGGAAAAGATTTTGCATGTGATATATTATGAAATTAAGACCCTTATTGATGCACAATTGAATTATACCACCACAGACAATGAGTTATTGGCAGTTGTGTATGCTTTTGACAAGTTCCGAGCGTGTCTGATTGGCACGAAGGTGATAGTGTACACGGATCATGCGACAATTTGACACTTAGTGGCAAAAAAGGATGCAATGCCTCGTTTGATCAGATGGATATTACTATTGTAAGAATTTGATTTAGAGATTAAGGACAGAAAGGGAACTGAGAGCCAAGTGGCGGACCACTTATCTTGACTAGAGAATTCGAGAAGGGAGGTAGATGACAAGACTATGATTAATGAATCCTTTCCAGATGAACAGTTGTTTGTGGTGAATGGGGAAGTTCCATGGTTTGCAGATTATGCAAAATACTTGGTGAGCAGGATGATTCCCTCTGACTTAGTTGGGTACCAAAAGAAGAAATTTTTGCATTATGTGAAATGGTTTATATGGGATGAACCATATTTGTTCAAATAATGTGCTGATCAGGTGATAAGGAGATGTATCTCATATGGCGAGACAAAGGGGATTTTACAAGATTTCCATGCTTCATTATATGGTGGTCACTATGGTGGAGAGCGAACAGCGGCTAGAGTGTTACAAGCAGGATTTTATTGGCCGACGATTTTTAAGGATGCTTATAGTTTCGTCCAGAGATGTGACATATGTCAAAGAGTTAGGAATATTTCGAAAATGAATGAAATGCCATTGAACAAGATCCTTGAGGTGGATATTTTTGATGTTTGGGGGATAGATTTCATGGGTCCTTTTGTTTCTTCATGTGGAAATCTATACATCTTGTTAGCAGTTGATTATGTGTCAAAGTGGGTGGAAGTGGCAGCTCTTCCAACAAATGATGCCAAAGTGGTCCTAAGATTTTTACAAAGGAGTACTTTCACGAGGGTTGGGACTCCACGGGCTATCATTAGTGATGAATGCAATCATTTTTGTAATAGGCAGTTCACAGCTCTGTTGGCCAAGTATGGGGTAAATCATCGCATTGCTACAGCTTATCATCCACAAACTAATGGCCAAGCCGAGGTTTCAAATCGTGAAATGAAGAGAATTTTGGAGAAAGTTGTGAATCCCATAAGAAAGGATTGGTCATTAAAGCTTGATGACGCTACTTGGGCATATAGGACTGCTTATAAGACTCCGTTGGGCATGTCACCTTTTCAATTGGTTTATGGAAAAGCCTGTCACCTTCCTATAGAGCTTGAGCACAAGGCATATTGGGCAATTCAGAAGCTCAATTTTGATTTGAAGGCTGCAGGAGAAAAACGCCTACTCTAACTCAATGAGTTGAATGAATTCAGACTACAGTCGTATGAAAACTCAAAGCTATACAAGGAAAAGGTGAAGAAATGGCATGATCGCAAGATTATATAGAGAGTATTTGATCTGGGACAAATCAAGGTGGTCAGGGCCATTCGCAGTGAAGATAGTTTTCCCACATGGTGCAGTAGAAGTGTTCGACAAGTTCCTGAACAAGCCGTTTAAAGTGAATGGATAGCGACTGAAGCATTATTTTGGTGGTGAGGTTGACAGACAAAAAGTAACCTCAATTCTTTCATCAACATGAATTGTCAGAGATAGTCAAGCTAATTGAATATAACTTAGCGCTTGATGGGAGGCAACCCATTATTTCTATCTTTATCTCTTGTTTATTCTGTTTAGATTATTTTTGTTAGTTCATTTTCATACTTAGTTGTGATAGTTTGATTAGTGTTGCATAAATACTATAGGAGCTGCATTTGCATATGATTATGTTGAGCATAGCATAGAAAGTATGGTGTTAAGATAATAATTCATGCTTATTCAGTAGTTCATGCTTTGATATTATTAATTGGTGTTTGTGCAGGTGTATGGGCATGGATTCATCACTGTTTTGATGTATTTAGGATACAAAATGGCAGTTCAGAATGCAAGGCCACGCAGCCGTGCTATGAAAGCATTGAAAAAATTCGCGCGCCCGCGCTATAAGTTTGTGCAGAAAGAGCAGTCACGCACCCGCGCCATGTCCCTACTCAGAATACGCGCGGCCGCGCCAGACACCGGGTTTTGAATATTTTTTTTTACTATTTTAAAGACGTGTCTTGCCTTATATCTCAGAACATTTGAAATAGCAGAGTGTATCTTATTCTTCGCCACAGTGCGCATGACTCTTCTTTACCAACCCGTTCCATTTCAAAAGTGTAACGTCTCACCCCATTACGTGTTTATCGCATCAGTTCTCCTACCCACGTTTAACATATTCTCTGATAAAACTAGGGTTTTTCGGTAGGTGTATGCAATAAAAGTTTCGGGGTTCTCTGTTCATCAGATATTATACTCGTGATTCCATCAACCAAGTTTCTGTTCTTCTTCGTCAAATATAAATGGGTCCAAAGCATGCTCGTTCTATCACTTCATCATCATCATCTTCGTCCAGTAGTCAAGGCGAAGATGTCGTGGATCACACAAAATTTCTCTGTCTTGAAGCACAGATGGAGTATTACAGAATAGTAGTAAAGACATTTGTGAAGAAACGAGGCTTCAAACCTGAGAAGCGGGATGGCCAATTATGGGATATTATTTGAGAAAGAGAATGGGGAGGACTGACTGCGACCCCTATGCATGCTCCCATGGGGATTATTCAGGAATTTTATGCTAATGCTAAAGACACTATGAGTGGGTTATCTATGGTGTGAGGAGTTCAAGTAGATTATCGACCACAATCAATCAGAGCAATCTTCAGGATACTAGACACACCACCGACTGGGTATGATAATTGTGTTGAGGCTGCACGTTTTGAGACTGAGGACGAAGTCATCACTGACTTATGCATTCCAGGAACACAGTGGATTTGTAGGCGGGAATAACTCAACCTAAAAACTTCCCAGCCTCATCCCTCAATCGCTATGCTAAAGCATGGAATTTGTTTATCTGTGAAAAGCTCGTACCTTCATCACATCAACACGAAATCATAACTGAAAGGGCTATCATTTTGTGGGGAATAGTCACAGGCAAGTACATCGATGTGGGCCACCTTATTCATCAGAATATGTTACGTTATATGAGGGGGAGCACTACGAGAAGTATCCCACATGCGTCTGTTTTTGCTATTTTGTGTGCACATCAAGGAGTCATTTGGGGAAATGAGCAAAAGCAGTACCCTAGCCAAGATATCACTCATATGATGATTGTTAAATTCAAGGATTGGGCGGGAGGTGCACCACACCCGATGGGAAATGGCTTTATCCTTCGACCAGCATCCTTGATGCCTTCACCACAGCCCACACATGAAACTGAAGCAGGAACATCGACTCAAGCCACTACTATTACTAGGGATCGACAGCTCCAAAGGTTGGAGCGAAAGGTTGACGCTATGTACGATAATTTTGTAGCGTTTACTACGGGTTTGACAAGGTTGCTAGCAGAGGCATTTGAGCAGCAGAGTACTACACTCGAGTGGCCACAATTTGGAACAGCCATGCAATTTCCACCACCGGATTCACCACCCGAAGAGGGTGGTGCAGATGATCATTAGGGGAGTTCTTCTAAACCTATAACTTCATTCATTGGGACACTGAATATTTTAAGTTTGGGGGTATTGGGTAGTAGGGTAATTACATGTAGTGTTTGCATGTTAGTTAAATTTTGCATTTTTCTTATTATATGTATTAGTATATGTTTAGTTACATTATATGTTTAGTTGCATGTCTCACATTTCTAGCTTTGTGGAGTTTAAGTCTAGCCAACGATGAAAATGAAATGTGAAGAATTGTTGAATTTAATGGATAACATGAGCTTAGCTATAATATTTTACATGATGTAATCTATAGATGTTTTTAGATGCTTTCGGTTCGCACATATGTGTTCACAATTGCTTTTAGGTATAAGAGTTACGTGTCTTATTGCTTCATAGGAAATGTAGTTTTTAAAAATAAAATTGTGTGAAAAATGGACTTAGACTATGAAAACATCGATAATCAAGTTTTTGGAACTCATGGGTATGCTTATTATATATATATATATATATATATATATATATATATATATATATATATATATATATATATATATATATAGCATAAGCAACATGGCTAGTCATATTTCGGGGCCTTTGTTACTTGAGCAAGTACGCACGTAGGGGTGTCTTAATACCTAGGACCCTAAGGTCTTTTATGGTATGGGAGTCGTTGGTTGAAAGCTCGCTAAGGGGTAGCACTGTTAGCCTAATGGAATAAGGCATTGCACAGTCATATATAAAAAAAATTAATATATATATAAATATATATATATATATATATATAATAAACACCGCAGGAAAGAGCGAAAATTGCCCTCGTGAGTAAAAATAAAGCAGTTTTAACCCATTGTTGAACATTAGTTTGTATTGATGTAATAGAGTCGTCTTTGTTGCATTAGTATACATGGATCTTGATTTAGACTATAATTTTCTGTTTTGAGTAGTTTTGCATGTGTATTATTTGCCTTAGTCAAGTTTTTGGTTAACACAACACACACGCACAACATCTTTATACCAAGTATGGGTTATTTGATTGTATGATATTATGCCTATAGCTTAGTTTGAATTTTTATTCTTGAATCTGGATAATTCGCTGAGGCATATTGGATTCGAATTCTATTTTAGCTGGAAAAATGTGGGACTCATTTGCATCGTAATCTAGTTGCATAGCATGTAGTTGCATTTCATTGTTTAATGTCGTATTCATTGCTTGAGGGCAAGCAATAGTTCAAGTTTAGGGGTATTTGATAAGTAGGTTTTATACCTACTTATTGGATATCAATTCACGAGAATTATGCTCATCTCAAGTACATTTTAGTATGTTTTTAGTGCATTTTTATGTTTATTATGCATAACTCGTATTTAGAACTTCTTTGGTATGGAACTGCAGGAAATGGCATAGTTCAGCATGGACAAAGTGGTATGAGGCTAGCTAAGGCATGGCAAGTGGAACGTGTGTAAACAAGGAGCTAAGCATGGTTGAAGGACTAACAAACAAGCAACAGCAGCAGAACATCAGTATGCAGAACACAGAAGCCGCGCAGCTGAATAAACTAAATCACGCGCGCCCGCACCATTAGCCTGCAGAAATTAAAAACACATACACACGCGCCCGCGCCCGTTTTGTACTGGGATCTCGCGCGGCCGAGTGAGTCCTCTGAAGCTACTTTTGATCTAATTTTTAAATTTGAAATTTGAATGTTTATCTAATCTATTCTGGTCGGTACCAGATGTGGATTATTATTGTCTTTATCAATTTTTTCTTCATCTAGGTTTTGAGGTTCTAAGCTTTTGAACTAGTTCTATAGAGGGTTTGAGCATAATTTTAAGATTTTCTTCAACTTCTCATGAATTCAGTTATTAAATAAATAATCATTTCATTTTGTTGGAAATTATTGGAGATTTGGATAGCACTTTGGAACGAATTCTGCAATTGGGTTTGATCAATTCTATCTTCTCTCTCAGTTGTGATATTTATTTTCAATGTGTTATTATAATCCCATAATGGTTTTCGGTTCAGTAGTGAACTAAACTCCATTATGGGATTCTAACGGATTTTGATATGTAGTCTAGAATTATTTTCTTGATTGTTTGATTATTCGTTTATTATTGGATTATTTATTATGATTGAGCTTATTGTATGAATGAATGATTGATCACCATTCACTATGTACACTTGTATGGAATTGAAAATTAACATATAGGTGTGTTTATAATCATGATAGCATGCGTTTATGAGGCTGAAATGTTAGCTTTACATTTCGTGAACCAGATAGAAATATATTATTTCACCGTGTGTAGTACAATAAGAGTTTGCACTTTAATTCATTATTGCTGCAATTTCACATACAAATATAGTGATTTTGGTAATATTGTTGATTACATGATTTCTATCACATGTGGACGTTATGTAAATATGTCATATTTTATTGAAAAAAGGTTATGTCTACTTTTGTGCTCTTAGCTAATTATACATGATAAATGTATAATTTTTGCATAATGGTAATATTGAGATGAAGTATGAGATGAAGTTAGAATCTCGATATTTCAAAATTTGATTACATTAAATTAGAATTGTGTTATTAATTATTAATTGATTTTAGAATTAAATATAACTGTGAATTATTCGTCTAAGCATATAAAAAATAGTGATACGATTGATGAATGGTAATTTAAATTTACAACCTTTCTTCGTGGATCTATACTTTTATTACTATGTACTACTTGTTAACCCATGTATGCTTGCATGAGTTAAAGTCCTTTTATTAAGATTGAAAAGGAAGCAACACAGAGTTAGTTTATTTTATGTACCTGTGAGAAAGACGAGTAATTCTTCGACCAAGACTAGAGTCTTGGAGAGGTCAGCGGGAAGTTGGGTCTCTAGCGTACTTGTGAGGTGAGGAAGAGGCTATTGTTTCAAGACAAGATCATAGATTAGAACTGAACTCAAAAGAAGTACAACTAAGCTTGAGGAGGGAGCGGGGAGCTTATTGTCGAAGATAGATTAGTTGAGAACAATTGGAAGTTTGTCTATAAAACTTTGTAAAGGCTTCTTCACCTGTTGAAGGAGTTTTTATTACAGATAGTAATAGGATCTCAAGTTCCAAGTATGGACTTGAGACTGGACGTAGCAACATACCGAGGGGTGTATGTTGTGAACCAGATAAATCTTTGTACATTGTGCGATTGAAATTTTACTATCTTGCATGCTAATTTCTAAAACTGCACATTAATTATTAAAAATTTAAGAAGGCCTAATATAATTTTTAACCTGTAATAATCTATTCAACCCCCTTCTAGATTATTATTGGACTTTCAATTGGTATCAGAGCGGTACTCTTTAACTTGTTTGTTGAGTATATACAGGCATACTTAAGAGTAGATCCATGGCCTACAATGCTACTGGTTGTGGAGAAGGACTGTCAATGTCCAGACCTCCACTATTTGATAGTAGCAACTTTGCCACCTGGAAAAACAGATTCAAAATCTATGTTAAATCCCAAGTAATCAAACTTTGGTGTGCCATCAAACGAGGTCTACAAATTCTAATAAAAATCCAAGGAGAAAAGACTGTCGAGAAAGACATCTATGAATTCACCACTGAAGAAAAAGAAACTATGAATTTAGCATCCCGAGCTGAACAAGTACTAACTAGTGCTTTGATTGAAAAAGAATACAAAAAAGTTAGCAACTGCAAAAATGCAAAAGAAATTTAGGAAAAATTGATTGTAACATATGAAGGTACCAATCATATCAAAGAAACCAGAAAAGATGTTGTAATCCAAGAGTATGAAAGCTTCAAGCTTGAAGAAGGAGAAAAGATCATTGATATGGAAACACGGTTTTCCAGAATCATTAATGAGCTAGAACAATTGGGAAAGGCATACACTACAAATAAGACAAATAGAAGAATTCTCAAAGCCCTTCCATCCATCTGGAAAATGAAGGTTACAACAATCAAAGAAATGCAAGATCTAACCACATATCCTATGGATAATCTCATTGTAAATCTTCGTGCCCAAGAAGTCGACATGCTCGTCGAAAAAGCCGAATCAGACATAGATCTCAAAAAGAAAGGAATCGCCTTCAAAGCCCTTCTGGTGGACTAAGAAAGCGATGATGAAGAACTAAATGAAGAACTCCTATGTCTAGACAACAATGAAATTGCTCTACTATCTAGACAACTCAGGAGAGTAATTCAAAGCAAGGCAAGAAAATATGGCAAGGGCTTAATGAAGACAAACAACAACTTCAACAACTTCAAAAGCAACCAAATTTTCAAGCCAAAGATGCAAGGAAGAAATTTCAAAGCCAATAACAACAACTTCAGAAGTACCAACTCAAATGAAAACTCAAACACTTGCTTTGAATGCAAGCAACCTGGACACTTCAAAAAGGATTGGCCAAAACTGGTTAACAACAAAGTTCTTGTTGCTGAGGAAGGATGAGATCTAAGTGACGAGGAAGAAACTCCTGAACAAATTGAAGAAGTTGCAAATCTCTGTTTAATGGTAGACAATGACTCATCACCAAGATCTAAGGTAAATTCTGAACACCAATTGCCTAGCACCTCATTTTATGCATATACGTTGGAAAACATAAATGAATAGCACTATGAATTACAAGAGGCTTATAGTCATTTATATGAGAATAATGAATTAATAAAAGAAGAGTTAGAAAAATTAAGAAAAATAAATAAGAGCCTTGAAATTGAAAATGTTAACTTAATTATCACCAATGAAAGTTTAAATGAAGTAAGCTTAAAAATTGAAGAATAATTAGAACAATTTTAGAAAATAAATAAAAATCTTGAAATAGAAAATTCATCACTTATTATCTCAATTGAAAATCTTGAAATTGAAAATTCAACACTTGTTGTAATCAATGAAGATAATCAAGTGCAAGATCAAGCAGTAATTGAAGAAATTAGAAATGAGAATTGACTTTTATAATTAGAAATAGAAAAACATAATTACATATTTGAAAACTTAACTAAAGAACGTGAAGATTTAAATACTATAATTTATAAATTTACAAAAGGAAAGAAAAATATTGATGACATATTAAATCAACAAAAATGTAGCATTAATAAAGAAGGTTTAGGATATACTAAAGAAATAAGTAAATCAAAAGATAAAGGACTATATCATATAAAAATCAAAGAAAAAGAAAGTCATATATCTCCTTTTACTAAATGTTCATATTGTAACAAAAATGGTCATTCCTTTTATATGTGCAATGCTAGAAATGGAAACTATAAAGGAAAAATGATTTGGGTTCCCAAAGGAACATATACTGCACCAACTATCGCAAGAAGAGAATTTCATAAACAATATTATCATACTTCTCATAATCTAGTTACTCATAGAATGCTTATTTCTATTAAAACTGATTATCATATGCCAAGTTTTGTAAAAGAAACTTCAAATGCTCCTTATACAAAACCCCTCTTATTAAAGGGCACCATCTTGTAAAATTAGTATATACATTGCTGGTATGTCTTGTAGCTGATTTGAATAAAAGCAAATGGTATCTTGATAGCGACTGCTCAAGACACATGGCTGGTGACAAGTGAAAATTGAAAAATCTGCAAGCTACAAACTTTGGTGAGGTAACTTTCGGAGATAACAATAAAGGTAAAATAATTGGAGTTGGAAGTGTTGGTAATAACCACATAACCATCTCTAACGTTCAGTTAGTCACTGGACTCAGGTATAATCTTTTGTCTATCAGTCAACTCTGTGATAGTGGTTTTAAAATCTCCTTTAGTGCACATAATTGCTCTATCTTTGATCAAACTGGTAAACTAATTTTAGTTTTTCCTAGATATCAAAATGTTTTTACTTGTGACTTAGATGCATATTCTCATTTAGATAACATTTGTCTTGTATCTGCAAATAAGGATCCTTGGATATGGCATCATAGACTAGGACACATCAACATGAAATTTATAAACAACATCTCTTCTAAAGAACATGTTCATGGTCTTCCTAAATTGAAATTCTTAAAAGATTACATCTATGAAGCTTGTGAACTGGGAAAAAAAATTCATGCATCACATAAACCTAAACTTATCGTGTCAACCTCTCGACCCCTATAACTGTTACCTACGGACCTTGTTGGACCTATTCCTAAACATAGCACTGGTGGTGCTTTATACATTCATGTTTTGGTTGATGATTATTCACGATTTACATGGGTTGATTTTCTAAAATTTAAAAATGAGGCTAGTAACTCTTTTTCCGCCTTGTGTAAAAAGATTCAAAATCAACAAGGAAGCTTTATTATCTATATTCGATCTAATCACCGAATAAAATTTGATAATTCTGATTAAATTATGTTCTGTGATGAGAACGGTTGCAGTCATAACTTCTCTACTCCTTATACACCACCATTGTCAAATGGTGTAGTTGAAAGAAAAAATCGTTCTTTGCAAAAAATGGCTAATACCATGTTGAATGAATATCGTCTTCCAAAATATTTCTGGGCTGAAGCTACGGCAACATCATGTTACATTCTCAACAAAGTTTTATTATAAAAGAACTCCAAAAATAAACTATTTTCCTATTTTTGGGAGCAAATATTTTATTCTAAATACCAAAGGACATTTATTAAAATATGATCTCAAATATTATGAAGGAATATTTCTTGGATACTCTCTTAAGAGTAAAGCATACAAAGTTTTCAACAAAAGAAGTCTAGTTCTGGAAGAATCAATAAATGTGACTTTTGATGAAACTCAGCCTCCTCCAAAAGATAAGGAGCTTGTTAACAGTGATGTTGTCATTGAAGATATTCTAAAAAATATGGAAGAACCAAAACTAAATAATGTATCTCCACCTATTGATGGGAATCCCCTTGAAAAACCAAATCCTCAGTTAAATGATTTGCCCAAGGAGTCTCATATTATTAAAAATCATCTTATAGAAAATATAATTGGTAATATTGATAAAGGGGTTATTACTAGGTCACAATCAAATAATCTAGCTGGTCACTTATCTTTCTTGTCTCAAATTGAACCTAAAAACATAAAAGATGCTTTACTTGATGAAGACTGGATAATGGATATGCAATATGAACTTGAACAATTCACTAGAAAAAAAGTATGGGAGTTAGTTCGACAACCCGAGGATGTTTCAATTATTTCAACTCGATGGGTGTTTCGTAATAAACTTGATGAAAGTTGAATTATTGTACGTAATAAGGAAAGATTAGTTGCGTAAGGATATAATCAAATGGAAGGTATTGACTATGATAAGACATATACTCATGTTGCTAGAATTGAATCTATTTGTATGTTATTAGCATTTGCAAGTCATAAAAATTTTAAGTTGCTTCAAATGGATGTCAAATCTGCTTTCTTAAATGGAGTTATAGAAGAGGAAGTTTATGTCAAACAACCTCCTGGATTTAAAGATTTTAGTCATCCTAAATATGTTTATAAATTGCACAAAGCTTTATATGGTTTAAAACAGGCCCCTAGAGCACGGTATGAAAGACTTAGTAAATTTCTACTAAATAATGGTTTTAAACGGGGTACTGTTGATACTACTTTATTTACTAAAAATAAGAATGATGATATTCTGGTAATTCAAATATATGTTGATGATATTATTTTTGGTTCTACTGATATTACTATGTGCAAAGATTTCTCTGAAAGTATGAGTAAAGAATTTGAAATGAATATAATGGGAGAATTAAACTTCTTCCTCGGATTGTAGATCAAACAAGGAGAAAAGGTATTCGTATATCTCAATCTAAATACTGTAAAGATATGATCAAGAAATTTAGCTTAGAATATGCAAAACCTCTTAACACTCCTATGTTAACTACTGATAAATTAATTGTTGATGAAAATAGAAAATCTGTTGACTCAAAGAAATATAGAGGAATGATCGAAAGTTTACTATACAAAACTGCTAGTAGACCTGACATTATGTTTAGTGTTTGTAAATGTGCCAGGTTTCAAGCTAATCCTAAAGAATCTCACATGACCGCGGTGAAAAGGATTTTTCGGTATCTTAAATGAATAGAGGAATTAGGTCTATGGTATCCTAAGGATCAACCATTTAATCTCGTGTGTTTTTTAGATTCTAACTATGCAGGTCATCATGTCGATCGAAAAAGTATCAGTGGTACCTGTCAGTTTCTAGGAGGATGTTTAGTTTCTTCGTTTTCAAAGAAATAAAACTCGGTATCTATTTCAACCACCGAAGCTGAATATATTGTTGTTGCACGTTACTGTGCACAAATATTGTGGCTGAAACAGACCCTTGCTGATTATAACTTGAAATTTGAATGTGTGTCAATTCTATGTGGTAATACAAGTACTATCAATCTTAGTAAAAATACAGTTTTGCATGCTAGGTCAAAGCATATAGACATTAGGCATCATTTTTTACGTGATCATGTTAATAACATAATTATTAAGCTAGAACACATTGACACTGAATTAAATATAGCTGATATATTCACTAAACCACTGAGTTCAGAAAGATTTTGCAAATTACGAATTGAATTAGGCATGTTAGATATTTCCTCTTAAATATTTTTTTTGGATTAAACTCATTATATATTTTTTAACATTTAATTATATATAAGTTCTATGTATTTATATGGTAATATTATATTTTAAAAAAAAATTAAACCTTTATTTTAGTACTAATTTTTGTTTAACATTTTTCTAGTTTATATATATATATATATATATATATATAGACACACACACACACACACACATATCAAGAGTTAAATCTGCACCATTAAAACAAGTACAAATCCAATGATCAAAAATAACCAATTCGTGCCCTATCTATTGAACCAATCGGAATCAGTCATCAAGGGGCACACGGATCATGAACTTAAATCACTCGATCAAAACTGAGATTTCATCCCAACCATTGGATCAATTTTTTTTAAAGAAGCACAACTGTTCATCAATCAGATTAAATCCAAGGCTTTGATCTCAATCCCTGCCAGCTCTCCACCATTGGATCAAGAAGGTGAGTCAAACTATATATAAAAAATTTTCATTCTTTAATTCATTTCTATTCTCTTTTCTCTCTCTTCTCGGCTCACTGATCTCAGGTTCTCTCTTCTCTCTCACCTTCACAATCACTGATTCTCACTCTTTATTCGTCGGATTCACTCTCTCGCCACTAGTTCTCTCTCCATTCCCATCGTATACTGATTCCATAGCATCTAAATCTTCTCTTAATCCTTCTTATGTATCACCAAAAACCACAACTTCGCATAACAAATCTGTTGATATGCTCTTAGATCTGAAATGTTATTTTCTCTTTAAACTTTTTTTTGCTTACACTTTTTTTTATCTTTAAAACCAAACTACATCAAGAATACTATGTTCATTGTTCATCCCAGTTTTTGAATTTTTTTGATATTTAAGGTTCTTTTCAAAAAAAAAAATCACTGTAATGATTCTTGTTTTAATCTCCACTGGTTCATCATTTTTTAAAATCTTCATCTGATAGTTCATTTTTTTAAAGTTGGTTAACCCTTTTTATATTCAAATATGTGAAATGTATGATTTAGGGTTTCGAATTCGGAGGGGCAATTTTTTATAAAACCCCAATTTATGTCTCTGACCTTCCTGTCTTCTTTAAATTCCAGAATCTTAACAGTTGTTTTGTGTGACTTTTCATCTTATATTCTTTTTTTAAAACCCTAAATTTTTTAATCCATTTAGTTGTTCACAAATATGTATATTTTGTATTATCTCAATTCTCCAGACCTGTTATCTTTTCAAATCCCAAACTTATTTTTATATTTACGTATCTTCCTAAAATTTTACATACTTTTATATTTTTATATATAGTTTCGTATATATATATATAAGGTCTCTGTCTATGTCTATATATATTTATGCTTGCACAAATATGTTTCTCTCTGCTAAGAAACAACACAAGGCTGTGCATGCAACTTGATCACTTTTCTTCGAAGGTTTACAGTTTACTAGTATAATGCTGCTTCTTTCGCTCACTCAAGTATAACCCTCTATTCTTATTACTGTCTACTATATATTGTGTGGCTACTGATATCCACTAGCTTTATTTTTGAGTGTGTGTGTGTGTGTGTGTGTGTATATATATATATATATATATATATATATATATATATATATATATATATATGTGTGTGGATACTGATGTCCACTAGCTTTATTTTATTTTGGCATATATATTGTGTGGATACTGATGTCCACTGGCTTTATTTGCACTAACTGATACTTGCTCAATCTTACTGAGATTTGCTATAAATGCTAGATTTTATATACTACCTGCCTCTGTGATTTTATTTTGCAATGCTAGTTTTCTATCTTTTGAAACAACTCGGCTCTATCTCTCTTTGTGAAATATTCCTTTGTCGTGTTTTACTAAAGAATCTTTTAAATGATGCATACTACTGCATTCTATTGTAATTATTTTTGAAATTGACTGAACTTAATTGTTCTCTATGTTAACTATATGACATGTGGCTCATTTCTGTGTTACTGTTTTCCTATCCTCTTAAATAAAACTTTTAAAAAATTATCCACCTTACAATTTAACTTAAATGTTTTCTATTCCTCACTCAGTTTATGGTATAGTCATATTACTTGTCACTACATAAGTCTATTAACTGCTAATCTTGCCTGACTACACTTCGTGCATCTTGCCTGCAACATATCATTACATTTTCTTTTTCTATCTATATATATAAGTTCTTTCAAATATGGTGCATTCATATGTCCAGTCCTTACTTAGCTTCATCCTCTCACCTATCTTCCCTGCTTCTCTATTAATCATGTCTAACCTCTTTTCATCTAAACGTAAAACACTTAATCTGTATTTTGAATTACAGTTTTCTAATGTTGTTCCTCATTTCACTACTGCATCTGCACATGCTAAATATAGAGTTATGAGGCATAATATGTGTCCAGGGAATGTAATTACCTTTCATAGTTTTCCAAACTTGTTTGAAAAGTTTAAAAATATTGTTTAGTAACTTTCTATGATAAGTCTTTCTATCCTGGTCGCATATCTGAATTTTACTCTCATATGGAATTCTCTAAGGATTCTTCTGGTTTGTTAAAAAGCATTACTACTTGTATACAAGGTCAAACACACATCATTGATGAACTGTTTCTTGTACATGCACTTCAACTGCATCCTTCTACTTTAGAATTACCTAGGATCAACTCTTATCTTCATCCCTCTGGTATTTATGTGGAAGAATGAATGCTTTTCAAACACAACTTGTCTATTGTGACTGATCAAATGGTACCTGCTCTACTGTTTGATTTTCCTTGCAAAATTGGTTTACAGTTTCTTATTGCTGAGTGTCAATTTCTGGGTAAAATTCTTAGAAACAACTTCATGCATGTTAAAGATGATAGGAGATTACTGCCCTTTGATTTGGAAATCAATAGCATCTTGATTGATTACATGCCTTATAACTTGGCCTACTTTTTATTATCATCTTTTGAATTCTGCTTCCACGACAACTGTCTGGGCTTTGGATTGTTGCTTACTCATATATTTAATTATCTGAATATTAATGTGTCACAACATCAGCCCCAACTAGTTCCAACAAGCAATATTATTTCCCATCTTAACCTGCCACCTTAGTCCTTAATTTTTTTCAAACCTGTTGATCATGAGGTTTTTGAGTCCAACATCAACAAGGCCACTTAAATCGATTCTCTTAATAGCATGAATCAACTTCTTCTATAAAACCAAACTCTCATGTTAGAAAAGTTAGAAGATGTGCAGTTATATTTGCATGTTGTTAAGTCCATGGTATGTTTTTTGATAGAGAACAATAGAGTGTTTATGGGTCCCTATCAGCTTCATGCTAATGCAAATGATGACCCGGCTGATCTTGTACCACAACCATTTCCAGAAGATCTAGATGTCAACATTGCTGAAGTTTTTCAACACTTCTCTCCTCTAAATCTAGACGATTATTAACTATTAGAATTGACTTTAATATAACTAACTATTTAGGATAACTATAACCTAATTCTCTTAACCCCTCTCTACTACTACTACAACTACTACTGATGATAGAAATATCTTCTCTAGTTCTATATATATTGGTTACTAACTTTCTGTGCAGGATCCTTTGACTAGTAATTTCTGCAGGATTAAATTCTCTTTCCCCATCATTTTTTTATGATGATAAAGGGGGAAAAGAAAAATTTATAACTACTATAAATTGTTATTATAACTGATATGATGTTATAAACGGCTATGAGATGTTATAAACTTATAACTACTATAAACTGCTATGAGATTGGAATTAAAGTGTTCATAGTTTGAGGGGGAGCTTCTTAAGGGAGAAAAATATTTTTTTATAATTGTCATCTTCAAAAAGGGGGGAGATTGATAGGTCTCTTTTTATTTTATATATTTTGATGATAACAATTATGTAGTAATTAAATAAATTTGTAAATTAATTAATTAATTTTATCTAAACTATTTTATGATTTTATTTGAATTATTTTTTATTGACCTTGATAATTTAAATATCACGTGTTAAATAAATTGATTCATATAAATATATAAGGCAAAGAGATCCTATTTCTTTTTCAAAACCAAAATTGGGCAAAAGTGTTTTATTGCAAGCATGCATATATATCATATTAATTATATAAACATGTGTGTGTATTAACATAATAAGTATATATATAGCAGTATGTTTATTATTATTATTATTATTATATTATTATTATTATATATATATATATATATATATATATATATATACGGTCCGGATCTTAAGCCCACCCTTTATTCAACTCACCCGAGCTCACCCTCCCTTTAGCGATGGATCCGGTGACGGTTCAGTCATACAACCGTCGTCTATACTTTTAGCGACGCTATATGTTGTCCGTCGCTAAAAGTATAGACGACAGTTGTATGACCGAACCGTCGTTGGGTTCGTCGCTAAAGGCAGGTGAGCTCGAATGAGTTAGATAAGGAGTGAGCTTAAGATCCGGACTATATATATATATATATATATATATATATATATATATATATATATATATATATATATATATATATATATATATATATATATATATATATGTATATACCATTTAACAGCGGATAAGTTTTATTCAGAAACTTATACATAAAGAAGAAACTTTTAGGAAGAAGACCGGTGAATCAGTAAAGTAATCTCATTCTTTTATTTATAAGCATTTGAGGAAGGGATTATGTATAACCTAGATAAACTGTAAATGGAAGAGAGAAGTATGAAGAACTACTTCTTCATCTTACTAGAAGAAGGAAGCAACAAGCTTCTTCTTCGGTAACTAGAGAGAAGGGGAGAGGACCTCGGGTGAGGTTTCTTACAAAATGAAAACGTGTAAGAAAAGCATGAGTAACTCTAAGCACTTTGAGTTACTTAAATAGAAAACTGAAAAGTAAATTACTATTGAATCACGCAGGATTCACTATTACATTTACTGAAGTAAATGAACAAAGTAAAAGTAATTTACTTAAGTAAAAGTAAACATAAGAAACATTTTACAAGAATAGGGTTGGTGATCCATTTGAGAAGATGATCAGCAGCACCCTTCAGTACCAACAGGAGACGGACAAGTCAGTCAACAGAGATGGCCCTAGTCATCATCAGCTTTTAGCAAAAGAAGAAAGCAGTCAACAGCAGCATTATTGATGTCCCCCAATAAATCAGCAGAAAATAAAGTAAAAGAATTTACTTTGTAGTTTTACTTTTGGATTTACTTTACGTAAAATCATTTTACTTTACCTTAGAAAATGTAAATGTGAAATGTTTCTTACGTTTACTTTTACTTTAGTAAATTACTTTTACTTTGTACTTTTACTTCAGTAAATATAATAGTGAATCCTGCGTGATTTAATAGTAATTTACTTTTCAGTTTTCTATTTAAGTAACTCAAAGTGTTTAGAGTTACTCAGGCTTTTCTTACAGGTTTTCATCCGTAAGAAACCTCACCCGAGGTCATCTCCCCCTTCTCTCTAGTTATCGAAGAAGAAGCTTGTTGCTTCCTTCTTCTAGTAAGATGAAGAAGTTCTTCATACTTCTCTATTCTATTTTTAGATTATCTAGGTTATACGTAATCCCTTCCTCAAATGTTTATAAATAAAAGAATGTGATTACTTTACCGATTCATCGGTCTTCTTCTTAAAAGTTTCTTCTTTATGTATAAGTTTCTGAATAAAACTTATCTATTGTTAAATGGTATCAGAGCCACACGGTTGGTTCTTGGTTTTGTTGGTGGTTTCGATTAAAAACAGTTAGATCTTGTTTTTAAAAGCTTCTTCAAACCATTGCTTCTTTTGCTCCTGTCTTAAATCGCCTAACTTACTGTAAAACATCTGAGATCGCCATAAGTCCCGTTATACCATTGTAAGTCTCCAGTGTGGGAGCAGTTTAGGATAAGGGAATCCTTAGATCTAATAGTATGAATTTACATAAGGTAAGAAATGTTTGAGTTAAGTGGAATGCCAAAAGAACAAATTTTTGATTAATCGGTTAAGAACAAATATAATGTTTAGATCGAGTTTACTGATAGATCAAGGCCAATCGAGTGATCCTTTGTGTCAGACGCAATCTGATTTGTTTTTAAACAAAAATTTTTACAAATTTTAAGAAATTTTGAAGATGGTGACCACTTGTTCGGTGAAAAATTTTTCTCCTCTCTTTATTAACCTAATTTTTGGGGGTTGAAGGGTATTTTCCTTGATAAAAATTTTGGGTTCGAATAGTATAGGGATGGTGATCCATCTGAGAAGATGATCAACATCACCCTCCGGCACCAACAGGAGACGGACCAGTCAGTCAACAAAGATGGCCCCAGTCATCATCAGCTTTCAGCAAAAGCAGAAAGCAGTCAACAGCATCATTATTGATGTCCCCCAGTAAATCAGCTGAAAGTAAAGTAAAAGAATTCACTTTGTACTTTTACTTTTGGATTTACTTTAAGTAAAATGCTTTGCTTTTACCTTAGTAAATGTAAATGTAAAATGTTTTTTACGTTTACTTTTACATTGTACTTTTACTTCAGTAAATATAATAGTGAATCTTGCGTGATTCAATAGTAATTTACTTTTCAGTTTTCTATTTAAGTAACTCAAAGTGTTTAGAGTTGCACAGGCTTTTCTTACAAGTTTTCATTTGTAAGAAACCTCACCCAAGGTCCTCTCCCCCTTCTCTCTTGTTACCGAAGAAGAAGCTTACTTCTTCCTTCTTCTAGTAAGATGAAGAAGAACTTCTTCATACTTCTCTCTTCCATTTACAGTTTATCTAGGTTATACGTAATCCCTTCCTCAAATGTTTATAAATAAAAGAATGAGATTACTTTACCATTTCACCGGTCTTCTTCCTAAAAGTTTTTTCTTTATGTATAAGTTTCTAAATAAAACTTATTCGTTATTAAATGGTATCAGAGCCACATAGTTGGTTCTATTGGTGGTTTCGATTAAAAACAGTTAGATCTTATTTTTAAAAGCTTCTTCAAACCTTTGCTTCTTTTGCACCTCTCTTAAATCGTCTAACTTAATGTAAAACATCTGAGATCTCCATAAGTCCCGTTATGCCGTTGTAAGACTCTAGTGTGGGAGCAGTTTAGGCTAAGGGAATCCTTAGATCTGATGGTATGAGTTTACATAAGGCAAGAAAGGTTTAAGTTAAGCAGAATGCCAAAAGAACAAATTTTGATTAATCGGTTAAGAACAGATAGACTGTTTAGATCGAGTTTGCTAATAGATCAAGGCCAATCGAGTGATCCTTTATGTCAGACACAGTTTGATTTGTTTTAAACAAAATTTTTTACAAAATTTAAGAAATTTTGAAGATGGTGACCACTTGTTCGGTGAAAAAATTTTCTCCTCTCTTTATTAACCTAATTTTTGGGTGTTGAAGGGTATTTTCCTGGATAAAATTTTTGGGCTCGAATAGTATAGGGATGGTGATCCATCTGAGAAGATGATCAACATCACCCTCCGGCACCAACAGGAGACGGACCAGTCAGTCAACAAAGATGGCCCCAGTCATCATCAGCTTTCAGCAAAAGCAGAAAGCAGTCAACAGCATCATTATTGATGTCCCCGAGTAAATCAGTTGAAAGTAAAGTAAAAGAATTCACTTTGTACTTTTACTTTTGGATTTACTTTAAGTAAAATGCTTTGCTTTTACCTTAGTAAATGTAAATGTAAAATGTTTTTTACGTTTACTTTTACATTGTACTTTTACTTCAGTAAATATAATAGTGAATCTTGCGTGATTCAATAGTAATTTACTTTTCAGTTTTCTATTTAAGTAACTCAAAGTGTTTAGAGTTGCACAGGCTTTTCTTACAAGTTTTCATTTGTAAGAAACCTCACCCAAGGTCCTCTCCCCCTTCTCTCTAGTTACCGAAGAAGAAGCTTACTTTTTCCTTCTTCTAGTAAGATGAAGAAGAACTTCTTCATACTTCTCTCATCCATTTACAGTTTATCTAGGTTATACGTAATCCCTTCCTCAAATGTTTATAAATAAAAGAATGAGATTACTTTACCATTTCACCGGTCTTCTTCCTAAAAGTTTTTTCTTTATGTATAAGTTTCTAAATAAAACTTATTCGTTATTAAATGGTATCAGAGCCACATAGTTGGTTCTTGGTTCTATTGGTGGTTTCGATTAAAAACAGTTAGATCTTATTTTTAAAAGCTTCTTCAAACCTTTGCTTCTTTTGCACCTCTCTTAAATCGTCTAACTTAATGTAAAACATCTGAGATCTCCATAAGTCCCGTTATGCCGTTGTAAGACTCTAGTGTGGGAGCAGTTTAGGCTAAGGGAATCCTTAGATCTGATGGTATGAGTTTACATAAGGCAAGAAAGGTTTAAGTTAAGCAGAATGCCAAAAGAACAAATTTTGATTAATCGGTTAAGAACAGATAGACTGTTTAGATCGAGTTTGCTAATAGATCAAGGCCAATCGAGTGATCCTTTATGTCAGATGCAGTTTGATTTGTTTTTAAACAAAATTTTTTACAAAATTTATGAAATTTTGAAGATGGTGACCACTTGTTCGGTGAAAAAATTTTCTCCTCTCTTTATTAACCTAATTTTTGGGTGTTGAAGGGTATTTTCCTGGATAAAATTTTTGGGCTCGAATAGTATAGGGATGGTTCCCCATCTGAGAAGATGATCAACATCACCCTCCAACACTAACAGGAGACGGATAAGTCAGTCAACAAAGATGGCCACAGTCATCATCAGCTTTCAGCAAAAGCAGAAAGCAGTCAATAGCAGCATTATTGCTGTCCCCCAGTAAATCAGCTGAAAGTAAAGTAAAAGAATTCACTTTGTAGTTTTACTTTTGGATTTACTTTAAGTTAAATGCTTTTACTTTTACCTTAGTAAATGTAAATGTTAAATGTAAAATATTTTTTACGTTTACTTTTACTTTGTACTTTTACTTCAGTAAATGTAATAGTGAATCCTGCATTATTCAATAGTAATTTACTTTTCAGTTTTCTATTTAAGTAACTCAAAGTGTTTAGAGTTACTCAGGCTTTTCTTACAGGTTTCCATTTGTAAGAAACCTCACCCGAGGTCCTCTCCCCCTTCTCTCTAGTTACCGAATAAGAAGCTTGTTGCTTCCTTCTTCTAGTAAGATGAAGAAGACTTCTTCATACTTCTCTCTTCCATTTACAGTTTATCTAGGTTATACGTAATCCCTTCCTCAAATGTTTATAAAAAAAAGAATGAGATTACTTTACCATTTCACCGGTCTTCTTCCAAAAAGTTTCTTCTTTATGTATAAGTTTCTGAATAAAACTTATCCGCTGCTAAATGGTATCAGAGCCACATGGTTGGTTCTTGGTTCTGTTGGTGGTTTCGATTAAAAATAGTTAGATCTTGTTTTTAAAAGCTTCTTCAAATCTTTGCATCTTTTGCTCCTGTCTTAAATCGTCTAACTTAATGTAAAACATCTGAGATCGCCATAAGTTTCGTTATGCCGTTGTAAGACTCCAGTGTGGGAGCAGTTTAGGCTAACGGAATCCTTAGATCTGATGGTATGAGTTTACATAAGGTAAGAAAGGTTTGAGTTAAGCATAATGCCAAAAGAATAAATTTTTATTAATTGGTTAAGAACAAATAGATTGTTTAGATCGAGTTTGCTGATAGATAAAGGCCAATCGAGTGATCTTTTATGTCAGACGCGGTCTGATTTGTTTTCAAACAAAAAATTTTACAAAATTTATGAAATTTTGAAGATGTTGGCCACTTGTTCGGTGAAAAAATTTTCTCCTCTCTTTATTAACATAATTTTTGGGGGTTGAAGGGTATTTTCCCGGATAAAAATTTTGGGCTCGAATAGTATATGGATGGTGATCCATCTGAGAAGATGATCAACATCACCCTCCAGCACCAACAGGAGACGGACCAGTCATTCAACAAAGATGGCCCCAGTCATCATCAGCTTTCAGCAAAAGCAGAAAGCAGTCAACAGCAGCATTATTGATGTCCCCCAGTAAATCAGCTAAAAGTAAAGTAAAAGAATTCACTTTGTACTTTTACTTTTGGATTTACTTTGAGTAAAATGTTTTTACTTTTACCTTTGTAAATGTAAATGTAAAATGGTTTTTACGTTTACTTTTACTTTGTACTTTTACTTCAGTAAATGTAATATTGAATCTTGCGTAATTTAATACTAATTTACTTTTCAGTTTTCTATTTAAGTAACTCAAAGTGTTTAGAGTTACTCCAACTTTTCTTACAGGTTTTCATTTGTAAGAAACCTCACCCGAGGTCCTCTCCCCCTTCTCTCTAGTTACCGAAGAAGAAGCTTGTTGCTTCCTTCTTCTAGTAAGATGAAGAAGAACTTCTTCATACTTCTCTCATCCACCTATAGTTTATCTAGGTTATACGTAATCCCTTCCTCAAATGTTTATGAGTAAAAGAATGAGATTACTTTACCGATTCACCGGTCTTCTTCCTAAAAGTTTCTTCTTTACGTATAAGTTTCGGAATATAACTTATCCACTGTTAAATGGTATCAGAGCCACACGGTTGGTTCTTGGTTCAGTTGGTAGTTTCAAATAAAAACAGTTAGATCTTGTTTTTAAAAGTTTCTTCAAACCTTTGCTTCTTTTGCTCATGTCTTAAATCGCCTAACTTACTGTAAAACACCTGAGATCGCCATAAGTCCCGTTATGCCATTGTGAGTCTCCAGTGTGGGAACAGTTTAGGCTAAGGGAATCCTTAGATCTGATGGTATGAGTTTACATAAGGTAAGAAAGGTTTAAGTTAAGTGGAATGCCAAAAGAACAAAATTTGATTAATCGGTTAAGAACAAATATAATGTTTAGATCGAGTTTGTTGATAGATCAAGGCCAATCGAGTGATCCTTTGTGTAGACGCAATCTGATTTGCTTTTAAACAAAAATTTTTACAAAATTTTGAAGATGGTGACCACTTGTTCGGCGAAAAAATTTTCTCCTCTCTTTATTAACCTAATTTTTGGGGGTTGAAGGGTATTTTCCTGGATAAAAAATTTGGGCTCGAATAGTATAGGGATGGTGATCCATCTGAGAAGATGATCAACATCACCCTCTAGGACCAACAGGATACGGACAAGTCAGTCAACAAAGATGGCCCCAGTCATCATCAACTTTCAGCAAAAGCAGAAAGCAGTCAACAGCAGCATTATTGCTGTCCCCCAGTAAATCAGCTGAAAGTAAAGTAAAATAATTCACTTTGTACTTTTACTTTTGGATTTACTTTAAGTAAAATGCTTTTACTTTTACCTTAGTAAATGTAAATATATAATATTTTTTACGTTTACTTTTATTTTATACTTTTACTTCAGTAAATGTAATAGTGAATCCTGCGTGATTCAATAGTAATTTACTTTTTAGTTTTCTTTTTAAGTAACTCAAAATGTTTATAGTTACTCAGACTTTTCTTACAGCTTTTCATTTGTAAGAAACCTCACCCGAGTTCCTCTCCCCCTTCTCTCTAGTTACCGAAGAAGAAGTTTGTTTCTTCCTTCTTCTAGTAAGATGAAGAAGAACTTCTTCACACTTCTCTCTTCCATTTATAGTTTATCTAGGTTATACGTAATCCCTTCCTCAAATGTTTATAAATAAAAGAATGAGATTAATTTACCGATTCACCGGTCTTCTTCCTAAAAGTTTTTTCTTTATGTATAAGTTTCTGAATAAAACTTATCAGCTGTTAAATGGTATCAGAGCCACACGGTTGGTTCTTGGTTATGTTGGTGGTTTCGATTAAAAACAGTTAGATCTTGTTTTTAAAAGCTTCTTCAAACCTTTGCTTCTTTTGCTTCTGTCTTAAATCGCCTAACTTACTTTAAAACACCCTAGATCGCCATAAGTACCGTTATGCCGCTGTAAGTCTTAGTGTGGGAGTAGTTTAGGCTAAGGGAATCCTTAGATCTTATGGTATAAGTTTGTATAAGGTAAGAAAGGTTTGAGTTAAGCGGAATGCCAAAAGAACAAAATTTTGATTAATCGGTTAAGAACAAATACACTATTTAGATAGATTTTGCTGATAGATCAAGGCCAATCGAGTGATCCTTTGTGTCAGATGTAGTCTGATTTGTTTTTAAACAAAAACTGTTACAAAATTTATGAAATTTTGAAGATGGTGACCACTTGTTTGGTGAAAAAATTTTCTCCTCTCTTTATTAACCTAATTTTTGGGGGTTGAAAGGTATTTTCCTGGATAAAAATTTTCGGGTCGAATAGTATAGGAATGGTAATCCATCTGAGAAGATGCTCAACAGCACCCTCCGGCACCAACAGGAGATGGAACAGTCAGTTAACAAAGATGGCCCCAGTCATCATCAGCTTTCAGCAAAAGTAGAAAGCAGTCAACAGCAGCATTATTGCTGTCCCCCAATAAATCATCCGAAAGTAAAGTAAAAGAATTTACTTTGTACTTTTACTTTTGGATTTACTTTAAGTAAAATACTTTTACTTTTATCTTAGTAAATGTAAATGTAAAATGTTTCTTACGTTTACTTTTACTTTAGTAAATTACTTTTACTTTGTACTTTTACTTCAGTAAATGTAATAGTGAATCCTGCGTGATTCAATAGTAATTTACTTTTCAGTTTTCTATTTAAGTAACTCAAAGTGTTTAGAGTTACTCAGGCTTTTCTTACAGGTTTTAATTTGTAAGAAACCTCACCCGATGTCCTCTCCCCCTTATCTCTAGTTACCGAAGAAGAAGCTTGTTGCTTCCTTCTTCTAGTAAGATGAAGTAGAAGTTATTCATACTTCTCTCTTCCATTTACAGTTTATCTAGGTTATACGTAATCCCTTTCACAAATGTTTATAAATAAAAGAATGAGATTACTTTACCGATTCACCGGTCTTCTTCCTAAAAGTTTCTTCTTTATGTATAAGTATCTGAATAAAACTTATCCGTTGTTAAATGGTATCAAAGCCGCACAGTTGGTTCTTGGTTCTGTTGGTGGTTTCGATTAAAAATAGTTAGATTTCGTTTTTAAAAGCTTCTTCAAACATTTGCTTCTTTTGCGCTGAAGTGGAAAATAGAATGATTTATCAAAGTGGTGCATACAAATAACACAAATGAATTACTTAAAATTATAAAGTTTATTGATAAATAAAATATTTACAAGTAAAAGAAATAAAAAGTGACTTACAATTTACTTAGAACATTTGAGAAGTAGATGAAGAGAGAAGGGAGAGAGTCTAAAGATTCATCAGAGAAGTAACTCTGAGTCTTTTTAAGTATGAATTGCTAACTAAGTTCAAGTTCCTTTTATAGAATAAGGAAAGAACTGTTACAACTTTACTATTTCAAAAGTGAATGATTACAGACAAAAATTACTATTGATGAACAGTAAAATAGTGCTTACTTTTTTACTATGCATAGATGCTTTCGACTACTTTTGACTAAAGAGGGTAGAATCTCTTTCTTTTGTAGAAAAAATAGAAAAAGTAAGAGCATCTTTTTGACTAGTGGCTGCAGGAGTAGGTGTATGTGACTAGGGGTTGCATTCGGTGGAAAAGCATGAACATCTTTTGACTAAGGCTGCAGAAGCATGTGCATGTGACTGAGATGTCAAGCGAAGGGGTCTTGAGCATCTTGAAGATTGATGGTTCCGTAAGGATCAATGTCATCATCTTCATCATCATCATTTTTACTGGAACTGGTATTTCTGGAGAAAGAAGAAGTTTCTAAAGTTTCAACTTCTTCATGTAACTTATCAATTCTTTTGTGAATAGCATCAGCAAGGACCTTTAATTCTGCAGTTGAACATTTATTAACACTGGTAATATCAAAAGAACTTGCAGAATCTGTACAAGATAATTTTGCTGGCTTTGGTTTACTAGAAGATCCTTTGGCAGGGACCGTGCTAACTGGAAGAACTGAGATAGGAACCGAGGGAAATTCTTTTTGAACTTGACCTATAATCCTATCGACACCAAATTTATTCCACCATTTGACAAAGCATTGATGGGAGACATAAGTAATTGGAGAAATTGTGGTCTGAGTAGTCGGATTACTAGACGATGGGGATTGAAAAGTCGTTACTTTAGAAGGGAATAGAATGGCATACTGACATTTGAAAATCTAAGGAATTTTATAATTACTGATGAATTATAGAAAAATTGGGATACCATCATATTTTGAATTGTATTTATTATGATTGCAAAAATGACTGAGTTGAGCTTTGAGAGGGTTAGGAAGAAGCTCGAAAGAGGATCGAAATCTTGACCACCAAAGGATAAACCAGAAGGGGATTTGACTTTTGAATTTGTGATCGAATTGCAAGAACCATGAGTGACTATGTGATTCATTTTGATAGAGAAAAACATTATTCCAGGATTCAATATAATCGTAATAACAATAAGAGTTACCTTGATTAAAGAGCTGCCTAAGATCAGAGGGATGACTTCCCCAATAGGTGATATGAATGGCATTTTTAATATAAAGCGAATGATAGAGAATTTTTGATTCATCATCCCTAATATAAATAGGTTTGATGAAGATTTACTCGGTTTCAAGCAAGATATCCTTATAATACACAAGGGATTTATATGTAGCCCAAGGAATGAAATGCCATCTAGCAGGGAAATATTGGGCAGCAAGCTTAATTGGGTCATCTTTTGGCTTCATATGGGGTTCAATATGAAACAAGTGGTGCTCCCATTTAAGGAGGTATTGGGAAGAAGGGTTACTGGGATTTGAGGACGACGCCCTCGTTTTATTGTAGAAAGGATCAACTGGTTTAGGGTTACTGGCTAAAATATATAAATAAGGCTTGGGAATTGTACCAAGGACCTGAAATCTATTCACTGGGTTGGGCTGAGGAACTGGGCTAACTAGGTGAGGAACTAAAGTTCCTTTTGATTGATTACTTGGGCCAGAAGGGCGGCCCGGACCACGAGAAGAAGAACCTCCCCACACACTCATAATGATGATATGGTACCTGTATTAATAAATTCGTGAGTAAGAAAATCTCGGACTGAATTGTTACTACCTTTAATGTATTCAATTTCAAAATCAAAGATGCTTAACAGAGCCTGCCATCTAGCGAAAGACTGCTTAGAGGCCATATTTTCAACATCTATTTCTAAAATAAATTTTGTAGATTTGCAATCTATCCTCACCAGAAACTTTTGATTTAGCAAGTCACTTTGAAATTTGTTAATACATAAAACTAAAGAAAGAATTTATTTTTTAATAGTACTGTAATTTAATTGTGTAGGATTCCATGTACCGGAATGAAATTGGAAAATTTGTTCAGAAGAAGTAGGAGTTAACTTTTGCTTGAGGATACCTCCGAATCCAATGTCAGAGGCATCAGTTTCAACGATTTTAAAGTCAGAGTCATTAGAAATGCTAAGGCAAGGCAAAATCTTAACATATTTTTTAACTTGCTGGACGACGGAAGTATGAACGTCAGTCCAATGATGAGGATTATTTTACAAACACTGAAAGAGAGGTTTGCAAATCTTCCTGAGATTTTTGTAGAACTTGCTAATGTAATTGAGCGAGCCCAAAAATCTCTGCAACTAGGTTTTGTTGGTAATCTTATCAGGAAATCTGTCGGCAAATTGAATAGCTCTGTCAATAGGCCGAGTAAGTCCTTGATAGAGGATAAGACCAAGAAACCTAACCTTAGTCTAAAACAGACTGCATTTGGAAGGGGAAAGTACAATACCATTGGTCTTAACTATCCTGAAAAATGAATTCAAATGTTTGATATGTTCGTCAATGGAGTTGGAAAAAATAAGGATATCATCGATATAAACAATGATGAAATGACTGAAGGGATTCAAAATATTATTGAGGATATTATGAAATTCACTAGGGGCATTTTTTAAAACCAAATGACGGAACGTTCCATTCGTAATGTCCAAATGGGGTAGTAAATATGGTTTTGTACCTATCATCTGGGTGGATGGTAACTTGCCAGAATCCTGATTTTAGGTCAAATTTACTGAAAATGGTGGCATAACTTAACCTATTAAGGAGATCTTCTTTATTGGGTAAGGGATACCTAATCCATTTAAGAACTTTGTTAAGTGGTTTGTAGTTGATAACTAAGCGAGGAACACCTCTTTCCTTCTCTGCTTCATTATTGACATAAAAGGCAGGACAGGACCAATGGGATTTACTATGCCTAATTAAACCTTTATTAATGAGATCATTAATTTCTTTTTAGCACAATTCCATTTGCTCGTGACTCATTTGTACGGGTCTAGCTTTAGTGGGGATTAAATATTCTTTAAATTCTTTAGCATAAGAGAGTCTAACTACATGTTTCTTCCTATGCCAAAAAGCAATAGGAGAATCAGAACATAGATGATCATTCAAATACGTCTTTAAATCAGCAATTTTTTCTTGAACTCTTTTACTCTTGAGATGTTCTTCAACATGCTTATATTTAATTTCTTCCTTTTAAAAAGTTTAAATGAGTAAGTTTGCAGTTTAACATATTTAAAAAATTAAAAATATATTCTTCTTGGATAAATTTCAAATCTCTTTCTTTGGGTTTAATAAGGAATTTGAATGTTATCTTCTTACCTAGATGCTCACAGTTCAATCATTTATTACTGGTAGTGAATGGATATAATAAATATTTAAATGGTAATCCTAAGATGATCTTATCTGTAAGATTGCATATTAAAAAAAATAAAGTTTTAAAACATATATTAACTTGACAAATATGAACTTTAGGCAATTTATATTTTATTTCCATCTGACTACCGTTAGCAGAATTTAGTTTTTCACTATTTTTCTTATAATACTTAGTGAGGATAAGACCTTCTTGAATACAATTCAGATCTGCACCAGTATCAACTAATGCATGGAGTTGTATTGAGAAGGTTTTATCGATAACTAATTTAACAGAGATATACCATTTTTTGGATGGTGATATCTTTGATACGTGTGAGAGAGAAACCTTGAATAAAAAGATCAGGTTCTTCTTTATTACCTGATGATTCTGGTTCATCATGATTTTCATCACTTGAACTAGAAGAAGACTCATGTATCCGAAGGTCAGGTCTTTTATTTTTAATCTCTTTTCTTAAGTTAGAAATATCTAATTTTAAATTAGACACTTCTCTTTTGAGTTTATTAACTTCTTGATTTAATTCTGGGAGGGTAACTTCTTCAACTGGAGATTTAAATTTTTCAAGAGTCTTATTAAGGATAAATATAGGTTTTTCTTTAGCTTTAAAAATATTGACTTTAATTCCCTTATCTTTAGTTAACAAATCTTTCAGTTGTTTTATGTATTGAATTTTTAATTCAGGGTCAGTTATATTACTAATTAAATCAATTAACAAAGAACTTTATTCATCTTGTTTGGTAATCGTGTTTACTCTTTTAACACAGCAGTTTTTATTACAATTCTCAGCACATACAGTAACTTCATTATCAGTGTTTGAATCATCGTTGCTAGTACTGCTATTAGAAGAGTAATGAATATCAGAACCTTCATCATTACTGACGTTGTTCTCAATTCTCATATAATTGTTCAGTGTCTTTAACCGAAACATTTAGTTGAGATAACTTTTTCTTTATTTTGCCCTCACTTTTGTAGTGCCCTTTTAGTCCACAACTGTGGCAAACAATTTTATTTTTATCAAACTTCTTGGGTTTTTTAGTTTATTTTTTACTAAATGTCTTTGATTTAGTATAATAATTGTCTTGATTTTTATTTTTGTTTTGACTATGTTTTGTTTTATGACGTTTGTGACATTTACGAGACTCGATATTTTTATGCCTTACCTTTCTTCTAGAGGGAGCAACAAGAGGTAAACCATATTGTTCGCAAAAAGTCCCTAACTCATATTTGGCTTTATTTTTATCTTTGCCAGCTTGTTTGGCTAGTTTAAAATCAATACACATTTGTAAACCAATCTTTTGAATACGACTTATAATATCACCATAAGTAAGATTATCATAGTCAATGTATCCTAGATTTTTACTTATTTCTTCACGAACTTTATGAGCAAATAATGATGGTAAACCATTAACGAATTTCTCCTTCAATAATGGTTTATTACTATCATTACGCATTATAACTCGAGAGGTAAACACACCTTTGTACCATCTAAAATCACTTAGAGTGGGACAAGTGAGATTACTTAATTGATCATGAATTCTTTCAGGAATGTTACTATGAGTTCCAACAAAGTGTTTAATAACTATAAATATTAAAGTATTACACCATCGGGCGGACTAATACCAATATTGTAACAATCCAGAATTTTAAATTGTAATTTTAAATATTTATTGAGTTATATAAATATTTAATGGATGTGTTTATTGTTGAATAAATATTTAATTTGATTTGACTTGATTGGTAAATTATTTGTCAAATAAGTAATCAACGAGTTAAGAAAATTAATTGTTATGAGATAGAGAGTTTATAATAATTAAATGAATTATTATATTTTAATTTGAATTTGTAATTTAAAATGAGGTGTTAGTTGATTAACTAAAATTATAATTATAAAGAAAGTTATAATTATGTGGTATGGACGTATGTGTTAAAGTAATTTAATAAATTGTAATTAGAATTAATTAAATTGATTATTAAAATTTAATTAAATAAAAGGGTGACAAATAACTTTACTATAAAGGAGTTATTAAAATAAATTAAAGGAGTTTAATTTGGTTTTGGCCAAACAAGTCTTAATGCATATTAAATATTTTAATTTAATGGTGTTTTACCAAACAATGTATAAGGATTAATTTAGTTATTTTAATTAGGTTTACCAAACAAGGTATAAGAGTTAATGAGTTATTTTTATTATGTTAGCAAAACAAGCCTTATGACTTTTGGTTTTTAAAAGTTAGATAACTGATGTCAGTTATACATATACTAATATTATATACGTAATACCTATATTATTATTAGTATACGTTATATCTTTTTGTTAGTACGTAAGTTAGAATAGAGTTAGGAGAAAGACTCAGAAGAAGAAGAGAGGAGAAGAAGAAGAAGAAGAAGAAGAAGAAGAAGAAGAAGAAGAAGGATACAGAGAAAAATTGAGAGAATCCTAGAGAATTTGTGAGAAGAATTGAGGGAAAAGAAGTCTTGTTATCATCTTCTTAAACAAAGTTATCATCTTCTAGGATACAAGGTATCATCTAAACCCTTTTATTTTTCAAAAGTTTTAGTTGTCTTCTCTTCCAAAAATTCTCTAAAAAAAATCTTTGTGAAGGGTAAATTGTGTGTGGTATATGGTTTTGTATGTTAAATTGTCTGTTATAAAACTGTTTTTTATAAGTTATATATGGGAATAGTCAATTAATTTATGTATGTATGTAATTTGTGAAGAAGCCCATATTATAGTGAGTTTATATGGATATGTATGAATATGGCTTAGTTTAAAAGTAAAATTAAGGTTGTAGTAGTTGTTTAAATTATAAATTAACTATTGAATTGAAAAAAAATATGAATAAACATAAACAAAGTATTTGGAATTAATTGTTTTGACTGAAAAACAAAGTTACAGTGATGATTTTTGTTGAAAATGTCAAAACAATGGAGTTTTATAAAAACAGTGAAATTGAGTGTTGTAATTTGGATGTTTATGTTGTTTAGATGACTAGAAACGTGTTAGAAAACATTAGATTATGTTTCTGTAAACCAATTACACCTTGGGTAGTTTGGTATGGTTGTTAAAAAGGAGTTTGGAGGCCTAATTTGGCTTTCTGTAATATTCTAGAGCTAAAATCGCATAATCGCAGTAGTGACCCCCGCCTCGGTGGGCCCCCTAGTGCAAAAACCCCCGCCTCGGCGGGGGGGGGGGTGTTCTATCATGCCAAAAATTTAAAAAAAAATAAAAAACTGACCGGACATAGTTTACTAAAATGAGCATAACTTTTGCATACGAACTCCGAAATTGTTATGAAGGGTCAAAATAGGCCTATAACTTTTATTCTTTAAGTTTTTCAATTTAAAATTGTTATGAAGGGTCAAAATGGCTATCTTTAGGACTGGTGTGTATTTGGAGGCCATCGGAGGGCGTCGGGATGCGCGAATGCAAGTGCAATCCTTTGTGCATTAATATAACCTAATGATAACTTGTTGGACATGTAATAGGATGTTGTATCAATTTGTTAATGTGTATGTGGTGCAATGATATCATCACTTAAGTAGTTGTAATAAAGCTAAATAGTAATGTTCATGAAAAGATGTGATGTTGCTAGTGAGCTATTTGAAGCTAATATTAGTGTAACTAATGTGTATTGTCCATGCATATGGTATATGTAGGACTTGTGGTGAACGTGAGTAGTGATTGTTTAACCTACGCACGAGGCAAGTTCTCTAACTCTACTTTTATAATTGTGCAAGTATCTAAGCTCTCTTTGAGCCAGTATTTCTAACTCCAAGCTTTCTTTGTGCAAGTTTCTTAACCCTAATTATATCGTGCAAGCTCCTAAGCCTTATCTCTTGATATTGAGCCAATCTTTAACTTGTTATTTAGCATGCAAATTTATACATTCTAACACACTAATCTTGAACAAGTTTTATCATTCAACTTACTATTTGTTATGCATGCTTAAGATTCAACTCTAAATAAGGTTTTAACCTTAGCTTAACATTGTTCAAGCAAGGTATGTTACATTATTTAATACGCATGCTTTTAGATTTATTCCTAAAGCATGACCTTAGTATACAATGTTGATTCACTTATGAATTATTCCATAGCATAATGTTATTACAGTTTTCAACTAATCCTTAGTTGATGTTCGTAAACTCTAAATTACCTTGAAACTTATCTCAAACCAAACTTACTTTGGTGCGAACTCGTATTCTGAATGCTGAGATGAACAACCCTATTATAGGGGATAACTTACGCATAGCATTAAAATGTTTGTGCACAATATATTGTACGAAGGGATGATCCCCCTAAGTACGTGGAGTCCTTATAGTCTTATAACTGTTAAAGTTTAAGTTGAAAAATTACTTATAACTATGGACATAGTTCGTGGTCTTATGACCCTCAGTTAAACATTTCATGATTCTGATTATCATTGATAAAGCATTTTGTTCAGCCTATCATTTGGCAATTGTTGAAAAGATTTTATTCATTATTATTTAAAGTGAGCTTTGTTTGCTCACTCTTGCATATATTCACTCATTGCAGCTAAAGTTAAGAAGGTTGATGAACCTACAACTAGCAAAGAAAAGGGAAAAATATACAAGTGATGAAGACTTGTAATTTAATGACTTTTATGTTAATAAACTTTATATTTAATAATGTGATGTAATTATTTTATTTCCGCACTTGATTGATGTTAAGGTTAGACAACCTGGGATGTTTTGGAATTAATGATGTAACCCTTTTTTAGGGAGAATTTATGGTTTAAATGATATTTTATTTGGGTAGATAGTATGAATGTATGGAAAGTGAACACCAAGTCTAAGGGGAATGAAGTATCCAGATTTGGGGGTGTCACAAACATCTTCATCGAAGATGGGATTGCCGTCATCATCCAACTGGATAGCATGGAAAATTGATAATCTAGTGTCTTTGGTGAGGTGTTTTTTCCCACCAAGAACTAAGAATACCAGTGAATCCACTAGCTCTTAATTCAATGATGTCTGGTTGAGTCAGATTGTTGAATTTGGTGATATAGCTATTAGCTACCATGGACATGTGATTTAACTTGTTCAAGATCTTTTGCTCACTAAAACCATCAATGTTCCATTCACAAATTTTATTAGAAGAAATAGAGAATTGTTTATCTAGATTTCTCTCTTTGAATTGTAAATCCGGAGGAGTAGGTCTAGAATATCGATTTCTGGTTATACTATTGTTTTTAACAGTTAATTTATTTAGCTGATCATTAAAATCTGGAACTGAAACTGTAACAACCTGGAATTTTGGTTTATCCAGAATTTAGGTTTAAAGAATTAGTTATTAATAAAGTGAATTTTTATTAATACTATTATGTGCTATGTGCTTATTAATCGTTCTATAACCTAGGATGATTATAAGTCGGGAGTATTCTGGCTACGAGCTAGATTGAACGAGTAAGAATTTTCAAGACGAAAATGAAAGTTTTCCGGGAACAAAATATTTTCGGGAAAAAAGATGAAATAGGCACTATTCATCAGTTTCTGCTCGGAGATTTATTTTGAAATTCCGAGAAGTTAACGATTACGTAAAATGATGAGACGTGATGGAATATTCAATAATATTTCAGTTATGGCAAAAACGAAGTTTTTGCCTGCAGATATAAAACCTAAGGGTTAGGAAAAGTAATTTTCGAGAATTTTAATCAGTACGTATAATAACTAGGGTTATTATGCGTGAGAGATACGAGTATAATACTAGTTATTATACGAGTATAGTATGAAGATTAGTACGACGTATAATACGAATATCGTACGAACGATATACGAAGAGAATACGAGAATGGAATGCATAGAATACGATGAGTCTTAATGGACTTTGAGTTCATGGACTTTGTAGAATCCAATTGGACTTGGATTATGTCAAGCCCAATGATTTGTGAAATCAAGCCTAAGTTAAGCCCAATAAGAATTAGGGTTAAGGCCCAAACCAAGAAAAGAAACCGCAGATCGAACCAATGGGTAAAAACTATTGGGGCAACCCATGGGATGACCCATGGGCATGTGGGCCAGCCACTTGGCCACCAAGTAAGGGTGGTGGCCAAGTAAACTTGGTTGTTAAGTTATGAATAGTAAGGAGGTTAGGAGGAGAAATGACTAAAATACCCCTAGCCTTGAAAATCTATAAATAGGAAGCTTAATCTCATTTGAATGAGATTTTGAAAATACTACTCTTTGAGAGAGAAAGAGAGAGAGCTCGGATGTGGGAAAAGAAGGAGAAGAATGAGGAAAAGCTAGCCCGAGTTCACGCTTTATCCGACGGAAGGAGATTAAAGAAGAGCGGTAATCCGAACACTAGTTTCTTCTAAATTTTCTTTAAGTTTGTATGTTCAAAAACATAACTTAATGAAGATAAGAAGTAGATGAAGTTAAGAATGATTTCATATGGTTGAAATCATTAGAAAATAAAGAAATAAGAATTAGAAATTTATTTTATGAATTTCTTAAGGAAGTATAAGATTCGTAAGGATTTTGAGCGATCCAAATGAATTTTATGAATGAGTAGGTTAAATTAGTAAGAAATGATGTTCTACAACATCAAATTCTAAGAAAAAGTAGAATCGTAATCCAAAATATCGATTAAAATGAAGAACGAACGAAGAACACAAAGAACACGAAGAACACGCGAAGAACACGAAGAATGTTGTTGATGGACAAATTTAAAACCATCGTAGTGTAATTGTTGTTGATGGACAAGTTTAAAACCATCGCGTATAAGTTAGTTGCTTATTTGCTTGGTTAGGAACGGTAGAAATGTGCATGAAGAACAGATTAAAACGGAGCTATAATGAAGTTATGACGAAATTTTCGTAAAAGGCGAACGAGAATTAGAAAGTTAGTAAATGAACCCGAACGTGTAGGGTTTCATAAGAATGTAAGAGAATGTATAAAATATGAGTCGTGGACTCAAGAACGAACGAATTCCTAGTTCGGATGACCGAATTACGGACGAACGAACGAAGAACGTTAAAAGCTTTAAAATGAACGAAGAGTGAAGAATAAGCCAATTGAATGGCATGTTAACGGATTCAAAACGAAGTTCTATCCATGGGTAATCAAAGTACGTAAGATAAGGAAGAGAATGGCTTTGGAACAACCTCGTTCAGAGTTATAACGAAGAAGTTATGAGATTTCGAAATCGACGTCTCAAGCTTGTAAAAGACTTAGGAAATTTTTCTAGGTTTCATACTCGGCGCCGCAGCTCCAGTCATGCCTGGAGAGGTGGCGCCGCAGCGCGAGCTCGGCCATAAACTTCTGGAGAGTGGCGCCGCAGCACGAGAGATAACAAAGGGTTCGGTGCCGCAGTGCCAGACCAAGGGAAGAGATAGACATAGGTCACGCCGTAGCGCGAGAGGAAAGAAAGGGCACGGCGCCGCAGCGCCAGTGCAGGGCAATACCGAGAAATGAGATTTTAACTGCTCAATTTCTCGGGGGATGTGCAAGAAAGAAGTATGAACATATAGTTCACATAGTGTAACACTTAATCAAGTATCTTAAACTTAATCAAGTGTCTTAAACCTTTAATAAAGGTTGAACGAAAAGATTAAACGAGATTAAAAGACAAAGAATGTAGATGCGGGTTACGGAACCGATATCCAGGGACCGTAGTCGTAATGAACGAAAGTGATGGATTGCTATGATTGCGACTTCTTAGATGTTGAGTGATGAAGGTAATGAATAACATTCCGATCTTATGTCATGGTAAGGGGAGATAAGTGTAAAGTGTTTAGATGCTATGAACGCAACGTTGTTGCGATGAACGCTTGGTCTTAGCATATAACGAACAGTATGGCTTTGACATTAAGAAAGAATAATGAACATAGGGTTCATGGGATGGATAACAATCGAAAGTGATTAAAACCTTGAATAAAGGTTGAATGAGAGATTAAGAGACGAGCAACGTGAACGTTGAATACGTAAACGATACTTGTGAATTGTATTCACGTTGGACGAACGTTCTAAGTATACCCTAGTTGTATGACCTAGACGTTGATGAAAGTAGTAAGTAAGATACGAATGGTATCAAGAAAGTCGTAAGGTAATGAAGAATGTTGTTTAACCGTGAACGGTGAAGAAAATGAATTGAAGATAGTAAAGTATAACGTTAAGAAGCCGAGTTAATAAGTATAACTTGGATAAACGTTCTGAGTTGAAGGAACTGGACGTTTTAAGGTATGAATAAATTCATATGAAATGGTTAACGCTATGACCTCATAGTATTGACATTGAATGATCGTTCCGAGTATACAAAAGACTGTATAACTTAGACGATAAAGAATGAACCTTAGGTATGACATTTACTTGCTAGAAAGCCATAACGAATAAGAAGTTGACTTAACGAACATTGTATTTAATGGTTCATATAAGTTAAGAGAAAGTTAGGTTGTGGTACAATCGTAACCTTTGATGGTTGACATATGGGAGCTGGGCTAAACAATTCCTTCAGAGAGCGAAGATATATACGAAACTGGCAACCGATCTAACTCACTGTGTGGGCAGTGTAGACGAGACGGGAACTTGTTTGTTGGTTATTTGTGGGAAACCACTCAGAGTACCATATGGACTACTAGCAGAGAAGCGATATGTGCTGAGTCCTATAGAAGTTATAAGAAGAAGATAAGAATGTAAATCATCAAAGATGATGAATGTTTTGAGTATGACATCTCCGTATGTCATGAAGCCGTAAATCGATAATGAAAGTTAGTCACGTAAACTTATATTGAAAGAACGCGAACCTTAAGAAGTAAAGTTAAGTAAACCAATGCGTAAGTCAAGTATATGACTAATTGGTGTATGTGTTATTTTTCTTATGTGCTACATAGGAATTGGAATGAGCAGTTCAGTGTAAACTATAAGTTGTAGCTGTGTGTAAGGCAAGTTTCCTAACTTCATTCATATTTGACATGAATGCTAGCTTCTTAAACTTCTCAGATGTTAGACTTGAGAAGTTCTGTATGTGTGCGAATGTGTGATATTTGTAGAAAGTGGTAGAATGTATGAGGCCTTGCGCCACAATGTGAACTCTTTGGTGTTTCTTTGAGAGGAACTGTTCTGTGATTGAACTGTTCAATAAAAGAATGTTCTGTTTATACATGAACTGTTATTGTTAAGTCTGTGCTAATGATTCTAGCCAGACAGAATGTGTATGAAAAAAGTAGAAGAACAAAAGTATTTCAAAGTGAAATTGAATGATGTACTCGTGACGTGCGGAATTCGGGTCTGAAGGTAGACCGGATTTCGGGGCGTTACAGAAACAGAACCAGAATGATCTAATTGGCTATTGCACTTATTATCGAATTCTACTTGATCAATGATGGCTATCGTGCCACTTTTTTCTAGTTTAGTTTTTAACTTCTTAAATAACTTATCAATAGCTGGGGTAAGCTCACCATCCTTATTGGGTAAACCTAATTTATTTCTATTTTCTGGTAATTTCAACAAAGGTTGTTCAATTTTTGAATCGGGTTTTTTAACAACAGATTCTTCTAATTTCTCTTCGATTTTATCCAATTGCTTACCTAAGGTTGCTAGATATTGATTAACAAAATTGTTCTATTCAATAATTTTTTTGTCATCTTTATTACCATCCGAAATCTTAAAAGGACTGGCAATAGCTGAAGTATTTTTTATTGGAATAAGAACAGTTTCTAACGGAGGATGACAAGAAGAAACTTTTGATTTAACTTCTTTAACCCACTGCGTTTTGGTTATAACATTACATTTACCTTAATATTGATTATACAAATCGTAAAAAGTAATGTTTATCTTTTCATTTTTAATAAAAAAAATTCCATTTATTAATAATTTTATCACGTTCCTTATTAGTAGGGTGAATAGATCTAAATAAATGTCGTTTTTCTTTATTAGACTTAGAATTGAAATTATTAACAAGATAATCCCAATCTGATTCAAATTCTTTATTAATGACTCTTAATTGTTTATTAATGGGAACATCAAATTCAGATTGAGTAGGAAACTCAGAAGACGCTGGAGAAGAAGAACCTTCTTCTTCAACAGGATCATTTTGAGTATAACAAGGATGACTAGCTTGACCCTGATTAAGGAGACCCTTTAATTTTATGTCCCTAACTGAAGCGTTACTAAGTACTTCAGTATCTCTTCGAGTATAAACTGAAGGTGCCGATGTGAGGACCCCAAACTCGGGTACTTAAAACCCGAACTCGGTTCTTCACGGTACCATTTCTATGAGCGGAATAATACTAATAATAATAACAATAATATAAAAGTCAAACTTAATTTACATAATTATCAGAGTCTAGCTCCCAAGTACGTAACCTTTAAACATTCATTACAAACCATGATAGATAATATATATCATACTTGTCTTAATAATACCAAACTATTATATAACATAGTAATTCGTTCATTCAGCAACCTTCCCTTTCCCTTTGTTCTTAGCAGAGCTCTCTGGTCGTTTGCACTTAGCTGAAAACATTTAAATTTAAGCAAGGATGAGCATTTGAGTGCCCAGCAAGCAATAGCAATTATATATATATATATAAGCTGAAAGGATTTAAATGTTTTCTTTGTACTATTCTTCTACAACAAGTCAATAGTTGTGAAGTATTCTGAACCGATAATAATAACATAACAACTCTCTTTCAATTTTTTTGAAACTACGTAATGACTATAATTGGGGTTATGGTGACATGTCATGAACATTGTTTTCATTTTTGAAGAGGTTAAACAGAAATTCATCTGTGAACCGACATAACTTACGGGCACGGGGGGTGATCAACCCGTTATGCCCTGCATTGATCAATACTACATTACAAGAACGATAGGATCGTTCACTCTGTTCCGCCTTGGGCGCATAAAAGTTTTCCCGTGTAGGGATGTTCATACTTGTCTGGGTTCCAAATCAAAGGTTTTATCTTGTTCAACAATAATTTATAATTCAACATATATGTATACGGGTAATTGACGAAGGTATATCAGCATGTGATTAAATACAATGATTATCCAAGTGGGGACACCTGTTTAACCATTTCTAGAAATTAACGAACAGAATATATATATCTGAGTTACCGTATACTAACATGTTGATAATCAATGAGCTTATATAATATAAGGTTAATAATCTGTACAGTAATAATATCATTCGTAAATATTCTTACTCATGTCCATTGCATAAAGAAAATGCAAAGGTAAGATACTTGCCTGAAGCGCTGCTTACAGTTTGTAATTTAGATTTATCGCTTATCTCACGACCTATCATTAATCAGATCTTTCGTTCAATTAGAACAATATACTATAAAACATAACACTACTTATTACAGTCAGCACATACCCTAATCACATTGGCACATAGATTTAACAACCATTGAATCACAAATAATCACTTATCTAATCACATTATCTAAGTCCGGATCAATTTCTGAAACATGTCGGTGTACCGACAACTTTATCGGATAATTATCGAGTCTAAGACTCTATTCTGTAACTTAATATTAGTCATATTATTTTTAAATTAGTCATATTATTTTTAAATGACTTAATATAATTTTAAAATATTTATTATAATTTATCACGAAATTTCAAACATCGGAATCACATTAAAGTGATTTAAATACTAATCAATTCTATTAGTATTAAACTATTAATGAAATCATTTCCAAAATATTAAAGTTATTTATAATAACTCAAAATATTTTTAAAACATTAATATTACCCTTAAATGATTTTTACAACATTTAAAATTATTTTTAAATATTTATTATTAATATTAAGGTATTAATGTTTCATTTATCAAAATATTAAAAGTCATAATTCATAACTTAAATATTTTTAATTCATTTCTATCCCTTTTAAATGATTTTTAACTTAATAAAACCATTTTTAAACTATTTATTTAATATAATTATTAAACAAATTTAATATCATTTGTAATAACTTAATAATCATTAATATTTAATTATTAATGAAATTATTCTTTAAATACTAAAAGTTATATTTTACAACTTAAAATATCCTTAAACACTTTATTTTCATTTAAAATGATTATTATAATATTAAAATCATTTATAAACTAAATTATTTAATATAATTATTAAATAACTTTAATATCATTAATAATAATTAATTAATTAAATTTATCTTTAAATATTAAAAGTTATATTTTATAACTTAAAATATCTTTAAATACCTTATTATTATTTAAAATAATTTTTAATATAATAAAATCATTTTTAATTAATTTATTTACTTCATTTAGTAAATAACTTAATTATCATTAATATTAATTTATTAATAAAATTCATCACAAAATATTAAAAGTCATTAAAAATAACTTAAAATATTTTATTATATCATAATATAATTTTAAATAATTTTTCAAGTATTAAAATCATTTTTAAATAATTTATTTAATATTATAATTAAATAAATTAAATACTTTTAATATCCTAAAAATATTAAATATTTATGAAATATATTAAAAATAATTAAAAACTAATTTTCAGAATTTAAAATAATTTTTAATAATTTATTTTTTATTTTTAATAATTAAAAACTAATTTTTTTCTATTTTTTAATTAATTTCTGAAAAATCTGAAATTAATTTAATTTGAAACCGTCGCTAAATGCCTTTAGCGACAGACAAGCGTCGATGTTGGTGCTCTTGAACTCAAGAACACTGACAGCTTCGTTGTCTAGGGTGCTCGTTTGACAAGCTATAACTCATAATCTGTTAACGTTATGGACATGATCTTGGTCACATATTGTAGTACTCGTGTAACACTATAACTATAAACTGATTTCATGGTCAAAACATTAAACATCAAAGAGATCTGAGCCTCCAAAGATCATGTTAGACTCTGTTCTTCAAGTTTTGGAATTTCCAGAATCGGGGTACCTACTTTGGTGCTCTTTAATTAACATGTTCCCGGCTTGTTTTGTGTGGTATTAAAGTTCTAAAATGTAGTAGAGATGTCCGGGTACAACTACATACTATCATAACAACATAACATCATCCCATACTCAAGATCTTGGTCGGTCAAAGTAAACTAGAAAGGCTGTTCTTGAACATTTCTACCTTAAAATTAATTATTATAAGAATATACTTTATAAAAATGAATAATTCTAAAATAAATTCATTTGTAAATAATTATGTAATAAATATATTTTTACTTACCACAAAAATACTTATACGCATAATCTTATACAAATCCTCATCCTTAATATACATAAAAAAAATTATTCACAAAATTTCTTATTTATTTATATTGAAAAAATCGCATTGTTACATTCACCCTCCCTTATAAAGATTCCGTCCCCGGAATCACCGTTTTAAAACCTATACATACAGGGCACATAGCATACACAATCATTGCAAGTAGATCTCGATCAACTTTGATCGAACTGATCTTTAACTATTCACATGAAGCTTGTCTTTCTGATTAAACGGAAAAATTTGTTTCTAAAAGAACTCAAATTCCTCCTCAAAATTTCTTTATAAAATAATTTACTATATATTGGAAAATCAAGCATAATAAAATAAAAGTTATACGAATAATACCTTGAATTGCATTGCCAACTGCTGCCGTGTCCTGGACTGTCATGTTGTAGACCCTTGATGTCGACTTTGTCGGTTTGCTTGACGAAGTCGGTCCGGTAATTGCTAACATCCCGCTTCCAGTACCTGTGTTTGCACTACCTACCTCCACCCTTCTCTTTGGACAATCCTTCACCCTGTGTTCAGTCGATCCGCATATAAAACAACCATTATTCATTCTAGGATTTGGGCAGTTGGGAGAGATATGACCCTCCTGCCCGCACTTGTAGCATACAAACTTCCCTTTCAGACACTCCCTTGAATGGTTCTTTCCACATGTCTTACACGGTACATTCTGTTTCTTCATACCTTCTTGCTTCACCTGCACACTACCAAAACTGCTCACCTTCCTCTTACTATCTCCACTCCTGCTCCCACTATTAATTTCCACCTTCCTAGCTCCTTCTATCTTACCCTTATTCTTACTTTTCTTGTTGTAAAGGCTCATGGCCTCACTTCCTTCCTCAGCTATGATCGCCTTCTCCATGAGTGCTGCAAATGTAGGAATCTGTAACACCGCCACCTTGTTATAGAGCCAGGGTTTCAATCCCAGCTCAAACCTTCTACCTTTCCTAGCCTCCGTATCAACTTGATGCAGAGAAAACCTAGCTAACTCATTGAATTTGGCGGCGTATTCAGACACCGTCATATTCTCCTGCTTCAACTCTAAAAACTTAACCTCCATCCTCGCCTGCATACTCGGTAAAAAATAATTTTCGAAAAACAGTGTTTTAAACCTATCCCATGTTATCACACCTTCTCCTGCCCTCGCCTGATTTGCCTCCCACCAGAAATTTGCCTCACCCTTCATCATATAAGTGGCAAAAGTAGTCTTCTACCCTTCATCTACCCTAGCTAACACAAACGCTTTTTCGATTTCCTTAACCCAAGTCTAGGCTTCAACAGGGTTAGTGGTACCTTTGAATTCCGGCGATCCCACAGCTTTGAAATCCTTAAAATTCGTCAAGCGGTTGTCTGGCTGGTTTCCTGCGGCTGGAATTCCTTGTTGCATAGCCTGTGCTATCATGTTCGCAAATTGCTGCATTGGATCAGCTTGTTGTTGTCCCTCAACGTTGTTGACAGATTCCTCTGCCCTTTGATTCCGAGTTCGACGTCTTGGCGGCATTATCTGATTGAATAAAATCATAATTTTAATCTTACATTCTAAACCTTTTCACATAAGTTTAATATTTTAAACTTGTTTCACCATTTCTTAAACATAGATTCATATTCATTTAACGAATATTTTACATAACATAGCACAAAATGCTTTGAACTTCAGCTATCCCTTTATTACCACAAAAGTCGGGATTTACAGTCTTGACTTAATATAAAAGTTGGAAACATTACATTACACATATATACTTATCATATATATTATATTAAACACACCTACACAACAGAACCTATACTACCTATTTATTACACCTTTTCCTTGGACACTCTCTCGCCTGATGACCTTCTATACCACAGACATAACATGCTCCTTTTTTTGTTGTCAGGACAGGATAGAGTAGTATGTCCTTCATAACCGCACAGATAACAAATTCTTTTCTATTTCTTCTTATTGGATTTTCCTAAGTCATGGTCTTCTATCTTTCTTTTCCCCTTCTTGTCCGGAGCTGCACACGATGTGTTACTTGTGGCTCCCATCTGACCAATTTGGATTTTAAGCTTATCTTGTCCTTCCATTGTTTCTATTAATGCTTGACGCAACTGACTATTCAACAGCTTTTCTATCTCCCACAACCTTTCTAGAGAAGAAACCTTGTTCTTCAGATTCTGCACCTCTGTTGATGCTTGATCAGCTTCAACTTTAGTGTCTGAATCGCTATCTGTCAATTCCACCATCTCTGGATCTGGTACTATGTTTTCTACAATAACCACATCTTCTGAGTTGTTTTCATTGTGAGCCTCTATGTCAGCTATCGACTTCAGTATTGGCTCCTTCTTTACGATCCGTGGGTATTCTAATCCTTTTTCACCTGACATCTACACATATAAACTATCTTGATTAGTATATAGTATATACACACAGCAAATAATAGTTTTATAGGAGTTTTCTTTTATTTTGTTTGACAACGAATTCATTCAATTCATCTCTTTTTAAACTCAATATAAGTTATTTATATTTTCAACGTTTTCCTCTGTTCTAAGGGTATAGCCTAAGGTCTAGCCCACCTAAGGTTTTTAACCCCTAAGCTCTGATACCAACCTGTGAGGACCCCAAACTCGGGTACTTGAAACCCGAACTCGGTTCTTCACGATACCATTTCTATGAGCGGAATAATACTAATAATAATAACAATAATATAAAAGTCAAACTTAATTTACATAATTATCAGAGTCTAGCTCCCAAGTACGTAACCTTTAAACATTCATTACAAACCATGATAGATAATATATATCATACTTGTCTTAATAATAACAAACTATTACATAACATAGTAATTCGTTCATTCAGCAACCTTCCCTTTCCCTTTGTCCTTAGCAGAGCTCTCTGGTCGTTCGCACTTAGCTGAAAACATTTAAATTTAAGCAAGGATGAGCATTTGAGTGCCCAGCAAGCAATAACAATTATATATATATAAGCTAAAAGGATTTAAATGTTTTCTTTGTACTATTCTTCTACAACAAGTCAATAGTTGTGAAGTATTCTGAACCGATAATAATAACATAACAACTCTCTTTCAATTTTTTTGAAACTACGTAATGACTATACCTGGGGTTATGGTGACATGTCATGAACATTTTTTTCATTTTCGAAGAGGTTAAACAGAAATTCATATGTGAACCGACATAACTTACGGGCACGGGGGGTGATCAGCCCGTTATGCCCTGCATTGATCAATACTACATTACAAGAACGATAGGATCGTTCACTCTGTTCCGCCTTGGGCGCATAAAAGTTTTCCCGTGTAGGGATGTTCATACTTGTCTGGGTTCCAAATCAAAGGTTTTATCTTGTTCAACAATAATTTATAATTCAACATATATGTATACGGATAATTGACGAAGGTATATCAACATGTGATTAAATACAATGATTATCCAAGTGGGGACACTTGTTTAACCATTTCTAGAAATTAACGAACATAATATATATATCTGAGTTACCATATACTAACATGTTGATAATCAATGAGCTTATATAATATAAGGTTAATAATCTGTACAGTAATAATATCATTCGTAAATATTCTTACTCATGTCCATTGCATAAAAAAAATACAAAGGTAAGATACTTGCCTGAAGCGCTGCTTACAGTTTGTAATTTAGATTTATCGCTTATCTCACGACATATCATTAATCAGATCATTCGTTCGATTAGAACAATATACTATAACATATAACACTGCTTATTACAGTCAGCATATACCCTAATCACATTGGTACATAGATTTAACAACTATTGAATCACAAATAATCACTTATCTAATCACATTATCTAAGTCCAGATCAATTTCTGAAACATGTCGGTGTACCGACAACTTTATCGGGTAATTATCGAGTCTAAGACTCTATTCTGTAACTTAATATTAGTCATATTATTTTTAAATGACTTAATATAATTTTAAAATATTTATTATAATTTATCACGAAATTTCAAACATCGGAATCACATTAAAATGATTTAAATACTAATCAATTCTATTAGTATTAAACTATTAATGAAATCATTTCCAAAATATTAAAGTTATTTATAATAACTCAAAATATTTTTAAAACATTAATATTACCCTTAAATTATTTTTACAACATTTAAAATTATTTTTAAATATTTATCATTAATATTAAGGTATTAATGTTTTCATTTATCAAAATATTAAAAGTCATAATTCATAACTTAAATATTTTTAATTCATTTCTATCCCTTTTAAATGATTATTAACTTAATAAAACCATTTTTAAACTATTTATTTAATATAATTATTAAACAAATTTAATATCATTAGTAATAACATAATAATCATTAATATTTAATTATTAATGAAATTATTCTTTAAATACTAAAAGTTATGTTTTATAACTTAAAATATCCTTAAACACTTTATTTTCATTTAAAATGATTATTATAATATTAAAATTATTTTTAAACTAAATTATTTAATATAATTATTAAATAACATTAATATCATTAATAATAATTAATTAATGAAATTTATCTTTAAATATTAAATGTTATATTTTATAACTTAAAATATCTTTAAATACCTTATTATTATTTAAAATGATTTTTAATATAATAAAATCATTTTTAATTAATTTATTTACTTCATTTAGTAAATAACTTAATTATCATTAATATAAATTTCTTAATGAAATTCATCACAAAATATTAAAAGTCATTAAAAATAACTTAAAATATTTTATTATATCATAATATAATTTTAAATGATTTTTCAAGTATTAAAATCATTTTTAATTAATTTATTTAATATTATAATTAAATAAATTAAATACTTTTAATATTCCAAAAATATTAAATATTTATGAAATATATTAAAAATAATTAAAAACTAATTTTTGGAATTTAAAATAATTTTTAATAATTTATTTTGTATTTTTAATAATTAAAAACTATTTTTTTTCTATTTTTTAATTAATTTCCGGAAAATATGAAATTAATTTAATTAGAAACCGTCGCTAAATGCCTTTAGCGACAGCCAAGCGTCGCTGTTGGTGTTCTTGAGCTCAAGAACACTGACAGCTTCGTTGTCTAGGGTGCTCGTTTGACCAGCTATAACTCATAACTTGTTAACGTTATGGACATGATATTGGTCACATATTGTAGTACTCGTGTAACACTATAACTATAAACTGATTTAATGGTCAAAACATTAACCATCAAAGAGATCTGAGCCTCCAAAGATCATGTCAGACTCTGTTCTTCAAGTTCTGGAATTTTCAGAATGGGGGTACCTACTCTGGTGCTCTTTAATTAACATGTTCCCGGCTTGTTTTGTGTGGTATTAAAGTTTTAAAATGTAGTAGAGATGTCCGGGTACAACTACATACTATCATAACAACATAACATCATCCCATACTGAAGATCTTGGTAGGTCAAAGTAGACTAGAAAGGCTGTTCTTGAACATTTCTACCTTAAAATTAATTATTATAAGAATATACTTTATAAAAATGAATAATTCTAAAATAAATTCATTTGTAAATAATTATGTAATAAATATATTTTTACTTACCACAAAAATACTTATACGCATAATCTTGTACAAATCCTCATCCTTAATATACATAAAAAAAAATTATTCGCATAATTTCTTATTTATTTATATAGAAAATATCGGGTTGTTACAGCTGAAGAACTAGTAAATTCATCTATGATGACTGGTCTTCTAGTGCGTTCAGAGCTTATTTTTACCGTTCCATCAACTAATATTTTCAACATTTAATAAATTGTTAATAACTGGTTGTTGGGGTACTTCACTGGGTAAAGTCTATTAACTAGGTAGCATAATATCTTTTCAGAGGATGGTTCTCGGGATTTGAACATTAGCATCACTAGTTGAACTTTGAATTAAAAATGTTTGATCTTTAGGAAATTTATTAAGAGCATGAACATTCAAATTGATTTTCATGGTCTTATAATATATCATGTAAATCAAAGCTAAAGGTTGAGATCCCTCAATCATCTGAGTAATCTCTCCTGTAGTCTTGATATTTAATGTTAAAGCTTTTAATAAATTGTGATCACTTGGGCTTAATGTGAAATTAGGAAAGCAATTGAAATGGATTGGACCATTGTGCAGACTTGATTCCATTATGCATATGATACTAGGGTGATAATTCAAAAATCTAGCATCTTTGAAACAGAGGTAGATACTTGAATTAATTCCTTTAATATTAAGTGGTTTTGACTACAACTTGAACAATACCTATATGAATAAAATTATAACCTTTCTTCTTATGTTTTTTAATAACATCAGGAGATAAAAGGCTGCAATTTTCATATTCTTTGTTAATGGCATATGTAACGCCCGAGAAAAATCGGATTTTTAGGAGAATTAAAATTTTATTTAATTATGAGGATTAAATGAATTTAATTGATTATTTAAGGGAGTAAGCTATTTGAAGGTCGTTCTATGACCTAAACATGTCAGAACGTCGTAGTATTTTGGCTACGTGACAGAATTAAAGTGTTTGAATTTCTAAGACGAAAATAAAAGTTTTTCGAGAAATTTTCTGAAAAATACTATTCACGCATTTCTGCTCGGGAATTATTTTTAAACTTCCGAAAAATACGTAACGATGGAATATCGATGTGAGATGGAATATCCAATAATATTTTAGTTATGAAAAACACAGTTTTTCGCCTGCGGACTTAAAACCTAATTATTAGGAAAAATGATTTACGAGAAGGAATTTAAATGTGATTAATAAATTAAACAATGATCGTATAATACGTAGGTATTATACGAAATAATGAATATGAGTATGATACGAGGTATTATACGAGAACGTATGAATGATGGTATGTTGTATGTATTGAAGAAGTATACGAATTCGAATACGAGAATTGTACGTAAATTATATGTTAAAAAGGCTTTAAGCCAAATGTAATGAAGTTGTAGGATTGTGTAGGAAATATTAAAGTCCATTGTGAATTGACAAAGCCCAAATGTAAGAATGATTAAGTCCAATATAATTTAATGTGAAGCCCAAAGTAAATTAATGTAAGCCCAAAAGGGATTAAGTTAGGTTAATTAAACCTAAGCCCAAGCTAAGATCTAATGAGTTAAGGTGATCCATGTGGCAACCCATGATCATGTGGATAATCTTGGTGACCAAGCATTTTGTCTAATGACCAAGATATTAATGTGATGACCAAGTAAAGGAAGTAAGGAGCAAGTAATATTAAGTGCTAAGCAAGAGATAAGCTAAGTAATAAGCAAGTAGCTTAATAGTTAAGTAAGTGTGGTGGACAAGCAAAGTGCTTATGTGTGATTAACAAGTAGACTTAATGATTAAGTAAGTGTGAGGGCCAAGTATATGTGGTAAGCAAGTTAACTTAATGCCTAGGTAATGAATAATAAGGAAGTGGCTTAAGGAGGTGGGGTTGTATATTGACTAAACTACCCAAGCTTTGCAAATTCTATAAATAGAGAAGCCTTGCTAGCCATTTAACATTTGTTCAAACAATCTAGCTATTACAAAGTGCTTAATTGTTAGAGAGATTAAGTTACAAATAAGTTACTTCCATAAGTAAGAAGATGAAGAAGAAGCTACTTACCAAGACTTCAAAAGTAAGATCTCTTCTCCAATTATCTTCTATCTCTACCATGATAATTTGATAAGAAAAGTTTGGATTAAGGAACATGAATGTTAAAAAGTAAGAAGAATGAGTAAGCAAAGAACTTAAGTCACATAAGTGGGTATTAAGTCATTTAAGCTAGCATAAATTATAAACTTATGTGAAAGTATTATGAGCTTGTAATGAGTTTATTAAGAGAAGTGATATGGATGTAAAAGAACTTTTATGATCATATGTATCATGTATACATAAGTAAAGTTATATGTTAAGAACATATAAGGTATGATGATTAAGAAACTTTAATTGTCATAAGTCATGAACAATGAAATCTTAAGTAGTTTATAATTTAACAAGTTATAAGCTCATGAAGAAATAAGTCTAAAATCCAACAATGAATATAAGTTGTTGTAATAAGTATGTTGAGTTGTTCACATGATGAATGGAATTCATTTGTAATGTTGAACAAATCATAGGAATGAAGATTTGCCGAAAATTGCACGATTGGACGATAATCGTCGAATTCGTAAAATTCTCGGAATAGAAGTCAAATTTTGTGTTTGAACTTGGAACCATTATTTTTCGATGGAGACAAGTCATATTTGGCATTTAAGAGTTGCGAACTCAAAAATGACCGGATTCCGACTTAGAACGAAGAAACGAGCGTTGAACGTTCACGGACGTTTATCGTTTTCGTTAAAAATGAACCAATGTAAAATTTTAGCAAACGAAGTCAAATAGATAAAATTCTTGCATAAACGCGTAGATTACGTAATTTTTGAATCGTAGGCTTTTGAACGAGCCAATTCAGACTTATAACACAGTAGTTATGCGTCCGGGAAGTTCACAAAAAAAAATCAAAGATTGAATTTTTTCTGGTGCACAGAGTTGGCGCCGCGGCTCCAACCCTAGGCCAAATTGGTCACGCCACAGCGCCATGCACAGTACAAGACCTTCTGAAGAGTGGCGCCACAGCGCGGCCCACCCAGTAAGGACTCGCGCCGCAGCGCCAAGTCCGGGACAATGCCACTATTAACGAGCGCCGCAGCGCGAGATGTAAGTATAAAGCCGGCGCCGCAGTGCCAGTCTCAGAACAAGGATAGTGATGAATGTTTTCAATTACAAAGAAAAGAAAGTTAATTGATTTAAAAGTAAACACAACCTAAGGAATGTAATGTAACATTGTTTAAACTTTGTTAAACCTTAAGGATGTTGTATAAAGGTTGAGAGAACCTAGTCAAATATAAATGCAAGGATAATGATAAGCCGGAATAGATAGTAACTGAATCTACTACACAATTAGATTGAGATGAAGGGTAAGTTATAATCATATACATACTTGATTATATGTGACCTAATGTAAGGCATTATGTGATCATTTATTGTAGAGACTTGAAAAACTTGAACCTAAAGTAAATATACCGTAGCAGACGCTAAAGGCAAGTATTCTAACTCTTCTCTAAGTTCAATCTGAACAAGTTTTTAAAATTCATGTATCCTTACGCATGAATTGAGGTATGTTGAAGTTAAAGCCAATTCCTTTGGCTAGACTTGATATATTGCGTGGATTATTGATAATCTATTCATCTATTATCAAATGTTGCTATATGTTGTCAACTACTTGATATGGTTTTCAAAAGAAGACTGGAATATTAAACAAATGTTTTCTCGATAAAATGACAGGCACGTGAGATTGCCAAATGATTAAACGTGTGACGCCCCCAAAATAGGTATACAACACCCATTCTGAGTCGCCAAATACATGATACAAAAAGTAAACTACAACTTCAATAATACAATTGTCGTGCAAAATACGACAACACATACTGTGAGTTTAAATACAAATATTGTCTTCTAGACAATATCCACACTCAAGTAAGTCCACATTACAATTATTTAAACACTATTTTACAGAAATAGTGAGGACAGCTAAAACATCTTTCTAGAACCATCATTCCATACCCCGACTAGATCCTACTATGTTCTCACCTCCTGAGAAGAAAAATGGAACAAAAAGGAAAAGGGTGAGCTCAACTAGCCCAGTAAAGAATATTATGACTAAGATAATATACAACAAATTATCATTAGTATTCAACAGGGAAAAATCTGATAGAATATAATCGACAAAAAGTTTTAGACCAACAACTGCAGCGGAAATAGCAAACCATTAGAAGAGTCAACTAGAGAAATAATTCTACTATCTTCTAAGATTTAAAAGTCCATCATCAATATTTTATCCCTGTAACATCAATCAATATACATCTTGAATCAAATATTCATCTTTGCACTACAGGCCAAAGATATTCATTTGTAACACCAGTCGGTTATGTTCATCTCAACACCTGTTCATCTTTACACTATAGGCCAAATATATTCATCAGGTAATCATACATCTTTGCACTACAGGCCAAAGATATTCAGTAATATCATCATTCAGGACTGAGGATGATGAAAAATATCTTAAAGAAAACGAATCCAGTGAGACAGAAGGACAAATAGTAGGAATTCATATAACAGCTTATCCAAGATCAATAATACTTCATAATAATCAATTGTGAAGCAGAATTCAAAAATAAAAATCAAAACATGGATACAATCAAAGATAGTAACCATAATAGACATCTTGGACAAAAAGGGAAAATTTTATTTTTCAATGAATAGTGTCATATTCGTGAATAGTGCCGTATACATGAATAGTATCGTATACGTGAATAGTAACCCCGACACAAAAAGTTCTAAATTTGATAAAAAAAACTCATATCAATATTTCAGCATAATGATATTGAAGTAAATAATATCATTTAAGAAGAAAATAATATCCCTTACCTCAAAATAACCGTACTTCTGACTGAATATCGGATATGTGGCTGAATGAAACTTATGCTGAATAGCAACTCTCAAAGTATCTAAATACTCACAAAATACACTCAATAATCTAGAGAGAGAAAGAGAGAAAACTTATAAATTTTGGTGTGATTTTCAATTCTAACTTAGCCCTCTATATATAAGAAAATGTTAGCACGCCGAAGCAGACTTAACCTGCAACCTGATAGCTTTACCTGCTACTATTCCCACCCACCACATTTGAATAAAAATTTCAGCACATTTCTCACCAACCAAAAGTGGGGCCCACCAATTCTAGAATTTTCCACCGAAATGATAAATTTCGAAACTTCAACAATTTCTGAACCAGTCATCTCGTAAAATTCATAACAAATCATACGTTCATTTTTAACGGTTCAAAATTTGTGGACATATACTCAACTTATATATGTATAACATATCCAAATATTACCACGATCCAATGGTCGGATTAAAAATTATAACCCTCGCAAAATATCTCAAAAATCTTGATTGATTTTTAATACCTTCATTCCGACAAAAATACTGATAAAACATCTCAGCATTAATTCCTTCATTTATAACCACAAAAATATATCCCTCATTTATATCCATAAAAAATAAATATTTTCTTATCATATAAATCAATAATTAATTATTCATAAATAATATCACAGAATCACAATTATGACAACCAGGCCGTTCCCAGGAAAGATGGGGCTTTTCAATAAGGATTTCTCCTTACTGGCGCGCAATTAGATGACCAAACCACTCCTTAGACAGAACTTTCTAGACATTGCCAATAATGCTATCTAATAATATTATGAATTATTGATCTGATAATAGAAAATACTGTGCATCAATAATTATTGAAACAACAATAATATAAAATATCGACGCAGTAATTATTGAATCAATAAAATAAAATATTGAACAATAACTACTGTAACAATTATTGAGTAGTGCCTTCTTACGTAAGAATCAATAATCGGTACAATACTGTGTGCTACTGTATTTTAACCACCGGGTATTCCAACAGTATTAATGGTAACAACTACGCCGTTATTTATAAACAACTTATACTTGTCATTTTCTTCATCCAATCGTTTTTTGTTATGGTGCCCACACAAGGCTGCGTCGTCGTACGAATATTCCCCGACATCAAGAATATTCCACGACCAAACGAATATTCCCCGACAAAATAAATATTTTATAACCACTTGCTTATTTTGCAAAATTTGCACATTTCACCCGTAACCAAAGTATTATATCAAATTAACCCCTTATTATTCACAATAATATTTAGAGAAAATTTGATTTTATTCATTAATAAGTTGGGGTCTTACAAAACGTACGTACGTTTAATGGATGTAGTGTTGATCAACATGGAGTACAATAGGCTGATCACCTAGAAGTGCTCGTAAGTAATATCGGGCTTACGGACTTAGTTCTGGGTTGTCCTTTTCTAAGAAAGAATGAATACTCGAGGTCTTTGACCGGAGTGAATGTTTTCCTAAATATTGTTATTATTGTAAAATATTTTTAAAGAAAGATGAAGTGCTATTTTGAATTATCAATAGTACTTCATAACTATTGTTCAATTATTGAAAATATACGATTTATATGTGTCAAGCATGTTGTTATTGAATTGTTATACTTCCTGAGCTAGTTATGCTCACTCTTGCTTGAACCATATGAATGTAGCTAAGACTGAACGTCCCGAAGGATCGAATAAGGATAAAGGAAAAGCTAAGACATATTATTAAGCTGTCTTGTAATAGTATAGGTACATTGTTGTAATGTAATTGATATATTATAACAAAGAACCTTTTTAACGGGTATAGAACCTGGGAAATACAAATATTACTTTAAATATATAGAAGTTATGTTTGTTCTTTGAGACTTTTCAATTGAATGAATGTATGAATGTTTGTACAGTATAGCACCATCTGTAGGGTTGGAAGATACCCGGATTTGGGAGCGTTACAGCATAAACCTTTTCAATTGTTTTAACATTGTAATCAGTTTTGAAGTTATCCAAGAAGGTTGACTGCTAACTTTTTTTAGCTGAGACTCTGGGTATATTCCAATCATGTAAAATCTGACTATTATTTTCTTAACTATGTTCTTCTTGGTTAACTATGTTTGGGACTGGAGGCAAAGTTGACTGATTACTAACTGAGGAGCTAGATTTAAATAATCTACTCATCTTTTTTAATTCCAAAAATAATTCTTACTCATTATTCGTTCATACATACCCTTTTACCCTAAGCATACTCATACCTATGTTCAATAACCCGACACTGCTCACCCTGGAGACTTACAAAAGGTTAGAAGCGAACTAGGTGAACTACATGTAAGTTAGGTGACTTCAGAATAATGAAAAGAAGAAGATTTTGAAAGAAAGAAAGAGAAGTTGATCAATTAGTCTTACTTATCAATTACAAACAACAATACAACTTGGCTTTGATACCATTTGGGGCTAAGTTTCTTCTTATACATAAACTTAAATATATACATATATATATATATATATATATATATATATATATATATATATATAAATCATACATGTGCATATACCAACCGTGTGTAACATTCTTTTTGGGACAAGCCACGTGGTGAAGCTTTAATGCTTTATGTTGACTGATTTAATGACCAAGTTGATAAGAAAAAGTAGGAACTTTTGAGAGTGGACTGTCATTTAATATAACCATCCGCGTGAAAAATTTTGCCTACTTATCTGGACCTTTGAATTCAAAAATAAGCAATCCGAACCATACATTCAAAATTAGTTTTCACAAATTACCTTTTTGCCCATGACTTCAAAAATCTATAAATAGGGAGTATTTCATTCATTTAGTTTTTACCAATTCAGTGAAAAGCAAAGTACTCTCCTTGCCTACATTCTCTCTAAAAGCTCTATATCTCTTCTTACAAAAGTTCTAATTATTTTAGAAGAGTAAATTGGTCCAAGTACAGAGATGAGTCATTTGAGTTTAATTTTTGTTGAGTTATTTCTTACTTATTTTTTTATCTATAGATATACGAATATACATTGTTATACACAATTTTATATATCTATATTTTATCTATTTATCAAATAAAATGATACTTGGGCATTACAAGGCTACGGAGATACACTTCTACGGAGAGGAATTCGAACTGTACGATTCTTTATAGTTTTTAGTAACCTTTTATTAATATTATTTATATAAATATCGTAAAATAGACACCACACTTCATAGTTCAAAATGACACTAAGATATTCCTCCAAAAAGAGGAATCATCTGAAATGAATTTGAAAATCATAGTGATCTATTGAAAATATTTATATAAATATCAATTGTGATCATATAAATTTTTTCGTACTTAGACGTCACAAGGCTACAGAGATATTCCTCTTAAGTGAGGGAATCGAACCATACGATTCCTTATAGTACTAAGTGACTTTTTTATAAAATCACATAATAGATAAAATATTGTTATATATTATCTGAGTTAAACAATAATATTTGCTATATTAGTTTGTGCTTAACTGTTTTAATTATTATACTCGATAAATATTGTTTAAATTGATTTATTCTTTTTATATACAAGTATTGATACATCAAAACCATTCATATAATACTTGTTTAAGAATATCTGAGAAACAAATCTTGTTAATCCATAGAAAAACACTCTTTTTTTAAGGAGTAAATAATTCTTTATAAATTGCATTAAAATTATATATTGTATTGAATAATTTTAGTATTTAAAATATATACTAACCTAGGGGATTTATTTTATTATCTCAATTTATTATTTATTTTAAACTTAATTAAGAAAGTCTAATTGGGTTATAGAATTAAATGTCCATAAGTAATTATTTAAATTCCAAATGAGTGAAATAGAAACCCTAATTAAATAATTAGGGTAAGATAAAATTTTAGTATTGGACCCTTAGTATTTTACATGGCCCAAAATAATTAATTAGATAGCCCAAATATATTATTGGTTAGCCCAAACTGAACCCAATTGCAGAGGGACTTTTGGTAATTTGATTAAGCAAATTTAGCAATTAAAAAATATATCAAAGTTGGGCAAAATAGGGGGGAGGTACCCACCCACTTCAAGAGGAAGAAAGAGCATGTGTGTTAATTATTTTTCTTACTTTAGTTGGTCCCTAACCAAGCCATGTGTCTTCATTTTATTTTGCCACATTTTATCACCAAAATTGCAAGCAAGGTAAGAGAGAGGAGATGAAAATTACATTGGGAGATTTATATGTATATACACAAGTTATATGTATATATTTTTTCTATTATAAATAGCCTCCACCCCATTTGCTTTTAGAAGTTTGTTTCATTTCCTAAGTTCCAAAAAGTTAAGAAAAATAAAATGGAAAGAGAAGAAATAAAAGAGAGAGAATCCGTAGGTAACAAGGGGGGAGAAAGAAGAAAATTTTCTTCATACCATCTAGCTTGGTAGGAGAAGGAGAGATCATCCAACCAAAAGGGTATAAAAATTTCCAAAACTAAAAATCTAGTTAGATTTAAATGTATTCCATTGTGGTTATTTTTGATAAGATCACGAGCTTATATTTTCAAACTCAAAAACCTTAGATCTACATATTAATAAGTGTTTTATATTTATATCTAACCATTTTGGGTGTTTTAATGTTGATCAAAAGGTAGAAAAGGAAAATAGGTTTTCTAGTTTAGAAAACCCCAATCTTTCTTTACTTTGAAAATCCACTATTTGAAATATACATCTCCTTTTGTGATCCGTCAAATAGGGATGCTAGATATGTAAGTTAACTATTAAACCCAAGTGGTAGCACTCAAAACTGTTGATTTTACAAGCCTTGGCAGCCATTTTAGTACAAATAGTCTAGTTGAAAGAAAAACTGTTGAAGGGCAGTTTCTGACCTGTTCTTGCAGGGGCAGTTTCGTCCATTTTCTTTGCTTTAAAAAATTCTAAGAAAATTTGGTATGTTAATGTGATGAGTTATCTAGATCCTGTCCAAAGATGGCTATTTTTGGACGTGTAGAATGAGAGTTATGGATTTTACAAGGAATAACTATTTCAAAAGTAAACCAATATAACTCTTTCCGTGTAACTCCAAAAATTGTGAAATTTTTACTGGAAGTACATATACAAAACAGGAACATCTCCTAAAAATTTCATAATTTTTGGACTTTAAAACTGTTCATGATAATTGTTGCAAGATCTGACTATTTTGGTCATTTTAAAAATAGTAAATGAAAACCAAAAATTTCAAAAAACTTATATTTTCATCATGATACCATGTACTGATATTTTCCAGAAAATAAGAATTTTAGAACTGTTTTAGTATTTTTCATGGATGTGTTTGAGTTATGAATAAATAAGAATAATAAGTTATGTGATGTCATAAATGGCAAAAATATAATTTTATGACTTAGAGACCCTAAATATGATGTGTCCAGATTTTTTGGAGGGTATTTTGGTCATTTTTGATGAGATTTTATATTTATGGCATATTAGGATTGTTAAATAAAGTAATTAGTAAAGGGTAAACAATTAGAATAAATTGTTTATTAGTATAATAAATGATGAAAATATTATTAAGAGATTGATAATATTAGATTATGATATTATTAAGTAATTAATAATATCTAGATGAGAATTAAATTAAAATATTATTAAATAATTAATAGTACTAGATAATGATTTAAAATATTATTAAATGATTAATAATATTAGATAATGATTTAAAATATTATTAAATGACTAATAATATTAGAATAAAGTTAAATAACAATATTGTTAAATGATTAATAATATTATTAATTGATTAAAATATTATTAAATGGTTAATAATATTTATGAATGGTTAAGCTATTAAATATTGATTAACATATTATTAATTGATTAATAATATTAGTAATTGGTTAAGATGCGATTAATATACGAAATATTATTAAATGATTAATAATATTATCAAGTGACTAAAATATTATTAAATGATTAATAATATTAATAAGGGATTACAATATTATTAAATGGTTAATAATATTAGAAAGTGAATAAAATATTATTAAATGATTAATAATATTAGACAAGAGTTTAAGACAATTGTTATATGGTAATAGTATTATCAAATAATGATAATATTCCTAATGAGTAAGGTATTATTTAATGTTTGATTACATGTTAGATAATTTATTACAAAAATAGTAGTGTTATAAGTTATAATATGTTATGCTAATTGAGATATCAATATTATTAATGATAGGTCTTTCAATGGTGTAGCATTAGTCAACAACCAATGCAAGTTTCCTAACTCAAACTTGAGTTATTATTTTTCAAGCATGTTAGTGGGATAATTATTGATGATTATTCCACATCTAAGATTGTCATTGAATATTTGTATGTATTGCAATTTCTTTAACTCAAATTAGAATTATTATTTACCATCATGTTAAGTGGGTAATTATTGCTGATTGTACCACATCTAAGATTATTATTTATTATTCGTGATTAGTGCAAGTTCATTAACTCAAATTGAGTTTTAAAATTTCAAAAGTGTGACTGGTGAATAACTATTGTTGGTTATCCACATGTATAAATATTATTGTTGATTGCAAATAGTGCAATTGATTTCTGTCTATTATTGAACAGTTTATGACTTATGTCTCAACTAATTGTTTTGGCGAGACTAATGTTTGTTACAACTTGATACGTTATTGTATTTGAACTAAGTGGTTATTGAAAGATCAATGCCAATTATTTTGGTTAGATCAATATAGATATTATATGTTGAAATCTTTAGCATTTCTTTAAATCCAAACCACATTGTTGTGGTACAAACTCTTGATCTAAGACTGAGATGAACAACCCTTATATAAAGGGGACTTTAGGGTCAGACATCCGACTATTGCGCTATTTTTAAGTATTGTGCATAATATAGGGTACAATGAAGCTGATCACTTCATGTGCTTGCAGAGAAGTATGATTTAACTTTATGGTTAATTGATACTCTTGAGGTAATTCAACACTAAATAACTGATAATTCCTCGATTAGTTCAAGATCCATTGTGATCACTCAACATGAAATCTGAGAATATCCCACTTTATTATTGCAGTATTATTATCTCTTGTTAATCAATTGAATATTATTGAAACTTTGAAAGAGTTTCACTCCTTCGTCATTGAATTGTTGTTAAGCATGAAATTCGATAAAGTCTTGTTATTGATAAATGATTTATTCAGCTACTTCGAAATCCGTTGAATATTATTGAATTCTTATCGAATCTAGACTCTAATATTATTGATTCATATTTCTTATTGTATGCTTTAACTTGCGGAGCAAACTCGTTGCTCACCCTTGCTTAAAAATAACATTTCAGATATTAACGAGATAGCAAGAGGGACAGATAAAGACAAGTGCAAGGACAAAATTCAGGAGTAGTTATTATAACTTTACTTATTATGTTATTATATATAAACCTTTTTATATATCTGAAGGTATGTATGTTATGTTAAGGTTAGACAACCTGGGATATTGTATTAATTATATGAATTAATGGTATGTATGATGATATTCATAAATGAATGGGTAGTTAGATGTTATTTATATGATGGATCATGAGCACCAAACCTAGGGTTAGGTAACCCGAATTTGGGGGCGTCACAGGTTGGTATCATAGATGTAGGTTATAAACCTTAAGTGCGGGGGGGGGGGTGTGACAACCCCAAAATAGGTTCATTCCACCCAACCCATTCTGAGTCGTCAAATACATGGTACAGAAAGCAACTACAACTTTATTACAACAATTATCGTGCAAAATACAACAACACATATGCTGTGAGTTTGGATACAAATATATACCAAATGTGACATTGGACATCATCATGTATCAGCACCTCACAAAGGTACCTTACATAAAGGTACAGTCAAAAACTGTTTTAGAAACTAGAATCTTTGGGAAGTGCTCAAGGAAACCTTCGTACATGGGAGGCCATGCGTCTAGGTTATGATAGATATCATATGGCCACAGAATTATCCTTGGTTGACCCAATAGACCCCAAAAAAAAACGAGAAGATTACTATCATATTCTTCCCAATGGTGAGTCCTCTCTTGACTTATCATTATCTCCACTGTATCTAACAGAGAATTATACTTCAAACAAACACCAAGATTATATAGATAGTGCTTGTAGATATACTCGGCAAGCGGATGTGCACAATCATGTCTTATGATGACACGAGGTTGTATGTCGTTAGACATCTTGTATTATAGTGGCAAAACACCCTTCCAACGTTGGGTTCGCCTCACCCTATTTTCTTCACCAAATATAACTACTAAATGATGACCACCGTTCTGTTCCCTTGTTACCCTCGCTCGACCCAGCTACACTCTTATTACCTGAAAGGAATTGTGAAGCAAAAGGGTGAGCACAACTAGCTCAGTAAAGAATATCATGACTAAAGATAAATAAATTATCAATAGTCTTCATCAATAATAAATCAGAGATTTAGAACATATGGTAGATGATAAAAAAATTTCAACCATAGTTGCAGCGGAACATGCAATCCATTAGAAGAGTCAAATAGACTATAAAGTCTATTATCTTCTCCATGTTAAAAATCCATCAATAATATTTTATCCCTGTAACATCAATCAACAATTCTGGTCCACAATCATATGAATAACTCATAATCATAACTGTAGTTCTAAATTCCTCTTCTCATCCAGGACGAAGATAATTTTCATCACCTATCTTTACCTGAAACATCAAAGATCATGGTTATACCAAATCACATTTCCTGTTCATAATCATACTAATAAATCCATCTTTACACTACGGCCAAAGATATTCATTTGTATCACCAGTTGGTCATGTTTATCTCAACATCTGTTCATCTTTGCACTACTGGCCAAAGATATTCAACAACATGTCATCTTTGCACTACGGGCCAAAGATATTCATCAACAATTCATCTTTGCACTACATGCCAAAGATATTCCTCAACAGTTCATATTTGCACTACGGCCAAATATATTCATCAACAGTTCATATTTGCACTACAGGCCAAATATATTAATATCTCAAAGAAATATATAATCATTTCAAAATTTATATAAACAATAATTATAACCATGTTAATCAATTCACCTTTGCACTTAAGCTTAAGATATTCAATTATAAATTCAATGGTCATGATCATACCAGTCACAATTCAACTTTGCACTACAGGCCAAAGAGAACCCTAGTCATGATCATACCAATAATCTACCCATCTTTACACTCCAGTGAAAGAGAATTTCAACATCAGGGTTATAAAAATGTTATATATGATGATAAAAATAATATGATCAACATATAGTTTTAATCTCAAGAGTAATATTCGTAACTCATGAATAGTAAATCGTGAATAGTAACTCATGAATAGTAACCCCGACACAAAAGATAGAAATTCCACAATAAAATCCATACCAATATTTCGGTATAATGATATTGAAAGAATAACATTACTTAAATTTATAAACAATTTATTTTAATTGTTTACACTTTACTAATTAATGCATTTAATCATCATAAAATGCCAACTCTTACAATTTCATCATCAATAACCAAAACCCTCATCAAAAATCTGCATATACCTCATATAGGATTCTCAAGCCATAAAATCCTATTTTCCAATTTTCTTTCTTCACAAAACATATTTAATTCATTTACTCATAACTAGACCATTTTCATAAAAAATACCAAATCAGTTCCAAAAATATTTCTTTTCTGGGATTTAGCATAATATAGTCCCATAGTGAACATATATTTTTCTCAGAATTTTTAAAAGTCATTTACTATTTTTCATATGGCCAAAATAGCCGAATATTTAGACATTTATCAAAAATTGTACTTTTATCTAAAAATTCTGAAATTTACAGAGTATACTCCTATCATATTCATGTACTCCCAATAAAAAATTCATCAATTTTGGAGTTAACCACAAGGAATTATAAGCGGTTACTTTTAAAATAGTATTTTCCCGTAAGATTCATAACTCTTAATCTATACATCCAAAAATCACCATTTTTGGACACAATCAATAAAACTCATCAAAATATCATTTCAAATTTTTCCATAATTTTTGAAGATCAGAAAAATTACGAAACTGAAAATCATAACAACCCTTAAAATCCCTTAATATCCCTTACTATCCCATACTATCCCTTACCTCAAAAGTGCAGTATTTCTGACTGGAATGCAAAGCCGAAGGAAACTTGCACTGAATAGCAACTCTCAAAGTATCTAAATACTCACAAAATATGCTTCATAATATAGAGAGAGAAAGAGAGAAAGCTTATGTTTCTGGTGTGATTTTCAATTCTAACTTAGCCCTCTATTTATAGGAAAATTTTGGTAGGTTTGACCTGCAACCTGATGGCTTTACCTGCTACTATTCCCACCCACCACATTTGAAATATAATTCAGCACATTTCTTCACCAACCACAAGTGGGGCCCACCAATTCTAGAATTTTCCACCAAAATTATTAACTCCGAAAATTCAACAATTTCTGAACCAGTCATCTCGTAAAATTCATAATAAATCATACGTTCATTTTTAACGGTTCAAAATTTGTGGACATATACTCAACTTATATATGTATAACATATCCAAAAATTACCACGATCCAACGGTCGGATTAAAAATTATAACCCCCGCAAAATATCTCAAAAACCCTGATTTTTAATACCTCCATTCCGACAAAAGTACGGATAAAAACCTCAACATTAACTCCTTCATTTTTTAACCACAAAAATATATCCTTCATTTATATCCACATAAAATAAATATTTTCTTATCATATAAATCAAGAATTAATTATTCACAAATAATATTACAGAATCACATTTATGACAACCAGGCCGTTCCCAAGAAAGAGGGGGCTTTCCAATAAGAATTTCTCCTTACTGGCGCGCAATTAGATGACCAAACCTCTCCTTAGACAGAACTTTCTAGACATTGACAATAATGTTATCTAATAATATTATTCAAATAATATGAATTATTGATCTGATAAAGGAAAATACTGTGCAGCAACAATTATTGAAACAACAATAATATAAAATATCAACGCAACAATTATTGAATCAATAAAATAAAATATTGAACAGTAACTACTGTAACAATTATTGAGTAGTGCCTTCTTACGTAAGAATCAATAATTTCAAAAATACTATGCAATACCGTGTGCTACTGTGCAATAACGTGTATTACTGTATTTTAACCACCGGGTATTCTAACAGTGTTAACGGTAACAACTACGCCGTTATTTGTAAAAACTTAAATTTGTCGTTTTCTTCACCCGACAGTTATTCTGTTATGGGGCCCACAAATAGCTGCGCCGTCGTACGAATATTCCCCGACAGAAAGAATATTCCACGACCAAACGAATATTCCCCGACAACAATGCTTATTTTATAACCACTTGCATATTTTAAAAAAAATAATTCATATTTCACTCATAACTTTAAACTTTTATCAATTTAACCATTTACTAAATAGAAAAATTGAATAATTTTATTTCATAAAATTCGGGGTCTTACAATCTCCCCTCCTTATGAAATTTCGTCCTCGAAATTTACGTACCTGGTATTTCAAAGAGTTGAGAATACCTTGCTTTCATTTCAGATTCCACCTTCCCTGTCATCATGATTTCTCCATTGCTCATCTTCTGTATTTCAGATATCATTCTAGAATACAGCTTCAAAACAAGGGTTAATTGAACAAATTAACATATCACATAATATCCCGATATTATGACTGACCAACAAATAAGCTTAGGCAGGACACACTAGCGAAGGATTTACTCATCTCTCCCCTCCTAGTTTTATTCCCCGATCTCCGCTAGAGATCATATCCTTAAGCTCTGATACCACCTGTGACAACCCCAAAATAGGTTCATTCCACCCAACCCATTCTGAGTCGTCAAATACATGGTACAGAAAGCAACTACAACTTTATTACAACAATTATCGTGCAAAATACAATAACACATATGCTGTGAGTTTGGATACAAATATATACCAAATGTGACATTGGACATCATCATGTATCAGCACCTCACAAAGGTACCTTACATAAAGGTACAGTCAAAAACTGTTTTAGAAACTAGAATCTTTGGGAAGTGCTCAAGGAAACCTTCGTACATGGGAGGCCATGCGTCTAGGTTATGATAGATATCATATGGCCACAGAATTATCCTTGGTTGACCCAATAGACCCCAAAGAAAAACGAGAAGATTACTATCATATTCTTCCCAATGGTGAGTCTTCTCTTGACTTATCATTATCTCCACTGTATCTAACAGAGAATTATACTTCAAACAAACACCAAGATTATATAGATAGTGCTTGTAGATATACTCGGCAAGCGGATGTGCACACTCATGTCTTATGATGACACGAGGTTGTATGTCGTTAGACATCTTGTATTATAGTGGCAAAACACCCTTCCAACGTTGGGTTCGCCTCACCCTATTTTTTTCACCAAATATAACTACTAAATGATGACCACCGTTCTATTCCCTTGTTACCCTCGCTCGACCCAGCTACACTCTTATTACCTGAAAGGAATTGTGAAGCAAAAGGGTGAGCACAACTAGCTCAGTAAAAAATATCATGACTAAAGATAAATAAATTATCAATAGTCTTCATCAATAATAAATCAGAGATTTAGAACATATGGTAGATGATAAAAAATTTCAACCATAGTTGCAGCGGAACATGCAATCCATTAGAAGAGTCAAATAGACTATAAAGTCTATTATCTTCTCCATGTTAAAAATCCATCAACAATATTTTATCCCTGTAACATCAATCAACAATTCTGGTCCACAATCATATGAATAACTCATAATCATAACTGTAGTTCTAAATTCCTCTTCTCATCCAGGACGAAGATAATTTTCATCACCTATCTTTACCTGAAACATCAAAGATCATGGTTATACCAAATCACATTTTCTGTTCATAATCATACTAATAAATCCATCTTTACACTACGACCAAAGATATTCATTTGTATCACCAGTTGGTCATGTTTATCTCAACATCTGTTCATCTTTGCACTACTGGCCAAAGATATTCAACAACATGTCATCTTTGCACTACGGGCCAAAGATATTCATCAACAATTCATCTTTGCACTACAGGCCAAAGATATTCCTCAACAGTTCATATTTGCACTACGGCCAAATATATTCATCAACAGTTCATATTTGCACTACAGGCCAAATATATTAATATCTCAAAGAAATATATAATCATTTCAAAATTTATATAAACAATAATTATAACCATGTTAATCAATTCACCTTTGCACTTAAGCTTAAGATATTCAATTATAAATTCAATGGTCATGATCATACCAGTCACAATTCAACTTTGCACTACAGGCCAAAGAGAACCCTAGTCATGATCATACCAATAATCTACCCATCTTTACACTCCAGTGAAAGAGAATTTCAACATCAGGGTTATAAAAATGTTATATATGATGATAAAAATAATATGATCAACATATAGTTTTAATCTCAAGAGTAATATTCGTAACTCATGAATAGTAAATCGTGAATAGTAACTCATGAATAGTAACCCCGACACAAAAGATAGAAATTCCACAATAAAATCCATACCAATATTTCGGTATAATGATATTGAAAGAATAACATTACTTAAATTTATAAACAATTTATTTTAATTGTTTACACTTTACTAATTAATGCATTTAATCATCATAAAATGCCAACTCTTACAATTTCATCATCAATAACCAAAACCCTCATCAAAAATCTGCATATACCTCATATAGGATTCTCAAGCCATAAAATCCTATTTTCCAATTTTCTTTCTTCACAAAACATATTTAATTCATTTACTCATAACTAGACCATTTTCATGAAAAATACCAAATCAGTTCCAAAAATATTTCTTTTCTGGGATTTAGCATAATATAGTCCCATAGTGAACATATATTTTTCTCAGAATTTTTAAAAGTCATTTACTATTTTTCATATGGCCAAAATAGCCGAATATTTAGACATTTATCAAAAATTGTACTTTTATCTAAAAATTCTGAAATTTACAGAGTATACTCCTATCATATTCATGTACTCCTAATAAAAATTTCATCAATTTTGGAGTTAACCACAAGGAATTATAAGCGGTTACTTTTAAAATAGTCTTTTCCCGTAAGATTCATAACTCTTAATCTATACATCCAAAAATCACCATTTTTGGACACAATCAATAAAACTCATCAAAATATCATTTTAAATTTTTCCATAATTTTTGAAGATCAGAAAAATTACGAAACTGAAAATCATAACAACCCTTAAAATCCCTTAATATCCCTTACTATCCCTTACTATCCCTTACCTCAAAAGTGCAGTATTTCTGACTGGAATGCAAAGCCGAAGGAAACTTGCACTGAATAGCAACTCTCAAAGTATCTAAATACTCACAAAATATGCTTCATAATATAGAGAGAGAAAGAGAGAAAGCTTATGTTTCTGGTGTGATTTTCAATTCTAACTTAGCCCTCTATTTATAGGAAAATTTTGGTAGGTTTGACCTGCAACCTGATGGCTTTACCTGCTACTATTCCCACCCACCACATTTGAAATATAATTCAGCACATTTCTTCACCAACCACAAGTGGGGCCCACCAATTCTAGAATTTTCCACCAAAATGATAAACTCCGAAAATTCAACAATTTCTGAACCAGTCATCTCGTAAAATTCATAACAAATCATACGTTCATTTTTAACGGTTCAAAATTTGTGGGCATATACTCAACTTATATATGTATAACATATCCAAAAATTACCACGATCCAGCGGTCGGATTAAAAATTATAATTCCCGCAAAATATCTCAAAAACCCTGATTTTTAATACCTCCATTCCGACAAAAGTACGGATAAAAACCTCAACATTAACTCCTTCATTTTTTAACCACAAAAATATATCCTTCATTTATATCCACATAAAATAAATATTTTCTTATCATATAAATCAATAATTAATTATTCACAAATAATATTACAGAATCACATTTATGACAACCAGGCCGTTCCCAAGAAAGAGGGGGCTTTCCAATAAGAATTTCTCCTTACTGGCGCGCAATTAGATGACCAAACCTCTCCTTAGACAGAACTTTCTAGACATTGACAATAATGTTATCTAATAATATTATTCAAATAATATGAATTATTGATCTGATAAAGGAAAATACTGTGCAGCAACAATTATTGAAACAACAATAGTATAAAATATCAACGCAACAATTATTGAATCAATAAAATAAAATATTGAACAGTAACTACTGTAACAATTATTGAGTAGTGCCTTCTTACGTAAGAATCAATAATTTCAAAAATACTATGCAATACCGTGTGCTACTGTGCAATAACGCGTATTACTGTATTTTAACCACCGGGTATTCTAACAGTGTTAACGGTAACAACTACGCTGTTATTTGTAAAAACTCAAATTTGTCGTTTTCTTCACCCGACAGTTATTCTGTTATGGGGCCCACAAATAGCTGCGCCGTCGTACGAATATTCCCCGACAGAAAGAATATTCCACGACCAAACGAATATTCCCCGACAACAATGATTATTTTATAACCACTTGCTTATTTTAAAAAAAATAATTCATATTTCACCCATAACTTTAAACTTTTATCAATTTAACCATTTACTAAATAGAAAAATTGAATAATTTTATTTCATAAATTTCGGGGTCTTACAGGGGGGACCTTAGGAATATAACCATAAGCAAGATAGAGAAAACTCATTTAGAGTTCTAAGTGAGGGATTGATGAAGTGCATCAATAGTAAAATATGTGGACACATAGTGTTTATGAATTTTGTACAGCTGATGTACTAATCAAGATTGTTTAAAACTATTTACAAGATGTCAGGAGATGATGAAATGGTTACAGAGATGTTAGCAGCTGTTGCACCAATGCCATTAGTTAGGTGTCGGCTCAGAGTGAGTCAGTTGAATAATCTGTAAGAGACGAACCTATGGTGAATCTGAGAAGCGATCATGACGAGTATCCCGAAATGAATCTAAATGTAGAGGAGGAAGTAGATTCCAAGGAAACTAAAGTAGAACATGAAATAGAGACAAAAGATAGGGAAAATGTAATGTATTAGCTGAAGATGGCCAAGCATTAGTGGAAGTTCAAGATTTAAGAAATAAGGTGTTTTTTCTAGAGGAAATGTAGAATGCGGAAAGATTATTAAATGATCAGTTGTTAAGGGCATTGAGTAAGATGACAGATAAATGAAACGATTTGAAGTCACAAGTGGATAGAATGAGGGCTGAAGGTGGTGGATCATCTGACGGTATAATCAAGCAGAAGAAGAGTAATAATAAAAGGAAAAGGAACAATGACAGTGATAATAACTCAGAGAATTCAAGTTCAAAGAAGAAGCAAGCATGTGGCAAGTGTGGAAAGAATCATTTAGGAGAATGTATGATGGGGGAAAATGTATGTTTCAATTGTGGACAGGAAGGACATGTTTTGCCAAATTGTCCTAAACCAAATAAAAGAATATGTTTCTTATGTGGTAGAATAGGTCACAGGTTGAACAAGTGTCCTAAGAAGAAGACATGTGAATGGAGTGTACTGTGCACAGATTAAACATGAGCAGTAGTACCTTTTGGTAGTGAAATGATATATTAAAGATTATAAAATTATAAGCGATGAGTAGGTTTATATATAAATATGTATATCTGTATGAATGTAATCCTTGTTTTTGTATGAATATTAAGATAAATTTTGTGAATCTCAACTTTTTGCATAAAGTTGTAGTAGTTAATCCCAACTTTTGTCAAAAAGGGATAGTAACTGATTATAGCAGTATGTGTATTGTACTAAAAAGTATTATGTACTATTTGAATGAATATACAATGATATGATTATATGTTTGATTAAGTAAATAAAATTTGGAGGGTTAAGATAGTACTTTGTCTATCTAATAAGTTATTAATTCAGTAAGATGAATTTGTTAATCCAATAAGTTGAATTATTTTGAGTTTAAAATTTTATGCTAAATTCTTATTATACTAATAATAAGATGTAGTGTAGAGATAAAGGATTAATGTTGTGACAACCCGAGAATTTTGAATATTTTAAAATTTTTAATTAATTGATTTAAGGTTCAAAATTAGAACCTAGACAGAAAATAAGTGTATGCGTTTAATATTTTTAAGAACGAATTTTGAGGATTTCAAAATTCTGTGAAGGATTTAGGTGAATTATTCAGGATTAAGGAAATACTTGATTATGTTCCGTATAAATGTGTACAATATGTGGTTAAGGGTCAAGGGTTGACCAGATAAACGATATCTGTAACAAACCCTAATTATATATTAAGAACGTCAATGTTCGGTTAGAAAACCCAAGCGATTAGCAAGAAACCCTAAAAACCGGTTCTGGAAACCCTATCTTCAGTTCCAAGAATCCGAAACCCTAATTCAAAAATATAAACCCTAATTTATAATTGGGGAAAACCTAAGTGTTAATTTAATGATTTTAATGTTAATTAGGAAATATTAATCCTAATTTTCAAATATTAGAAAAATTTTCTAATCTAATTACAAAATCTAAATTTTAAATTAGAAAATTATTTTTCTAAATAAAACCCTAATTAGTGGTTTGTAAACCCTAATGACCGATTCGATCCTAATTGCTAAATTAGCAATTTTAATTAGGAAATGTTAATCCTAATTAGCAAGATTTAATTTGTGATTAAGAAATTTTAATATAATTAGAAAATCCTAATTATAATTTAGAAATATTAAATTTTCTATTTTTGAAAACCTAAATTGGAAAATTTAGAAAATTAAATTGCAAACTCTAAGGGTTTCAAACCCTAAACCCTAAGATTTTTCAAACCTTAAACCCTAAGGGTTTGGGCTAATTGATATAATTGCCATTAAATTAAATGGGAAATGATATTAATGCCCTTTAGCATTCTTTAAATGGTTGGAGTGTAGATCTTGCCAAGATAATGGGTTGGTGACCAACCCTAACCCTAGACTTAGCTATGTGTCCAAAAATCAACCATAAGTTGCTAGCAAATACATTGAATCCAATCAATTATATAGATTAAAGAGAGAGAAGTGGTCACTTTTATTTTCATTTTCTCCGTAGCCATTCTCTCTCTTCATTTTCGAAATATAGAGTGAAAGAGAGAGATAGAAACAAAACCATGATCAGCCTTTAGCATTCCAAGATCAACATCAGAAGTCAGAAATCAAGATCAAAGCTTCAAAGAGGTATAAACCTTCAAAATTCGAAATCTCATGATTTGTTGTTAGAAGTTGTAATTTGTGGGTTAGATATGTGTAATAGAGTGTCATTTGATGATCTGGGTTGTCAAAACTCAGATTTATATCATCTAGATGCTCGAATCTAAAGATTTATCAAATCTGGAAAAATTAGAAATTTTCGTATAACAAGCAAATGTCAGGCTTAATAGATCGGTTTCTGGTAATGTTTTTAGTGTCTTAGATGTTTGTATTGGTAGTATGTTATAAGGACTTTGATCTGAAACTTGAATCAAGTCTAGAGCATGTGTAGATCGAAAGATATAAGTGGTCAAACCGCGTTGACCAGTTACGAAAATGGGTTTCTGGGCAACCCAGAAACCCAGATCTTGTCTGACATCATTTTTGCAGGGCTTAAATCTTGCTCCTGTTAAGTGTTTTAGTTATGTTGTTGATTTCATATTGTAGCCTGACATGTAATCTACATACTCAAACCATTAGATCACCTGGATCTTGCTCAGAACAAAAGTAATCAGTGGTCAAACATGCTTTGACCAACTGTCCGGTTGAATTTCTAGAAAACCCAGAATTCACCAAGAACAGTTTCTGACCATACGTTTGACCGGCCTTAATTTCTTAGATTCGGTGTTGTTAGGATGTTATACTTTTATGTCGTTATACCCTGTCATGTGGTCTACAAGACTGAACTAATATATTACATAAAACACGTCCAAGATGTTATGATTTAATGCAGCAAAGTAAGTACCTAGGCTGTTCTTCATTTCTGGGTAACCCAAAAAATGAAGAACAGGCCTGACAAGCTTTTTGAATGACCAGATCTTCATGATATGTTATGTTATGACTCATATAATGATTACAACTTGTAGTATTATATACTTACTACAAGATCAAGGTTCAAACAGACCCGGAAACTAAATATATTGTGAATTACGCCTGGTCAAACCACCCCCCTAGCTCACTGACATGCATTTCTGGGCTTGATGAAGAACATGCCAAGAACACCTATAGCGACGGTTCTGTCGCTATAGGGTCCTTTAGTGACAGTTTTAATTTCTAATTTCCGGAAATTATTAAATTAATTGAAATAAATAGATTTTAATTACTAAAAATACTTAAAAATTTCTGAAAATTTATTTTAAATTCTGAAAAATAGTTTTTAATTATTTTAAGTATATTTCATAAATATTTAATATTTTTTGGAATATAAATGGTATTTAATTTATTTAATTATAATATTAAATAAATTATTTAAAAATGGTTTTAATTAATGAAAAATCATGAAAAATAATATTATGGTATAAGAAAATATTTGAAGTTATTTTTAGTGACTTTTAATATTTTGTGATGAAATTTATTATTTAATTATTATTAATGATAGTTAATTTATTTATTGAATATATTAAATAAATTAATGAAAAATAGAATTAATAATTTAAAAATCATATAAAAATGATTTAAGTGTTATAAAAATATTTTAAGTTATAAAATATAACTTTTGATATTTTGCCATTAAAATATTAATATTTTAATAGCAATTATCGGATAATGAATTTAATTATTTAAAAATCATATAAATATGATTTTAAAGTATTAAAAATACTTTGATATATTATAAATATATTATAATATTATGATATGTATTTCATTAATATTTGATAATAAATAAATATTAATGATAAAGAAATTATGTGGTATTTAATTCATTTAAATACGTTTTTAATGATTTAAAATTCATGATAAATGGTAATAATTATGTGAAAATTGTCATGAGACTTAGAAAATTAATTCGACTGTTAATAAAATTATCTGAGTTAAATGTTAAGTGTTAAGTCAGAGTTTAATTGAACTTAGACTGGATAAAAGTTCGACTAGACCGTCAGGATGTTAGAATTGTGTCGGTTTCAACTCGGACCTAAATAGTATGACTGATACAAAGTCTTATGTGTGTTATAGACTGATAGGATTATGTGTTATGTGTTATGTGTTTAGGTTATTCTATGTATATCTATATATATAATAGTATTATTACTGTCATGAGATTTTTTCTAATATTGGAGATCTATATTACTAATATTAGGTCTTCGGATAAAGCGTTATAAATTGTGTTGCGGTAATCAACGGTTCAGGCAAGTTTGTTTTACTTAACTTTACTAAGAGTGTTTCATTCGGATATGCTTATGGTTAATCATTGTTGATTGCCATGTATAATTTGTACTATGTACATATTGCATGTATAAGTCAGGTATGAAAGGCTGATTACCTTCATTACCAGTTGGATTCAGATATATTTGTTCATGTATAATACTTGTTCAGTCATAAACGTGTTCTTGCTAGTTCACAATTATATTGCTGAATTATAGCCAGCTTATTATTCAAACTCTTCAATCATGATATATCGTTATATTGTTGAATTTAAACTTGCTGGGCAATCCTTATGCTCACCCTTGTTATATCATGATAAAACATTGCAGATTAAGACGAACGCGTCGGATACAAGGAAAGGTTAAAGACAGTTCCAGCGTTAGGATATGTGTGTAGCTAAATTGTATAAGTATTGTATGTTAATAATGTTATATGTTAGAAAAGATATGAAATGTGTATTAAGTTAAGGTTACTCAACCTTGGAGAATAGTGTGTAAGTTTAATGTATAAACAATTTATGTTTATATCTTCCGCAAATAGTAATAGTTTTATAGAATGATCGAACCGGATCCGAGGTGATTTGGAACCTGGATTCGGAGCCCTCACAAATGTAAGTTTTTATTTAAACAGATATTGTCGCCAAGGAAGGGAAGTATGAAAAGCAATATGGAAGTACAATTTTTGAATTTGAAGTAGAAGAATATGACAGTGTCAGAATATTTCGTCAAGTTCAACGAGTTAACTAAATTCGCTCCACATCGAGTGGACACCGAGGAACTTAAAGCGCGACGTTTTAAGAATGGATTAAAACCATTGGTACTCAATAAGATACATGTGCTACAAATTGATTCATTTTCGACTTTGATGGAGAAATCGAGTATTGCTGGGGGAGAAATTGAAGTCGTATCAAAGAATATTCAAGACCAAAGAAAGGAGACTGAAGGAAATAATATGATAGATGGTAGTGGAGGTAGTAATTCTAAAAAACGTAAGAGGAATGACGATAATAACTCAGGAAATAATCTAGGAGATAGTAAGAAGAGAGGTGAGTCGTGTGCAATTTGTGGGAAGAACCATCAAGGAGTTTGTTTAAAGGGAAAACGAGTATGTTTTAACTGTGGCCAAAAGGGACACATTTCTCCCAATTGTCCCAGTCCAAAGAAATTGCCAAGTTGTTTTTTTTGTGGATCATTAGACCATCAGATCCTGAACTACCCAAAGAAGGATGCGGATAAGGGAAGCAACAACAAGAGAACCAGTATCGAAACACTGACGATCAAAGGACCTACTCAGCCGGGAAGACCAACAGCATATACATACAACATGACGGTTCAAGATGTACTGGTTGCCTAGGAGGTGGTGACATGTAAAGATTTTGTTCAGTAATATAATTACGTGCCTATTATGGGGTAGATATCGTTGTGAGTTGTTTTTATTTACGGATCCGAGTCACAGGTTAGTATATGAGTCACAAATTAGTATTGTGTGTATATAGAGAAATTAATGATACAACTTTAAAAAGTTATTAGAGAACAAATATAGTTATGAGCCATGGCAAGTCAAATGAGACTTGAGTTAAGTAAAGATTTTTCCATTCCTGAGTAGAATGGAAAAAGAAAATGTAATAAGAAATGACGTAACACCTATATTAGGGTAATAAATTGATTTATTACTAAAGTTCTAAGAATAGACATAATTTGAATGTAAGGTAATAGTGATTCCGGAGATGAAATCTTTATGAGGGGGGAATGTAAAGACCGAGAATTTTATACGATTATATATGTATATTTTTACGAATAATTTTTTTAAGCATATAAGTGAATATGTGAATTAAGTGAGTTAGTTAATTTAATTATTTTAAGTTAACTAAGATGAATACTTAACCAATTTGATTAAAGAATAGTAAGATAAGTTATGTTGAGAATTAACATAACTTGAATGGTAAATTAAAAAGATTTATAATCTTTAAGTGATTAAATTGATATGACTAATATAAAGAGATTATATGATTATGTAATAACTTATTAAGCCAATTAGGGCTAATTAAGTTAATGAATTAATGGAACAAAAAGGAAAGCCAAGAAATAAGAATATTAAATTATTTATCAATTTATTAAACATTTTATGGCATATATTGAATAAATATGTGGGTAAATAAATATAATAACTATTTATCAATGATGATAAATATGTTATGATATATGTAGGATGTGACAAATGAGATTTTGTAATTTAATTTTAATATTTATTGAATTATATAAATATTTTTTGATGAATTAATTATTAGATTAAATAATTAATTGATGAAGTTGTGTTAGATTAATTTAATTATATTTGTCATATTTATTAAATTAATGTGGAGAATTATTATTATTCGAAGTTTGAAATTATGTGAGCATATTGAATTAAAAAGGAATATTTATTGAGCCTAGTGTTATTTTAATTATTTTAATGATTAATTAGAGATTTAATAATTTGACATTATTAATAAATGAGAAATTTAATTATGTGACTACGTGAATTAATGAGAAATTATTATGTGTTATTTAAATTAAATTAAATAAGATATTTGAATTATTGTGTAAGGGTGTGACACGTTTTAAACTATAGTATAAGAGATTTATTAAATTAAATGATTTTGAACCAATTAAACCTAACCAAACGAAGCCTTATGAGGAGTTAATAACAGTTAACCCATGATTGGGTTAACTGACCACTTTGCGTTCAGTTTCTTTTATAAAAGTTATACGTCTTCTTATTTTCTTTATTGTTCTAAGTCTAACAAAGAAACACATAGATAAATTGTCAGAGAAAATATTTTGAGATTGTGAAGGAGATTGAGAGTAAGGAATTGAAAAGCATCTAAGCCTACTAATCTATTACTCTACGCTCTGGGTAATTCCTTTAACCCAATTTTTATTATGTCGTTTAAGTTTTTCAATAAAGATGGCTTTTATGTTCTGTAAAAACTTTGTAGTGGAAAAGGGAGTAACAATTATGTGCTGATTACATGATAAATGTTATCAAATCGTATTTGTTTATGTATATTGCATAAACCATATATTTAGTTTCATAAAATATGTCGTATATTGTTGCTACAAAATTTACAGAGTATAAAATATGGCCATATAGCCTTACGTACTAAATTTGATACGTCGATAATAGGTTATATCATAAATTTACACTTATATGTTATTATGCATGTTGATACGAAAACACCAAACTTTAAATGAACGGAATCGGTGTTATAACGAACCCATAATACTGATTTACATGTTTTGTTTTCAAACCTTCAAGAACATCAAGAACAGTAAGTTACTTGTGTTGATTTTTGTTAATTATGTGTTTTTACATGTTAAAATCATGCTAGAAGGGTTAAGTATTGATAATATGTATATTATAATGTTTGGGTATGTCAAATTTCATGTAAGAAATAAGAAAATTGGTAGAAATTGGCATATTCTGCGATTTTCGCGAATTGCAATTTCTGTGTCTGATATGCCGTGCCGCAGCGCCGGCTGCAGGCCTAAGAGTCGCGCCGCAGCGCGAGCCACGCCGCAGCGCCATTGACCAGGTCGCAGCGCCTAGAATCAGTACAACAGTGGCGCCGCAGCGCCACTCTCCAGAATGTTCAAAAACGAAAATTTTAAAGTGTTCAAGTCCATGAATGTGATGTTAACCTAATCTAATGAACATAAAAATATGTTAGAAGTATAGTGAGATATTATAACTTATTCTTAACATGTCAATAACATAATTGCATGTGGATTGAATTATTGAATGCATAATTAGCTTATTAATTGTGAATGGTAAATTATATGTCAATAAGTTTGATAAATTGACTAAGTATAGTCATAACCAGAGTTTAGACTAAAGAATGAGCATATGTTGATTAGTTACGTTATTATTGACTAGAATTGTGAATAGAAATGGTATGTAGGACTATATCGAAGAACGTGTATAATTAGCGTGTAATCTATGCACGAGACAAGTTTCCTAACCTTACTTGTTATCATTATTCAAATTTATAAATTTCATCGAGTAAATTCTCATTATTATTAATCAAGTTCAATTTGCTATGCTAAAGATTATTTATCTTTCCAAAGTATAATTATGTTATACAATAATTATTTTATTGTATACCTCTTGAGATTGTTATTCAATTTAAATATCATTGTTTGTTGAACCTTCTTAGACTAGCGAATCCTTATTGATTCAACTAGTCCATAGTTGATGAACGTTCTAAATTTTAGAACGCTTATTAATTTATCCAACCCAAACTTCCTTTGGTGCTGACTCTAATGTCAAACTGAGATCAACAACCCTGTATAGGGATTACTTATGCGTTAGCGTTAAGATATTGTGCACAGTATGATACTAAGGGCTGATCCCCCTAAGTACGAGAGGAAGAGTCCATAGTCTTATGACTGTTAAAGGTTTCAAGTATAACCCTTGATAACCTAGGACATAGTTCAAGGTCTTATGACCCTCAGAATTCTTTTGATTCTTGGTAATCATTTTTGGTTCAAAAGTTGAGCTTTATTTCAGAAGTCTTTAATTCTCTCGCATGTTATTATATTATTATTTCATTATTATACTTGTGGGCAATCGTGCTCACTCTTGCGTAATAATAACATTGCAGTTAAGAATGAAAGAACCGACGAGCCTTCTTCTAGCAAAGGCAAGGACAAAGCTATTAAGTGATGAAGACGTGTTATTAAATTTTAAGAATATTATTGTCAAGACTTGATGTTATTTAAGACTTATTATTTGTTTATATTTCCGCACAGATGTTTAAGGTTGGTATGACCTGGGATTGTATTTATTATTCAGAAGTTGTAACCCCATAAGGGGAGGATGTATTTCTATCTATTGCATAGTTTGCATTTATTATGGGTAGATAGATATATGATGTTTGTATAGTGAACACCAAATCATGTGGGAATGGAAGTACCCGGATTTGGGGGTGTCACATAGGAGATGTATGTGATAAGTAGGTTTTATACCTACTTAGTGGTTACCAACTCACTACAATTATGTTCAACTTAAGTAGTTTTATTATGTTTTATTTGTAACGCCCGAGAAAATCGAATTTTTGTTACAATTAAATTTTTATTTGATTATGTGAATTAAATGAATTTAATTGAATTCTTTGTGAAATAAACTATGTGAAGGTCGTTCTATGACCTAGAATGTGCTAACGTGGTTAGTATTCTGACTACGTGGTAGAAATACTTGTTTAGAATTTCCAAGACGATAATAATTGTTTTTTAGAAGTTTCTGTAAAAACACTATTCATCCGTTTCTGTCCGAGGAATTATTTTAAAATTCTGAGAAACGCGTAATGATAGAATATCGTGATGAGATGGAATATCTGATAATATTTCATTTATGGCAAAAATGAAGTTTTCGCCTGCGGACTTAAAACCTAAGGGTTGGGTATATTGATTTCCAAGAAGGAAATAATATGCGTAGAAGGAATGGCGTTAGGTTGAGTTCGAGTGTTATGCAATTAGTACCTATGTATAATACCTTAAGTAAATACGAGGTACAATACGATTATTGTACTTATGGTATATGAAAGGAATACGTGAATCATACGTGTAGAATATGATGCGTATCATAGGATTAATCTAATGTATCAATAAGTAATTCATTTGTATTGGATTATGAGTAGCCAATTAATTGAATGACTAAGCCCAATGAGATGATGGGTTAAGTCCAAGTTAAGGCCCAATGTTTAATTAGTTAAGCCCAATTCATTAAAACCGAACCGTGGGTCGAACCGGTGGGTCACCCAATGGGTATAACCCATGGGACAACCCATGGGATGTCACAATAGGGGAGGTGGGCTGACCACCTTTGGGTGGACTCCAAGTATAACACTTGGTCACCAAGTGTTTTACTTGGTGACCACACATGAATAGTAAGGAGGTGGGGGTATATTGACCATTAAGCCCGCCATTTTCATTTCCTATAAATAAGAAGCTAGGTTGTTGCATTTTAGAGTTTCAAAGTTGGCAACCTATATTATATTGAGAGAGAAAAGAGAGCTAGACTTATAAGTCCTTCACTTGGGAAGCTTTGACAATTATTCTTCCAAAAGATTTTCTTAAGGAACTTGAGGTAATACTTCTTGTTCTTCATTATCCATATCTTTGATTTTCTTTTATAATGGAGAGTCACAAGGGGTGGTATATGCCTTGTATGAGGGAGTAAAGATGACTTACCATAGATTCAATCTCTATAAGTCATAAGCTTTCAAAAATAATAAGGTTTAATATAGTTGTTAAACCATGAAAATATTAATTGTGGAGGATCGATTGTTGATAAACGATTGAGCTCCATCAATACGATAGTTATGCAACTTGTTTGGTTAGGGGTTAGATATGAAATCCATGGAATATTCCATGTGATTTGGCTTAGAGAATGTTAGTAACGAAGTTATGACGAATTTTACGGAATTAGATGTTAATCGTCGAAAACGTAGAAATTCCGGATTGGTAGTCGAAAGTTGCTGTGAAACTTGAAAATGTTGGTTTTCAATGTCAACACGTGAGATAGGGTGATTAAGAGTCGTGGGTTCGAGAATCGTCGGTTTTCGATTTAAAACGAATAAAACGAACATTGAACGCTCATTAACGTTTACGAACGTATATAAATGAACTCAATAGTGAATTATGAGTTAACAGATTCGAAAGTGTCGAATTCTTATATGAACACGTCAAGGATGTAATTCCTGACTTGTAGGAATTTGAATGGGTTAATTCGGATGTAAAACGAACAAATTAGGAAGCCGGGAGTTTCGTTAGAAAACCAAAACTGGTTTGTCAACTGGTGCACAGGCTCGGCGCCGTAGCGCCAAAACCAGTACAAAATGGTGGCGCCGTAGCGCCAGACTCGGCCGAGCATTCTGTAAACTCGCGCCCCAGCGCCAACGTGCTGCGCCCCAGTGCCCATGTTGTGCAAGTGCCGCGCCCCAGCGCCAACGTGCCGCGCCCCAGCGCCCATGATTGTGCAAGTGCCGCGCCCCAGCGCCCATGATTGTGCAAGTGCCGTGCCCCAGCGCCAAGGTGCCGCGCCGTAGCGCCGGCAATAAGAAAAAAATTGACCCAGTTATGCTTTAGACTTCAGTTAGTTAAGGATCAATCGGAGTTGAGTTTATATACTCAATGAATGTATAAAGACTAATCCTATACTATCTATACTAAGGTATATGATATGAAACTTAGGAGTCTAATGTAAGTAAACAAAATATGTAAAATGAACGAAGTAATACATTATTAATGAAGTTGAGTCCGGTTAATAAAACGTCCATAGAGAAGTAAACCGGGACGAAGGGTAATAAGTCATGTTGACTTTAATAAAAAATTATTATGTTAACAAAGACATAGAAGAGAAATACGTTGGTAGGAACAATGTGAATAGTTGTTTGATAACTAATTACGGTGTGCTATGTGAATATATCATGTAGATTCTGTAAAGGCTGTGGTCAGTCGAGTAAGTTATTGAAGACGCTGAAAGGCAAGTTTTCTTAACGCTTGTCTAACTTCCATGTTAGCCAAGTTTTATGTGATTCGTTGAATGAATTGCAAGCTTTGTTTTAAAAGAAAGGGTCGATGCCAGATTTTAAACTCGGCTAGACTATTCGTAAGATATAGATTGATGATTTTTCATATCATTCTATATAGAAATGTTAACACTATCCTATGCCACGTAATTGGTACGGAGGTGAAGGTAAGGTTTGTCTATGAACAAACAAAAGTATTTTTCATCGATATTTCGATGGGCACGTGAGTTTTCCAAAAATATTAAACGTAAATACGTTTAATGAATGTAGTGTTGATCAACATAGAGTACTATAGGCTGATCACCTAGAAGTGCTCGTAAGTTATACGGATGAACGGCCTTAGTGTTGTGGACTCCTTTTCAAGTATGAAAACTTAAATTTACTGTTCATGGTCTTTTGACCGGTTCAGAATTCCTAATCTATTCTATACATTGGGAATTGATGTTATAAACTGTTATGATATTATTGATTCATAATACTTCATAGCTATTGTTCAGTTATGTTGGAATTGTTATATAATTCACGAATGTGGTATTCCTGTTATCCTTGATTAAACTTGTTGAGCTGTCATGCTCACTTCTTGCGTGAATTATATAACTGTAGTTAAAGGTGAACGTACTGAGAATGCCAAGAAAGATAAGGGCAAAGCTAAGATGGATGCTTAGGCATTGTGTAATAGTTTAGTAAGTTTGTATGTATTATACCTTATGAACAATGAACGATGTAACCGGTTTATGAACCTGGGAAGGATTATACTTTGATTTTAATAAGAATATAGTAATTACTCTTGTTTTGTTGTATTTCAATGGAATGATGGTATTGATGTTAGTATAGTGGAGCACCATCTGTCGAGTTGGAAGATACCCGGATTTGGGGGCGTCACATTATTTGCTTTTTGTTTTTATTTTGCAGTATGCATAGCTGGAACTCCCATAGCAACCTAAGGCGTGGAATGGCATGAAATAGCAAAGAATGGCATGTAAATAGCATTAACATGGCATGGTGGACTTGAGCTAGAATGAAGAGCAGCTGGACTACAGCAAATGTGGAGAATGATCAATGCAGTGGTAGAGTGAAGAAGAAAAGAGATGAAGAAGAAGGAAGTAGTAGACAAAGATATTCGTGTTTTCATCAATGGTCATGATCATTCCAATAACTGTACATCAATGTACTATGGGCCAATGAGGACTTTTACCACATCATTTGTAACATTACGGTCATGATTACACCGAACAATCCCTGGTCATAATCATACCAAGTCCATCTATGCACTACAGGCCACAGATGACTTTCAACAAAATTAAAACATGAGGATGATGACAATGATATAAGAATTCAATAAAACAAGTTCAAGAATTAATTTATCCAGGAACCAATAACGTCCAAATTGTCAACATGATACTGCTTTGTAGAGTAAAGTTCAAGAATGCTCAGAAGAATATTTCCATGAAAAGATACTGGATGAAGCGCAAATATCAAGGATATTCCACTAATTTCATGGAGTATAGAAGCCAAAGCTTTAACCAACTGAGTATAATAGAATATATGAAACTACAAAAGGATTTTTGTCCGCCATGCGGTAATCCACATAGACAGATTATTTTCACAATTTAATAAGGAATGAATACAAAGGGTTATTCACCATGCATGTAGTAATCCACATAGATATATTATTTCAACAGAATAATAAAGAATGGAATAACAGAAGAATTCACCATGCATACGATAGACCGCACAAACAGGTTATTCCAACAGAATAATAAATAATGGAACCAGGTCATCTGTAAATGCACAGACATGATATTCTGACAGAATAATAAAGAATGGAACCAGGTCATGCGTAAATGCACAGACAGGATATTCCAACAGAATAATAAAGAATGGAATAACAACAGAATTTCACCATGTATGCGGTACTTCGCATAGACAGATTATTTTAACATAATAATAAAGAATGGAACAACAGCTCTTACAAGTATTAGAAAGAAAATAATTATCTTCATGGATATGAAAGAATAATACCCCTTACCTTAGAAGAAACTGGATATAGGAGTAGTGAAGTAGCAGAATACTTTTCTTCTTTCTCTCTACAGTTTCTCTCCATAGAGTTTCAGTGAATTCGTAAGAAATAATGAAGGAATGAGCTTCTATTTATAGAAGAATGGACTGAATAGTAACTAATTCATGAACGGTCCAGATTGATTTACTTTTAAATGGACGGTCCATATTGATTTACTATGCAGTATTAATAAAATATTCTAATAAAACAAAATCTTTTAAATAAAATATAATATATTCTATTTATAATCTAATAAAACGAATAACTTTATAAAAGTATTCTGTTGTACATAAAAAGATTTTACAATGCAAATACTATGCAGGCACTATGCAACACTATGCATAATAAAATATAATATATTCTATTTATAGTCTAATAAAATAAATAACTTTATAAAAGTATTCTGTTTTATATAAAAAGATTTTACTATGTAAAACACTATGCATAATAGAATATAATATATTCTATTTATAGTCTAATAAAACAGATAACTTTATAAAAGTATTCTGTTTTTATATAAAAAACTTTTCTGTTTTATTACATTAATAATACTAATATAACAATATATATATATATATATATATATATATATATATATATATATATATATATATATATTTATATATGAACATCCGTGACTTCATAAAAAGACACCTCAATATAATTAACAACATTTATCATCATTATTATAATTCACAATATTAATCGACCAGGTCGTTCCCAGGAAAGAGGGGGCTTTCCAATAAGGATTTCTCACTATTGGCGCGCAATTAGATGACCGAACCTCTCCTTGGCAGAACTTCTAGACATCGTTAATATTGTAAATAATAATATGAATAACTTTGTCGTCTCAATTATTGATTTAATAACATAACATATTATACAGATGCTAATGTGACAATAATTGAATCAATAATATGAGAGATATGATGCAATAATCAATAATTGAGTATAACTAAGTGACTTCTTACGTAAACATCAATAATCAATACCGTGTGTTACTATGCAACCACGCGTATTACTGTTGTGACGCCCCCAGAATAGGTATACAACACCCATTCTGAGTCGCCAAATACATGGTACAGAAAGCAAACTACAACTTCAATAATACAATTGTCGTGCAAAATACGACAACACATACTGTGAGTTTAAATACAAATATTATCTTCTAGACAATATCCACACTCAAATAAATCCTCATTACAATTATTCAAACACTATTTTACAGAAATAGTGAGGACTGCTAATACATCTTTCTAGAACCATCACTCCATACCCCGACTAGATCCTGCTATGTTCTCACCTCCTGAGAAGAAAAATGGAACAAAAAGGAAAAGGGTGAGCTCAACTAGCCCAGTAAAGAATATTATGACTAAGATAATATACAACAAATTATCGTTAGTCTTCAACAGGGAAAAATCTGATAAAATATAATCGACAACAAGTTTTAGATCAACAACTGCAGCGGAAACAGCAAACCATTAGAAGAGTCAAGTAGAGAAAGAATTCTACTATCTTCTAAGATTTAAAAGTCCATCATCAATATTTTATCCCTGTAACATCAATTAATAATCATCTTTAACCAAATATTCATCTTTGCACTACAGGCCAAAGATATTCATTTGTATCATCAGTCGGTCATGTTCATCTCAACACCTGTTCATCTTTGCACTACAGGCCAAAGATATTCATCAAGTAATTATACATCTTTGCACTACAGGCCAAAGATATTCAGTAATATCATCATTTAGGACTGAGGATGATGAAAAATATCTTAAAGAGAACGAATCCAATGAGACAGAAGGACAAATAGTAGGGATTCGTATAACAGTTTATCCAAGATCAATAATACTTCATAATAATCAATTGTGAAGCAGAATTCAAAAATAAAGATCAAAACATGGATACAATCAAAGATAGTAACCATAATAGACATCTTGGACAAAAAGGGAAAATTTTATTTTTCGGTGAATAGTGCCGTATTCGTGAATAGTGCCGTATACGTGAATAGTGCCGTATACGTGAATAGTAACCCCCGACACAAAAAGTTCCAAATTTGATAAAAACTCATATCAATATTTCAGCATAATGATATTGAAGAAAATAATATCATTAAGAAGAAAATAATATCCCTTACCTCAAAATATCAGTACTTCTGGTCGGAATACCGGTATAAGGCTGAAAGAAACTTGCTCTGATGAATAGAAACTCTCAAAGTATCTAAATACTCACAAAATACACTCAATAATCTAGAGAGAGAAAGAGAGAAAACTTGTTTCTGGTGTGATTTTCAATTCTAACTTAGCCCTCTATTTATAGGAAAATTTTGGTAGGTTTGACCTGCAACCTGATGGCTTTACCTGCTACTATTCCCACCTACCACATTTGAAATATAATTCAGCACATTTCTTCACCAACCACAAGTGGGGCCCACCAATTCTAGAATTTTCCACCAAAATGATAAACTCCGAAAATTCAACAATTTCTGAACCAGTCATCTTGTAAAATTCGTAATAAATCATACGTTCATTTTTAACGGTTCAAAATTTGTGGACATATACTCAACTTATATATGTATAACATATCCAAAAATTACCACGATCCAACGGTCGGATTAAAAATTATAACCCCCGCAAACTATCTCAAAAACCCTGATTTTTAATACCTCCATTCCGACAAAAATACTGACAAAAACCTCAACATTAACTCCTTCATTTTTAACCACAAAAATATATCCCTCATTTATATCCACATAAAATAAATATTTTCTTATCATATGAATCAATAATTAATTATTCACAAATAATATTACAGAATCACATTTATGACAACCAGGCCGTTCCCAGGAAAGAGGGGGCTTTCCAATAAGGATTTCTCCTTACTGGCGCGCAATTAGATGACCAAACCTCTCCTTAGACAGAACTTTCTAGACATTGCCAATAATGTTATCTAATAATATTATTCAAATAATATGAATTATTGATCTGATAAATGAAAATACTGTGCAGCAACAATTATTGAAACAACAATAATATAAAATATCAACGCAGCAATTATTGAATCAATAAAATAAAATATTGAATAATAACTACTGTAACAATTATTGAGTAGTGCCTTCTTACGTAAGAATCAATAATTGGTGCAATACCGTGTGCTACTGTATTTTAACCACCGGGTATTCCAACAGTATTAACGGTAACAACTACGCCGTTATTTATAAACAACTTATACTTGTCGTTTTCTTCATCCAATCGCTTTCCGTTATGGGGCCCACACAAGGCTGCGTCGTCGTACGAATATTCCCCGACAGCAAGAATATTCCACGACCAACCGAATATTCACCGACCAAAAATAAATATTTTATAACCACTTGCTTATTTTGCAAAATTTGCACATTTCACCCATAACCAAAGTATTATATCAAATTAACCCCTTATTATTCACAATAATATTTAGAGAAAATTTGATTTTATTCATTAATAAGTTGGGGTCTTACAACCTCCCCTCCTTATGAAATTTCGTCCTCGAAATTGACGTACGTACCTGATGTTTCAAAAAGGTGAGGATACCTCGCTTTCATTTCTGATTCCAACTCCCAGGTCATTTCTTCAATAGCATGGTTTCTCCACAAAACCTTAACTTGTGGTATAACCTTCGTGCGTAGGACATGCTCTTTCCTATCCAAGATCTTAACAGGTACCTCCTCGTACGTTAAATCTTCAGCTATCTCGTCTGGTTCTAACTCAATAATGTGGTTCGGGTCTTTAACATATTTACGAAGCATAGATATGTGAAAAACATTATGAACACGAGACATGCTTGGAGGTAATGCGAGTCTATATGCCACATTTCCTATTCGCTCAAGAATCTCAAATGGACCAACAAATCTTGGATTGAGCTTTCCTCTCTTCCCAAATCTTGTAACTCCCTTCCATGGTGCAACACGTAACAATACATGATCCCCAATATTAAATTCCACGTCCTTCCGATGAAGATCCGCATAACTCTTTTGTCGATCCTGTGCCGTTTGTATACGTTGTCGAATCGTTTGGATCTTCTCTGTAGTAATGCGTACCAATTCTGGTCCCAACAATGTTGCTTCACCCACCTCGTCCCAGCATACTGGAGAACGACATTTTCTTCCATACAACGCCTCAAATGGAGCCATACCTATGCTCGCCTGATAACTGTTGTTGTAGGAGAATTCCACCAATGGTAGGTACTTATCCCAACTCCCTTTGAGATCTAAGACACAAAGTCTTAATAGATCTTCAAGAGTTTGAATAGTCCTCTCTGATTGTCCGTCCGTTTGAGGATGGTATGCTGAACTGAATCGTAAATCCGTGCCCATAGCTTTCTGCAAGCTAACCCAAAATCGTGAAGTGAATCTTGGGTCACGATCCGAAACTATGGATACTGGCATGCCATGCAATCTCACAATCTCGTTCACGTACATACTAGCAAGACGTTCAAGGGAATAAGTCTCACGTATCGGCAAGAAATGAGCGGACTTGGTTAATCTATCAACAATAACCCAAATCGCATCTATGCCTTGAGAAACCTTGGGAAGACCTGTAACAAAATCCATAGTAATGTGTTCCCACTTCCATTTCGGAATCTCAAGTGGTTGCAATGGACCCTTTGGTACTTGATGCTCCGCTTTTACACGTTGACAAGTTAAACATCTCGAGATAAACTCCGCGATCTCTCTTTTCATATTGCTCCACCAAAATGTATGTCGAAGATCGTGATACATTTTGGTACTCCCAGGATGGATTGCAAACGGTGTGTTGTGTGCCTCCATCATTATTCTATGCTTCAAGTCAAAATCGTTAGGAACACAAAGTCTGGAGTTGACTCGAAGTATTCCTTCTTCATCGATTCTTGCTTCTGGAATAGCACCTTCTTGCACTTTCTTCTTCATACGCATCAGCTCTATATCCGTAGCTTGAGCAGCTTTAACTTTATCGATTAAAGTCGGTTCTACTCGTATATTTGATATCATCATGTGGGTACTTGGAGCCTTCATCTCTATCTCCATCCTTTGCAAGTCATACAAAATGGGCCTTTGTGTTAAAAACATTGCACTCGTACCCGCATATGATCTTCTACTCAATGCGTCAGCTACTACGTTTGCTTTTCCAGGATGGTATTGGATGGTATGATCGTAATCTTTCAACAGCTCAAGCCAACGTCGTTGCCGCATGTTGAGTTCCTTTTGGGTGAAGAAATATTTGAGGCTTTTATGATCTGTATAGATCTCCACTTTCTCCCCATACAGGTAGTGTCTCCAGATCTTCAACGCAAAAACGACTGCTGCCAACTCCAAATCATGAGTAGGATAATTCCTCTCATATTCTTTGAGTTGTCGTGAGGCATAGGCTATGACTTTCCCATGTTGCATGAGAACACATCCTAACCCTTTGCCTGAAGCATCGCTGTAGATAACAAATCCATCCGAACCAGATGGTATTGTCAAAACAGGTGCCGAAATGAGTCTCCTCTTGAGTTCTTGGAAACTCTTCTCGCATTCCTCACTCCATACGAATTTTGTATCTTTCCGAGTCAGCTGAGTTAACGGAGTAGCGATTCGAGAAAATCCTTCCACAAATCTCCGATAATAACCAGCTAAGCCCAGAAAGCTACGTACTTCGGTTACCGACTTCGGTTGCTCCCAACTTTGTATGGCTTCAATCTTCGCCGGGTCGACAGATACTCCATGTTTTGACACCACGTGCCCAAGGAATGCTACTTCCTCAAGCCAGAACTCGCATTTCTTCAGTTTGGCATATAGCTTGTTTTCACGAAGCCTTTGCAGTACCAGCTTCAAATGGCGCTCATGATCTTCACGGCTTTTGGAATAGATGAGGATGTCATCAATAAAGACAACAACGAACTGATCCAAATATTCTTTGAATACACGGTTCATCATATCCATGAAGGCAGCAGGAGCATTAGTCAATCCAAAAGACATTACTAAGAATTCATAATGCCCGTACCGAGTTCTGAAGGCAGTCTTTGGAATATCCTCAGTTTTAATCTTCAGCTGATGATATCCAGAACGAAGATCGATCTTTGAAAAGAATTGTGCTCCTTGCAACTGGTCAAACAGGTCATCAATGCGAGGTAGCGGATACCTATTCTTGATGGTGACATGGTTCAATTCTCGATAGTCAATACAAAGTCGCATACTCCCGTCTTTCTTCTTTACGAATAAAACAGGAGCACCCCAAGGAGACGTACTAGGACGAATAAAACCGATGTCCAACAACTCCTGTAGTTGGACTTTTAACTCCTGAAGTTCAATAGGAGCCATTCGATATGGGGTTTTAGAAATGGGCTTTGTACCGGGTTCAAGGTCAATAAAGAATTCAATTTCTCGTTCCGGGGGTAGACCGGGAAGTTCTTCAGGAAATACATCGGGAAATTCTCTAACAATAGAAATATTATTCAAATCTGACTTGTCTTTGTTCAAATCCATAACATGGGCTAAGAAAGCTTGACATCCGTTTTTCAATAAACGAATAGCTTTGTGGCTTGATATGACAGTGACTGATTTTAGTGGTTTAGTAGTTTGAATTCGTATGACAGGTTGGTTAGGAATATGAAAACTAACAACCTTACGAAAACAATCAATTTTAGCATGATGAGTGGTTAACCAATCAATTCCTAAAATCACATCAAAAGCAAGTATCTTTAAAGAGATAAGATCAACAGGTAATGTGATAGTGCCAACTTGGATCATGCAAGATTTATAAACTGTAGATGTAACGAAGGTTTCACCCAACGGAGTTTCAACAGATAAGTTAAAGTCCAATTTCTCCGGAGTCAAGTTTAAACGTTGAGCACAAGCAGGAGAGATAAAAGAATGGGTAGAACCGGTATCTAGTAAAGTATAAACTTCGCAAGAATTCAAGATTAGCTTACCCGTGATCACCTCGTTCGGGTTTCTCGCGTTTTGGCCAGTAACGACAAACGCCCTTCCAGGAACCGCTGATTTCGACTTATCCGGGATAACTTTTGGAGTCACCATCCCCGCTGAACTTGGTTTCGCTACAGAACACTCTCGAGCTATATGACCTTCCTTTCCACAGTTATAACATACCTTGGATTGTTGTGGCAGTTTGGGCTGATATGTCCCTCTTTCCCACATTTGTAACATACGACCGGTGGTCGTTCTCCTCCCCTAGAAACAGTTGATGTTTGTGCTGACGTCTTCACGTTATCATTGTTGTACCTTCTCTTCTTGAAATCTCCTCCCGACTCGCTCCTTCTATTATCACGACCACGATTACCACCAGAGTGGTTACCGCTTTTGTCCGAATGTTTTCCTCCCTGCTGGTTTTCATTGCTTCGATGACTGCTGCTGCCACCGGTATGACCCTGGTTGTGGTCCCTCGGTTGCACATACTCATTATCTCGCTCTAATAATTGAGCCCTGTTTACAACATCTGAATATAAAGAAAATTTATGAGAGATAAGATATTGTCGAATCTCGGGTTTTAGACCTCTCAGAAACATCCTTGTCATTCGTTCCTCATTTTCGACCAAATGAGGTGCAAACCTGGATAACTCTGCAAACTTCGCCTCGTACTGGGACACCGTCATGTTGTTTTGTTCCAGTCTAATAAACTCAACCTCCTTCATATGACGAATACTTTCAGGAAAGTACTTGTCATTGAACAGTTTTTGAAATGTTTCCCAGGACATGTTGAGTGCGTCAGGCTGGGTACGCTTCACAGACTCCCACCAGTAGTCTGCCTCACCGCGGAACATAAATGTGGCGAATGGAACCTTCTGTTCCTCCGTGCATCCCAAGACATCAAATATCTTGGTAATTTGCTTGACCCACGTTTCCGCCATGATCGGATCCGGCTTTCCCTTAAATTCTGGTGGTCCCAATTCTTTGAACTGCTTAGCTGTGACAAACCGCGCGTTGTTATCATTTCCACCCGTATTCTGCACACGAGTCTCCCTCGTCTGATTTTGCATGAACTGCAAAAAGCTCCTAAACATTCCATCATTCATCGTTTGCTCGGTAACGTTGTTTACAGGAGGAATATTGCCTTCCTGTTGCACGTTCCCCTGGGTAGTGATCAAAGGTGTCTCCACGGTCTGATTTACTCCATTATTAACGTTCTCAGCTGCCATTCTTAAATACTGCCATAAAACAAGGGTTAATAGTCATGTCATATATTATCCCTATACTCTGACCGACCAAATAAACACCAAATAAACTTAGTCAGGTCATACTAGCGAAGGAATTCCCCGTCTCTCCCCTCCTAGTTCTTGTCTCACATCTCAGCCAGGGATCATATCCCTAAGCTCTGATACCAACTGTGACGCCCCCAGAATAGGTATACAACACCCATTCTGAGTCGCCAAATACATGGTACAGAAAGCAAACTACAACTTCAATAATACAATTGTCGTGCAAAATACGACAACACATACTGTGAGTTTAAATACAAATATTGTCTTCTAGACAATATCCACACTCAAATAAATCCTCATTACAATTATTCAAACACTATTTTACAGAAATAGTGAGGACTGCTAATACATCTTTCTAGAACCATCACTCCATACCCCGACTAGATCCTGCTATGTTCTCACCTCCTGAGAAGAAAAATGGAACAAAAAGGAAAAGGGTGAGCTCAACTAGCCCAGTAAAGAATATTATGACTAAGATAATATACAACAAATTATCGTTAGTCTTCAACAGGGAAAAATCTGATAAAATATAATCGACAACAAGTTTTAGATCAACAACTGCAGCGGAAACAGCAAACCATTAGAAGAGTCAAGTAGAGAAAGAATTCTACTATCTTCTAAGATTTAAAAGTCCATCATCAATATTTTATCCCTGTAACATCAATTAATAATCATCTTTAACCAAATATTCATCTTTGCACTACAGGCCAAAGATATTCATTTGTATCATCAGTCGGTCATGTTCATCTCAACACCTGTTCATCTTTGCACTACAGGCCAAAGATATTCATCAAGTAATTATACATCTTTGCACTACAGGCCAAAGATATTCAGTAATATCATCATTTAGGACTGAGGATGATGAAAAATATCTTAAAGAGAACGAATCCAATGAGACAGAAGGACAAATAGTAGGGATTCGTATAACAGTTTATCCAAGATCAATAATACTTCATAATAATCAATTGTGAAGCAGAATTCAAAAATAAAGATCAAAACATGGATACAATCAAAGATAGTAACCATAATAGACATCTTGGACAAAAAGGGAAAATTTTATTTTTCGGTGAATAGTGCCGTATTCGTGAATAGTGCCGTATACGTGAATAGTGCCGTATACGTGAATACCCCCAAAATATTCCATTCCATAAAACCCATTCTGAGTCGTCAAATACATGGTACAGAAAACAACTACAACTTTATTACAACAATTATCGTGCAAAAAACAACAACACTATCTGTGATTTGGATACAAATATATACCAAATGTGACATTGGAAACCACATCAAAGTATCTAAATACTCACAAAATACACTTACATAAAGAGTACAGAGAAAAACTGTTTAAAACTGTGAATCTTTGGAAGGCTCAGGAAAACCTTCGTACATGGGAGGCCACGCGTCTAGGTTATGATAGATATCATATGGCCACAGAAATTATCCTTGGTTGACACCCATAGACCCAAAGAAAACGAGAAGATTTACTATCATATCTTCCCAATGGTGAGTCTTCTCTTGACATATCATTATCTCAACTATCTCTAATTGATAATAATACTTTAAACAAACACCAAGATTATATAGGTAGTCTCGTAATAATACTCAGCAAGTGGATGAGCACATCCCTGTCTTATGATGACACGAGGTATGTCCCTTAACATCTTGTATGATAGTGCAAAACCACCCTTCCAACGTTGGGTACACCTTACCCTATTGATTCACCAAATATAACTACTAAATGAACTTTTCTATACTGCTTCGGAGAACATCCACAGCTAGAGACCACCGTTCTATTTCCCCGGATACCCACGCTCGACCCAGCTACACACTTATTACCTGAAAGGAATTGTGAAGCAAAAGGGTGAGCACAACTAGTCAGTAAAGAATATCATGACTAAAGATAATTCAATTATCAATAGCCTTCATCAACAATAAATCAGAGAATTTAGAACATATGGTAAATGATAAAAATTTCAGCCATAGTTGCAGCGGAACGAGCAATCCATTAGAAGAGTCAAATAGACCATAAGTCTATATCTCCCCATGTTAAAAATCCACCAACAAAATTTTATCCCTGTAACATCAATCAACAATTCTGGTCCACAATCATATGAATAACTCATAATCATAACTGTAGTTCTAATTCCTCTTCTCATCCAGGACAAGATAATTTTCATCACCTATCATTACCTGAAACATCAAAGATCATGTTACACCAAATCACATTTCCTGTTCATAATCATACAAATAACTTCATCTTTGCACTACGGCCAAAGATATTCATTTGTATCACCAGTTGGTCATATTTATCTCAACATCTGTTCATCTTTGCACTACTGGCCAAAGATATTCAACAACATATCATCTTCACTACGCCCAAAGATTTCATCAACAATTCATCTTGCACTACAGGCCAAAGATATTCATCAACAATTCATCTTTGCACTACAGGCCAAAGATATTCATCATATTTCATCTTGCACTACAGGCCAAGATATTAATATCTCAAAGAAATATATAATCATTTCAGAATTTATATAAACAATAATTATAACCATGTGATCATTTCACCTTTGCACTTAAGCTAAAGATATTCAATTATAAATTCAATGGTCATGATCATACCAGTCACAACAATTCAACTTTGCACTACAGGCCAAAGAGAACCCTAGTCATGATCATACCAATAATCTACCCATCTTTTACACTCCAGTGAAAGAGAAATTCAACATCAGGTTATAAAAATGTATATATGATATAAAAAATCAATATAATCAACATATAGATTTAATCTCAAGAGTAATATTCATAATCAACTATAATTTGGTTAGAAAAAGAAACCAATTTTGTCGTGAATAGTAACTCGTGAATAGTAACTCATGATAGTAACTCGGAATAGTAATCCCGACAAAAAAGGTAGAAATTCTACAATAAAAACATACCAATATTTCGGTATAATGATATTGAAAGAATAATATTCTTAAGCTTATAAACAATTTATTAAATTGTTTACACTTTACTAATTAATGCATTTAATCATCATAAAATGCCAACTCTTAAGATTTCATCATCAATAACCCAAAACCCTCATCAAAAATCTGCATATACCTCATATATAGGATTCTCAAGCCATAAAATCCTATTTTTCAATTTTCTTACTTCACATAACATATTTAATTCATTTTCTCATAACTAGACTATTTTCATGAAAAATACCACATCAGTTCCAAAAATATTTCTTTTCTGGAATTTAGCATAATATAGTCCCATAGTGAACATATATTTTTCTCAGAATTTTTAAAAGTCATTTACTATTTTTCATATGGCCAAAATAGCCGAATATTTAGACATTTATCAAAAATTGTACTTTTGTCTAAAAAATCTGAAATTTACAAAGTATACTTCTATCATATACATGTACTCCCAATAAAAATTTCATCAATTTTGGAGTTAACCACAAGGAATTTAAGCTGTTACTTCTAAAATAGTCTTTTCCTCATAAAATTCATAACTCTCAATCTATACATCCAAAAATCACCATTTTTGGACACAATCAAGAAAACTCATCAAAATATCATTTCAAATTTTTCCAGAATTTTTGAAGATCAAAAAAATTACGAAACTGAAAATCATAACAACCCTTAAAATCCATTACTATCCCTACTATCCCTTACTATCCCTTACTATCCCTTACCTCAAAAGAGCAGTACTTCTGACTGGATACGGATATGATGCTGAAGGAAACTTGCACTGATGAATAGCAACTCACCAAGTATCTAAAAACTCAAAAAATATGCTTCATAATATAGAGAGAGAAAAGAGAAAGCTTATGTTTCTGGTGTGATTTTCAATTCTAACTTAGCCCTCTATTTATAGGAAAATTTTGGTAGGTTTGACCTGCAACCTGATGGCTTTACCTGCTACTATTCTCACCCACCACATTTGAAATATAATTCAGCACATTTCTTCACCAACCACAAGTGGGGCCCACCAATTCTAGAATTTTCCACCAAAATGAAAACTCCCGAAAATTCAACAATTTCTGAACCAGTCATCTCGTAAAATTCATAATAAATCATACGTTCATTTTTAACGGTTCAAAATTTGTGGACATATACTCAACTTATATATGTATAACATATCCAAATATTACCACGATCCAACGGTCGGATTAAAAATTATAACCCCGCAAAATATCTCAAAAACCCTGATTTTTAATACCTCCATTCCGACAAAAATATACGGATAAAAATCTCTCAACATTAACTCCTTCATTTTTTAACCACAAAAATATATCCCTCATTTATATCCACATAAAATAAATATTTTCTTATCATATAATCAATAATTAATTATTCACAAATAATATTACAGAATCACATTTATGACAACCAGGCCGTTCCCAGGAAAGAGGGGGCTTTCCAATAAGAATTTCTCCTTACTGGCGCGCAATTAGATGACCAAACCTCTCCTTAGACAGAACTTTCTAGACATTGTCAATAATGCTATCTAATAATATTATTCAAATAATATGAATTATTGATCTGATAATGGAAAATACTGTGCAGTAACAATTATTGAAACAACAATAATATAAAATATCAACGCAGCAATTATTGAATCAATAAAATAAAATATTGAACAGTAATTACTGTAACAATTATTGAGTAGTGCCTTCTTACGAAAGAATCAATAATTTCAAAAATACTGTGCAATACCGTGTGCTACTGTGCAATAACGCGTATTACTGTATTTTAACCACCGGGTATTCCAACAGTGTTAACGGTAACAACTACGTCGTTATTTGTAAAAACTATAAATTTGTCATTTTCCTTCACCCGACAGTTATTCGTTATGGGCCCACAAATAGCTGCGCCGTCGTACGAATATTCCCCGACAGAAAGAATATTCCACGACCAAACGAATATTTCCCCGACAACAATGATTATTTTATAACTACTTGCTTATTTTGAAAAAAATTCACATTTCACCCATAACTATAAACTTTTTATCAATTAACCATTTACTGAATAGTAATTATAAGAAAAATTGAATACTTTTATTTCATAAAATTCGGGGTCTTACAATCTCCCCTCCTTATGAAATTTCGTCCCCGAAATTTACGTACCTGGTATTTCAAAGAGTTGAGAATACCTTCCTTTCATTTCAAATCTATCTTCTCTGTCATCAAAATTTCTCCATTGTTCATCTCCTTTATTTCAAATAACATTCTAGAATACAGCTTCAAAACAAGTGTTAATTTAACAAATAACATATCACATATATCCTGATATTATGACTGACCAACAAATAAGCTTAGGTAGGACATACTAGCGAAGGATTTACTCATCTCTCCCTCCTAGTTGTATTCCCCGATCTCCCCGCCAGAGATCATATCCCTAAGCTCTGATACCAACTGTAACTCTGGACACCAACCTATGTCAGCACCTTACATTGATACCTATCAGTTTGCCACCGCAGAACGGCGTCCCCTTACGAGAGTCTGGCTTCGGTGCATCCCCCATCAACAGGAAGTCACCAGCGAGAGGCTCGGGCTCTTTACTTATAGCTCTGATACCACCTGTGACTCTCATGGTGCTTCAACCACAGCACCTCACAGTGTACCTTACATAAAGGTACAGTCAAAAACTGTTTTAGAAACTAGAATCTTTGGGAAGTGCTCAAGGAAACCTTCGTACATGGGAGGCCACGCGTCTAGGTTATGATAGATATCATATGGCCACAGAATTACCTTGGTTGACCCAATAGACCCCAAAGAAAACGAGAAGATTACTATCATATTCTTCCTAATGGGTGAGTCTTCTCTTGACATATTCATTATCTCTACTATCTCTAATTGAGAATTATACTTTAAACAAACACCAAGATTTATATAGGTAGTGCTCGTATATATACTCAGCAAGTGGATGAGCACATCCCTATCTTATGATGACACGAGGTTGTATGTCGTTAGACATCTTGTATGATAGTGGCAAACCACCCTTCCACGTTGGGTACACCTTACCCTATTGGATTCACCAAATATAACTACTAAATGAACTTTTCTATACTGCTTCGGGAGAACATCCACAGCTAAGACCACCGTTCTATTTCCCCGTTACCCTCGCTCGACCCAGCTACACTCTTATTACCTGAAAGGAATTGTGAAGCAAAAGGGTGAGCACAACTAGCTCAGTAAAGAATATCATGACTAAAGATAATTCAATTATCAATAGCCTTCATCAACAATAAATCAGAGATTTAGAACATATGGTAAATGATAAAAATTTCAGCCATAGTTGCAGCGGAACGAGCAATCCATTAGAAGAGTCAAATAGACCATAAAGTCTATTATCTCCTCCATGTTAAAAATTCACCAACAATATTTTATCCCTGTAACATCAATCAACAATTCTGGTCCACAATCATATGAATAACTCATAATCATAACTGTAGTTCTAAATTCCTCTTCTCATCCAGGACGAAGATAATTTTCATCACCTATCTTTACCTGAAACATCAAAGATCATGGTTACACCAAATCACATTTCCTGTTCATAATCATACAAATAACTTCATCTTTGCACTACGGCCAAAGATATTCATTTGTATCACCAGTTGGTCATATTTATCTCAACATCTGTTCATCTTTGCACTACTGGCCAAAGATATTCAACAACATATCATCTTTGCAACTACGGGCAAAGATATTCATCAACAATTCATCTTTGCACTACAGGCCAAAGATATTCATCAACAATTCATCTTGCACTACAGGCCAAAAATATTCATCAATATTTCATCTTTGCACTACAGGCCAAAGATATTAATATCTCAAAGAAATAATAATCATTTCAGAATTTAATATAAACAATAATTATAACCATGTTGATCATTTCACCTTTGCACTTAAGCTAAAGATATTCAATTATAAATTCAATGGTCATGATCATCCCAGTCAACAATTCAACTTTACACTACAGGCCAAAGAGAACCCTAGTCATGATCATACCAATAATCTACCCATCTTTACACTCTCAGTGAAAGAGAATTCAACATCAGGGTTATAAAAATGTTATATATGATAATAAAATCAATATAATCAACATATAGATTTAATCTCAAAGTAATATTCATAAATCAACTATAATTTGGTTAGAAAAAGAAACCAATTTTGTCGTGAATAGTAACTCGTGAATAGTAACTCATGAATAGTAACTCGTGAATAGTAATCCCGACATGAAAAAGGTAGAAATTTCTACAATAAAATACATACCAATATTTCGGTATAATGATATTGAAAGAATAATAATCTTAAGCTTATAAACAATTTATTTAAATTTTACACTTTACTAATTAATGCATTTAATCATCATAAAATGCCAACTCTTAAGATTTCATCATCAATAACCAAAACCCTCATCAAAAATCTGCATATACCTCATATATAGATTCTCAAGCCATAAATTCCTATTTTTCAATTTTCTTACTTCACATAACATATTTAATTCATTTTCTCATAACTAGACTATTTTCATGAAAAATACCACATCCGTTCCAAAAATATTTCTTTTCTGAATTTAGCATAAATATAGTCTCATAGTGAACATATATTTTTCTCAGAATTTTTAAAAGTCATTTACTATTTTTCATATGGCCAAAATAGCCGAATATTTAGACATTTATCAAAAATTTGTACTTTTGTCTAAAAATTCTGAAATTTACAAAGTATACTTCTATCATATACATGTACTCCCAATAAAAATTTCATCAATTTTGGAGTTAACCACAAGGAATTATAAGCTGTTACTTCTAAAATAGTCATTTCTCATAAAATTCATAACTCTCAATCTATACATCCAAAAATCACCATTTTTGGACACAATGAACACAATCAAGAAAACCATCAAAATATCATTTCAAATTTTTCCAGAATTTTTGAAGATCAAAAAAAAATTACGAAACTGAAAATCAACAACCCTTAAAATCCATTACTATCCCTACTATCCCTTACTATCCCTT